>OU785224.1:20248415-20958415 GCA_917051295.2 Erebia ligea
GCGGCTATTAATAGCGCGATTTTTTTCTCACATCTAAAATACCTAATTGTTGATTTAATTTTATTATTCCACAACACTTAAACCACTAATATTTATTTAATAATTTATAAGAAAAACTCAATGAAACTTTTAAAAATAGCGCGCACAGATTAAAGATATTATAGTATCTACGGCGCGTTGTTGTAATGGCTTTTTTTTAATTGGCTTCATGGCTCTAGGTTCTAGCTCTTAACTATCAGCCTGGACTATTCAGCCTTTACTTTTTTGATTTATAAAACTTAAAACAATTTTAATTAACTAAATTAAATACAATTTTTAATTTCATGAATTAATTTCATCAATCCACATCTAAATGTTACTATTTTTTAAGTTTTCTGCATACAAAGTCAATATCATTATGAACCTTCTTTCAAGAAAACTTTTTATTTAGAAGTAAAGTGGCCTTACAAAAATTAAAAAAAAACTGCAAAAAAATAGCACGAGGGCAGTAAATTCTGCAAAAAAAAAGCACGAGGGCAGTAAATTTAACTTACAAGCCCTGTTTACTGCCTCTGTAAGTGCATTTTGCGAGCAAGTGTATTGAAAATATGTATTACATTTTCATGTTGAAAACAAGTAGAGACTGTCTGTTTTGCCGAATTAGGCTTTTATGAAAAGGAAAATTGCCTGGAAATTCATACTCTTTCTATACTTATAATAAAACTGTAACAGGTCCAATTCTGTACATTGAAGATATTTTGAAAATTCTTTTTGGAGGGCACTCATGATTCGATACTGAAGCCAGATCTGTAATTTTTTTCATTTTTGTCTGTCTGTCTGTCTATCTGTCTGTCTGTATCTTGGCCGCGCATCACGCCGAAACTACTGAATGAATTCAAACGAAACTTGGCAAGATTTGAGCCCATACTACGAGGTAGGACATAGGATACTTTTTATCCCGAAATTCTACCCCCGAAGGGGTGAAATAGGGGTTGAAAGTTTGTATGAAAGTCCTTAATTTCTCAAGTTATAGCCATGAAACTTGATATATGAGCTGCGGGTTGAAAATGAAAACATATGTGTTTCACAGTTCTTGAAAATTCCACCCCCGAAGGGGTGATATAGGGGTTGAGAGTTTGTATGAAAATCCCTAATTTCTCAAGTTAAAGCCATGAAACTTGATATATGAGCTGCGGGTTGAAAATGAAAACATATGTGTTTCACAGTTTTCAAAATTCCACCCCCGAAGGGGTGAAATAGGGGTTGAGAGTTTGTATGAAAATCCTTAATTTCTCAAGTTATAGCCATGAAACAGCATTTGGGCTTTCGTTAAAATATGAAGAAGTACGTGTTTCACCATTACAGGGGGATTATACCGTGGGATGGTAATATAGGCTACTTTTTATCCTGGAAAATTAACTGAAAAACTTATTCCACGCGGACAAAGTCGCGGGCATCAGCTATAAAGAATTGTATACATACATAGGCTACTTTTTATCCCGGAAAATTAATGAGTTCCCGCGGGAATCGAAAAAACTTAGTCCACGCGGACGAAGTCGCGGGCATCAGCTAGTATTCAAATAAATTTATTACAAGTGCTTTCGAATCGTCGAGTGACCACCACTGGTTCGGAATGTCATTCCTACCGAGAAGAACCAGCAAGAAACTCAGTAGTTGCTCTTTTAAAAAAAACCATTTGCAATTACATCAACGTGTAGATACATAAGTACTTAACCGCAGTCCTAAGTATTGCTGGAGCGAGTCAGATCCATGCCCTTTTATCATTTACATAATCTTCAACAGTATAATAAGCTTTTTTCAGGAGCATACTTTTAATGGATTTCTTAAACTTGTGCAAGACAGGACAACGTCTAAGATTACACCCATCTTAGTTTTCGAACGTTGTGATGGATGCCAACATAGAGGTATAATATTATACCTCTATGGATGCCAAAAATTGAAACGATCATGGCAACGAAATTTACCTCATTGTCTGGATTCGATTGCCATTTCACGTCTTCTCTTGTCGGGTGGACCGTGGCTCATGACATCCCGGCTTTTTATCATTAAAATACCTTTTTCATTAATAATATAATTATTATCATATAAGTAGTTATTTATTTTATCAGGCATTCAATGGCTCTATGTCATTGACCGTGTGAATTAGTTATAGTGCGAGTATTTAGCTGTACGCTTACTAACAGTTTTAACATTGCAAATACGATTGATCAAAGTGAGCGTTCGATCGAATTTGCGTCAAACTAAAATGAACCTTAATTGCATTGATTTAGAACTAAATTTCGTGTATGTATTCACAGCCAGCGCTCCAAACGATACGTTTCGAAATTTAAATCGGTTGCACTGAATTTGTGGCTCTAAATCAATGCATTTAAGGTTCATTTTAGTTTGACGCAAATGTGATCGAACGCTCACGTCGATCAATCGTATCTGCAATGTTAAAACTGGGAGTAAGCGTACTGGTCCTAATCCCGCTTAATTTCAATAATGGCGCGTATCGTAGTTAACACGCTCCTAACTCACGGCGGACATGTTCGAACAAGCGGCCATTGCCAAATTACTGCAGCTACGTGCATTTGTTATAACGTTAAACGTTGTAATTAATGCGTTAACTTTAATTATTACCATACAGATTTAAATCTCGGTTTGCCTTTTCGGAATTTGGTCTTCTTGAATACCTACCTCTCTGATTTATCAGTGTTCTTATGATAAGGGAGGACATAACTGGCTGCAAGTTGCAACTTATGCCTGTACCAAATTTGATCAAAATCGGTTTAAAAGATGAGCTGTGAAACCGTAGCAGACAGACAGACAGGCGGACAGAAGACACACTTTCGCATTTATAATATTAGTAAGTAGGTATATGGATATCAGAGAGAAGGTAGCAAGGTATCTATAACAGTAACAGAAAATTCACTTTACTTAATTAAAAATTTTAACTTTATAGACGGCCTCAAAGTTAGCAGACTTAAGTAAGTTTTTGGCAAACGAGTGGTCTACTTAGTTCGCCAAGATTCAACTCAAATAACATGCAAACTCTTGAGCTATTGAAATTAACTACAGCGTTCTAGCCACAGAACTATAAGCCCAGATGATAGAAATGGTGTAATGATGATCATCATCAATACATCTCAGCCCACTGCTGAGCTCGGGTCCCCTCTCAGAATAACTGCCACCAACGGATTAGTAGCTCCGCACGTGATTTAAAAAACATAATTTACGGTAAGGAAAGGAAAGGTAAGGAAAAACTGACTGCTTTTACTATTATTGTGGACTCTACGATTATTGTACCGAATGGTTGTATCAGCTAACAATGGTTAACAATGGTTAGTAATGGTTGTTGTAGTGTTGTTGCGAAAAGTTGCGACCAACTGCACCCTAAGAAGTTTTCGCCTTTCGCTTGGTTGTTGGATTAAGGGTCAGATACCGAGTTCGGTTATCCTTGAGACGGCGCGATCTGTAAGGAGGTCCCTCTCTCTAGAGCCCTGACCACCGGCCGCTTGGCTCCTTCCCCGCAGCAAGAGAGACGTATAATTTTGTAGAATTATTTTTCAAGATAGTTTGTGCATTATTTTTATATATTTATGTAAAAAATGTTTAGAATAATATTATAGAACTAATTTACAAATAAATGAGAGTAATTATCTAAGGTACCTAAGTAGGTATATAGCTACGACGATCTCACGCGTGCTCACGCTATTAAACGCTATCAAAAGTATCAAGATGATATTTGAAGGCTTCTATATTAAAAATTCTGTGGTCCCAGCAATGAATACGAACTAGTTCGCACAAGAATTGAATACAATATAGAGGAGAATTTAATTCAAGTAATTTTATTCGCTATCATCTCTCCACAATAGCACAGCTCGCGACGAGAAAAGCTCTATCAAACAAAAGAACGGTGAAAATAAAAGCACGGAAAATAAAATAAAAGGAACAATAATTACTAGATCTGTACAGCGGTAGAGTCCGAAGCTCTTTATATTCAGTAGTTATTAGAATACAGGTCATTTTTATATACTAGCTGTCCTGACCTGGCTTTCCTTTGGTGAAGTAGGTACTGGAGAATTGCATAATTTAATTCTTAGCCCGTATCAGCTAAGGACGAATTCTCAAGTATTCTTCATAATAGATTGCCCGAGACTTGAGAACCTGTTCGAAGCTGATGACGGCTTGTTATTACAGGCTTTAGCGACGTTATACTTTGCAGAACGACTGCCAGCTTTCTATATTGTTCTGGCCCCTCCGGAAAATCAGCGTTGCAGTATGTTAGGTAGTATATACTCGTACCTATCTCCCATGCTGTGGCACGGGCTGAGGAGATGGCTCATTGACCACACGTAGTATAAGTTTAATTTGTGTAAACTAAGTGTAATTGTATTGTAGTGTTGGTCAATAGACTTTATTTATTTATTTATTTTTATTTATTTTATATTCAGAGGTTCAGAGGAGAGAGTGTAAGCTGACTGTTGCTAGTCAGTCAGTCAATTTCTACTCAATAGGGTTCTCAATAATAATATTAGTTACCCACTAGAAAATGCCCGCGACTTCGACGTTTTTTATTCCCGCAGTAAGGACTTATACTACTTTTTATCCCGGAAAGTCAAGGAGACTTCCCGGGATAAAAAGTAGTCTAAGTCCTTTCGAGGTATACAATCAATCCCTGGGCCTATACCAAATATCATCCGTACAAAATGGGTTGAAAAGGTGGGCTGTTATACAGCGTACAAGACAGATTGACACATTATAATATCTAGTGTGGAAAATATGAATTGAATGAGCAAGCAAACGAGCAGGCGGGTCCTGGAACATTTGCAGTACCTAGAGAACATTATCTATATATATATATTATACATATATATAAAAATGAATCCCTATTTCCCTTGGTCACGGCATCACGCGTAAACGGCTGGACCAATTTCGCTAATTCTTTATTTGTTGTGTTTGTTTGGACCCCGAGATGGTTTATATTCACAATTGGACCCGGTAGGGGGCGCTACAATCGGGTTCGAGGTTCAGGGCAGGACAAAGTCTGCCGGGCCCACTAGTATTATTATATTAAGCGGCGCGGTGTCACAATTTAAAAAGCAAGCGATTTGTTTAAAACGACGTACAATGGATCATCAAGCCTCGTCACCGTTTTAATGCGCAGCTGACAGGACTGTTATAAAGGTAGGCGTCAAGTAATTAAAATTAATACCCTCAAACGACTGCAGTTTATTTCACGTAAGTAGGACAAATTGTGATTTGTCAGGACTTTATCACCGGTTCAGATAACAGGTACTACTGAGAAGAACTTAGCAAGAAACTCAGCAGTTGCTCTTTTTAAAAAGAATGTTACATTAAAATAAATGTAACTTTTAAATAAACGCGAAGATTTCAAAGGCTCTGAAAAGCAATAAAAAATTTTTGAATCACTCAGGTACTTTCAACCAAGTTACTTTTAGCCAATAAAAAAAAAGTTACCTGTAAAACTTTGCCTAAATTGTAGCTCGCTACCATCATAGACTGCATCATCACTTACCATCAGGTGAGATCGCAGTCACGGGCTAACATGTAGTGGATAAAAAAAGTACCTACTTAGTATAAAATTTTTGAAGGTGCCAATTTAATGGTTCTTGTCCAAATAAGTACTTACGTAGGTTAGGAAAGTTTGATATTAGGTACACGCATCATATTTCTTGATCTAGTATGTCATCTTGATCATTCCGTACCTACTGGTAGAAACAAACGTAGGTACAAGTAATATTTCCTTTGACTATGGTAAAACCAGTTTAAAGAGTTTCCTTTGTGGTAACTTTTGTTTTAAAACCATAATACTGATGTAGATTAACAAGAAAAAGTACGTAAATTTTATATCTTCATCTACAAGTAAAAGTCCGTAGCTAATATTATTTCGCGAGATGCTGCGAGGAAAATGGAAATCTTTTATTTTAATTCTCCCTGTACAACTCCATGCTTTACCTTTATTTATAACTTGATTGTTTTGCACCAGAAGCTGTACAATTAAAGTACAGTTTCACAAAGGTAGGCAACTTTAATGTTGCCAGCGAGTGTTTGAGATGAACATAAAACTTCTCGTTTCAAGTCTGCTCCCGCTACAATTGAACAACACAGCTCTTTTCCAGTGAATTTAATCTTCATCGCTGTAAAACTTCGTAGATGGTTGGCGGAAAAGAAATGAGTTTTTAAATACCTTTATACCTTTCAAATGCTACAGAATAACACGCTGTTGGAATTGAAAATCAGGTACCAAAGTTTATATTATTTTTACGCTGTAAGTATCGGATCTTTGATTTATTTACCACAAGTATTGAATTTACGATTCCTTGACTGCGATCTCACTTGATAGTAAGTGATGATGCAGTCTAAGATGATAGCAGGCAAACGTGTTAAGGGTATGGTTTTTTTTTTTTTTTAATCCACTACAAGTTAGCCCTTGACTGCGATCTCACCTGATGGTAAGTGATGATGCAGTCTAAGATGGTAGCGGGCTAACCTGTTAGAGGCATGGCAGTTAATTAAACCCATACCCCTATTTGGTTTCTACACGGCATCGTACCGGAACGCTAAATCGCTTGGCGGCACGTCTTTTGCCGGTAGGTTATCATAATATAAAAAAACCCTTAGTCGGTTTCTACTTTCTACACAACATCATATCGGAACCACATATTGCTTGGCATATTCGTTAGGGTGGTTACTAGTTTACTGCTAGCCACGGCAAAATTATAAATTCCCGAATTGACCCTGCCGGGGATCGATCTCGGGACCTCCACGTTAAGACAACATCGCTCACCACTGCGCCAGGGAGGTCGTAGAAACCACTAGGCTATATTATTTTCTAGTCGCTTTCTTCAAAGCAGAGTGGAAATAATACTAATATGGTAAACCGTCACTTCGTCAGAGTGGATTAGATTTTTTATTCCCGCAGAAACTCCTTAATTTTCCGGGATAAAAAGTAGCCTTTGTCTTTCCCGGGATACAAACTATCCCTATACCAAATTTCGTCAAAATCGGTTGAAAAGATAAGCCGTGAAAGCGTAGCAGATAGACAGACACTTTCACATTTATAATATTAGTAGGTATGAATGGTGGCATTCATTCCTGCCCCGAGTTGTGGAGCATCCCGCCAGTTGTAGGCTTTTATGGCTCGACTCCGGATTTATTCAAAAAGTTTTCCCTTTCATTGGGCTCATATTATTACAAGTGGCTGGAGAAAATTATCCTTGGATGTATTTAATTATGTGATTCATTTGTTTATTTTATTATCGTTTTATTTTTTTTTTATTGCGTGATAGGCTTGCGCTTGACGACAATCGTGCTTTGTGCAAAGCAATGATGAGGTCTAGGTTTGGAACGCGCTTGCCTAGAAGATGCCTTTTCACTCTTGCCTTGAAGGTAATTAAGTAATTATATGCGGCAGGAAACACGTGCGCTGGGAGGGTGTTCCACACCCTAGTAAGTAAGTAATGTGTAGTAATCGTGTAAGTATATGGCTTATATCTTATAAACAACTAGCTGATGCCCACGACTTCGTCCACGTGGTTTAAGTTTTTTTTATTCCCACGGGAACTCCTTAATTTTTCGGGATAAAAAGTAGCCTATGTCATTCTCCAGGTTCTCAACTATACCCATGCCAAAAATCACGTCAATCCGTTGCTCCGATGCGGCGTGATTGAAGGACAAGCCAACAAACCAACAAACCAACAAATAAACACACTTTCGCATTTATAATATTAGTATGATATACTTATGGGATTTCACTTACCCGTTGTCCTAAGTGAGTGACAGAAGCGATGGGACGCGACACGACGCCATAGAAAATGACAAACTTGACTACTACAGGTGACAACGTAGGCCACTTGAAGGGTCAGCTATGTATGAAAGTGTTTTTTTTTTAAACCAAAACTTGGGATTTTGTTTCCTTGCATATTTTTAAAATAGCTTGGAATCTTTTATGGTTTTGAATCAGTATTTTGCTTTTCGGCTAGACGTGTTTTCTTGCAAGCATTGCCAAAGACTACTTTTCATCCCGAAATAAACAAGAATTTCCCACGGTATTTTGAAAAACCTAAATCCACGTAGACACTTCAAAGATTTATTCATATTACATATCTCAATATTGATGAAAATTAAACAAGTTATAAATTATGAAACAAATGTTTTGCATTTTGACTGTTTTCATAATTATAATAATCTGGGAACAGCGTAAAGATTAAACCTCGTGACAGCCCGCGGTTTTATTTATAAATTTACTTAATCTCGTGTTAATTTGAATAATTCGTTGGGGACTGCAAAATTTACAATGTCAATTAAAATTATTGTGAGTTACGAAAAGCGATTCACTCACCAAACTCAGTTATTTTTAACGTAATGGTGTTAACCCTTAAATCGGCAAGACTAAAAATATACACATAACATTTGTTTTATAGATTTTCTTGGTTCATGATGACCTCTGGACTCAGGGAAAAATATTGAAAAAAATATATGATTTTCCATTTTCGAGAAAATTAACGGGTCCCACAGGATACGATGCCGATTACTCTACGAAAGAACGATACTCCGTTACGGGTACCGTAGTGTACGTTGCCGAGTAGACTACGAAATACTTAGTATAGAATAAAACTGAAAAATTAGAAGAAAAAGCATTTTATTGTTTTGGAATTGACGGAAAGTTTCGCGATTTTTCCTCGCTTATCACAAAACATAAACTTATTTCCATTTTATAGAATAAACCCTTGGTTTTCCTTCTTTGCAATAGCGATATCGGGCATTTTTCTCTTGAATTTCCTGAAAATGACCAATATAATGCAGACTAATACTGTCTACAGGTCGATAAGCTACCGTCTAGCAATTAAAAAATAATAAAGATAATATATAACTGTAGCCAAATGTGTTTTGTGAAGTTTCTGTAAATCTCAACTATCACAGCTCTTTGCCTGAATGCAGCTTTTGTTCAGTTATAATTGAGAACTAACTTATTTTTTTTATCTTTTTTGCTATTAATATTTTGGTTTAAACCTAGTAAGCCCTTTAAATAGCGAATTTTTAGCTAGTGATGGAAAAAAACGACTGTATAGAATTCAGTGTAGGTGTTAGCCTCTCAATTGTTTGTCGAAGGGGATGGGAAAACTTCATCGAATATTAGTGTGTAAGGCATATTTTCGAAGTTTTAAATATGTATTATGCAATCGAATAAATACCTCATTATAATCCCTACCATATCCTAAAATTTCAATTTCGTAAGAAGAATCTAAAGAAGGTAGATGAAGGTAGATCTGAGCTTATAACAGGAGAAGAATGTGATTCTAAATTGTCTCATTGTCAGAAGTAAAACTTTTATTATCAGAACATGCATTAATTATGCAAATAAATAAAACATGCTTTAAGCAACCACACCTACATAAAAAAAGCACAAAAAATACTGACAAAATGATTTTAAAGGGTTTGAATGTATGGCTGCCATTTGCCAAGAAATTGGCAACGTATCTCCTGGTACCCGTTACTCGTAATCGGCAAAAGCGGCAACGGGAACCACGGGGCACATACACTTTTATGAACCTATAATTTTATTATTGTGGATTGATGATCTAAATATGATATTGCAATCTATTATGTGACATTTATTCTTTCAATTTATACCGAAAAAAACAGTTACTTAGAGCAAAAAATTTAAAAAATCTGATTAAAACTTAACCGTGCTGTTCCAACATACTGTCGCCTTGACTCTATTTTGAATTCGACGGATAGATTTTATTTGTACGAGCTCTAATTATTTTTTCTACTAATCTCAAATATATAAAAAATATATCTATAGCGCAAAAAAATCTTTCAGGTTATTATATAATTCTCAGATTTAAAAAGAAATTAACGTATCCCAGGGTTCCCGTTATCGATTTAAGGGTTAAGAGGATCGTCTAGTTGTAAATTTTCATACAAAAAGCGATAACGTTTTTCTTCCCGTAAATGTTGTCCAATTTTCATAATTTTTAGAAATGTTGCAGATACAATGAAGTACTATGCTCGTACGTTTTAATTTTAAAGAAATATTGCTTATGTTAAAAGTAATTAGCGTCTAAATATTTAATTTTTACTTTTTTTTTTTTTTTTTTTTAAATTTAATTTTTGACCTAAAAACTGTGGGGGGGGACCTAGGTACTAGTTAGGTATGTTGGGATTACGAGTTAGAGAGGTAGAGTTAGCTCCTTAAGCTCATTAGCTCATTCGCTTGCGCAATAGCTCTTTACCTTATATTGAGCAAGAGACATAATAACACAAATTTGTTAATCGTTTTAACCTAAATAGACAGTTCTCAGGAGTTAAGGTCCACACTGATAAGCGCGGCGGCAACAGCTGTTAAGGAAACTTGCGAGAGCGTTTATTGCGTAAACAAGATGTAAAGTGCTCAGCAAACTTACCTATACCGGCTGACGATGATGTGTGTTTGCAGTTTGCGGATTATGGCGGTATCAACTTGGGACTAGTTAAACTTTCATTGAACGTAGGTGTACGTGACGACGTGACTGGGGGCCTGCTGGGAGGTTTTGTACCTATTCGATTGCGGAAGTTAACTATGGGTTGTCTAATTTAGGATGATAATTTTGGCATCTATATTAAAATTATTATATTAAAATTATGCATAATTATTAGATTTGACGACCTCCGTGGCGCAGTGTATAGCGCTGCTGTCTTAACGTGGGGGGTCCCGGGTTCGATTCCCGGCAGGGTCAATTTGAGAATTTATAATTCCCGCGGGAACTCCTTAATTTTTCGGGATAAAAAGTAACGTCAATCCGTTGCTTCGTTGCGGCGTGATTGAAGGACAACCCAACAAATTATAATATTAAAAGTATGATATGATTATTAAAGATATCAAAGAATATTATGCGCGTGAAACAAAACTGAAATCTACGCGTACGATGTCGCGGGCATCATCTAGTATTGTATATTTTTAAAGTTATAATAGCCTAGACAAACGTAGCGCAAGCAGCACTTACTCCAATATATGACTAAAGTCATAATAAAAGCCGTGATAAACCAACAAACCAACAAACAAACACACTTTCGCATTTATTATAATAATATTAGTATAATAATTATTAATACAACTAAATAGTAGATTATTAACCAAGGGGATAAAGCAGTGTCTTCTGTCGCGGGTGACGATTTAAATCGCGAGCGTAACGAAGGACTCGAGGTTTACTCCCGAGCGTAGTGAGGGTGTTAAAAACTTAAATCACGAGCGAAGCGAGGGATTTAAGACGAGTCCTGAGTGTAGCGAGGGATTTAAGTTCACCCAAGACTAAGACAGCTTTATCACCGAGGAAAATACTCTACTTTTCGTACCATTTGCGAAAAAATTAACACAATAATAATATGAGATAAGCATTTATTAAAAATAATGTCAATTTTTTTTTTTATCCACTACAAGTTAGCCCTTGACTGCGATCTCACCTGATGGTAAGTGATGATGCAGTCTAAGATGGTAGCGGGCTAACCTGTTAGGGGCATGGCAGTTATATTAAACCCATCCCCCTATTCGGTTTCTACACGGCATCGTACCGGAACGCTAAATCGTATGACGGCACGTCTTTGTCGCTAGGGTTGTAACTAGCCACGGCCGAAGACTCATATCAGGCCAGACCAGGGAAAATTCAGAAATTATAAATTCCCAAATTGACCCTGCCGGGGATCGAACCCGGGACCTCCGCACGTTAAGACAACAGCGCTACACACTGCGCCACGGAGGTCGTCAAAAAGTAAAAAGTCAAAAGCAAATTAAAAGTTAAAGTTAACATTCGAAAAATTGGTCCAATTATTGATAGAGAGAGTTACATTAACGTTTATGTATTTGAAGAAAACAAAAACGCGGCAAATTCCTAGACTAATATTTTTTTGTCGGAAAAGCAAAGGCATCAAGCTCATACGGCCTCGTCGGTTTTCGTCATTTTATTTAATAATCATAACTGCATAATAAATGCGTATTCCTTTTTCAAAAAGATGTATAATGCTTTATATACAAACTCAATGGTGTAAACACAGATGTAGTTCAGTATAAATTTCGGTAAGTATTCCAAATTTAAATCACATTCTCCCCCTAGAGGATGAATGAAATTCAGTACAATTTTCTTTCCCTGTTTTTAACAGATTAAAAATGACTATTGTTAAGTTCGCTTTTTGTGGCATAGAATGTCACTTTTTTGAGCAAGTGGTACGAAAAATACATTAGAAATGCGACGATATTCAGCGTTGACTACAAACAGCTGTTTTCTATTGAGAGGAATGAAGTCCATTGTTTAAGATAGTAAAAGCTCTCAGCCATGTCGAGGGCCCTCCATCCACAAAGGGGCCGATTCACGCGAACAAAGTCGAGGGCTTTCACTTGCTGGTGAGTGATTCTATCGCCGAGATTTTAGTAGCTGAGACTGAAAGTTGATCGTACGGCCATTTTCCTTTCAAGTAGTTCTTAGTCGAGTTCATTTACTTTAGTGAACGATATTATGTTGCAAAGAGCTACGAGTATTACGGATTGTTGCTATTACAACAATAGAGTCTTTAGCGCGGATGATGAAATAACAAGGATAACCACTTTTGATCTTTTGTCACTTACTAATCTGCACTAAACTTCAATCTTTCTTTATTCAAGACTTTTACAAATGCTTTTGAATCGTCGAGTGAATCTACCACTGGTTCGGAATGCCAATCCTATACAGAAGAGCCAGCAAGAAACACGGTGGTTGCTCTTTTCAATCAAAAACAGTAATAGTTACCTAGGTATATAAGTATCTACCATTTTTTTAAACCCATTGCTTTCCCTAATTGGTTTCTACGTGATATAGGTATATCGAGGATCGAACCCGGGACCTAGCCCGCTTGCAAGACAAAAGCGCCTCACCACTGCGCCAGAGGGGCCGTCGAAAATTTTGTTTTTGTAAATTTTGTTGTTTATTTTTGTGTCCAAGTTATCCCAAATACTTAAAGATTTTTTTTTTTACATCTGAGACGCATTATCCTTCGCGTTTTTATAAAAAATCATTCAACTTTTTGAAGCTCAGATAAAACGCGATGTCCTATTTCTTCTGACATTTGAAAAATTAGGACCATTTTCCCGCCAAATAAGGCGGGAGAATAATAGAGACCTAACGAGGGCTCGTGTTCTGAGCCCTAGTTAGGTCTCAACCTGAGAAGCGATCAATCTGAGCTAGGTCGCCTGACTTAAGAGGGTATTGGCACTGACTGATATTCATACACATACCTACCTAAATATTTTGTGAATAGCGACCGCACGTGGCTCCGTTCCCATTATTCTCAGTTTTTCTTTTGTTTACGCCACTACAAGTTAGCCTTTGACTGCAATATCAATTGATGGTAAGCGATGACGCAGTCTAAGATGGTAGCGGGCTAACCTGTTGTATGGCAGTTATATAAAGAGGATATGGCATAAACGGGAAACTTTGAGATAAGGTATTGAACTATTATATTGCCGTCGCGCTGATAGGGACAATTGCAACTTGGACCGGTAATATCTATGAAAAACAGTCGAATTCTAACTCGTATTTTTCATTTTCCTCCTCCAAAACAGAACCGATTTTAATTTTTTTTTCAAGAATAATTTAAGAAAGACTCAGGCTATGGCGGTATGTTTTCCTTTTTTTGATTATATTCGTCTAATTTATTTGCGGGATATCTGATGATGATGCGAAAACTGGGCCATTTTTTGCAATTTTTGAAGGTTCCATATTCTTAAAATTATTAATTTATCGAAAAAAGCAAAACATAGGGACATGGCACGGACACATATGGATTTTATGGTGCAAAAATATTTTCTCTATTGTAATTATGCACGGAGAAAACAGACTAATACGATTGTATGGGGAAACTGCCCTCCCGTATCGTCTTAATCCCAAACAAACAAGACTATTTCCTGGGATGGAAAATAAATACGTCGTATTTCCGAGTTGTGGGTTTTTGACGACCTCTGTGGCGCAGTGTTGAGCGCTGTTGCCTTAACGTGCGGGGGTCCTGGGTTCGATCCTCGGCAGGGTTTGTTAATTTATAATTTCTGAATTTTCCTGGTCTGGCCTGGTGGGAGGCTGCGGCCGTGGCTAGTTACCACCCTACCGGTAAAAGACGTGCCGCCAAGCGATGTAGCGTTCCGGTACGATGCCGTGTAGAAACCGAATAGGGGTATGGGTTTAATATTACTGCCATGCATAACAGGTTAGCCCGCTACCATCTTAGATTGCATCATCACTTACCATCAGGTGAGATCGCAGTCAAGGGCTAACTTGTAGTGGATAAAAAAAAACGTCGTATTTCCGAGTTGTGGGTTCAAGTAGGTAGTTGGGTAAGTTGTCTGCAGGCAAATGAAGACTTCGCGAGGCACCAAGCGGGGCTTAAGGGAAATAGCGCTCGCGTAATTGTGTTGCCGCTTGACGCCGGGGAAATTGGCTCTGATAAATTGGAATGGAAAACAAATAAAATATTTATCATTGTTACACCTACTTTGTACTCGCTGCTGCCTGCTAGCGCCCCGTTGCCAACGACCTCAATTTACATAGACGGGCCCTGTCAAACAAAGAATGTGGACTTATTTAACTAACGCCATCTAGTCTGAAAAGCGGGACAGCGCTATGGCGGGGACAAGGACAGGCTTATACAGGTGAGGGGCACGCCCTACAAGTCGGACGCCCAACTTTTTTCTATGAAAGGGCCCATCTAATACCTACATAGGTATATTATATCGATGCCCGTTGCTGCTTCGCATGGGCAGAACTCCCTGGCGCAGTGGTAAGCGCTGTGGTCTTATAAGTGGGAGGTTCTGGATTCGATGCCCATGGTGATGGTGGGAGTTTTTGGCCGTGACTAGTTACCATCCTACCGGCAAAGACGAACAGCCAAGCGTTTTAGCGTTCCGGTACGATGACGTGTAGAAAGTTAGAAACCGATAGGTTAATAATTAATAAGTATAACTGGTTAGCCCGCTACCGTTTTAGACTGCATCACCACTTACATCAGGTGAGATTGCAGTCATGGGCTAACTTGTAGTTGCGGAAAAAAGCTTATATCTGTATCTATGCCGCCGTTGAACCCAGTCTCCCAGATCCTTCTGATCCCAGATTTACAAAATATCTAGGGGTGCGTGAGAGCGATAGTTAACCATGAGATTATTCCTGTTTCATTGTGAAAAGCTCATAGGACGTTACCTCTAAGCTAAGCAATCAAATTAAGTAAAATGAACAGCAAAAGTGGAAAAAAATCTATAATTTAATTCTATCAAAGTTATCGCAGAACAAACTATTAATCAATGGCGGCCAGCGAGGCTGAGTGTCATTATCATAATAATATTATTATCAGAACTGAGTTCCACTTCAGTCAAGAATACCATTCAGTGTACGAGTGGGTATTCGCCCTTCATTCGATGGCGTTCGAGAATCATTAATAATTATTGAATGGATAAAAAGGTAGGGTTTTTAAGAAAATGGTTGGTGAGTTCGTAAAAAAACAATAATTTTGACATCATTTCCTCACATTGATATTATAACTAGCTGATGAACACGGCTTTTTAAAATTCCTAAAAAATAAAAAAATAAATTTTCACAACGCACACGGCACACGTCATGACGCGTGCTATGGTGGCGTCATTTTGCGACGTTGCCACTCCGCGTCACGGCCGCTTCACCTACCTTTGTCACCTACCCTTAACAGTATTTTTTTAAATTGCGATATACGCTTGCGCTTGATCACAGGCTTGACAACAATCATGCTTATTGCTTACTGCGAAGCTATAATAAGGTCTAGGTTGGAGGCTTGGAGCGCGCTTGCCTAGTAGAAGTATATATTATGAAAGAATCTTTCACCTTACTTTTTACTCACTCGAAGTATCAACTTGAAACTTGTTAACAGATTTCCTTTAAGGCAAAAAGTAACGGATTTTCCTCCCAGAATTCCAACCATGCCGTCTAACAACTCCAAATTTTGCGATCAACATCTACGAGTATATCCGACACCGACGAGCGAGAGCCCGATTGAGGCAATTTCTACAATTGCTCAGCTTGCAATAAACTTGCTGTTGGCTTAAATCTGCTACACTTGCATGAGCTTACGGAATTTTGCTGTATTTTCTGAGGAATAGGATTTTTAGGAACTAGACTACTAAACATGAAAGTCTACTGCAAGAAGACGACCTCCGCGGCGCAGTGTGTAGCGCTGTTGTCTTAACGTGCGGAGGTCCCGGGTTCGATCCCCGGCAGGGTCAATTTGGGAATTTATGATTTCTGAATTTTCCCAGGTCTGACCTGGTGGGAGGCTTCGGCCGTGGCTAGTTACCACCCTACCGGCAAAGACGTGCCGCCAAGCGATTTAGCGTTCCGGTACGATGCCGTGTAGAAACCGAATAGGGCAGTGGCGATTCCTCTAAGATTGCGCAGCTTGCGCCGCAATACCAATAATTATGAATAAGTTACTTACCAATTATACTAGATCTATATAAGTACTTAATATACTAATATTTTATAACATGAAATAGGTACCATTAACAAAACATATAAGTTTATCAATTATATGATTGCGTTAGTCGGCCCGCTTTCTCCCCGCTCACTACGGGCCGAAGGCGTGCACTATGAGTTGCGCATTGCGAGCTACTCGCTTTTGCCGAAACTCAAAAACTACTCAACCGATTTAAAAAAAAAAATCACCTATAGAAAGCTACATTATCAGCGAGTAGCATAGGCTGTATTTTATTTTCAAAAACATTAAAGATCCCTACGAAAATTGCAATAATGTAAATGAAGTCAGAAAAAATTGTCTCATCTGAGATCTTCCGTGGCGTGCGCTGCGTAAATGGTAAAAGGTACACGAAAACAATGTATGGTGGAATTGTTCCTCTCAAAAAGTTCTAAAAAAAAGTCCGCGACAGCATATAGCTATCTTTTAAGGTCGTCTCACGAAAACAGTCATTGTGGTTTTCAAATTTGGTCTAAAACAATGCTATACTCGCGAAGGTGTTTTTACCAACATAGTATTAATCCTTATCAAAATAACATGGTTATTAATCTCAAGTATTTAATAATAGATCAAATTCGCCCTTACACCACATAATTCAGATGAATATTTTAGAAGATATCATAGTAATAATGTAACACGCACTATACTAATATTATAAAGAGGTTAAGTGTGTGAGTTCGTGAGGTTGTAGGGGGTAATCTCTGGATCTACTGAACCGATTTTGAAAATTCTGGTACCAGTAGAAAGTCACATTATTTGTGAGTGTCATAGGCTTGGTACGAGAACCGAGATTAACCCGAAAAATTAGGGAGGTCCCGTGGGAATTTAAAAAACTTATTTCACGCGGACGAAGTCGCGGGAATCTGCTAGTGTAAAATAAATAAAAATAGTATTCTTTATTCTAGTAAGTACAAGTTAGCCCTTGACTGCAATGTCACCAGGTGGTGGGTGATGATGTAAGTACACCACTACTCCAAGATGGTAGCGGGCAAACCTGTTAGGGATATACGTATCAGTTATATTAAACCTATACTTACCCCTAATCAGTGATATATGAGGTGAATGTATTTTAATGATAAAATACCCAAGTAACCATCAACTAGCGCAAACCCAAGATTGACCACCAGGAATCGCCACTGGAATAGGGGTATGGATTTAATATAACTGCCATGCCCCTAACAGGTTAGCCCGCTACCATCTTCTAAGATGGTGCAGCTACTGCATCATCACTTACCATCAGGTGAGATCGCAGTCAAGGGCTAACTTGAAGTGGATAAAAAAAAAGTCATGTAACAAGGAATAAATTAACTTTTAACAATAAGTTGAGAGATTTATTTGAAAATTCGAAAGCACTTCCAAAAGTTTATTTGAACAAAAAATCTAAGTTCCAAAACTTTCATGTCTCATCTGGTAACAGCAGGGCTGGCTCATTTTATGCGCAAAGAATCAGCCTGGCTGTGTAGCGCGCACAATGTGCAGACAGCATTCTTATCGACAATCAACGCAGGCACGATTTGAGTACCTAGTAGTTAGATTATGCTAGTTAGCTATAAATTTGATTGAGTGTGGTTGGACTCTGTCACCAATCATACTAATATTATAAATGCGAAAGTTGTTTGTTGGTTTGTTGGTTTATTGGTTTGTTGGTTTGTCCTTCAATCACGCCGCAACGAAGCAACGGATCGACGTGATTTTTGGTATGGGTATAGTTGAGGACCTGGAAAATTAAGGAGTTCCCGCGGGAATCAAAAAACTTAAACCACGCGGACGAAGTCGCGGGCATCAGCTAGTATTGTATAAAATACATGGATGTGTAATACAATACTTTTTTTTACGGTCAATACCCGCCCTTATTGAAAATATAACAAACACTACACCGAAATACAATGAAATAGGCCTACAAAATTGGGTTTGCCGTAATATTCCTACAGATTTCATTCTACACAGCCTTATTGAACAGTAAAGTTTATGCGTCGTAAAGGTATGACAATTCAGTTTATGTCGTGTATCCTCACAGGTATAGAAGCACACTTTCAAGTACCCGGGTATTAGCTGTAAAAGTTTTACGCCTCCCCTGGACTCGGTAAAGTGCTTGAACATTGCAATTCACTGCCCGGAAATAGTACATTACATCGCGAGACCGGGAAGTACGCGTTTTCTGGTCGAGTGTTAGTTAGACTATAGGCTATATACCAGACCAGAAATGCTCTCCCAGTCGAGGTGTGTGTGACATAATTTTACTCGTAGTGCGCATGCTACCCATACTAGTCAGCAAAGCGAATGAGCTACCTTTTTAAATTCTGCTCTTTTAAAAAACAAAGTTAATTTTGCTTATGAAACAAGTAACTTTTTTTTTAATATATTATATTATGTAATTAAAAGAAAGTAAATAAAAAAGCAACCTACTTAAGAAATATAATTTTTTTTTTTGCGCTGTGAGTGCTGAACGCGTATTTGGTAGAGATCCAAATTTAAACTATTTAGGCCAAAGAACATTATAACAAGTTACAAGATATTCAGGAAGAAAGATTCCAAATTCAAACTTATGATATGTAATGAAAATACATACATTCTTTACTGGCCTAGGCCGGGAACTCATTTACATTTCATAAATGGTATGAAATGTACACATTTCATATCATTTTTTAGAAAATGCGATTTAGGTACGCTTTATTTTGGTTTTAGAATCCGAGGTGACTCCATTATTGATATTAGAATTGCGAATGTATTTTGTTATCTGGATTATTTCAATTTTAAATCAGCACTAAATGAGAAGCAAAATTAACTTTGTTTTTTAAAAGAGCAGAATTTAAAAAGGTAGCTCATTCGCTTTGCTGACTATACTGGGTAGCATGCGCACTACGAGTAAAATTATGTCTACCCGTTATCTCTATCGGTCTACGGAAGCTAACATGGACCGAAATGAATCGCGTTATTAGGCGCCCGGGTACACAGTAAGTATTCAATCCAACGTCAATCCTGCACTCTGGACACGATCAATCTGGATCGCGGATTGCGGAAAGAGGTAAAAGCTGACAAAAATTCCTACATTCTCTAATCACACAAAAAGGTCTTTGACATGACCTCGCTTTTTAAGGATGGTCATTACTCTACATTTTGTACATAGAACCGGCAATATTAATACTAAACTTAGGTATATCGTCAGCGTATGTAACGTATAACTTATGCGGGAAAGTAAATGAATATTGTTTTGTCCCGAAGGGGAAGCCCCTCAATATATTACAAACTTGTTGACCGCACTCTCGTGGGGTTTGCTTGCGGTGTGAAATATTGAATTTTAATAACATGCAACAATAATTTTCTCACTGAGTTTCAAATGTATGGGGTATCAATTTATACAAAATTGTATGAGAATTGCAGCTAAATAAATTCTATAAGAAATTATATTTTATGTATCGTACCTATAAAAAAATATTGTACCTACTCTTGTATCAAAAATATAGACCATGTAAAAGATCCTATAGGTATTTCAAAGGATTACATTGGCGCTGACGTACCTAGGTATTTATCAAAATACAGCCAAAGGCTGGGTCTTTGAAAGCTTGTCATTTTTAGAGTTCCGTAGCCAAATTTGGCAAAAACGGAACCCTTAAAGATTCGTCATGTCTGTCTGTCTGTCTGTCCGTCCGTATGTCACAGCCACTTTTTTCCGAAACTATAAGAACTATACTGTTGAAACTTGGTAAGTAGATTTTCACACAAAAATAGAAAAAAAAACAATAAATTTTGGGGGTCCCCATACTTAGAACTGAAACTCAAAAATTTTTTTTTCATCAAACCCATACGTGTGGGGTATCTATGGATAGGTCTTCAAAAATGATATTGAGGTTTATAATATTATTTTTTTCTAAACTATACTGAATAGTTTGCGCGAGAGACACTTCCAAAGTGGTAAAATGTGTCCCCCCCCCCCCCCCCCCCCCCTGTAAATTCTAAAATAAGAGAATGATAAAACTAAAAAAAATATATGATGTACATTACCATGCAAACTTCCACCGAAAATTGGTTTGAACGAGATCTAGTAAGTAGTTTTTTTTAATAATTTAAAACTTACTACAGGTTTGTACGGAACCCTCGCTGCGCGAGTCCAACTCGCACTTGGCCGGTTTTTTTTAAATTGGTTTTTATCCACTACAAGTTAGCCTTTGACTGCAATCTCACCTGATGGTAAGCGATGATGCAGTCTAATAAGGTAGCGGGCTAACCTGTTAGGGGCATGGCAGTTATATGGCATTTACTTAAGTACCTACCTACGTTCATAAGCCTAGACCCTGAACTAAGAAATAATTTTCCAGAAGGGAGGGACACAATTTTCACAAAAGATTGTCATAACTGGCAAAGTGGAAGGCAAGAGACCTCGGGGACGTAGCGCGCTGCCCGATGCGTTGGTCAGATCAAATCCGCACCGCTCTCGATAGCAAGGTCCACGAAGCCCTGCATGTCGCAAAAAACAGAGCAGCATGGCGCGACATCGTCCACAGAAGAATCATCGGTGGAAGGGGTCACGACCCTCACTAATGGGGAATAGGGTTGTAAAGGAAAAATGTTCAGAGTCCTACGTAGGTCAAGCTTATATGCAAAATTAATTAATTACAAACCGTGACGTACTACACATACACTTGTGTATGTCATATGTCAGCTGCTCATAAAGCTGTGGAATAATAGAGCAACAGGAAGTTTTATTTGGCACAAACGTACTCTCAAGAGGGAGAGTCAGTGTGAAATGCAAAATGTTCAGAGTCATGATAATGTCCTCCCGACCGAATTTCGGTCACGGCGGCCAATCTGCAGAGAGATTAGCCATTTGCGCGGGAGATATTATAGTGCACAAGTGTGCGCGCATACACAGGATGCACTCTCTGTTCCTTTACTCTCATAGCCCGATTGGACGGAAAATCCGACACGACCTAACGTGCTAATCTGACGACCTGACGGCTTAACGTGCTCTCCGAGGCACGGGGGTGAAACACCGCCAACTTACTAACTCCGGGCTGGTACTGAGAATTTCTTGTCAGAAAAACCCAATACTTGATGGTCCACCCCGGGACTCGAACCCGGGATCTCGACGGTCGCAGTCGAACATGCTAACCACTAGACCAACGAGGCAGTTCATACATAGGTACAGGTTCAGAGTCATATACGTAGGTACATACTACAGATTCATTTATTAGAGCTGTGAAAAATAGCGCATTTTCAGAACTCTTGAAGTCAGTGTTAAATGCAAAATGTTCAAGATTCAAGATTCAATTCATTTATTCAATGTAGGTAAACTGTGGGTACACTTTGACGTTAAAAATTACTTACTTATAAAACATGATGGTGATAATCAGTATCTTAAAACTAAAGCTACGAGGGTTCCAAACGCGCCCTGGTCTGAGAAGAGCCCACAGCAAACTCAGCCGGGTTTTTTTTTATTATCACCATCTCACAAATCATCTTAACTAAAGAACTATCAGAGCCATTAGAGAAAATCATTGCCAAGCTTCCTTGTCGTTTAAGTAATCCCTTACATGGTAATAAGATTTTTCAATGAGTTTACGTTTTACATTAACTTTGAACTTTCAGTTCTGTTACTGTTCAGAGTCATATTACGTAGGTCAAGCTACAGCCTACAGGCTACAGGCTACAGGCTACAGGCGGAAGTGGGCCAACGTGTATAGTGTAAGTTATCGAGGCACTGCAGACGGCGCAGTTTGGCGCAGTTACAATATTATGTACAGTAAATTCCGCTTATGAAAGTGTATGCCATTCAGTATTCACCGGGCAACACTGCTACCCGGTTTATTTATCGCCACAATATGAAATTGTAAAGAATTATTCGTGTTTTATGGAAATTTTCTATCCGCATCCGAGGCTTTAAATGGAATTTACAAGATGTAGGAAGGTACAACAAAAGATGTTCTCAAAAGATGTCTACGCCATAGAAGGAAACTAACTTCCAAATTTCATGTTTGTATAATTCATATTTCCTGATACATATTGCATTCTGCATCATTGCATACAACATAGATTTATCTCTTCTAACAAGCAGATTATAGCAAATTAACCTTCTTGCTCTTTGGTTATCATATAGTTTAGGTATTATATTGGTACTTACGCAAATGCTAGAAATGTTAATAGTTATTTATGTTTTATGGGGCCAAAGAAAATTTTTGTTCCCCGAGGGCGCTATTTTGAATTCAGAGCGAAGTGAAGGATTCTATAGTAGAATCAATTCTGGAGTAGTTCAGTATAGAATCCTGAGCGTAGCGAGGAATTCAATATACGCCGCCCGAGAACAAAAAATTTGGCCCCGAGTGACACACACTATTTTTCATCATTACGTACCTACTGAGAAAAAGCTAGGAGTATCAACCTACTATGCATGGACATTACCTATACGTTTAAGCACCAATCAGAAGCACGAACGCGGACCAACCAGAAGAAGCACTTCCACATGGCGTGCTTCACGTGCCGCACGTGCGCCGCCTCGCTCGCCAAGGGCGGCTTCTTCTGCAAGGACGGCCACTACTACTGTCCACAGGTGAGCGCTCGACGGACAAGTACTTCCACATGGCGTGCTTCACGTGCCGCACGTGCGCGGACCAATCAGAACAGAGAAATGAAAAGTCCTATGGGCCTAAAAATTACATTTTGCTCCCGCTATCCTCTGAAGCCAATATTCGTTTTTCGAATAGGTATGATGAAAAATATTAAGATCTAAATATCCAGGCATCTCGAAAACATTTGCAGTTTTCGTGTACAAACAATTTATTGTGAAAAGTGCATTTCGCAATATTAAAACCGCATAATTTTCATCGTGGAAACTACCCGCTTTTATTCCTTACTTCTGTGCTTCTGTGCTTATTATGTGCAGTGTTTTCTTTCCCCGTGAGCGAATGTTGTAAATGCTTGAATTTATTTTTCATTTCGGCCTGAATATGCTTATTCCTTTTTGTACTTTCCGTAGCCAGGCGCGCTTCAAAGTTGGAAAAAATATTATACAAGTTATGAAAGCTTATTTTGCGAATTATTTTAACTGATATAAGATTCATTTTCATTTTCGTTACCTTATTTTTTATAATGAATGATCAGACTAAATAAAAGAATTCGTGTAGCGTATAATATATGCTGTTTAGCAACTTTAAAGACCTTATGATAGAATCTGTTTTCATACTTGTACCACTTGTACCACAGAATAGGTAATAGTAGTAACTTGTACATCGACATTAATTAATAGATCAATAGGTACCATGTTTATTAGACCATTATTTAGTACTTATGTATGTATGTATGCATGTATGTATGCATGTCTGTATGTATGTATGTATGTATGTATGTATGTATGTATGTATGTATGTATGTATGTATGTATGTATGTATGTATGTATGTATGTATGTATGTATGTATGTATGTATGTATGTATGTATGTATGTATGTATGTATGTATGTATGTATGTATGTATGTATGTATGTATGTATATATGTATGTATATGTTATATGTGTACGTATCTTTGTATGTATATTTATTATATATTTTAAATGTTTAGACGTTGCACTGTCCCGCGCTCTTGTTTGTTAATTCTCCTCTCCCCAAAGGTTGTCTGGAAGAGATTGCTTTAGCAATAAGACTGCCTTTGCACCCTTCTGTTGTATCTTTTAATCTTTTTGTTTATTGTCCCTGTTCCAAGTGTGTGTAAATAAAGAGTTTATCTATCTATCTGTCTATCTATCATGTTAAACCTATAATGCAGATACACAAAAACAGCAAAAACAATGGATTTATAACGTCCCCTTGTTTCAAATTCGATCAAAAATACAATCGTACCTACCTACACAGCAATAAAACACTTTAGAAAAGATTCAATAATGTAGATTATTGAAAGTGAATGTTGAATAATGAATGAATGTTCGCCGAAACGGGAAAAATAATTGCATTTGGATTGGATGGCAAGTAGGACGAATCTAAAAAGAAAGTACTGAGGATGGAATTTTATCTTAGCCTCAATTTTATATTTAAAATCCGTAGATGACGCCCGTGACTTCGTCCGCGTAGATTAAGGTTTTTTATTTCCGCAGGAACTCTTTTCCGGGATAAAACGTAGCCTATGTGTTATTCCAGACTGTACTGCATCTATCTCTGTGCCAAATTTCATCCAGATCCGTTCAGCCGTTCT
This sequence comes from Erebia ligea, assembly GCA_917051295.2. Lineage (NCBI taxonomy): Eukaryota > Metazoa > Arthropoda > Insecta > Lepidoptera > Nymphalidae > Erebia > Erebia ligea. The sequence continues at coordinate 20,273,098 of OU785224.1, forward strand.
GGCTTGATAGGGTAACAAACATTCATCCATCCATACTGTTGCATTTATAATAATACTAGCTGATGCCCGCGACTTCGTCCGCGTGGTTTAAGTTTGTTTGATTCCCGCGGGAAATCCTTAATTTTCCGGGATAAAAATAGCCTATGTCACTATCCAGGTCCTCAACTACGAGTATATCCATGCTAAAAATCACGTCGAGCCGTTGCTCCGTTGCGGCGTGATTGAAGGACAAACCAACAAACAAACACACTTTCGCATTTATAATATTAGTATGATTAGTATCGTATAGATATAATATGTTGTAGTTTGGTTTTAACACTAAATCCTCGCGTGTAACAATACAATAGGTATTTCTGCGTGTCCCTACGAGGTTTTCCAGCGATGAACTCCGATCCCGCTCACGCACGATTAGATTCGTAAAAATGTGCTGATTTGCGACACCGCTGTGCGCTGTATGGGTTATTTATTGCGATATCGTGACACTGTATGAATGTATAAAGCTGAATATGCACGCTTTTATAACTGGCTTCATCCGCAGGTGCTAATGTAGCGGAATAATTTATTTCTGTTACGTATATCCTCATGTTTTCGAGTGTCTTATCATATCAGGCCCTTTTCTTTGTGTTCTTGAGGTGCTCCTCCTCCATGCATCGTCATCCTCACTGCTGAGGGTCGTGATCTTTTCCACGGAGTATCTTTTCGTTGACGATGTTACGCCATCTTGGCCTGTCCGTGTCATTGTGCAGAGCAACATGGACAGGTGTGCCGGGTGTGGTGCTTATTTGGTCGGCCCAACGCATAGGGCTACGTCCTCATGGCCTCTTTCCTTCCACTTTGCCCGTTGGCAGCAGTTTCTCCAGGTTGTCAGGGTTTCTGCGGACAATGTGTCAGAAGTACTCCAAGGTTCTCCGTACGCATGTGGTGGTCTTGAAGTGCTAGCACGGTTCAAACATCGGCACTAGCTGAGGGTAGGTACTAATATACCTATTAAGTTTTAGAATATAGTTGAAAGAAAATCCATACTACGAGTATAATATTATAAATGCGAAAGTGTGTCTGTCTGCTACGCTTTCACGTCTCATCTTTTCATAGATTTTGTAAAAATTTGATACAGGGTTAGGTTGTATCCCGGGGAGGTACATTATTTTTAAAGGACATAATATTTATCTCGAAAAATTAGGCCGTGCTCATGGGCTCAGTGGGAATTAAAAACACCTCAATCCATGCAGGATGAATTTGACACAGAGATATAGTATGGAATAACACATAGGCTACTTTTTATCCCAGAAAATTAAAGCTTTCCCGCGGGAACCAAAAAACCTCAATCCACGCGGACGAAGTCGCAGGAATCAGCTAGTAAAAGGTACTAAAGAATTGATAAAATCAAAAAGCTGGGATATCAATTGATCCGTGTAGATAAAATAATATCATTTATTTACTTTAGTTTAGACTTCAAAGCAATCTAATTGAATAATCCCCCTACAGGTAGATATTCGAGCTTGTTGGCTGCAGAGTACTAAATCGGCTTTGCTAAAAAAACTTCTCTTTTTCACCATTTTCACACGTTTTCCCGTTTGTACCGTGAACGCCGTACATACTGTGGACTGTAGACCTACATCAGAAACATTTTTGTAAATTGGAGAGAGTTGTTAAAATACCTACCAGACTTTTACAGCTCTATTTGTTTTACGTGGTTTTACGTATTTGCAATTGGAATTTTGGGATTGATTGAACATTTTTTTAATAAAATATTATTGGAGACCTTTCTGAAACAACGATTTCTCTGTCACAGTTCAGTGGTGAGAGCTGTGAGCATTTATCGGTCCCGGGATCGATTTCCGGCTGGGTAGGGATTACTGTAACATAGTTCAATATCGGCATTCATCCGTACTAATATTATTGTAACCAAAATGAAAAGAAAGTGTGTCCGTCGGTCTGTTTGTCTGTTACGCTTTAACGGCCCATATAATCAACCGATTTTGACGTAAAAGGCAGGTATATAGATATATTATACCCCGGGGAAGGACTAGTTTCTTTTTATCCCGGAAAATTAAAGATTTTTCAACACCTAAATCCGCGCAGACGATGTCGCGGGAATCGTGTAGTATAAAATATTTGCCAAATGTAAATATGTTGTTGCTCACAATTTTATTTTATGCGAGCGATTATGTGTTTTAATATTCAGCGGGTGTAGCAACTATCTGACTGAATAATGTATTCCTCCCGCGTCCCGAAAGTTTGACACGACCTTTATAATAGCCGCCCATTAGGATTTAATACTCGAGCGATGTTTTGCTGATGCTACAGGCACTAGATATAAATAACAATAATAGTTATTTTGATCATTAATAACTATAAAATGCTTTTAGCCTAGCTAATAAAGCTTGTCCCCAACTATAATTCCTCAGGCGACGAAACTTTACAGTATGATAAAGTATTATGAGTTAAACTTATGTTATAAAATATCCATTAAAAATCAGAAAGGAAGTAAGGGTGTCTAAGCCAAACCCTACCTAAGCTATACCCAATTGTTAATGTAGGAAGGCATTATCGCGTAAATTCGCAGTTTAGGTTTGACAATAAAATCGGTTTAAATATCGATGTTCTGCATGATTATTTCGTTTGATATTTCTGTTTTGAGTGAAAATATACTACCCACTATTATTTTAAAAAGAAATCGAGAAAATATTTAGTCATAAATATTAAGTTTTGGGTAAGTATAAAAACCTAACTTCCGCATGTTTTTTTTAAATATTTTTGTATAAGTTCATACTATACTACAACCCTGCCAAGTTTCAACGACTGAGGATTTAATGCGGGGGTCTCCATACAACGAACCGCCCCGTTGCCTTGACTATTTGTCCTGAGTGACTGACAGACAACCTACAGTCCAAATGGCTGAAAGTAAAAATTTGCAATTTTGAGAGAATATTCCTTGAGCACCCTATAGATGTACTAATGAAAGAATTTTCGAAATTCCACCCCCAAGGTGGTTAAATAGACGGTTCAAGTTATATTCATGAAACTTGGTATTTATGTTTTCGGTGAAAAATGAAGAATTTGATATTTTTCACGGTTTGAAATTTCTTATTTTAAGAACCTAATTCCACGGGGATGAAGTCGCGGCAAATGCTAGTTATAGTTATAATTATATTTATAAACTAGCTGATGCCCGCGACTTCGTCCGCGTGGACTAAGTTTTTTCGATTCCTGCGGGAACTCATTAATTTTCCGGGATAAAAAGAAGCCTATGTATGTATGTATGTATGTATATTCTTTATAGCTGATGCCCGCGACTTCGTCCGCGTGGAATAAGTTTTTCAGTTAATTTTCCAGGGTAAAAAGTAGCCTATATTACTATCCCACGGTATAATCCCCCTATAATGGTGAAACACGTACTTCTTCATATTTTAACGAATTCCCAAATGCTGTTTCATGGCTATAACTTGAGAAATTAAGGACTTTCATACAAACTCTCAACCCCTATTTCACCCCTTCGGGGGTGGAATTTTGAAAAACTGTGAAACACATAATATAATGTTTTCATTTTCAACCCGCAGCTCATATTATATCAAGTTTCATGGCTATACCTTGAGAAATTAAGGATTTTCATACAAACTCTCAACCCCTATTTCACCCCTCCGGGGGTGGTATTTTGAAAAACTGTGAAACACATATGTTTGCATTTTCAACCCGCAGCTCATACGAGTATATCAAGTTTCATGGCTATAACTTGAGAAATTAAGGACTTTCATACAAACTTTCAACCCCCCAGACAGACAGACAAAAATGAAAAAAATTACAGATTTGGCTTCAGTATCGAAAAATGAGTGCCTTCCAAAAAAAATTTTCAAAATATCTTCAATGTACAGAATTGGCTACTTGACAGCTGTTACTATAAAATATGAAATATGTTAGATTTGGTAGCTTGTAGGATAACAATAATTATGCAATATGTATTTTGCATTAAAATAAATTGTATATATATTTTATTTATGCAAAACAAATTTGAGATTTTTTATCTGTGGATTGCAAGACCCGAAACGCGGGCGCCATTGATTTAGCATCGTGTGACGTCACAACTCTCACACCACAGACAGGGTACTTTTTATCTCATACAAACGTCACTGTGAGGTCGTGTGATATACCTATAAATCGTTTTCGTTTTGTTGAGATAATTAACATAAAATATTTAGATTTAAGCTTGTGAAAGGTTTCACGAAATGGAGTCAGGCTATACAAAAGCTGATAGTGCAAATCTGTCTAAAGTCGATTCATTTATGGTTGCAAATTTATTTGCGTGTAATCCACCGTGTAATCCTAACTTTTGCTCTGCCGAGTTTCGTAATGTAAAAACTTCCATGTAAGTACCGAAATAAACAAAGTAATATTACTTAGGTCTCGTGTAAAAAAGTACTGCTGTAAAGTAACAGAAAAATAATTTATTTTAATTTTATATCGTGTTTTATGAAGAAAATGTTAGATCATGTTCATTTTTGCTAGATCGAGTCTTAAGTTGATATTTTCTTCCTAACATCAAAGTGGTCTTCACATAGTAATATCGCAGATTTGTCCGATTCAAATTCCGGGTCTCGGCAGATTAACGGTAACCACTGCTTTCGACGTTTATGACATACTATTGTAGGTATGTGTTTATATACAATTTGTCAGGATATTAACTTATTATTTTATTTATAGTATTTCTACACACGTCTTGTAGCTTGTAATTTTCACAATTTCATTAAAAAAGCTGTAAACTTTCCACTCGAAATTACTTATGACTTGGAACGTCGTAGTTACCTTTGTTTTATTTAGAGCTATGACGTCACAGCTAGCAAATGTCACGTGATCGGCTGTTTTCGCGCGAATTAAAATTAATGTATTAAAAATGTAATTTTTTCTAATAAATAACGCTTTTTTTGAGAAAAAAATCATTGTAAGAGGTATAAAATGAACCCACGTATATTTTTAAGTATTTTTCCGAAAACTGTCAAATAGCCAATTGCAATTTCTCGATAAAGGAGAGATAAAGCGTGTCGATACCGCTTAGCGATTGACATTAATTGACATCACAGATAGTGATGTCAAATGTCAATCGCTAAGCGGTATAAACGTGAACGAATGTTATCGTACGAATTGACGTATTGGATTTTACCGTTGTTTATGTCCAGTTCTGATATTTTCTTGGGACTGTAATTTTATGACAATCAACATCCGATGAATTTGCTTGCATCTTTAAGTATTTTTCTTTAGCTTTTGCTTACGGCAATTCTGACTCTGTTGTCTCAAGTGCGTCGAATTGTTTAAGTTTTTTTAAACCCGTAGGAACTATATCCATACTTCCATATCCATACAGTTTATATTATAAATGCGAAAGTGTGTCTGTCTGTCTGTATGTATGTCCGTCTGTCTGTCTGTCTGCTACGCTTTCACGGTCCATCTTTTGAACTGATTTTAGTGAAATTTTGTACAGGGATAGGTGGCATTCCGAGGAAGAACGGGAGGGAAGTCCGCGTGGATTAAGTTTTCGATTCCCGCGGGAACTCATTTTTTCCGGGATAAAAAATAGCCTTTGTCCTTCCCCGGGATACAGCCTATCCCTGTACCAAATTTCATCAAAATCGGTTGAACTGGTAGGACGTGAAAGCGTAGCAGACCGACAGACAGACAAACAGACAGACAGACAGACGGACGGACAGACAGACAGACGGACACACTTTCGCATTTATAATATTACTATGGATATGGAAGTATGGATTACGTATGGATTAACTTAACGTGCGGAGGTCCCGGATACGATCCCCGGCAGGGTCAATTTAGGAATTTATAATTTCTAAATTTTCCCTGGTCCAGCCTGGTGGGAGGCTTCGGCCGTGGCTAGTTACCACCCTACCGGCAAAGACGTGCCGCCAAGCGATTTAGCATTCTGTTACGATGCCGTGTAGAAACCGATTAGGGGTATGGGTTAATTATAACTATCATGCCCCTAACAGGTTAGCCCGCTTTCATCTTAGACTGCATCATCACTTACCATCAGGTGAGATCGCAGTCAAGGGCTGATGGATAAAAAAAGGTACTAAAGATATGCCCACAAAATAAAAATCTCAGTAGATAGTACTCACCCCAGTCCTGGCATAATGGCAGAATGTTATATCAAATCAAATAATCAAATAAATATTATAAATGCGAAAGTTAGGATAGATGTATGGATGTTTGTTACTCAATCACGCCCGAACGGCTGATCGGATCTGGATGAAATTTGGCACAGAGATAGATTATAGTCTGGATTAACTGTGGTGTACGGTAAAATTCGTATGAATTTATGATTACACCACATCAAAATGTAAACCCTGTTAGATTTATTAAATAAATAAATAATAATAATAATAAAAAAACACATAGGCTCCTTTTTATCCCGGGAAACTAATAATATTTAATAGTTAATATATATTATAACAAATAGGAATTTGTCTATACTTATAATAAAACTGCAGGTCCAATTCTGTACATTGAAGATATTATTTTGTAATTTTTTTTTGGAGGGCACTCATTATTCGATACTGAAGCCAAATCTGTAACTTTTTTCATTTTTGTCTGTCTGTCTGTATCTTGGCCGCGCATCACGCCGAAACTACTGATTGAATTCAAACAAAACTTGGCACGATTTGAGCCCATACTACGAGGTAGGCCATAGGATACTTTTTATCCCGAAATTCTACCTCCGAAGGGGTGAAATAGGGGTTGAAAGTATGTATGAAAGTCCTTAATTTCTCAAGTTATAGCCATGAAACTTGATACATGAGCTGCGGGTTGAAAATGAAAACATATGTGTTTCACAGATTTTCAAAATTCCACCCCCGAAGTGGTGAAATAGGGGTTGAGAGTTTGTATGAAAATCCTTAATTTCTCAAGTTATAGCCATGAAACTTGATATATGAGCTGCGGGTTGAAAATGAAAACATGTCTTTCACAGTTTTTAAAATTCCACCCCCGAAGGGGTGAAATAGGGGTTGAGAGTTTGTATGAAAGTCCTTAATTTCTCAAGTCATCAGCATCAGAATATACATACATACATAGGCTACTTTTTATCCCGGAAAATTAATGAGTTCCCGCGGGAATCTAAAAACCTTAGTCCAAGCGGACGAAGTCGCGGGCATCAGCTAGTTATTAATATAATTTAATGTTTGATATGTGACCTTCAAAAAGAGTACTATGGTACCTACTTTGAATAAAATATTTGATTTGATTGATTTGATTTGAATACGTTTCCAGTGAGCAAAACTACTTTGAAGAGAGAGAACACGTTTTAAGAAAAACCCTGAATAAAAATAACTTATATTATTTCTGTCGATTCCGTACAAAGTTAATAACATGTTTTTGGTACATGTATTATTTTGCACGTTACTTTTCTCCGTTAGTGAAATTTCTTCCGCTAATGCAAGTAAGTAATTAAAATCTTTTTTAACACATAACATAGTGATAAAAATATTCTTAACTCGTCACAACCTGTCTTACTTCTATTTTTTTTTTTAATATCTATACAATGATTACGTAGTTCAAACAGCTTATTTCTTAAGACCGTAATACACCATTCTTTTTTCGCTCCAAAACGTCGATCGTCAGCTTTCCCATCGGCATTTCTTTCACTGGTTTTTCACTTTTTAAATTCAAAAAAGATTCTTCTTTCAGATATTTACTCTGGCCAAAGCAGCACTTGCCGACACATTTATTTAAATAACTTGCATAATATCTGGATTCTAGGATTTTGAGCTATCTATTATAATATGGCTTTTTACTATTGTATTGGTAAAAAGCATGCGTAACTTTGCAGAAGCGCGTCACAATGAAAGAACCAGAAGTTGAATCCTGGCGGTAGACAAATCTTTGTGGTACAGCATATTGTATCTTGCACTTGTAGTTTGCGATATTCACCCATTTATCACACTAATATTATAAATGCGAAAGTGTGTTTGTTTGTTGGTTTGTCCGTCAATCACGCCGCAACGCAGGAACGGATCTACGTGATTTTTGGTATGGGTATTTTCGAAGACCTCTGCAAGTCTGATTGCGCTGGCCTATATATTTAAAAAAAAAAATACCTGAAGAGTGACATAGGCTACTTTTTATCCCGGAAAATTAAGGGGTCCCCGCGGAAATAAAAAAACTTAAACCACGCGGACGAAGTCGCTGGCATCAGCTAGTTTATAGATATTTATTTTATATTCCGCATTTTAGCAGTAGGTACGTATTCTTCTACAACCTCGTTTTGGTCTAGTCGTTAGATGTTCAACTTCAGATAAGGTCCTGGGCTCGATTTCCGGTTGTTTTTAACCGATTTCAAAAAAGGAAGAGGTTTTTAATTCGACTGTATGTTTTTTTTGTATTTTACGCAATCATTCCGCCAATTGGCTATTTGGCAGTTTTCCGAAAAATACTTAAAAATGTACGTGGGTTCATTTTATACCTCTTACAATTATCTTTTTCTCAAAAAAAGAGCGTTATTTATTAGAAAAAAAATGCATTTTTAATACATTAATTTTAAATTCGCGCGAAAACAGCCGGCCACGTGACATTTGCTAGCTGTGACGTCATAGCTAACTATGACGCGACGCTCCAAGTCATAAGTAATTTTGAGTGGAAAGTTAACAGCTTTTTTAATGCAATTGTGAATATTACAAGCTACAAGACGTGTGTAGAAATACTATAAATAATAATTAATTATTAGCCTGAAAAATTGTATTTTCATCCCATGTATTCGAAAAGGACGACTTGGTTCGCCTTTAAGTGCGCCCAAAGGTGGTGTTTTCTATAAGAAACTTTTAGCGGGCAGTAATGAGCTGTTTTTAATCCTCTTTATACTCGTAAGTGCGCCGCAATTATCTTTGCCGCGCACTTGTTGAATTTGGAACATCTTAGTGTTCAGCGTTAAAGAAATCGAACGCAAATATTATGTTTGAATAAAGACTGGCTGGCCTCGCTACGCTCGGGATTCTTCTCTAAAATCCTCTCCACTTCGCTTTGGATTCAAAAAAGCGCCCTCGCCGTAAAAATATTATTTTGCTCCCTTATAATACAATCTACTAATAAAACACATTCCAACAATATTTCTACATAGTTACAGTTCATCTGCCGAGACCCGGAATTTTAATCGGATAAATCTGCGATATTACTTTGTGAAGACCTCCTTTGACGACCTCCGTGGCGCAGTGTGTAGCGCTGTTGCCATAACGTACGGAGGTCCCGGGTTTGATTCCCGGCAGGGTCAATTTGGGAATTTATAATTTCTGAATTTTCCCTGGTCTGGCCTGGTGGGAGGCTTCGGCCGTGGCTAGTTACCACCCTACCGGCAAAGACGTGCCACCAAGCGATTTAGCGTTCCGGTACGATGCCGTGTAGAAACCGAATAGGGGCATGGGTATAACTGCCATGCCCCTAACAGGTTAGCCCGCTACCATCTTAGACTGCATCATCACTTACCATCAGGTGAGGTGAGATGGTGAGGTGAGGTGATGAACTGTAGTGGTTAAAAAAAAAAAGACCACTCTGATGTTAGTGCTTTGAACAAATCAACTTAAAACTCTGATCTAGCAAAAATGAATTAAACCTAACCTAACATTTTCTTCATAAAACATGACATAATAGTAGTTTATGCAACTGTCATATAATGAAGGGTATTAAAACACGAGTGTGAGTTTATGAAACGAGCGCAGCGAGTTTCATAATAGTAACGAGTGTTTTAATACCCGTGTTATATGCAGTTGCATACACTACTTTATCTTCACTAATGCAATTTATCAAACAACAAGAGTAAAAGCTGACAATAGTTTATCGCGTACGTGTATTGTCACAGTGAACTTGCCGCCATTAAAATCTAACCAATGAGAGGGCAGCTGCGCGCGCAGGGCCAATCAGGAGCGAGCGCGCGCTGTTCGTTTTTTATTTAATTGGCACAAGATCTTACCAAAGAGTTTTGTGTATGTAAGTTTAGTAGTTTCGACGAAGTTTTCACGTATAACCCAACTGTTTTCAAAAGCCAGCCTAATATCAAAATTTTATACAACTTGTATGAGGATTTTGACATAAGGCTCGCCAGGTTAATTGGTCGCGTTTTATTGATGTTATAATGAGATTTTACGATATCGATGTGGATATTATACCATCATGTGAAATTGCTTAAATTGAGTGTTTTGTTATCTGCGCTATAACAGTAGTAATTATAAGTCAAGTATTGGAAACATAAGTAGAATGTTATAACATTAGTGTAGATAAAATAAATTATATTTCTGTCACATTACAACAGCACTTTCTTAGGTCTTAAACACGAGACCTAAGTACTATTACTTTGTTTATTCCGGTACTTACATGGAAGTTTTAACATTACGAAACTCGGCAGAGCAAAAGTTAGGATTACACGCAAATACATTTGCAACCATAAATGAATCGACTTTTGGCAGATTTGCACTATTAGCTGTATAGCAGCATGACTTCATTTCATTTAACCTCTCACAATCACAAATCGAAAAAAAAAAAATATTAAGTAGTGTAAATTTTCTCAATAATACGCAAACGTTAGTACACACGACGTTTTTTTTTTTGAAATGTGACGTCACACGAGGCTCTATCATGACCGCCCGCGTTTCGCTTCTTGTAGTCCACAGATAAAAAATTATTATAAAAATTAAAATATTTACAATTTATTTTAATGCAAAATACATGTTGTATAATTATTATTGTTAACCTACAAGCTACCAAATCTATAGTTCGCGCACGAGTTGAATGCAGAGCAAATGTATGGTGACACATACATTTACTCTGCATTCAACTCGCGCGCGAACTGTAACATATTTCCTATTTTATAGCTACAGCTGTCAAGTAGCTAATTATGAATCAATTTTGATACTTCAGAGGTAGTCCCATATAGGTACATTTTATCGAAATTGATTTAGCGCTTTTTGAGAAAATCAACAAAAAACAAAATATAATAATACACTTTTAAATAATATACTTTTTACCAGATAATATACTTTTTAGTTTAAGTTGATAGTTACTTATAGCCTTTATAGGTATAGTTTTGAAGTCGGTTTGTGTTTTAGATGAAAGCGAATAATATTATTATTCTAACAAGAAATTCTCCAGTCCAACGCGGAGAGTCTTAAGGAGTGATTTAATCAAGTCGTTTAAATTAATACAAAAACCGAATAATTATCATCTATAGAAATATTGCTTTATTATAACTATAAGATGATGCCCGCGACTTCATCCACGTACATATTTTTATGATCCCACGGAAACTCGTTAATTTTCGGGATAAAATGTAGTCTATGTCCTTCCCCGGGATACAACCTCTCTATACCACTGTTGATCAAAATCAATCATATTCATATCGCGTTGAATAAGGTTTTTGATTTCCGCGGGAACTCTTTAATTTTCCGGGATAAATAGCCTATGTGTTATTCCAGACTATAATCTATCTCTGTGCCGAACTTAATCTAGATCCGTTCAGCGGTTATTATTATTATTACACACTTTATTTGTACCACCACAAGTAAAAATAACAAAGACAAAGGAAATAAAAAAATAAACACAGACAGAAGTAGGATACAAAAGGCGGCCTTATCGCTTAGGTAGCGATCTCTACCAGGCAATCTTAAGGCAGGCGGTTCTGGCGTGACTAGGTAACGACCATCCATACATCCATCCATCCAAACTTTCGTATTTATTATATTAGTATAAATGAGGAGACACATATTAATTTATACATGTATTTCTCTAGGACGCCGCTGCTTCGACTGTGTATCCATCCTATCATGTGAGTCGGGCTTGGAATTCGCGCTCAGATTGAGTCAGGGAAGTCTTCCAGCTCAAAGCAGACAAACATTTTTTGATGCCATATGTGGTACCGATAGCAACGATCCTGAATTGCCAAAGGTAGGTAAATACATTTTATGTTCAGTAATAGGTTTTAATAGTTCAAGGTTCGATATCGGGCTTCTAACTTTTCAGAGTTATGTGCGTTTGATGCAATTAAATAAGACTTATTTTAACAGCGAGTGGTACCTTCACGAGTAACGCGAGAGTAAATAGGCTTCTTCTAGGCAAGTGCGTTCCAACCTAGACCTCATCATTGCTATACATTAAGTAAATAGGCTTCTTCTAGGCAAGTGCGTTCCAACCTAGACCTCATCATTGCTATACATTAAGTAAATAGGCTTCTTCTAGGCAAGTGCGTTCCAACCTAGACCTCATCATTGCTATACATTAAGTAAATAGGCTTCTTCTAGGCAAGTGCGTTCCAACCTAGACCTCATCATTGCTATACATTAAGTAAATAGGCTTCTTCTAGGCAAGTGCGTTCCAACCTAGACCTCATCATTGCTATACATTAAGTAAATAGGCTTCTTCTAGGCAAGTGCGTTCCAACCTAGACCTCATCATTGCTATACATTAAGTAAATAAGCTTCTTCTAGGCAAGTGCGTTCCAACCTAGACCTCATCATTGCTATACATTAAGTAAATAGGCTTCTTCTAGGCAAGTGCGTTCCAACCTAGACCTCATCATTGCTATACATTAAGTAAATAGGCTTCTTCTAGGCAAGTGCGTTCCAACCTAGACCTCATCATTGCTATACATTAAGTAAATAGGCTTCTTCTAGGCAAGTGCGTTCCAACCTAGACCTCATCATTGCTATACATTAAGTAAATAGGCTTCTTCTCGGCAAGTGCGTTCCAACCTAGACCTCATCATTGCTATACATTAAGTAAATAGGCTTCTTCTAGGCAAGTGCGTTCCAACCTAGACCTCATCATTGCTATACATTAAGTAAATAGGCTTCTTCTAGGCAAGTGCGTTCCAACCTAGACCTCATCATTGCTATACATTAAGTAAATAGGCTTCTTCTAGGCAAGTGCGTTCCAACCTAGACCTCATCATTGCTATACATTAAGTAAATAGGCTTCTTCTAGGCAAGTGCGTTCCAACCTAGACCTCATCATTGCTATACATTAAGTAAATAGGCTTCTTCTAGGCAAGTGAGTTCCAACCTAGACCTCATCATTGCTATACATTAAGTAAATAGGCTTCTTCTAGGCAAGTGAGTTCCAACCTAGACCTCATCATTGCTATACATTAAGTAAATAGGCTTCTTCTAGGCAAGTGCGTTCCAACCTAGACCTCATCATTGCTATACATTAAGTAAATAGGCTTCTTCTAGGCAAGTGAGTTCCAACCTAGACCTCATCATTGCTATACATTAAGTAAATAGGCTTCTTCTAGGCAAGTGCGTTCCAACCTAGACCTCATCATTGCTATACATTAAGTAAATAGGCTTCTTCTAGGCAAGTGAGTTCCAACCTAGACCTCATCATTGCTATACATTAAGTAAATAGGCTTCTTCTAGGCAAGTGCGTTCCAACCTAGACCTCATCATTGCTATACATTAAGTAAATAGGCTTCTTCTAGGCAAGTGCGTTCCAACCTAGACCTCATCATTGCTATACATTAAGTAAATAGGCTTCTTCTAGGCAAGCGCGTTCCAACCTAGACCTCATCATTGCTATACATTAAGTAAATAGGCTTCTTCTAGGCAAGCGCGTTCCAACCTAGACCTCATCATTGCTATACATTAAGTAAATAGGCTTCTTCTAGGCAAGCGCGTTCCAACCTAGACCTCATCATTGCTATACATTAAGTAAATAGGCTTCTTCTAGGCAAGCGCGTTCCAACCTAGACCTCATCATTGCTATACATTAAGTAAATAGGCTTCTTCTAGGCAAGTGCGTTCCAACCTAGACCTCATCATTGCTATACATTAAGTAAATAGGCTTCTTCTAGGCAAGTGCGTTCCAACCTAGACCTCATCATTGCTATACATTAAGTAAATAGGCTTCTTCTAGGCAAGTGAGTTCCAACCTAGACCTCATCATTGCTATACATTAAGTAAATAGGCTTCTTCTAGGCAAGTGCGTTCCAACCTAGACCTCATCATTGCTATACATTAAGTAAATAGGCTTCTTCTAGGCAAGTGAGTTCCAACCTAGACCTCATCATTGCTATACATTAAGTAAATAGGCTTCTTCTAGGCAAGTGCGTTTCAACCTAGACCTCATCATTGCTATACATTAAGTAAATAGGCTTCTTCTAGGCAAGTGCGTTCCAACCTAGACCTCATCATTGCTATACATTAAGTAAATAGGCTTCTTCTAGGCAAGTGAGTTCCAACCTAGACCTCATCATTGCTATACATTAAGTAAATAGGCTTCTTCTAGGCAAGTGCGTTCCAACCTAGACCTCATCATTGCTATACATTAAGTAAATAGGCTTCTTCTAGGCAAGTGAGTTCCAACCTAGACCTCATCATTGCTATACATTAAGTAAATAGGCTTCTTCTAGGCAAGTGCGTTCCAACCTAGACCTCATCATTGCTATACATTAAGTAAATAGGCTTCTTCTAGGCAAGTGAGTTCCAACCTAGACCTCATCATTGCTATACATTAAGTAAATAGGCTTCTTCTAGGCAAGTGAGTTCCAACCTAGACCTCATCATTGCTATACATTAAGTAAATAGGCTTCTTCTAGGCAAGTGCGTTCCAACCTAGACCTCATCATTGCTATACATTAAGTAAATAGGCTTCTTCTAGGCAAGTGCGTTCCAACCTAGACCTCATCATTGCTATACATTAAGTAAATAGGCTTCTTCTAGGCAAGTGCGTTCCAACCTAGACCTCATCATTGCTATACATTAAGTAAATAGGCTTCTTCTAGGCAAGTGCGTTCCAACCTAGACCTCATCATTGCTATACATTAAGTAAATAGGCTTCTTCTAGGCAAGTGCGTTCCAACCTAGACCTCATCATTGCTATACATTAAGTAAATAGGCTTCTTCTAGGCAAGTGCGTTCCAACCTAGACCTCATCATTGCTATACATTAAGTAAATAGGCTTCTTCTAGGCAAGTGCGTTCCAACCTAGACCTCATCATTGCTATACATTAAGTAAATAGGCTTCTTCTAGGCAAGTGCGTTCCAACCTAGACCTCATCATTGCTATACATTAAGTAAATAGGCTTCTTCTAGGCAAGTGCGTTCCAACCTAGACCTCATCATTGCTATACATTAAGTAAATAGGCTTCTTCTAGGCAAGTGCGTTCCAACCTAGACCTCATCATTGCTATACATTAAGTAAATAGGCTTCTTCTAGGCAAGTGCGTTCCAACCTAGACCTCATCATTGCTATACATTAAGTAAATAGGCTTCTTCTAGGCAAGTGCGTTCCAACCTAGACCTCATCATTGCTATACATTAAGTAAATAGGCTTCTTCTAGGCAAGTGCGTTCCAACCTAGACCTCATCATTGCTATACATTAAGTAAATAGGCTTCTTCTAAGCAAGTGCGTTCCAACCTAGACCTCATCATTGCTATACATTAAGTAAATAGGCTTCTTCTAGGCAAGCGCGTTCCAACCTAGACCTCATCATTGCTATACATTAAGTAAATAGGCTTCTTCTAGGCAAGCGCGTTCCAACCTAGACCTCATCATTGCTATACATTAAGTAAATAGGCTTCTTCTAGGCAAGCGCGTTCCAACCTAGACCTCATCATTGCTATACATTAAGTAAATAGGCTTCTTCTAGGCAAGCGCGTTCCAACCTAGACCTCATCATTGCTATACATTAAGTAAATAGGCTTCTTCTAGGCAAGTGCGTTCCAACCTAGACCTCATCATTGCTATACATTAAGTAAATAGGCTTCTTCTAGGCAAGTGCGTTCCAACCTAGACCTCATCATTGCTATACATTAAGTAAATAGGCTTCTTCTAGGCAAGTGCGTTCCAACCTAGACCTCATCATTGCTATACATTAAGTAAATAGGCTTCTTCTAGGCAAGTGCGTTCCAACCTAGACCTCATCATTGCTATACATTAAGTAAATAGGCTTCTTCTAGGCAAGTGAGTTCCAACCTAGACCTCATCATTGCTATACATTAAGTAAATAGGCTTCTTCTAGGCAAGTGCGTTCCAACCTAGACCTCATCATTGCTATACATTAAGTAAATAGGCTTCTTCTAGGCAAGTGCGTTCCAACCTAGACCTCATCATTGCTATACATTAAGTAAATAGGCTTCTTCTAGGCAAGTGAGTTCCAACCTAGACCTCATCATTGCTATACATTAAGTAAATAGGCTTCTTCTAGGCAAGTGCGTTCCAACCTAGACCTCATCATTGCTATACATTAAGTAAATAGGCTTCTTCTAGGCAAGTGAGTTCCAACCTAGACCTCATCATTGCTATACATTAAGTAAATAGGCTTCTTCTAGGCAAGTGCGTTCCAACCTAGACCTCATCATTGCTATACATTAAGTAAATAGGCTTCTTCTAGGCAAGTGCGTTCCAACCTAGACCTCATCATTGCTATACATTAAGTAAATAGGCTTCTTCTAGGCAAGTGAGTTCCAACCTAGACCTCATCATTGCTATACATTAAGTAAATAGGCTTCTTCTAGGCAAGTGAGTTCCAACCTAGACCTCATCATTGCTATACATTAAGTAAATAGGCTTCTTCTAGGCAAGTGAGTTCCAACCTAGACCTCATCATTGCTATACATTAAGTAAATAGGCTTCTTCTAGGCAAGTGCGTTCCAACCTAGACCTCATCATTGCTATACATTAAGTAAATAGGCTTCTTCTAGGCAAGTGAGTTCCAACCTAGACCTCATCATTGCTATACATTAAGTAAATAGGCTTCTTCTAGGCAAGTGAGTTCCAACCTAGACCTCATCATTGCTATACATTAAGTAAATAGGCTTCTTCTAGGCAAGTGCGTTCCAACCTAGACCTCATCATTGCTATACATTAAGTAAATAGGCTTCTTCTAGGCAAGTGAGTTCCAACCTAGACCTCATCATTGCTATACATTAAGTAAATAGGCTTCTTCTAGGCAAGTGCGTTCCAACCTAGACCTCATCATTGCTATACATTAAGTAAATAGGCTTCTTCTAGGCAAGTGAGTTCCAACCTAGACCTCATCATTGCTATACATTAAGTAAATAGGCTTCTTCTAGGCAAGTGCGTTCCAACCTAGACCTCATCATTGCTATACATTAAGTAAATAGGCTTCTTCTAGGCAAGTGAGTTCCAACCTAGACCTCATCATTGCTATACATTAAGTAAATAGGCTTCTTCTAGGCAAGTGCGTTCCAACCTAGACCTCATCATTGCTATACATTAAGTAAATAGGCTTCTTCTAGGCAAGTGCGTTCCAACCTAGACCTCATCATTGCTATACATTAAGTAAATAGGCTTCTTCTAGGCAAGTGCGTTCCAACCTAGACCTCATCATTGCTATACATTAAGTAAATAGGCTTCTTCTAGGCAAGTGCGTTCCAACCTAGACCTCATCATTGCTATACATTAAGTAAATAGGCTTCTTCTAGGCAAGTGAGTTCCAACCTAGACCTCATCATTGCTATACATTAAGTAAATAGGCTTCTTCTAGGCAAGTGAGTTCCAACCTAGACCTCATCATTGCTATACATTAAGTAAATAGGCTTCTTCTAGGCAAGTGCGTTCCAACCTAGACCTCATCATTGCTATACATTAAGTAAATAGGCTTCTTCTAGGCAAGTGCGTTCCAACCTAGACCTCATCATTGCTATACATTAAGTAAATAGGCTTCTTCTAGGCAAGTGAGTTCCAACCTAGACCTCATCATTGCTATACATTAAGTAAATAGGCTTCTTCTAGGCAAGTGCGTTCCAACCTAGACCTCATCATTGCTATACATTAAGTAAATAGGCTTCTTCTAGGCAAGTGAGTTCCAACCTAGACCTCATCATTGCTATACATTAAGTAAATAGGCTTCTTCTAGGCAAGTGCGTTCCAACCTAGACCTCATCATTGCTATACATTAAGTAAATAGGCTTCTTCTAGGCAAGTGAGTTCCAACCTAGACCTCATCATTGCTATACATTAAGTAAATAGGCTTCTTCTAGGCAAGTGAGTTCCAACCTAGACCTCATCATTGCTATACATTAAGTAAATAGGCTTCTTCTAGGCAAGTGCGTTCCAACCTAGACCTCATCATTGCTATACATTAAGTAAATAGGCTTCTTCTAGGCAAGTGAGTTCCAACCTAGACCTCATCATTGCTATACATTAAGTAAATAGGCTTCTTCTAGGCAAGTGCGTTCCAACCTAGACCTCATCATTGCTATACATTAAGTAAATAGGCTTCTTCTAGGCAAGTGAGTTCCAACCTAGACCTCATCATTGCTATACATTAAGCATGATTGTAGTCAAGCGCAAGCCTAGCTATCTCACAATAAAATAAAAAAAAGAAGTAAAACATCACAGGGACCAGCATGTCTGAGAGTTCTTCATAATGTTCTCAAATGTGTGTGACGTCTGCCAATGCGCACTTGGCCAGTTGGGTGGGCAATGACCAAAACCCCGTTCTCAGAGGAAACTGTTTTATTAGTCGGCTGACGATGGGTTGGATGATAATTATGACCATATAGAGGTCATGTACTGTGCCGTGACAAAAGACCGAAACGGTGACTCGTCGCAGGGCGTGGTATTTATCATCATCATCATCATCATCATCATCATCATCATCATCATCACACGTCTCCACCTATCACCAATCCACTACTGAGCATGGGTCTCATCTCAGAATGAAAAGAATTTAGACTTAGTCATAGGCAGGGTACTATTTATACAGACTTCTATTTAACAGCATAACTTGCCTCTAAAAATTTAAATTGTCCTCTGAATAACTAAGTCAGCCACAAACAAAGTTATAAGGTAAAAATACTATTATAACATACTAATATTAAAAATGCGTGTGTGTTTGTTGGTTTGTGTGTTTGTTTCTTCAATCACGCCGCATCGGAGCAAAGGATCGACGTGATTTTTGGTATGGGTATAGTTGAGCACTTGGTGAGTGCTCAACTATATCCACTTTTTTCTATTAGTTTTAAGACAATACTTTGTACAAAAATAATAAAAATAAAATAAATAAATAAATAAAATTCTATCGACTTCTATCTATAATATCATCATCAAATAGTGAATTGTGGCCACTAATTATTAGGAACCACAGAGGGAAAATGTTTACCTGATCACCAGAAATAACAAATGATCACCAAAATTAGTAAATGACCACCAAAACAATCACATTTTAATTTAACTAATTTTAAACAGCTCAATTTTAGCCAGCAGCGCTCCAATCGAAATGCGTTTCGAAATTAAAATCGGTTGTACAGAATTTGTGAGTTTAAATTTTGAGAATTTGGGACCATTTTATTTTGAAGCTAAGTGATCGAACGCTCCCATACGATCAATCGATTTTGCAATTTAAAAACTTAGACTAAGCGTAGGTACTTATCTTTGTCATAACCATTATCTCTTATTTTTAACACATATATAATTTTTGCATTAATAGCATGGGTAATATATTATGGCAATCTTTATATAAACACACAGGTGTGCTGCTCGGCCTTTCCAATGCATTTCGAGAGGCGTATTGCAGATCCCGTCGAAACGCATCCAAACATAGGACTACTACTTACCATTAACTTCCTGTGGAGATATTGACGGGTCACGTATCATCAATGGACATACTCCCAAGCTGTATGAGTTACCTTGGATGACGCTCATCGCTTACACCACAAGTAAGAGGATAGTTATTTCGTCCTATTTTGACTGTGATATTATACGTTACTAGCGGTTGTCCGCGACTTCGTCTGCGTACAATTTCTGATTTCCAATGAGATTATAAAACTTTTCCACTGCAAGAGGCTTAACTATAGAGGCATTTGTATAGTTTATACAGTTTTTTAAATGTAAAACGAATAACCTAAATGCCGATTTTCATGTGTCTAACTTGAATTACATAGAACTTTTAAGTATCCTTCTACACTGAGAAAAATTTCCTTGTTTACCTTCCGATTTTTACCTTCTAAAACCGATTCCTTCCAAAATTGGGTATTTTCCTTCCACCGATTACCTTCTGAATCGGGGAACTGCCAAATTCCTACCGATATTTAGAAGGTAATGAATTTTATCCGTCTAATACGGAAGAACATAAAGGAAGGAAATTTGTTGGAAGGAATTAACCAAGAAGGAATTTCCTTCCAGCTAAATATTCCTACTAAATAAGGATGCATTATAATAATTCCTCCCAAATTTATCCTTCCAAATTAGATGTTAATGTCCTTCTGAATTCAAATCCAAAGTTGTCGGAAGGAAAACGCAGCTAACCTTCTGATATTGAAGGATATTTACCCTCTTAACTAGTGGGAAATAAATTGACATTACTATTCCATCAAAAAAGAAAGGATTAGAAAGACTCGCTGGAAGGAACTACCATCCAAATTAGATGGATCACACTTGGAGGGAATAACACAAGGAGTATCCTTCTAAATTAGATGATAATACCCTTCTAAATCAATTATAATTTTTCGGTAGGAACAGTGTCGGAAGGAAAACGCATATTTACCCTCCGAAATTGAAGGATATTTACCCTCTTATTTAGTAGGAAATGAAGTGACATTACTATTCCATCAAAAACGAAGGGATTAGAAAGGCTCGCTGGAAGGAATAACCATCCAAATTAGATGGATCACATATGGAGAAAATAACACAAGGAACATCTTTCTAAATTAGATGATAATAACTCTCCAAACAAATTGGAATAATTCGGTATCGGAAGGAAAACGAATAAGTTTTATTAAATAGAAATTGTAACACCGAATGTAGTACCCGACCCGACCACTAGATGTCGCTACGCGGATATTGGCTCGCGGTATAGGGTGGCGCCGGTCAAACACATATATATCGCCAAGTCCGCTTGTATCGGTACCTGCATAGTGGCAAATAGTGCTTCCACCTAGTTGGGACATTCATTGAAAGCGCATAGCAGAGCATAATTCATAGGTGGTATACGGACCCTTGCTGGGACAGGGCGTTTTGAAAGCCTATAATTTTGCAAAAGCCCGCTCCGTATTCGCCATCGCCTTAGTTATGTAATATTTTGTCTTCTAGGTTTGGAAGGTTATTTATATTTACCGAACAAATATGACCAAGTATGTATTTACCGTCATTTATTTTCCTTCCAAAAATTACCTTCCCTTTTGACTCGGTAGGAATTTCCGACCGAAATTTGGAAGGTACGTATTACCCACCGAAATAGAAGGCAGACATTGTTTGGAAGGAAATTTTGGACGGTAATAATATCCTTCCAAGTTGAAAGGTAAATTTCCTACTGAGTCAAAAGGGACGGTAATACCTTCCGTATTTCGGAAGGTCTTTTTTCTCAGTGTAACCCCCTTTGAATTTTATCAAAACCATTTCTTCGCTGGGTCTACGCAATAAAAGAAGCATATAATATAACTAGTATGGCGCGTGGTTGCGCGGCCCGCTACAGCGGACCGCGTAGTGGACTGCGTGGTCCACTGTATACTTACTCGCTGTCCTACTATCCTGCCCCCCGATTATGTAAGAATGGCCGTTCAAATCGTCCAAGTTCGGCGTCAAAGTAAAATAAACCATAACAGCATTAAATTAGAGCTCAATTTCGAAAAACGAAATTGAGCTCTAATTCAATGCTGATATGGTTTATTTTACTTTGACGCCGAACTTTTACGATTTCATCGACAATTCTTACATAATCGGGCAGCTGGTTTACTGTCTACGTGTTCTGATCTGAACAACACACTGCTATGCTAGTGAGCACAGTGGAAGCGCCAGCACGCCAAGCGTCCGACGTAAAAGAAAATTCTCATAAAAGAAAAACATAAAACAAAGACCACCAACCCCCCGCCCCTCCCTTTTTGTTTGAGCAGCCCCTAAGTAGGTACCTATCTTTAATACCCTGACCGTGCTCCTCACCCATCATCCGAACCTTCGATCATCATCTCTCTCCATATTTTTTTCTCCGAACCATTCGTCAAAATGAGATTTCTTCCATAAAAACAAATCTTGAAAAGGAACCGTAGTCTTGCATAGTTCTACACTTGTAGCCTCTTCAATATTCGCCATATATTTTCTATGGAAAAATAAATTCCGCCATCTTGAATTTTTTTCCTGTTCATCAAGTAGACCCTCATGATCATCTTTTGCCAAGAAACCACTCTTCCATCTTTTATACTCTCCGAGATAGACACCGTCGAAATTTGTATGGCGACCATCTTAAATCCGCCATTTTGAATTTTTTTTCAGCTCACTGTCAATTGGATGAAGTTTCGAGTGACATTTGGTCGAGCACCCCCCACCTATCTTCAATACCCTTTTCTATGGAAAAATAAATTCCGCCATCTTGAATTTTTTTCCTGTTCATCAAGTAGACCCTCATGTCCTGATCATCTTTTGCCACGAAACCACTCTTCCATCTCTGATACTCTCCGAGATAGACACCGACGAAATTTGTATGGCGGCCATCTTAAATCCGCCATTTTGAATTTTTTTTTCACTCCCTGTCAATTGGATGAAGTTTCGAGTGACATTTCATCGAAATCCTCAATCATCAGCTCTCTCCGTATTTTGCCTCTGAATGAATTTTTGTCTTCTATACGAAACGATGAGTGAAAAAAAATATTTTCATACAAAATTTTACAGGAGAGGTGATCAATGAGTGAATCAGCACGAGCAGCTATATAATATATAGCTGCTCGTGCTGATTCACTATATGTATATGTATATATGAATAATGTAATATTTATATATATTATATATAAATATTACATTATTCATATATACATATATTATATTAATCAGTCAGGCAAATTGCGCGTAGTGTAGGGTTCCGAAGAAAATCGCACGGTGCGTTCATTAGCTGCAGTCCCCTCTCCAAACGCAACATTGATATTGCGAGCTGTTTCTCCCGCGTTAGTTCCGCGTTGGAACTCGTACCTATTCAAAAATCACTCGAATTTTCGAAGTATCCATCGGCCCATCTTTCTTGTTTATGTGAATAAAAAAAACAACTGAAAGTTGATAATCGAATGTTGCACATTTTTTAAAAGAAGAACTACATAGGTACCATGTGAAAAAAGTTTCACTCAAAAATCTCAAACCATGAAGGTTCTATGTCAATTCGAAGTACCTATTACAATAAAACAGTAATTTCATACTTTAACCCCTAATAATTCAGTTTGTAACTACTAATGTTATCAGCTTAGGCCGGACGTGTCGAATAGGCTATCACCGCCTAAAAGTGTGAGAATAAAACTCAAATTTTCGGGGCAGGGAGTAAGTACTCTTCCTTTGTGGAGGCAGTGTGATCAACTAAATTAAATTTATTAAATTTAATTTAATAATTAAATTAATAATAATTAAAAATTAATTAAAAATTAATTAATAATTTTACTAATAATTAATAATTAAACTAAATTAAATTTATTAAATCAATTAAATTAAATTTTCAGGGCTGGGAGTGGAGTTCCGTTGTGGAGGCAGTGTGATCAACTCGAGGTACATCCTGACGGCAGCCCACTGCGTAACCGACGGCGAGAATTTCAAGAATATCGCTGGAGTGCGTATTGGAGAGTTTGACTATAGTTCAAAAGATGATTGCCAAGGAGACTATGAGATTATGATTTGCGAGTCCAGTATTCAGGTGTGATTTTTTAAATTCTGAAATTTTTGAACTGGTGAAAAGCTTGCGTAAAGTTCATGCCAAATTTTCGACACCTAGAGATACGGTATTCTCAACTATGGTTGAGAGGGATAGAAAACTGCATAAAATGGCATTAGAGTGACAGAATTTTGTATTGAAAATTTTGTCAGTTTCCTACGTCACGTCCCAGTCACCGTCCCAGTCACCTCGCAGCATACATAGCTGTGTCTAAAAGTCTGTGGAAAATACTATCTATACGTACTTTCTATCTCCGTAGACTGTGGTAAAATAAGGATTATCACAGCATAGTTCGCAATTTTACCATTAACCCGGCGTCATGGGGGCTGGGTCTGTGCGACCCGTCACATTTTATTTCGCTTGTAGTTTGGTTACTATGCGTGCGACGTTGCCGCTCTTCTCAATAGCTGGAGCTGTTGAGTTGTTCTATGCGTCGCAAGCAACACTTTAGTCGTGCCACAGCCGCAGTGGGAGATACAGGTGCACAAAGTTGAAAAAGGTATGTGAGACCCATCCCCGCTATTGGTGGGTCGTTGTCGTATTTTTGACGGACGAAACGCAACCGTTATCCCGACGACGAAAACGGTTGCAGAAAACGGTCGTCGTTGCAACTGGTTTGAAGATAAGATGATAAGCCGTCCGGTTGCGACGACAACCGTTCCTTAGAACGAAACTTATTTGATATGGAATAGGATTGCGTTTTTTTTTAGTTAAACGGTTGCAGTTTCTTACAACTGTTAGGTAACAATTTCAATTATAAAAAATCATTTACTAAATTTGACCGTCGCTTCACGAACGACAGCATAGGTTAGTCTACTGGTAATACATTATCGACTGTATATCATGGGCAAAAAGTTCAGTTTTTATTATAAGAACTATTTTGAGAACGAACGTGGAACGATAAGGACGACGACGCGACGTTCGCGACGACGTGTGTCGTTGCATCAATTGACTATCGACTGTATTTTCTTAGGCGTAAAATAAATAATCGCACCAAGTTATTCGAAGACTGGTTTGTGCAACGAAGACTGTTTTACCCAGGACGTAAAAACGGTTTCACCGTCGCAGAACAGAAAACGGTCTTTTGAAACGGTTCGTCGTCGCAACGCCCACTACTAATCCCCGCAGTCAGTGTAACAATTTTGCGCCATTTTGTATAGATATTGTTTTACTTATTATCTGTGATTTTGTCCTTTTTATATTTGATTTTTTGTTGTTATTTACAATTATAGCTGGTTATATATAGTTCAATGTATTTTATTTGTACTTTTTGTAGGTACTTAGTAAAAAATGGACCGTGAAGAGGCAGAACGACAGCGTATTCTTGCAATTTTACAAGAGTCTGACTCAGATTCTGAGTTGTCAGACCAGGATGTGACGAAGAAGATCACTTGAGTGAGCGTAGTAATCCTAGTAACACAGAACAAGATATCTCAGAGTCTGATGATGAACAGCACAAACCTGAAATAAATACTTATTATAATACGACAAAATGCGGTGTGGATGTAGCCGACGAGCTATGTGCTACGTACGACGTAAGTCGTAATTCTAAAAGGTGGCCATTGACAATTTTTTATGCCTCGTTGAACATAGCTGCCATTAATGGCCTAATAATAAACAAAATAAATAATAACTGTCCAAAACTAAAACGAAGGCGATTTATAAAACAACTAGGTCTCAGTCTTGTCATGGAACACCTAAAACTTCGCCAAAATGTATCAGTGCTTCCACGTGAGTTGCGACAGAAAATTGGAATTTTTTTTGGTGAATCTTCAGAGGAACCTCCAGCAAAAAAGGCTAATGTTCGCAAAAGGTGCCAAGTGTGTTCAGCCAAGAAAGACCGCAAAACTAACTACACCTGCGAGAGTTGCAACAAATATATCTGTGTAGAACATATAGTACCTTTCTGTGCTGACTGTACCAAAGATAATGATTACAAGTGATTAATTGTTTTTTTTTTCTCAAATTTATTTAGTTTCCTACAAAAAAGTGCCATTAAAACATTAATATTGATTGTTAATTAATAATATTATTACATTTGAGTAGAAGAGAAAATTTTTGTTGACAATTTTCGTTATTTTTTTAAAGTCCTATTAAATATAATTAAAACATAATATAACAAAATATTTGTGTTTCATTTATTCACATAAATACCCAAAAAACTAAACACGTATAAATATTATCTTTATTATTTATAAAGTATTGGAATAATTTTGACAGTAATGAACGGGTCGGTGAGACCCACCCCAACGTCCGTGTATCACTTTTCCACCCCCATGACGCCGGGTTAAGCTATATAAATCTAAGGATCTACATTAGTTCGAGGTTCATAAGAATAACTGTTAATAATATAAATTATTTTATCTACACTAATGTTATAACATTCTACTTATGCTTCCAATACTTGACTTATAATTACTACTGTTATAGCGCAGATAACAAAACACTCAATTTAAGCAATTTCACATGATGGTATAATATCCACATCGATATCGTAAAATCTCATTATAACATCAATAAAACGCGACCAATTAACCTGGCGAGCCTTATGTCAAAATCCTCATACAAGTTGTATAAAATTTTGATATTAGGCTGGCTTTTGAAAACAGTTGGGTTATACGTGAAAACTTCGTCGAATCTACTAAACTTACATACACAAAACTCTTTGGTAAGATCTTGTGCCAATTAAATAAAAAACGAACAGCGCGCGCTCGCTCGCTCCTGATTGGCCCTGCGCGCGCAGCTGCGCTCTCATTGGTTAGATTTTAATGGCGGCCAGTTCACTGTGACAATACACGTACGCGTGAATTTAATGTTTCGCAATGTGTTTTGTATTGTCAGCTTTTACTCTTGTTGTTTGATAAATTGCATTAGTGAAGATAAAGTAGTGTATGCAACTGCATATAACACGGGTATTAAAACACTCGTTACTATTATGAAACTCGCTGCGCTCGTTTCATAAACTCACACTCGTGTTTTAATACCCTTCATTATATGACAGTTGCATAAACTACTAATGTTGCACTTCTATTCTAGGATATAGAAGTAGATGAAATTATACCGCACGAGAGTTTTACGGGACAACAACTAGGAGCCGATATCGCGCTTCTTCGCCTCAAGGAAGCTATTGTTATGACTAGTGAGTATTTACCCGACTATACGGCAAAGCCAAAGAAAGTTTAGAATTTTAGCAGTCTTCGTATGTATATATGTATGTAAGTATGTTTGTATTTATGTATGTTCCAACGTAGCGCCTAAACCGCTGCGCCGACTTTGGTACATGAAATGACGTCATTCGATTTCTTATTAAGGTCCGAGTGACATATTATTTTAGGTACTCGAACAAAATCGATATGAAGGATTTAACATCAAAAAAGTGGAGGTCTCTAATTTTTTTTTTGCTAATGTATCGAATGGGATATTAAATGAAAGAGGAGAAAAATCTGAGTTCATAATATGAATAACTAGATGATGCCCTTGACTTCGTCCGCATGGATTTTAAGTTTTTTGATTCCCGCGGGAATTTTTTACTTTTCCGGGCTAAAAAGAAGCATATTATGTCCTTCCCCAGGATACAAACTACTCCTATACCAAATTTCATCTAAATCGGTTGAACGGATGGGCCGTGAAAGCGTAGCAGACAGACAGACAGACACACTTTCGCATTTATAATATTAATATGGATAGCCCTAGTATAATTTTAAAGTATACCAAGCGACAGAAAAATAATTTTACAATATTATTTATGTAGCTGAGTTCAAGTTTTTTTAAAAATATATTTCGTTTAGAAAACGCGGCGCCAATTTGTCTGCCAGTGTATAGCAACCTACGGAACACTAGTCTCGCTGGCAAGAACGCAACCATCGCTGGCTGGGGAATAACGGAAAAGCATATCGTGTCGACCAAACTGTTGAAGGCTGAGGTTCCGATTCTAAGCAGCGATGATTGCAGTAATTATTACAATAGGTGAGTCTTATAACATAATCTGATTCCTGATTTATTTTTTGTGATATTTGAAAGATTTTTATTTGAAATCTGTTATAAATTAAACACGACAACTTTGTGGCAGAAGTAATTTTATAAAATTTTTAACTTTAAGTGCACTCTAGAAAGGTTAATTAATTTGTTCTATCCAATTCCAAAAAGATTTTACAGAGTCCTAACGTCACAGACTAAAAACTACATACATCGGTAAAAATACCACAGACAATATACTACGAAATCTACAAATACACCGACTTTGATATATCAATATTGTGTTTTTGAGTATTTAATCTAAACTATAGGTACGTGACAGAACCACAATTGGCTTAAATTTTTCTCGAAACAAATATTTCGATGCGCAAAAATTTTGAAATTTTCAGTTTTATTCGGAAACGGTAAAAAGTTTTTGTCTTTTTTTTAATATTGTCATAAATATTTTGCCAATGTTTTATTCAAATATTATGGTCTATTTTAAAAACTAAGAATTTTAATTTTTTCCTCGCGTTGCGGCCAAGATTGCTTTGTCGGTGCACTACAATGAATAAATCTATCCTTCTCACGCTCTTCGCATAGTTTTAGGCTCTTAATTCTGCGTGAAAATATTTTTCTATTCAATCATTTCAGGAACGAACATCAACGCAACTCAAAATCGTTTTGCGCCGGTGACGCGGTGAAAGATTCTTGCGACGGTGATTCTGGGGGCCCTCTGATTCTGGAATCCGATTTTAACAACCAGGTGCGACTGGTCCAATACGGAATCGTCTCCTTCGGGCCCATGCAGTGCGGATCACAATTTCCAGGCGTTTATACTGATGTGACCAAGTATATGCAATGGATACTCGACAAAATTAGGGCTTAAGTTTTCTTTTCATGTTGCAATGTAATTTATAGCTTATGCTGCATTTCAAGATGTCCAGCCAAACTTTATTCAAGATTCTTATAAAAGTTGGTAGATTAGGATCCCAATTTGGAATGAATCACTTTGCTCATGCTGGCAAAAACAATTTCAAGGTACCTACAGTCCGTTTTAGACTTTATGACTTCTCGGAATATCGTGCGTTTCGATACGCAAAATACAATTACATTAGGTAAGTATCAGCGGGACGGTTACGCTTGAGTGGACTGTACCTACACTTGCGGCTAACTTAGCAGACGTCATAAAGTTTGAATGTGACTGTACTGATTGTATAATGAGAACAAAATAATATTAAATTGTGAATAAAATATTTATCTTTTTTTAATTGTGATGCTACGGTTAATTAGGATTCCGTAGCCAAATGGCAAATAACGGAACCCTTATGGATTCGTCATGTCTGTCTGTCTGTCTGCCTGTATGTCACAGCCACTTTTTTCCGAAATTATAAAAACTATTATACTGTTGAAACTTGGTAAATATCTGTATTCTGTGAACCGCTTTAAGATTTTCACACAAAAATAGAAAAAAAACAATAAATTTTGGGGGGTCCCCATACTTAGAACTGAAACTCAAAAATTATTTTTCATCAAACCCATACGCGTGGGGTATCTATGGATAGGTCTTCAACAATGATATTAAGGTTTCTAATATAATTTTTTTCTAAACTGAATAGTTTGCGCGAGAGACACTTCCAAAGTGGTAAAATGTATGTATGGTATGGTATATAGGTATGGTGTTCCAAAGTGTAAATTAATCTTAAAAAACTCACTTTCTTCAAAACCAGTAATTGTTAGGTCAACAAAAACAAGTTTTACGATACTTGAAAGATTAAACTTGAATGAATGAATATATTTTTATTGCACACCACAAAGGAAATTATACAATAGAAAACTTAGCTAATAATGTCCTCCCGATCGCATTTTCGACCACGGCGGCCAATCTCCACAAAGATTAGTCATCTGCGCGGGAGATATTATAGTGCACAAGCACGCAAGTGTGTGCGCATACACAGGTGCACTCTCTGTTCCTTTGCTCTCATAGCCCGATGGGACGTAAGATCCGACACGACCGGTGAGAGATCAGGCGCAGGACCGACGGCTTAACGTGCTCTCCGAGGCACGGGGGTGGAACACCGCCAACTTCCTAACTCCGGGCTAGTACTGAGAATTTCTTGTCAGAAAAACCCGATACTTGTTATGGCCCGACCCGGGACTCAAACCCGGGACCTCGTCGGCCGCAGTCGAACATGTGAACCACTAGACCAACGAGGCTAGCTAATAACAAAGTACTTAAGTATACAATTTGGCGGCCTTATCGCTATATAGCGATCTCTACTTACTAACTTGCTTTATTAATAGGATTTATTCAGATGAAATTAATAATTTTAAAAGGAGAACGTTTTTCAAAAAGTGCCGGACTTTACCCTATACTGATGTGACCACGTACAGATAAGTGTATGGACTGGATGTTGGATAATATAAGGGGTCAAGTTTTTTAATATTACAACGAAAAATATTGCACATACATTTAAGCTACTGTATTATAAGTCTTGGTCACCTACAAGCTCCATTTGGGGGTAATAAGGACCTACTTACCGAATATGAGAGATGTAAAATATATTAATTCTCAGGACGTTACCTATCACCTGCTTATCAGGGATATCCATCGATATATATATATATACATATATATATATATATATATATATATATATATATATATATATATGTAGGTACTAGATGGGCCCTTTCATAGAAAATAGTTGGGCGTGCGACTTGCAAGGCGTGCTCCTCACCTTTATAAGCCTGTCCTTGTCCCCGCCATAGCGCTGTCCCGCTTTTCAGACTAGATGGCGATAGGAAAATAGGTCCACATTCATTGTTTGACAGGGCCCGTCTATGTAAATTGAGGTCGTTGGGGATAACCCCAAACCGCGTGCAATGTAAAATGGAACGTTCATTCCCTCCCTGTCAAACATCACTTCACGTCCAGATTAGAAAGAGATGCCCATAATTTTACACTTGCCTCTTTGAAAAAAAAACACCACGAATGGTTGCTAGTAGGTACAGGAAATATTGTACCTCGACTGGCCTGTTGCCAAAACCTTTTCCACTTTGTGAAGGCTTAAAGATAAGCCGCGGGACCAAAAACTCTCAATTCACGCGAACGAAGTCGCGGGCATCAGCTAGTCCATATAAATATTATAAATGCGAAAGTTTGGATGGATGGATGTATGTATGTATGGATGTATGTTTGTTACTCAATCACGCTCCAACGGATGAACGGATCTGGATGAAATTTGGCACAGAGATAGATTATAGTCTGGAATAGCACATAGGCTACTTTTTATCCCGGAAAATTAAGAAGTTCCCGCGGGAATCAAAAAAACCTCAACCACGCGGACGAAGTCGCGGGCATCAGCTAGTGGTATATATATCCATGAACTGGTATTCAAGCTTCCGTCTAAGCTAATGAAAAAAACGAATACCTGATTCAAGATTTTTAGAAATCACCTCCTCATTAATTTCCAATATTATACCCCGGCCTCCGGCTCAGGTAGTTAAACAAATTCAAACTAAAATAGTATATTACACATCTAGGGCAGTAAAATAAGAAATGTCTCAGATCACATGTAATTGTTGTCAGAGGCGAAGCCGAGGTCAATAAACATGTGATCTGAGGCTTTCTTATTTACTGCCCGTGGTGTGTATACTATTTTTCTCCTCGACGGAGGCGGAAAGCGGCATTTTCGTTTAGCGCAGCGGGAGGAAAATTGACGCTTTCCGCCCGGAGGTGAGAAAATAATATTTTTGGTTTCATTAACACAGCTGTTGGAAACAACTTTGACGTATACCTACTACAAAAAGGAAAAATAATAAGATCAAGGGAAAATAGAAGTTTCACATCAATGTAGGTGTCGTTAAATTAGATCTACTTGAAAGAAAATTGAAAAATCAAATAAATATTATAAATGCGAAAGTTTGGATGGATGTATGGATGGATGTTTGTTACTCAATCACGCCCCAACGGCTGAACGGATCTGGATGAAATTTGGCACAAAGATAGATTATAGTCTGGAATAACACATAGGCTACTTTTTATCCCGGAAAAATAAGGAGTTCCCGCGGGAAACGAAAAACTTCGATCCACGCGGACGAAGTCGCGGGCATCAGCTAGTAATCAATATTATGTGCTTATATCCGTACAGTGGAGGGTTTACCTCCTTGCGTCGTATACCCCATTACTGAGGGACATTACTGAACGATGTCGCGCCATGCTGCTCTGTTTTTTGCGACATGCAGGGCTTCGTGGACCTTGCTATCGAGCGCGGTGCGGATTTGATCTGACCAACGCATCGGGCAGCGGGCTACGTGCCCGAGGTCTCTTTCCGTCCACTTTGCCAGTTTAAGAGTTTACCTCAGTACCTATGCAATACCTACCATATTATACTCAGGTTAAACCTCTGGCGCCCTCCTTTGCCCTCCACCCTAACATATAACCTAACATTTGTATGCGTAGCTATTACTGCGGCCATTTACATGTGAATAAGGCGCCATTATAGGTATTATGCATAATTGTCTCGACTCCATACTACTTAGCGAATAACTGCCGTTCAAATGCATGGAAATTACAGTTGTTTTACAAAACATTTTAAACTGACAGTCACTTTTATATCAGCTTTGTGTTTTTTAATTAAAACATTTTGCGAGACATGGCAAAGGAACATAATACTTAATATTATGGGAAGGGTATGTATCCCGAAATAGCGGACACAATATTATGAAATGCCTTTCCAGATTCTGTTTTACCCATCACCATATTACCTATGTATCTTGAAATCCATGCGCTACAGACTTACGAGTACATGCTCAATCACTATCCCGCAAAAAATGGGACATTCAAAATATCGCGCCATTTCCTTCCGATATTTCAGATATACTTTTTTAATATATCATTCCTCGCCCGGTCGTCACGCGAGCAACTCCACTCAAAGTGTTACATACATTTCATACTAACCTAATTTTCGAACTACCTTAAAATGATTAATTGTGTAAAATGCAAAAAAAGTGTTACAAAAAGATCCCCTGGTCTAGAGTGTAATAAGTGTGGATTATTTGTTCATGCTAAACCGGATTGTGCTGGCTTGACCCATAAACAGCTGGCGGCGGTACGTGTGGCAGAGAACATCGAGTGGACATGCGCCTCGTGCATTAATTCCCAATCCTTCCGGAAAAGCTCGTTCATCGTCCCTACGGACGATGAAGAAGAAGATGAGGCAGAAGAGGTGAGAAAAGACCTTACGTTAGACTCAAAAAAATTTATGGCTCAACTTACTAAGGAAATGGAAAAATTATTGAAAAAAGAGTTAGAAGAGACGAACCGATCAATGCAGTTTCTAAGCGACAAGGTGGAGGAATGTCTGGAATTTATCGAAGTTTTTAAAGAAAAAGTAAAAGAAATAGAGAACAAAAACTATGAACTAATAAACAAGAACAAATTTCTCGAAAGCAAGGTAAATGCAATGGAGCAGCGTATTATGGATTTGGAACAGAGTAAGTTAAGTAAGAAACTAGAAATAGCAGGAATACCAGAATCAGAAGATGAAAATTTGCAAGAAATTATTAGCAAAGCGGCATTAAAACTAAGTCTGAACACGCACGAAGTTGAAGTGGTAAAACGTGTACGCGCTGGTAAAAACAGTGTAATTAGTGTGGACATGAAAAACGATGATTCTAAGATTAAATGGATTTCAGCAGCCAAAAGTACTCCAGTCCTTATATCCGACATCTCGAATATTAAAGACCCCAAAATAAAAACAAATAAGGTATATTTCAGAGAAGCGTTAACTCCATTTATTAAGACCCTGCTTTGGAAGGCCAAACAAGAACTCAAAGATACGTATAAATACATATGGTGCAAAAATGGCAAAATATATACGCGTAAGAACGATAAAAGTGACTTATTATATATAAGATCTGAATCCGACATAATTAAAATAAAAAATTCAGCACGCTAATTAATTATAAGTACCCACAAATATATATATA
Source organism: Erebia ligea (assembly GCA_917051295.2). Taxonomy (NCBI): domain Eukaryota; kingdom Metazoa; phylum Arthropoda; class Insecta; order Lepidoptera; family Nymphalidae; genus Erebia; species Erebia ligea. The sequence goes on from OU785224.1 coordinate 20,306,673, forward strand.
TTTTTCTTAGTTTTATTTTTATATTAAATATCACTTTTATTATGGATAGTATAATTAAAATTACTGATTGTTTCGATATTTCTGATTACTGAATGCGTATCCCAAACTTCTTATATAAAAACTTTACCTGTATACACGTAAATATAAGATCCTTAATTAAAAACTTCTCGAAATTGCAGTTGCTATTAAGTACCTACTAATTGTTATGCAAATAGACATTATTGTATTGTCAATATTTCAGATAGCTTAAGTTCTATGAACGGGTATAAAATGCACATAAACCTACGTCTTTTCAGAAAGGTGGCGGAATAATAATAGATTGCCTCAATAAACACAAACTAAACATAATTTCTCTAACGACTGTTCATTTTGAATGCCTCCTTGGAAAATCACTACAAATTCAAACGAAACCATATATATATGTGCACTTTATAGACCGCAAAATAAATTCAAGCACTTGTTTATCGATGAGCTGGAATTCATTATTATGAAATATCATACATCCGATATGATTCTGCTGGGTGATGTAAACATTAACTGAAAGTACGTCAACAGTATATGTAACAAATAAGTATTTAAATACGCTGCACCAGCATGGTCTTGAGTGCGGGATCGACGAATATACAAGAATTGAGCATAGGAAACATAGCTTCACGAAAAGTTGTATAGATCGTATTTTTGTACGATCCCGGACGCAAGTTGTCTATTGCGCAGCGCTAGGAATTGTACTGGCTGACCATCAGGCACCATCGTATCGATACTACACTAGCGGCACGCTATGATGGCCGGTTGGACAAACGTTCCGTATTAATTGATAACGACTTTGAAGGAAATAATTGTATTACTTTATTGACGATAGCTATGACGATAGTGATGTGCAGAGATTCATAAATTTAAAAAAACTTAATTGTTTTTTGTTCGAGAATAAATTGACCTATTGTAATGTGTCAACCGGCCATCATAGCGTGCCGCTAGTGTAGGTGCAACGACGTGTCTTGATGCACAAAACCGGTTTGGCGTTATCTATAGCCTTGCACGATACGATGTTACTCGAATGTAGCCGCGCGGTCCATTTTAAATTGTAATACGCTAATACGAGTATCTTCCCACTTTTTTTACTGATTATAACTAAGTTTTGAGTATTATGATACTGTGTTGTTTTAGGTTATTGATTTGTATAATTAATTTTTATCAGTATGTATATTTGTTTATGAGGAATGTGCAATGTCCAGATAAACTCACGAGAGTTTCAGGACATGAAGATGTAATTTGTAAAAACCTATCATTGTTGAATAAAGAATAAATAAATAAAAAAAAAAAAAAAAAAAATAGTGCTCCTAATTACAGACAAATTGCTCCAAACGTACAACAAAAAAGTGAACTTTTTCAACTCTTTCTGCTCCGGATCAAGGCGCGGCGACAATCGAACAACGTTTTAATTAATGTCTCGAGAAAAAAGCAGTAGAACGATTACGCGTTCCGCTAAAGCCTGTGATTTCAAAGGATTTGCATAATGACCCTTAGTTCTTTAAGCTTTTTTAGATGTTCCAACACTACTCATTAAAAATCATCTTGACCGGTGCACGGTGTACAAATGCTTTGAGAAAGTATTTCTTCTCTATGCCGCCTGCTTGGAGTGAGTTTGGATAGTTGGAGTTACTGCATGTGTGCGGACACACTTCATCTACAATAGATGAAACCATCTGGGCCCGGAATAAAAAACAATGAAACATGTTGGAAAGAAGCAGGTGTTGCATAATATGTGGCCGAAGTCCACGGTACCTGAGGAATGGGAAGCGGGAGGGCGATGTATATCGCATCTTGCAAAAGTAATCTATACAAACATCAAACATGTTGCCTTCTGACTACCGACTTAAGTTGGCACGTCTATGAAGGGTATTAGAATAAAATTTGCAACTGTAATATTCATTATCATTATTATTTGCTCCGTTGCAAATTGGAATAGGATTCGACGGGTCATCGCGGGCAGGGCTTGCTGCCAGTATGAATATATACCTAAGTTTGTGGCGCCTCTAATGGTACCAATATAATATTATTGGTACCATATCTTTGTCATAATAAAACAGACCCTGTTTATATCTGACTATTAAAGTTATAAAAGAAAAAGGTGTCTGACTGATCTATCAACGCACAGTTCAAACCACTTGACATATCCGGCTATTTTGTTTTACAAAAAACATAAACCCCAAAAAAGTAAAATAATAAAAAATAATCAAAAAATAAAAAAAATAATAATAATTATAAAGATAAATTATAAATTATAAAGATATAATAAGCGAATAATCCGCTAATATAGGATTTTTGAAAATTCAACCCCTGAGGGTTTTAATTTTGAATGACAACCGAACTTAAAGCAAGCGAAGTAGCGGGCAAAAGTTTGTAAATCTATAATACTGAAATACACTTTTGTCTTTAGTTTCAATGAGTTTTAATTGACAATTTCATCGGTACGGTGGAGCATACTTCGGAAAACTGACGGAAAACTTACAAAATCAATCATTTTCTGGTTCACATAAGCTCGAATAAAAAGAACCAACGTAAAGCCAACATATTATGGTAGGCCTACGCTTTGAGATATTTTTTGTGGCGGAAAATATTATGCTAAATCTGTTCGAGTCGCGACAAATGCTAAGTTACTGCGACATTCATGAGGCGGCTGACCCTGATTTATTTGCTGCGTGAAACTTTTACTTTGGTTTCTTGGGGGTAAAAGAACGTTTTGACGCACTCGCTGAAATAAGTTGTTTTTAACTTTTGCCTTAATATTATATTATTGTTTTTTTTTTCTTTTCAAAATTAAAGTAAGAAAAGTAAAGTTCAATTTTTGTATAATTTTTGTGTTTAAAAATGTGTTTATAATTTTTAAGTTAAGATTTTTGTAGTGTAACTTTTAATTTTAGCACTTTTTTTTTTTAGTGAATGATGTGGCACATTCAATAAATTGTGCATTTAACAAGTGTCCTAAATGTGTCTAGTTTTTAAGGTTTTTTTTACTGTAACAATTTTTGGTTGTCCAAATAAATAAATATAATCCATACTAATATTATTAATGCGAAAGTGTGTCTGTCTGTCTGTCTGCCTGTCTGTCTGCTACGCTTTCACGGCTTATCCGTTCTACCGATTTTGATGATATTTGTTACAGGGGTAGGTTGTATCCCGGGGAAGGACATAGGCTACTTTTTATCCCGGAAAATTGAAGAATTCCCGCGGGAATAAAAAAACACTAAATCTACGCGTACGAAGTCGCGGGAATCATCTAGTATAAATATAAATAGCTTTTTGAAGTCTTATTTTATTATGTACAGTTTTTGCGGTACTTAAAACGTGTTAAATAAATTTAATAGAGCCAATAAGTCACTATAAAATTCAGTTTTATGAATAACTAGCTTTTGCCCGCAGCTTTCCTTACGTTACGTTCGATTTTCATACAAATTTCAAACCCTTTTTACCCTCTAGGAGTTGAATTTTCAAAAAAGTGTCAAAAATTTAAAATAAGGTTTCGTTTTACTTATTTACAAATAGGTAAGCCTTTATAATTTCTTAAATTCCGATATTAAGTAAATAATTATTTCATACTAGATGATGTCCGCTACTTCGTCCGCGTGGTTTAAGATTTTTTGATTCCCGCGGGAACTCTTTAATTTTCCGGGATAAAAGCCTATGTCCTTTCCCGAGATCCTAAAACCTATCCCTGTACCAAATTTCATCAAAATCGGTTGAACGGTTGGGTCGTGAAAGCCAGACAGACACACTTTCGCATTTATAATATTAGTATGGATACTTTTATTCCTACTATTCCTGCTAAAGGATTATAAGCGAAATAAACTCGGTGCATATAAAATCCTTTTATTTTTAAAACGTTTGTATACAACACTATAACTAAATGCAAATTACACAATTTCAATGTAAGCTCAGTGGCAGGTTTAATCCTCGGATTTATTTTCGCAGTTAATTCTTTGCGGCAAAATAAAAAATAAATAAAAATGCAACAACAATTTGTATTTAAAAATGTAAGGACTAAAAGCTTAGTGTGGTACCGTTGATATTATACAAAATCCAAGATATTTAATAACATAGACTCTCAAGTTTTTCACTAAAAATTCAATGATTTTGTCGCATGGAACATATTAATTTGCAATTAAAAAAACTAGCTTATACCCGGGACTTCATCCGCATGTTTTTTAATTCTGTTGATATTCCAAATCATTTCAAAAGGTCTTAACCAAAAGATGAAAGATTCTAAAAGATGTATAGTAATAGAAATCTATTACAGGATCTGACTTTTTGATTGTGTACAGTGAAGCCTACTGAAACGGTGATAGCATAGTGGTTTAGACACTAGACTTCTTATTCGGGTGGTCGCTAGTTCAATCCCCGGGGCATGCACTTCTAACTTTTCGGAGTCATGGGCGTTCTAAGATTAAATACAAGTGATTTATCAATTTCTCAAAACGCACATGGTACTTCAACTATCACATCGGAGAGTTCTTAATAATGTTGTGTGAAGTCTGCACTTGGCCAGCGTGGTGGACTATGGCCAAACTCTTCTCATTCCGAGAGGAGATCGTGCTCAGTACTGAGCCGGAAATGGGTAAGAAATGATGATGGTGTTAATGAATGATTGTGACAGAAGTAGCGACAGTATCATCCTGCTCTATAGTGTACATCTCTGGTACAAGTGTATCAACGTGCACACATATAAATAGTTTCCTCAAAGCCGCATTGCGACCGAACTGCGGTGAACTATAGTGTGTGAGGGGCCGTGCGGGGTGCCATATTGTCACCCTTGTTTTATTTCTGGTTTAAGTACTCGTACATCTTCCTTCTTGCTGCTCCTCAATAACATAAATAAAATAATTTCTATTAGGGTATAGTAGTTATATTAAACCCGTACTTAACTACTTACCATACCATATTATAGTTATAGTTTATACTATAAAAGGCTTTGTCCTGAGTGACTGACAGACAACCTACAGTCCAAACGGCTGAAAGTAGAAATTAGAAAAGTGAAAATAGGACCTAAGGAAGGAGTTTTCGAAATTCCACCCCCAAGGAGGTTAAATAGGCGGTTCAAGTTGCCTATATCCATGAAACTTGGTATTTGAAAAATGAAGAATTTTATGTTTTACACAGTTTTTTGAAATTTCTTTTTTAAGAAACTTATTCCACGCCGCCGGTGAAGTCGCGGGCAAACGTTAGTATATATATAAAGTTAAGTCTAAACTTAGGTAATTATAATGAGGTCTCCGCGATACAGGTTTCCTAGTGTGGAGACCAAAGTAAAAAAATTACTGTAAACCTTGTTGGAAATAGATACATGTATTTTATTTTGTTTATTTAAAGCGGTGTTCCAAGTTCCGGCGACATCTCAAGAAGGCACTTCAAAAGGCCCCGCCACGAGTTGCGGAATTGTTTGATGTCGTCATAATAATATAAACCCTTCTAATTTGTTCGTCTTGTCGCGACAATAAATTTAACAAAACGGCAACAAAGGAGTACTCGTACGTTTTCATTTAATTTGTGTTGTTTGTTAACAATTTCACATTTCAAATTTAGAATTTAAAATAGGTATCATTATAATACATAATATTCTATTAACTCAGATGAAATTGAAATATTATTGAGCTCACTGCACACAAAATGTCGATTGGTACAATATTACCTGCATTAAACTTCAATTATATTTCATAATAACAAAACGCAATTAAGTATGTGCAAAATGTTTCATTCGATTTTATATTGGAAAATTTATTGTTAAATTTATTAGTCGTATTGAAAATGTCAAATAGTCAAATTAAATTCGTGCGTAATGTATGAATTAACCTAACCAAACGTAATAATAAATTTTAAACATACTAAAAAATATTTATCAATCACCATTCATCCTATATTTTGTGAAATTTTTATTTATATTTTACCGGATCTCTTCCGCGACTTTATTTAGTTTTTTTAAAATTCCGTGACAACTTTATGATCACCTGGTTTAAAATGCCGGGCTACAAATTTTTTTCTTCAAAATCGGTTTGGCGGATGGAACCTAAAACGGTAACAAATAGACACACTTTCAGAGTTCCATATCCATTGGTACTAATATTGTAAAAACTAGGTAGATAGAAATTATAAATAAAAAAAGTAAGCTACCTTTAAAAGTTATAAAGCCTCTGCTGCGAATTTACTTTTGGTAATAATAATTTTATAATTATTTCTGACATCAAAGAAAATAGTTATTTGTTATACAAGAGTGAAAAGTTGTTTTTTAACCGCGTGCTCAATTTTGATGACCGAGCAAGCGAAGGATTTTAAAATTAGAAAAATTAGAATCCTGAGCGTCAGCGAGGGAATCAAAAGAGCACGAGGTGAAAAATCTTTTCACTCGAGTGCAACACGTAACTTTTCATCCCACCTCAGCGAGGAAATGACTAAATGCAAAAAAAATCACAAGATTAAATTCAATTCTGTTAATTTCTTCGTCACTAGAATCACTCATTTTAGGTTTTTCACTTATTTTCAATTTTCTTGTTTATAATCGGTTTTAATTTTAAACAATATGACGTGAAAGAAAATGGTGCGCGCAAAGCAAATTAAAAAAGTACACCAAGAAGGTTACGGGTGTGAGTTTTTAACAAATTAAAAACGATTGTATGGAAATTCGGCACCATAGAGGTACAAGTAAATAGGTTTTAATGATGTTTTGAATTCACAAACTTCATAGACGAGTGATATTTACTAACAACGTGCACACGATGTTCTAAATTCAATTTACTTTATCCTCAAGAGGATAATAATGGCTTTTACCTTCAGATATCGAAGAGTAAAAATACTCTTTCCGAGATGGTGGGATGAAAAAGAGTTTAATACTGATACTTCTAATATTATTTCTATCTATCTGTAACTCTTCACTTTGCGAGGAGACACAGCTTAAAGCCTTAATTCGAGGGCTGAGGGGGACAACAACGAATTAATCCTGTAATGAAATACTTTACGCCGTGTCCCGCGTTATTAATTGATATAAATTGTCTGGCTGCAGACGAACGCTGGGACAAAGGAATTATTTAAGATTTAGTATTTCAAACAGAATATTATGATCATTGAAATTAATGTAATTAAACGGGGAATTCGATAAGGCAAATTCCGCGAGTCATACTTCTATTATTATAAATGCGAATGTGTGTGTTGTTTGTTGGTTTGTTGGTCTGTTGGATTGTCCTTCAATCACGTCGCAACGGAACAACGGATAGACGTGATTTATAGTTGCGTTATAACATGGGTATAGTTGAGGACCTGAAAGTGAAAGTGAATTAGGCTATTTTTATCCCGGAAAATTAAGGAGTTCCCACAGGAATCAAAAAACTTAAACCACGCGTAATGGAACGGTGTAAATCGACGGATGACACAATTTTCTGTTTCACCTTTATACAGCGTCAAAAGTTTTTGCCAAATGGCAGAAATAGCAATAAAAAATGCAGATTTATACGTACCTTGACGTCCCTAAAATAAGGATTATAATGCTGAAACAAGAGCGTCAACAATATTAAAATAATATTGCTTTTAACGATGGTAGTAAGCCCGCAGACAGGAATATTAAAACATTAATAGTTCCTTGTCGTACTTAGAAGCACTTATAATATAAACAATTACTTGCTTAAAGAAGAAACTACTAAGAAATTTAAACTTGAAGAAGAAAATCCTGGCTAAAAGTACTTTTATAATAGGCATATTTCGTGATACTAGAGACGTATTGCGAAGTTTTGGCGTAAAGGAAACCTTTATCGGCTTTATTATGATACTCAGAGAAACCCTTTCAGAGAAAGGCCTTCCAGCAAAAAATAAGAAGAGCGGGTCAAAGCATTCCTTTTCTTAAAAATATTTTTATTTTCTTTTATATTAAAGACAAAAGAGATTTTTTCTGAGAGGAGCTTTAACTGGATTTTTTCGGAGAAAAATTCAATAATATTATGATATAATCATTATAGAAAACTAGACAAGCTGATGCCCGCGACTTTTAATTCCTTTATCTACACTAATGTTATAACATTCTACTTATGTTTCCAATACTTGACTTATAATTACTACTGTTATAGCGCAGATAACAAAACACTCAATTTAAGCAATTTCACATGATGGTATAATATCCACATCGATATCGTAAAATCTCATTATAACATCAATAAAACGCGACCAATTAACCTGGCGAGCCTTATGTCAAAATCCTCATACAAGTTGTATAAAATTTTGATATTAGGCTGGCTTTTGAAAACAGTTGGGTTATACGTGAAAACTTCGTCGAAACTACTAAACTTACATACACAAAACTCTTTGGTAAGATCTTGTGCCAATTAAATAAAAAACGAACAGCGCGCGCTCGCTCCTGATTGGCCCTGCGCGCGCAGCTGCGCTCTCATTGGTTAGATTTTAATGGCGGCAAGTTCACTGTGACAATACACGTATATACATAAACTATTGTCAGCTTTTACTCTTGTTGTTTGATAAATTGCATTAGTGAAGATAAAGTAGTGTATGCAACTGCATATAACACGGGTATTAAAACACTCGTTACTATTATGAAACTCGCTGCGCTCGTTTCATAAACTCATACTCGTGTTTTAATACCCTTCATTATATGACAGTTGCATAAACTACTATTATTTCCCGGGAATTTTACTGAATCCGCAGTTAATAGCCTCGATCCTCCGAAATAATGCAAAAGAAAAAGAAAACATTGAAGTAGACATTTTGTGCTTACATGTGTACGCCGATATAGGTAGGTAGTATTTAAGTTTATTTTGTCGGAAATTAACTGTGCTCTAAAACCACATGTAAAGAATGTCAAAGAAAAAGAGCTTTAATTAGATACTTAACAAACATTGACGTGGACATTTTGTGCTTACATATTGTGTACGCCGACATAAGTTGATAACATTCTCACAAGTTTATTTAGTAGACAATTTACTGAATCCGCAGCTAATAGCCTCGATCCTCTCCACTTGTAACCCTATCAATTTGTTCAGTGTGTGTTTCGTGTACAACGGAATTAGGAGAGTGGTACGCAAGCAACAATAAACAAGAGAACGCGATGTGGCGTGCCGCGTGCGTGCCCGAGGAGGCGCAGGGAGCCGGCGAGCGTTACAAATGGCGGCCATTATAGGCCTACATGCGGCCACGCGCGCTTTTTTATACGACTGCCTGAAAAAAGGAGTATATTGTTTTCAGGGTTCATGTATGTATGTATGTGAGTTTGTATATTCCACCATAACTTCTATACGCCTGAACGGATTTTGATGAATGAGGTATCGTTAGAATTCTTAGCTTATTCCGGGTGACATAGGCTAGTAAAATATAAAAAAAAAAATTGATAGGGTGACCTTGGTCCCGCATCAAAGTTGAATTTTTTTTTCCAAAATGAGATTAACTATATTGTCATCATCAAGAAAATGATGAGTAGATTCCAAAAATATATAAGACTATATTTCAATATCCAGTGATTCACAAAAAAATATAATTTAACTATGGCAGTCGTATTTTTAATTCTTTGAGTTATATTCACTTGTTATCTCATTTCCGGTAGCCTTTCTTTTAGGTCTAGCTTCACTTGAGATGCACGAAGCGGCGCGGCACGTTTTTTTTTTTTTAATAAATAGCGAGCAAATAAGCAGGCGGGTCACCTGATGGTAAGTGATTACCGCCGCCCATGAACATTTGCAGCACCAGAGGAACCGCCAATGCGTTGCTGGCTTTTGAGAAATTTGTTTATCCGCCCTTTGAAGAGCCCCATAATATTATAATCATTAGGGAACACAGAAGATGGAAGCTGGTTCCACAATTTGCTGGTACGTGGCAGAAATAACCTGGAATAACGGGCAAATATTACTGACAGGACGTATAGCGGCAAATGTTATTTGTATTAGTTTATACGGGAATGCGTTGCGCAATGTATCTCCGTGCCGCGTCGCAAGTGGGTCCAGCTCCGTACAACCTCTACGCTTGCCGCTACGTGCCGCGCTGCGCCGCGCCTCTGTAGTGAGACTAGACTTTTATCGTACATATCAGTTTACACCAAACTCAAGATTCTAACTGAATTTCGCAGGAAAACTGTGCACAGGATCTCTATTTGCTTTTACTTGAAATTAGATGATGCGCGTCCGCGTTTGCTTTTCCGCGGGAACTTCCTAATTTTATACAAAGTATAGCCTTTTTCCTTCTCAAAATCGTCAAATTTCGTCAAAATCGTGAAAAAATTTGGGCCGTGAAAGCGGAGCAGGGAGACAGGCAGATTTTTTTTCTGTGGCGGATAATAGCGAATTAATCTTCTAGTTTTTCATTGTCAAAAGAAATGCCTTAAAACCGCGTGGAAAGCACGCCAAAGAAAAACAGCTGTATGATAACACAGAAAATTGGTTATTTTTTCCATCCACTGCGAAGCCAGGGCGAGTCGCTAGTAGGTACTTAGTATTTACATAAGTTGATTGTATGTAAAATTGACCGAATGCGAAGCGAAAATCTTCCATTTTCCCTACTCGAACGCCGCGATCAATTTGTTTATAGCTGGTTTTGTGAATTAAAACTTAAAAATAAAACTGATTTTTAAAAAAAGCTTCAGCAAATAAACAGTGTTTTCCACAACGCAAGCATAAACACTAGAATAGGGAATAGTATGCATAAACTGTAACGCGCGCGTCATTATCGCTCGGCGTACAATTTCCCTGCAATGCCCTCGTCGCATCCTTTCCATATCCGCCTTTTGCTCGCGCTAAGGCTCTATTTCCTGTAAATATACACATAAATATTCACTGGTTAGTCGGTAAGAAACATAAAATAATGGACTATAATGTATTTTACCTTTAAATAAAACCTTTGCTAGAAAGTAAGTGACATGTAGTTTATTTTATTGTTTTTTTTTTTAAATTTTTTATTTGAGTTTTTTATTATGTCTAGTTTGTTAGTTTAGTTCGTTTTATTTTATTTATTACTATATTTTATTAGTATTTGTAGCCTGGGCAGACGAATTGGGCAACTGTAATGTCTCCCCAGGCATGTTTCACAAATAAAGAATAAAGAATACCTAGCGATCGCTCGCGGCTTTGCTCCCGTGGGAATTAAAAAAAAACTGTCTTTATTTTTTTGACTTATAAATTCTAAAGGGAACCTCTGTCTTTGTGTATGGGAATTTCAGCTTTGTGTAGCTGTAAAGATTTGAGCTGGTCATTGATGAGTGAGTAAGTAAGGGATTCCCTGTATTATATAGTGGTCCTGGAATATATCATGCAGATGCGTAATGCTAAACACTTTCTTTGAAAGAGCGTTGCACACACAGGCCAAACGCACTTAGTTTGCTAAGTGGCGTAAACCAAAGCAGGGCTTGCTTGGCGACCTTTGTACAAATAATAGCCATCACCCGCGGCTAAGTAAAATAAACAAACAAAAAGGAAGTTATTTAAAATAATGACAGTTGTTAAGAGCTAAAGATTAAAATGAGAAACCTTTGTGCGACTGCTTTAAATCTTCTTCATTTTAATTTTTGCATAAAGTAAAGTACACAATTTTACGAGGTTTCTTTGACGGCACCAACAAAAGATGCAATTAGCTTTTTTATTCCAACCCCCTACCCCGCGCTCATAAACTTGTTCTATATAAAGACTCGCAAAATTTCCCTTCCTGAGTGAAGTCGAGTGAAATATGCGTTTAATGAACTCAAGTTAATGAATTCAAAATACACAATGAAGAAAATAATATTATGAGTTTTTTTATGGCGAGTATAAAAAATAGATCGCGTTGAATACGCATGAAATACGAACCTAGAATATAAGCCTTGATTTTGTACGCACGGAGTGCCACATATTTATACAGGACATAAGGTTGCGTTTCCACCAGAGACGGGAAAGATAGCAAAGCAGTGTGATTGCGATACGTGTCTTTTTTCACCAAAGCTTTGTGAGTACTGAGATGTGTATGATTAATGATTAATTAATTGACCTGTTGATAAGTAATGCAGGGTGTTACCGGGCTATGGGAGTAACATTAAACCCATGCCCCCATCGATATAATTATTATATGTAAGTACTAGATGGGCCCTTTCATAGAAAAAAATTGAGCGTCCGACCTGTAGAACGCGCTCTACACCTTTATAAGCATGTTCCTGTCCCCGCCATAGCGCTGTCCCGCTTTTCAGACTAGATGGCGTTAGTAAAATAATTCCACATTCTTTGTTTGACAGGGCCCGTCTATGTAAATTGAGGGCGTTGCATACCCCAAATCGGTTTCTGTAGCGGAACGCTGGAATCGCCTGGCGGCACGTCTTTCCTGGTAGGGTGGAAACTAACCACGGCCGAAACCTCCCACTAGATCTGAGAAAGTTTGTCAAAATATCATCCCCTGTGGACAAACAACCTACACATTCGTGTGTACACCTTCGGTAACGGAGGCAATTTAAATGGAACACGCCCCTCGCCTGACAATTAGCATATCTTTATAGTTTAATTAAGTTCTGCCGCGGCTTTGATTCGCTGTACTTAATTAATGCTGTACACCTGCAGAGCATGGCACATGTTACATACCATTAGTATAGTTGCAACTTGAAGTCAATGTGAGAATTCATAGTAGGCAAAGTATAGCTGAAGGTTACCTGAAAACAATGATGACATATTGTATGATGGCGGCCTCAATACAGCTTTTCTTTTGGTGGCTATTTCAAATATGGAAGGTACCTAGGTAACGTTCTCATTGCTCAGGTCCCGTATAGGATGAATATTCAAAATTCCATCTAAATACGTAACATAAGAATTGCGTATTTGACAACTATTCAAATAAATTATCTTTTTGTGATTATTAGGTTAAACGGTTGAAAGGATGAGCCGTTAAAGCTAAAGATAGACAGACAAACTTTCGCATTTATAATATTAGTAATGGAATGAAAGTATAGATATGGATATACTCTAGTTTCCATAGGATATGGAACAAAGAGACCAATCACAGAAACGTTCTAAGCGAAAACGCGTAGGCGACGCGCTTTGTGGCTTAAGTACACGTTCTCAAGTTAGGTATTTCAGTCGTATCACGATTTCAGCGTTAATTCATAGCAACAACGTCCTATCCGCCGTGCAGTCTTTTTTTTAATATATAGGCTAGCGCTTGGCTGCAATCAAACCTTTACGCTTTACAGATACTCTTTTGAAAGATAGGGTACTTATTTAGCTTTGTTCAACAGAAAAAAATAGACTTTCGAAGAAGCTAAGTTATATCCTAGCACATCCCTAAATTTGAACGAAACAATATTTGTATTTCCTTCTCCCCATTTTTATAAATAGGGAAACGTAATATTATTTCAAAATATTACCTACTATTTACTCTTGGCCGCGGCCAAATAATATTGACCGAAAACACTGAAATATGTATTTTATTTGCAGAGGGCAAACAAAAGCAATACTGTTCGGATATACAAGATAAATGTAGACGGGTGAAATGTAAATGTATCGCTGTTTGTAGCGCTTCAAAGGGAGTTTAATCCTGAGTTTTTCTTTGCCATTGAAAGCCGATATCGAAACGATGAAAGTAAAGGTTCAGTTCTCGAGGAAAGAATGATCCCAAAATCCCTTGTAGGCTTGAGCATAAATATTTCAATTTTATATGAGTTATAACTAAACATTTCAAAAGCGAGCTTTGCATTATTTATATTTAGTGACGCCAACAATAATAATATAGTACATATTATTCAAACAAAATCGTATGTAAGTTTCTCTTGCTAAGTTTCATAATGACAAACTGATAATATTTGAAATTTGCTAGCACGCTGGATTGACATTAAAGTAAATTATTAACACACTTCCAAAAAAGGAGGAGATTCTCAATTCGGCTCGTATCTTTTTTTTTAAATGACTCTGTCAGTGACTACCACATCAACGCCCTCAAACCTTTGGTAGGTCAATAATTTTGCCATGATACAAGTGAAGTTAGAGCGTTATATAACTTTTACATTTTATCTAGCACCCTTTGAAAAATTTCTACCAATCCTATAATAAAATACCTTTAAAAAATCTATACTAAATATTTGCGATATACGCCCAGCTAATCTGCTGAAGGAAGATCGTATATGAATGACAATAAAAGATAAGAGCGATAACAACGACTAAGAAGAAAGGGACATGTCCTATTTTCAGAGTTTTATGACCAATTTTCATGAAAAAATAAAATAGCTGAAAAGAGCACGAATAATCTAATTTAAAATATTATAATTTCATGAATAACTTCACTCAGTTTCGAGAGTTTTATAACGTTTCACGGATCTTACATTCAATGAATAAGTATAGGTATATTTCGCAATTTCTTTTTGAAGTTAAAAATACATCTTGTATTTAATAAGCTATTTAGTAGGTACCTAAGTAATCTGTAGTCATAATTTCTCATTTTAATGTTTTTTTTCTCTGTATCCGTGTAAACCTAAATATTTTTTTTTTTTATTTGTTTCCCCATTCATATAATTAATTCAGCGTTTTGATTCAAGACACGATTTTTATGTTTGTTTGTTGGTTTGTCCTTCAATCAGCGGAACGGGCTTGAAGTGTTTTTGCTTGCCTGGGTTGAGGACCTGTAGAACGACATAAATGGGCAACTTTTTATGCTGGAAAACTAAGGAGTTCCCGTGGGAATTAAAAAACTTATTCCACGCGGACGAAGTCGCGGGCATCAGCTAGTTTCATTAATAATTGCGTGAACCAGTTCAAGATAACTGGAAATTTCTCTCCTCTCTTTTCTCTGCATCGTTTTACTCATTGCTGTCGGTCATGACCCCTTTCCATTTAGTTCTAATATTCGCCTTCATAAGTCCTATAGATCGGTTCATCGTTGAGTCCTATAGATCCATACTAATACTATAAATGCGAAAGTGTGTCTGTCTGTCTGTCTGTCTGCTACGCTTTCCTGGCCCATCTTTTCAACCGATTTCGACGAAATTTGGTACAGAGGTAGGTTGTATCCCGAGGAAGGACGTAGGCTACTTTTCATCCCGGAAAATTAAAAAGTTTCCGTGGGAATCGAAAAACTTTAATTCACGCGGACGAAGTCGCGGGCATCATCTAGTTAACAATAATTTTATATAGGTATTATAACTTACACTTAACTTAATAATATTTCCTTGATAGTTTGCATGCGCTAATTTTGTAAACGCTGTGTAGGTACACTAACCGATGTATTATACATATCAGTGAATGTGTCACTTTTTTAATGTTATAATTTGTCTGTTAAATATGTATAATATATAAAATAAGGTTCCCAATCCCATATTCTTCCACAACTTTTCAAGATTTCTATATAACGAGTAAGTTATTCGTTAAAACCCTTATCCCTCTCTAAGCGTAGCTCTGTTTTGCATTTAACCCGGTGGCAGAGCATGTTTATCCATTAAAACCGTGCTGTAGTATGCTCTTATATTGGCGGGTATTCATAAAAGCAGGTATTTCAATACTAGTGCTGGACCGCAAAACGCGAATTCATCATTATATTAATTTGATGTACGTCACTTTAATATTGTGCCACAAATTTGAGATTAAATATTCTAATTGTGTTAGAATGTAATGAATGAAAGAATGAATGAAATACACATGTAACGATAGATAGAAAAATCTAGGGCGGGCTGAATATAGCGGCGATGGCCGAAAAGAAGTATGAAATGTTATAATTGTACAATATTCTTTTGAAAAGTACTTTAAGCACAATATTAATACAGTAAGTAACAAGTCATGTATAAAGAAACCTGAATTCAATATTGCTTATAATTCTTGGAAACTATTCTATATAGCCGGGCACTCACTCACGAGACGTATACCGCGTAATATATATTTTGATCTATACTAATATTATAAATGCGAAAGTTTGAATGGATGGATGGATAAGTGTTTGTTACTCAATCACGCCCGAACGGCTGAACGGATCTGGATGAAAGGTACAGAGATAGATTATTGTCTGAAATAACACATAGGCTACTTTTATCCCGGAAAATTAAGGAGTTCCCGCGGGAACCAAAAAATTTCAATCCACGCGGACGTAGTCACGGGCATCAGCTAGTATTTTATAAAGCTACAAGTGAACGGTCAATTGTACCTTCGTAGCTAGCTACGAGCCTACGAGGATCGTAGCCATTCATTCATCCATCCAAACTTTCGCATTTATAATATTACTAGCTGATTCCCGCGACTTCGTCCGCGTGCATTGAGGCTTTTTGGTTCCCGCGGGAACTTTTTAATTTTCCTGGATAAAAAGTAGCCTATGTGTTATTCCAGACTGTAATATATCTCTGTGTGTAATTAGTAGTTTATGCAACTGTCATATAATGAAGGGTATTAAAACACGAGTGTGAGTTTATGAAACGAGCGCAGCGAGTTTCATAATAGTAACGAGTGTTTTAATACCCGTGTTATATGCAGTTGCATACACTACTTTATCTTCACTAATGCAATTTATCAAACAACAAGAGTAAAAGCTGACAATAATTTATGTATATACGTGTATTGTCACAGTGAACTTGCCGCCATTAAAATCTAACCAATGAGAGCGCAGCTGCGCGCGCAGGGCCAATCAGGAGCGAGCGCGCGCTGTTCGTTTTTTATTTAATTGGTACAAGATCTTACCAAAGAGTTTTGTGTATGTAAGTTTAGTAGTTTCGACGAAGTTTTCACGTATAACCCAACTGTTTTCAAAAGCCAGCCTAATATCAAAATTTTATACAACTTGTATGAGGATTTTGACATAAGGCTCGCCAGGTTAATTGGTCGCGTTTTATTGATGTTATAATGAGATTTTACGATATCGATGTGGATATTATACCATCATGTGAAATTGCTTAAATTGAGTGTTTTGTTATCTGCGCTATAACAGTAGTAATTATAAGTCAAGTATTGGAAACATAAGTAGAATGTTATAACATTAGTGTAGATAAAATTAATTATTATATCAATTCTAGAGTTCCCAAATTGCAAATGAAGGTGCAAGATGAAACTGAATCGATTAAACTGACAAGCATCATGAACGTCGCGGGATAAACCTAGTCCAAAATAAAATAAAGTGGAGCGCAGCATCCCAAATCTCTTGAGAGCTCGCTATTGTACGTCTACAATAGCACTACAGATTGACGATCTAAATGCAATTGTATTGAGATACTGAAGCGGATAGCAATGGAAGAATATAGGTACTTGTAGCTTCTAAAGGAAGGAAATTTCACGTAAATTACAGCTCAACGTTGTATAAAACGGACTAAATTTTAAAATTTTCAAATCTCAGTTTGATCATTTATCGTAATAAGTTTTATTACAAGTTTTATTGTTGCTTGTTTAATTTTCCAATCCAATACAGCCCAATAGCGTCCCGCTGCTGGGCTGAGAGAGGGAATTAGAGCTTAGACCCACCACGCTGCTCCAATGCGGGTTGGTGTTTAATTTTAATATTATGAAATGATGCCCACCACTTCTTCCGCGTGAATTTAGATTTATTTTAATCCCGTTCACTCTGATTTTCCGGGATAAAAGTGTACAGTCGATGGCTGTCCCCGGGATCAAACTATCTCTGTACCAAATTTTGGTTGAACAGATTGGTCGTGAAAACGTAGCAGACAGACAGACAAAATATTTTCGCCTATAGTAATATTATAAATGCGAAAGTGTGTCTATCGGTCTGTCTGCTACGTTTTAACGGCCCATCTTTTCAACCGATTTTGTTGAAATTCGGTATAGAGGTAGGTTACATCCCGGGGAAGGACTTAGGCTGTTTATCCCGGAAAATTAAATTCTCAGAGTTCCCTGAGAATTAACCACTTTAGGTAATCCACGCGGGTGAAGTCGCGGCCATCGTCTATTATTTGTCCCTATTTAGGGATAATTGGATTATATTTAATTCAAGTTACCATGCCAATTAGGTTTGGCGCCGTTTATGATTGATGAGTCCCGAAACAATAACAACAAGATCCAATGTTTGCCCTCCCGGGGACCGAGGGGGTAGTGACAGTCCGCCGAACGACCCAATTTATTAATTTATAAGCGTATTAATATCTATCTTTTATTAATAAAATTCAAAATAAATACCTATAAAAATATTGCTGTGAAAATAAACATTTTGGAAAAAAATTTTTAGATTTTAGTTGATTTCAATTTTTTGAAATGAGTTGATTTTAGTTAAATATCAAGACTACTAGTGGTTTTGGAAGCTGGATTTACCGGGTGGGAAAGAATAACTTTTTGCCAAAAACTATCATAGCTTTATTAGGACAACATTTTGTATACAACTAAGCTATGCCTATATACTTATACAAATTATGTAATAGTGGTTTCGACGAGGATTTAAGGTTCAAGAGTTTAGTTTATTTTATAGTTAAGTTTTAACAACTGCTATAAAAGAATTTATTTTGATTTTATAAATTATTGTTAATTTTTGCTGTGATAAAAATTGTTTTTAAATAAATAAAAAATATAGCTATACTACTTTCTTATTTAATTGACCACAAACATAATAAATTATTGTCGTATTAATTAGTTTGAATAAAAAAATTAAAGAGATACTTCGACAAATTTAAATAGCAGGATACCAAATTTGGAACCGATCAGACGTTTGGAATTTGTTCACATCCCACGTCAACTAGAAAAGAGCTGATTACCTTCAATCTGCTATTATCAGATTTTCTTAAGTCATAGCTAGAACATAATATAAAATCACAGAAACAATCATAGATTAATCATAGTTAGAACACTCTCGATCAAGTCACTTGCCAAAATTATTGGAAGACAAAAGATGTATGCGTCGTGTAGGATTTTATGAAACCGTTTTAGTGTCCGTACAGTATTGAGTGATAATCAGTGTCAATTTGACTTACGGTACGTCAGGGTCATTCGTTATCCGCTCCGACAAATAAATTCGTTTTTGTGCATAATGGCGCAAAACAAACTAGAAAAATTGGTTACTTCTTTGCAAAACACCATTGAGAGTTTAGTTAATAAAGTTAGCAGCTTGGAACAGAAGATAGGTGAGCAAAATCTTCTGATAAAGAAGCAAGGTGACACAATTCGCGAGCTGTTATTGCCGACTACCGCCAACTTTACTGAACAAAATATCTCCGACGCCGGTTTGTCAGTGACGAAACAACCTCAATCGGTAAGATCCGCGCGTCTTCGTGCAACGTCGGCCATCGCTGCAGTAGCAGGAGATCGCAAGAAAACGTCGAGTACGGCGCCGAAAGGGACGACAACACCACGAACACCTGTTGTTGAAGTGAGAACGGACTCTGTCGTGCCTCCCGCCACCCCACCGATCCCTACGAACTCCGCCGAGCCGCTAGCGCAGCCGTTAGGTGCAGGCGACTATTCCGATGTAAACAATGAATGGACCGAGGCTGTACATCGGCGCTCGCGAGCTCCTCGCAATGTAATTCGCGGAGTGGCTGAAAATGGCACTCTTGAAGCGGCAGAACGCTGGAGATACTATCATCTGTTTTATGTAAAGGAAGGTACATCTGATCAGGCAATATCTGAGCACTTGAAAAATATATGCGCTAACGAAAACTGTACAGTGGAAACCCTAAAATCACGCGGGCAATATTCATCGTTTAAAATAGGCGTTTTGTCGAAGTATTCTGATAAGGTTCTGGATGGGAAAAATTGGCCGCAAGATATTTGTATTAAGACATGGAGAAATGGGTTTCGGAAGCAAACCGAAGCGAGACTAAATCCTGTTGCCTTCTATACCAAAATGTTAGAGGGTTACGCAGTAAGATCGATGCGTTTAAACTATCAGTTATTGCTCAACAATTTGACATATACGCTATAACCGAGACATTTTTAAAAAGTTCTGTGTACGATGCCGAGTTGTTTCCCTCGGATTATACAGTAGTGCGCCGCGACCGAGCACATGATGCGGGGTGGGGGGGCGTGCTATTGGCAGTGCGAAATTCTTATTCTGTTCGTATCATTAAGGATATCGAATACTACGACAATAGTGTAGAAGCAGTATTCACAATAATATCATATAGGTGCAGTAAGTTTATTTGCGGGGTTATTTATATACCACCCAGTTCTACACTAGCGGCACGCTATGATGGCCGGTTGGACAAACGTTCCGTATTAATTGATAACGACTTTGAAGGAAATAATTGTATTACTTTATTGACGATAGCTATGACGATAGTGATGTGCAGAGATTCATAAATTTAAAAAAACTTAATTGTTTTTTGTTCGAGAATAAATTGACCTATTGTAATGTGTCAACCGGCCATCATAGCGTGCCGCTAGTGTAGTGATGATTATTATTTGAAAATATTTAATATTCTGGAAATACTTATCACTGAGTACTCGGATCAAAATTTTTTGTTACTAGGCGATTTTAATTTAAATTCTTGTAGCCAAAATGTCAGAAATCATTTCAATTGTACCTTAGAATATTGCAGACTGAAACAATGTAATACTGTTAAAAATAATTATGGCGGAATGTTAGATTTGGTGCTGAGCAATTTTGACGATGAGTGCGTTTCAAAAATTATATTAGGGGAGCCGCTTGTTAGGCCGGATGCCTACCATCCCGCGCTTGAGATAGGTTTGGCGCTTAAATGCGGACGGCCCGATCTCGCTGCGCCCGAGCTGCCGCGGCAACCTTCTGGACCAACAAGCGACGTGCGAGTTAAGAGGTGGAATTGGCGTAAAGCAGACTATTTCTCTCTTTATGAGGCTATGTCTTGTATCAACTGGGATTCACTTTATACAATAAACGACGTAAATCTGGCTGTACAATTTTTCTACGATAAAATATATGACTGTTTTAATCAACATGTTCCAGCTAAAAGAAATAATAACAATAATTCTAAATATTCATATCCGACTTGGTATACAGCTGAAATAATTAGATACATTAAATGTAAATATTTTAACCATTCAAAATATAAAAGTGAAGGTAAACCTTACAATTTAGAAATGTTCAAATACTATAGGGAACTGGTAAAAACTTTAATAGACGCAGCTTTCGATGAGTACATAAAACGTACTGAACAAAATATTTACAAAGATCCTGCACATTTTTGGCAATTTGTAAAAAGTCAAAAGTCGTCAAAAGCTTCAAATAGGGAATTCGAATATAATGGTAAGATTATTATGGAGCAAGAGGCTGTACAAGCATTCGCCTCCCATTTTAAATCAGTGTTTATAGCAGATAGTTCTACTCCCTGCAATATAGTAACAGATCAGTTAAATTTAAAATCTTCCGCGCGTATTGATGTTGGTGAAATCTCAGAGAAAAGTATTAAGCTATCAGTCAGAAAAATTAAATCAAACTCTTCTGCTGGTCCTGATGCTGTACCTGCTTTCATTGCTAAAGATTGTTTACACATATTGGTAGAGCCACTAAAATACTTGTTCAACCTATCTTTGATTACAGCAACTTATCCCGATATTTGGAAAATATCTAGAGTCACTCCTATCCCAAAAGAGAGCTCTAGTAACAATATTGAACATTTCAGACCCATCGCCGTTCTTTCTGTGTTTGCTAAGCTATTTGAAATAACAATTAACACCCAGATTAAACAGCAAACCCAGATTTACTTATCAGACTGCCAACATGGTTTTCGTACTGGTCGCTCCACTTTAACTAACCTTATCAACTTTGTAGACTATGCCACAACCGTAATGGATTCTGGTAGTCAAATTGACGTGGCTTATTTTGATTTTAAAAAAGCATTCGACAGAGTAGAAACTAACGTCCTTTTGCAGAAGTTATCTCACATAGGTTTCACTCCTAAACTTATAGCGTTTTTTGAAAGTTACTTTTATAACAGACAACAATATGTACAACTAGCTGAATATAAATCTGATCCCTTTACAACAACTTCAGGTGTAAGTCAAGGAAGCACCTTGGGTCCTACTCTATTCCTAATCATGATTAATGACCTACCTGAAGTAATTAAGCATGCTAAATGTCTAATGTTTGCTGACGACTTAAAATTATTTCTTCGCATAGGCGATACTTCCGATACCAAACTACTTCAACAGGACATTGATAATGTTCAGGATTGGGCTAAAAATAACTCTCTGGAATTTAATACATCTAAATGCAAAATTATAACTTTGTCTCGCAATCGTAGCAATTTCGTCGCTGACTATACCTTATCGGGCATAATATTGGATAGGGTGAGTCAGATTCGCGATCTTGGTCTCGTTATTGATACAAAACTAACTTTTAGTGATCACATTAATAAAATATGCAAAGAAGCGCATAAGCTTTTAGGATTTGTGTTACGGCAGAGTAACCGTTTCACGTTTCCATGTGTAATGATTACACTTTACAACGCGTACGTCCGCAGTAAGCTCGAGTATAATTCCGCAGTGTGGAGCCCACCACATGCAAATTATACTCTAGCCATAGAAAAAGTACAGCGCAAGTTTGCTCGCAACTTGTATAAGAAACTATACGGGTACTATCCATACTTATATCCTTCAGCTTTTGTATTGGGTATGTTGGGGCTAGAAACTCTAGAAACAAGGAGGAACAGAGCTATTCTGCTACACTATTACCTTTTACTCCACGGCAAAGTTGATAACCCCGACACATTGTCTAGGTGCGCATTGGCAGTGAGGGTGCCGGGTAAGACTGTCCGTTCGTGTAGGCGATTGCCCTTTTTTTATTTGAAAGTAACGCGAACAAATTTTGCAGAAAATGCGCCAACCCTACGAGTACTTACTCTGCTCAACGATCTGATTGCTCAGCACCAACAGCTAGACGTATTTAATATTAGTTTTAATGAATTTTGTCAAATGTGTAATTCCTGACTCGGTATGCGTTTTGGCATTGCTGTAAGCGTACCGAGGATGTTATTTAATAAATCGTGAAAAAAGCTTACTATACAATCGAAGATTACGTAAATGATAAAAAAAACAGCGTGGATTTGATTCGCTCCAGCTATGCGTGGGACTGCAGTTACTTGTATCATTATGATGATTGTAAGTTTTGATGGAAAAGAGCAACCACCGAGTTTCTTGCTGGCTCTTCTCGGTAGGAATGGCATTCCGAACCAGCGGTAGATTCATATTATAACGATTCAAAAGCGCTTGTAAAAGCTTATTTGAATAAAAAACATTTTGAATTTTTTTTTTGAATCAATAAATCAATAAATCAATAAAAGTTTACGCGCAGTTAAGATATGACAATTCAGTTATACCGTCCTCCCGTCCTCACATACTGTAACATCTGTAGCAGGTTCCGAATTATAGCTTATAAAAGTTTTAGCGCGAGCAATCCAGGTGAGAGCTTTTATCGCTGGATTTATGCTTGACTGTTGAGAAATCCTAGCGTTCGATGTTTGTCACGGCTTTATTATGACTTTAATAATATATTGGAGTTAGTGCTGCTTGCGCTGTATTTGTCTAGCTCTAGGCTATAACTTTAAAAATGTACAATACTACATGATGCCCGCGACATCGTACGCGTAGATTTCAGTTTTGCTTCTCGCGCATATTTCTTTGATATCTATCCATACTCCATATGTTAAATTTATATTTATACTTTTATATTTATACTATTTATATTTATATACTTTTATATGCTAATATTATAAATGCGAAAGTGTGTCTGTCTGTCTGTCTGCTACGCTTTCACGGCCCAACTACTCAACCGGTTTTGATGAAATTTGGTACAGGGATAGGTTACATCCCGGTGAAGGACATAGGAAATCCCGGAAATTTAAAGGGTTCCCGTGGGATCAAAAAAAATTATCCACGCGGACAAAGTCGCGGGCATCCTCTAGTATAATTGCGAAAATTAGGATTGATGTATGGATGTATAGTAGATTGTGGTAGATTCTTGCGACTTATTATAAGTGGCACAAGTTTTCCTACGTGAAATAAATATAAATCACTAGAATTAGATGATGCCCGCGACTTCGTCCGCGTGGATTAAGATTTTTTGATTCCGGCATAAAAAGTAGCCTTTGTCCTTCCCTGGGATATAACCTACCTCTACACCAAATTTCAGCAAAATCGGTTGAAAAGATGGGCCGGGAAAGCGTAGGAGACAGACAGACAGACAGACAGACAGACAGACAGACAGACGGACAGACAGACAGACAGACTGACAGACACACTTTCGCATTTATAATATTAGTATGGATATGGATTTCATTTTACAAGTGCTTTTGAATCGTCAAGTGAATCTACCGCCAAACGATTCCATTCGATCCGAAAGACTTTTTTTGGTGGGTAGGCATTGCAAAAAGTAGACATAAATTTTGTTGCTCTGATTTAATATTCTTTTAAACTATAACTGCATATGAAATAATTAATATTGTTATGTACCTGTAGTTAGTTTTAGTCTGCCAGCTATCTCATAAATATTTGTGCAGAAATTCACACCAAGTTTCTAATAGTGTCCACCTTGTGTTAAACCTAACCTCACTTTTCACACCTCACTTAAACAATGGAATCCTTTAAGACTACCCTAAGTGAAATAACAGAGCACTTTAATACCAGGATGATGGAGTTTCAGAAGGAATTGAAGGGTGCCATCCCAGCTACTAGTCCTACATCTAATCTGAACGCTCAGTTTGGGGCTTTTCGTTCCTTCGTCCTGACGGCATTAGAAAACCTACAACTGCAGGTTGAGCTGTTGGCAAGGCAGCAGGATGAAATTGAGATGCGGTCCCGGCGGAAAATTCTTCTTGTGCATGGCATGGCGGAGGCAGAGAAAGAGGATCCCAGCGCTGCAGTTTCGAAGTTATTAGCTGAACGCCTTGGTATGCCACAGCTTACACCAGATTCTCTAAGTCGCTGTCATCGGTTGGGTCGGATTGGGGGTGATAAGCCCCGGGCTGTGCTTGTTAAATTCAAAGAGCTGGCATTGAAAGACAAAGTCTGGTCAGCTAAAACAAGCTTGAAGGGTTCTGGGCTGACTTTGTCCGAGTTTCTTATCAGAAGTCGCCACAAGACCTTCCTGGCAGCACGGCAACGTTTCGGAGTGGCTAAATGCTGGACTAGAGATGGCGTTATCACAGTGCTTGGCCCTGATGGAAAAAGGCATCGCATCACCACTCTAGCGGAGTTAAACGCCATCCAGACCTCAGTTCAGGATGTATCTGCCCCTTCCATCACACCTGCGGCTGTGGCTACGGCTCCAAAGGACTCCAGAAGCGGCAACTCTCGGGTTAAGAGAATGATCAAAAAGTGAACGTGGATATTATTGGCCCAGTGTTATAGCTTCTCTCCTTTAGTGTGCTGCAGCTGTTACTGATTTTCTTGTACCTACTTTACTATAGCTCGTTTTTTTCTTTTTCTTGTAAGTACTTCTAAGTGTTATTTTTTTTTTTTAGTAATTGTTGTCTCAGATTTACAAAATAAACTTGTATTGAAGGTAAATTATAAATAGGACGAGGACCTAATGTTATGACAAGTGACAACGTAGTTGACATTGACGTTTGGCATTAGCTTGACAGATCGTTTAGAAACATAGAAGAAGGAATCTCTGCTCTGTCTACGTTTAGAAATGATAAAGTCTGTATCGAGACTTGAGTTGTACGTGTTAGGCCTGCGGCACACTATGGGTATCTTTGGTTTATGTATTTTGTTTGTTTAGTTTTTAGTTCTTATTTAGTATTTTGTGCAAATGTTTTAAGTTTTTCTTTTTGTTATTAATCTGATGGGCAGCTGGCGGATTAGGAAAGTAATTTTAAAAGACACTTTGGTCTTTAATTTTAATTTATACTATTTATATTATATTTGTATACTTAATATTTATTTATATATATATATTTTTTTTATATTATGTCGTCATCCAGTCTAGACATGGATAGCGATCTTTTTCTGTCTGCGTCTAGTGGTGAACTGTCCAGTGATGCTAGCTTTCACAGTACATCTTTCCTTCCGCTCGATGACTTCCTTGATTCCTGTTTCTCAGACTGTGTGAAAAACTTCAATGTTGTTCATATTAATGCACAAAGTATCCCGGCTCATTATCCAGATATGCTTGCATCTTTTGAAACTCGTAACTTACATGCCATTCTAGTCTCCGAATCCTGGCTTAAAACTTGCTTACCCTCAACGTCCTATTCGCTGCCAGGTTTTCGGCTTATTCGCAATGACCGTGTTGGTAAAGGAGGCGGTGGAGTAGCGATCTACTTACGTTCTCATATTCCTTTCACTGTTATTAGTTTGTCTTCACAGCCTCCACTACCTGATGCGGCCGAGCACTTATTAGTCGAAGTTCTGTTATCGCACACTAAAATCCTTCTTGGTGTGTTTTACTCTCCTCCCTCTCAACCTAATTATTTTAATTCTTTTGAAAATTTACTAGAAAAGCTAATCCCCTCGTACAATCAAACTATTATTATGGGAGATTTTAATACTTGCTTACTCAAAGATAACTATCGAAGTAAAAAGCTCTTAGCTACAGTGGAATCCTGTAACTTACATGTTATGCCCCTCTCTGCTACACACTTCTCACCAGGATGTGCTCCCTCTCTTCTTGATTTAATCATGGTCTCTTCTCCGGATCTCGTCTATAAGCATGGACAGTGTTCAGCTGACGCATTTTCTTATCATGACTTGATTTATCTCTCCTACAAAATACGTCCTCCCAAAGCCAAATCGAGAATTCTTCTGCAGCGTAATTTTGGAGGGATTGACAGGGGTTGCCTTTGCGATGACGCTAGACAAGTAGATTGGGATGCCATCAAAGGTGTTGATTCGATTGATGAAAAAGTTGAAATTTTCAATACCTTGGTGACACAACTCTACGATTCACATGCTCCTTTAAGACCAGTTAAAATTAAACACTTACCAGCTCCGTGGCTTTCGGATGAGATAAAAACATCAATGGATAAAAAGAATTCAGCCAAATATAAATTTAAAATTAATGACTCCGACGCCAATCGGTTGAAGTATCACAAAGCTCGGAATCGCTGTAATACATTATGTAGAGACGCTCAACGACGCCACATACATAAGTCAGTCGAAAATAGCGATACCGCTAAAACATGGAAATTTCTTGAGTCACTTGGAGTTGGTAAAACGTCCCACAAAACTTCTAATAATATTAATATTGAACTCCTTAATAAACACTTTTCTACTTGCGATGTAATTGATAGTGGCGAAAAACAGCGCACTATTAGTATTCTTTCATCATCTTCAACTCCTGACTTTTTACCATTTACTTTCGAGTCATTCTCCGAATGTGATGTTAGGAAGAACGTATTGTCTATTTCATCGAATGCTGTCGGTACAGACTGCATTAGCCGTAATATGATTATTCCTATCCTTGATGTTGTATGCCCTATCCTTACCCACATTTTGAATTATTCTATTAGTATCAGTGAATTTCCTGAAGCTTGGAAGAATGCACAAATTATTCCTCTTCCCAAAAAACTTAAACCAATATCTGTAAACGATTTTCGTCCCATCTCTATTTTACCCTTTCTTTCAAAAGTTCTTGAGAAGTTAGTCTATCAACAATTAAATCTGTTCCTTAATAAACATTGCCTTCTCAATCCATTGCAATCTGGATTTCGTCCTGGTCATAGTACGGTTACAGCGCTGGTCAAGGTTACCGACGACATTCGATGGGCAATGGACAATAAACAGCTCACAATTTTAACGTTGCTCGATTTTAGCAATGCATTTAATACCGTGGATTATGACGTTTTGCTGAGTATGTTGCGTTCTTCTTTTAACATAGCTCCGTCGGTGATTGATTGGTTTCGGAGTTACCTCAATGGTCGTCGACAGCGCATTCGAATCGACGAGGTCTTTTCGTCGTGGTGTGATGTGACGGCCGGGGTACCTCAGGGTGGCGTGTTGTCTCCTTTACTATTTGCTATTTTCATTAACTCTATCACTCCGTATATCTCTTCTCTCTACCATATGTATGCAGACGATATCCAGATTTATCGGTCTGCAACTCTGGAAGATCTTAGTTCAGCCATTTCCGCCATTAATAACGACCTAGCTGCAATTTCTGAGTGGAGCAGACAATATGGACTTCGCGTAAATCCTGCTAAATCCCAGACAATTATTATTGGCAGTCCTGGGTTTATTTCTAGAGTTGACTGGCAAAGCATTTCTCCGATTATGTTTGATGGCGTTTCTATACCATACTGCGCCTCCGTTAAAGATCTTGGTGTACATTTGGATTCGGAACTGTCCTGGTCTGTGCAGGTTAAGGAAATGAGCAGGAAAACGTTTGCTGTTATGAGCTCGTTACGTCGATTACGCAACCTTTTGCCCATTCCTACCAAGATTATGTTGGCACAATCTCTCCTTCTCTCTATTCTCGATTATGCGGATGCAAGCTTTCTTAACTTGACCCAGGACCAACTTAATAAGCTTGAGCGACTTCAAAATATTGCTATTCGGTTCATATTCGGCTTGCGCAAATATGACCATGTTTCCGAATTCCGTCAAAAGCTCAAGTGGCTCCCTATTCGCCGTCGCCGGGATATGCATGTTCTTTCTCTTCTGTACTGTGTTTTATTTCACCTAAAAACTCCTTCTTACCTTAAGGAGAAGTTTCAATTTCTTGGGGTGCAATCAGACATAAGGCCTTGTCGAACTCTTACCTTGAAAATGCCTACACACAAAACAAAATTTTACAGAAATTCTTTTACTGTACAGGCAATTGAACTGTGGAATGCACTTCCTCTGAGTATTAGACAGTCGAAATCGCTGGGCGCATTCAAAAATGCTCTAAAGACATATTTCCTTTCAAATTGAAGACGACTTTATTTTATTTTATATAATTCTATCGTATGTATGCGTATGTATATATTATTTATT
Organism: Erebia ligea; assembly: GCA_917051295.2. Taxonomy (NCBI): domain Eukaryota; kingdom Metazoa; phylum Arthropoda; class Insecta; order Lepidoptera; family Nymphalidae; genus Erebia; species Erebia ligea. Next base: position 20,335,463 of record OU785224.1, read on the forward strand.
TGTACTTATTTAGATATTTATATATATATATATATATTTAAGTTTGAGTATAATATTTATGTATTATATTATGTGTAGTATATGTATGTATTATAGTATGTGTATGTATTTGTGTGTATTGGTGTTTATGTATTGTTATGTAGCATAATTTTGAGCCACCTGCTTTCTATTTTCCTAGCGTTTTCCTAATCTTAAGGTTGCCTGGAAGAAATCGCTATTTAGCGATAAGGCCGCCTTTTGTACCTGTCCTTTTTCATTATTTGTCCTTTGTCATTGTTTTTGTATTTTTCTTGTGTGGTGCAAATAAAGAGTTTAATAATAATAATAAAGTAGGTATAAGTATTTACCTACTTTCGGGTCGGATGAGATGGCTTGTTCGAGAAGGTATTTTTATTAGCTCAGATAAAAACAATTAAGGGAGCGAATGATGTAGATAAAACGTGTAATTGTTTCTGTCATCAAAGGACGGGCACAAAGAACACATCGCCCCGGGAAAAAAGGAAAAAGGCGGGAAGCCTTGCGGCTTCACGTCCACGTGTCTGTTTCTTCTTATCTGACGGTGCGTCAGCTCCACACGTGTCTGCTTGCTTATTCAGGAATTCTGCCATCAACACAAGATCAGCTGGTTCTTTATCTTCATGTGCATTTGCGTAGTCGTACCAGCGGAACTTCAAGTACGTTGGTAACTTCTCAACTATTTCTCTCACCATGACTGGTGAGCACAAGTACTGAGGTTTCTGAAGACCTTGAATAGCTGAGATACAGTTATGTATGTCGCTGGCAAAGGCACAAATATCTTTAGGAGTTGCTGCAATCTTGGGTAGGGCCTTAATTCTGTCTAATTCTTCCATCACGAGGGAATCTGGTCTTCCATAGCGGCGCTGAAGAGCTTTCATGACTTGGTCTGGAGAGGCGTCTGAGTACAAAAGGCTCTTGAAGGTATTTCTCGCCGCTCCTTTTATGGCTTTTCGAAGTCTTGCCATATTCTGCGCAGCTGTGTAAGATTTCGATGTGTCATCATAGACAACTCTGAAGGCTACCCATTCTGAGCTGGTCCCGTCGAAGTAAGGCAGATCATGATAAGCTTGGTGATTCGATGGTAGTTGAACACCAGTTGTCGTGTGGCTGTCAAATGCATGTCGTATAGCACCTGCTAGCGTCTGGATCGTCGACATCATAGGCTCTTCTGTCTTCACGATCCCTTGGTTTTCTTCAAGTTCTTTTTCTGGAATGATATTATCTTTCATATCATCCAAAGGGGACGTCTGGATCCAATTCTGAACATGTGATGTTCTGTCTTCTTGTTCGTTTTCCAGATCGTCTTCTGAAGCTGAATCTTCAATTCTTTGTTTCTCGAGGCTGATTCGGGCCAGATTAGCTTCTGCTTCAATGCGCTGTAGCTCTAATCGAGCTAGCTTTTCCTTTATTTCTAAGTCGCGCAGCCTGGCAGCAGACCTCGTGGGTCGGACTGATTTGACTGATGCACGAGTAGAACCCCCTGGTATAAGAGTCGCCAGAGGACTATTCTGGTTCTTCTGCTCAGCCATCTTCAGTGGATTGAGTCGATCACCCATTTCTATCGACCTCATCTTCGTCTCGGTGGTTCCTGGAGAATCTGTCATTGAAGTCTTCGAAGAAATATTCGATGCTGTAGCTTCCGAGTTCATTTCTGAGATGGACCCCTCTGATCTGGTTCGCTCGCTCAACTGTTCAGTGTGCTGCGATGCACTTGAGCTTGCGCCTTGGGGCACACCTTTTTCCTTCTGGGACCTGGTTAGAGGCATCTCTCTAAGTCCCTGTTCGTAGCTTCAGCTTTCAGAATTCTTCAATAGTTCCAGAAATCCGCATCCGGGATCCGGCTCGAAGGACCATCTGTTGCGGCGCGTCGGTTGCGTAGACCCTCGACGACGCCAGGGAACTTGTCCCGCAAATGTTGACGGAAACGCTCGGGCCACGGAGTGAGCGGGCGGGCAAATATCGGGACCCGTCCGCTAGTACTCGCCGATGTTGCACTGGTAGGCGTCCCGTCCTGTGCACCCCGGTCGTGCACCTCTACCGTGACAGTAGAGTAGTAGTTGTAATATGAAGACTTGAGGTACTAGGTACTAGGAAATAAAAGAGTTATTCTTCGTACTAGTTCTGAGGGTTGACTGACTGCCGTTCGGTCTGTCGGGAATATTTATACCACTCAAATCATGTCAACGGAATATTCCCGAACGCCAATGAGTGCAACCACTCTGAGTCCCTTTATTTCATAAATTTCTAGCAACTCATTAATTTAAAACAAAAGTTGACAAGAACACATAAATTTTACCTACGTCTAAAGCAAACACATAAATTTGACATTATTCTAGTGAGTTCTTAAATCTCGAAAGCTCGTTGAACAAAGACCATTCTATTGTTTTTTGTGATTGTTTTTTGTCGCCAGGCGCCTACGGCCTCTTGTAAAAAACCAAACCCGGCGCGACGTCCGTCACTTGAAATACCCTAAATAAATGCTATACAATTGGTCTTTATCTAGAATGTTCAATTCGAGAAATAATTTTTAAACTAGTCGCCGACACTAACTAAATTATTATAAATATTATATTATCGGTTAGTCCACCAGGTGGACCACCTATCAGAGTGTTCTCTATTTTCGAACCACTAAACTATACATAAATAAATTATCATTCATTTCAGACCTTAATCCATAATTTTAAACTAACATTTACATTTAAATCTTCTTTTAAATCATTTACTTTTAAAAACCTAGGTATCTAACTAGCAGCTATAACAGCTTTTATAAAATAAATAGCCAAATACATTAAATCTACTTCCACGTCGTCCGGAGAGCTCCCCAGAGGTAGGGCAAGCGATTAGGTACCTGACGGCTGACGCTATTCAGAAGCTAAAGCAGCGCCAATAAAATTCATTGAACACAAAACAGCTCGCAGTCATTCGCTCCAGTGATGGACGATAATGCGCTAATTGATCCGATCCATGGACAATAGACACTCTCGGGACGTCTCAGTAGTATTCCGGGGTCCCGCTGCAAAAAAAAGTATTAAGTATTTAGTGAATGGGATGATGACAACTCAATCAAATCAGCAACTCTTTATCAAACTTAAAACGCACTTCTAGTATGGAAGTTGTATGAAATTCACAGTTGTGACGTCATAAAATTTCAACGCACTTCTTTTCTTTAATCTATATTTTACAATGGTTATCACACTTAAAACTAACCGAGGAATGTAAATTTTAGGTCTTTTGGAAGACCCTCAATTTAATAATCAGTTAGAAATAATTTATTTTCGATATAGGCATCATCCCTATTGTACGTAGTTGCCGTGCTGTGACCTCTAACCCAGTGGGGTTAAAATCAAAGTTCACACTTCGATTTTTGCCCCAAAAGTATCTCATGAGTAGGTACACAATACACAATCAGCTATGGTTGCCACCGCCAGCCTTGGCACTTTCCCCAGCCAGTCAAGTTCTATGGTGCCATAACCATGCCAGTGCAGGTCGTTAGCTCTGAATGTCCTATTCACGAATAACCACGGTTGCCTGACGTCACCAATAATTCCTTTGTCCCAGCGTTCGTCTGCAGCCAGACAATTTATATCAATTAATAACGCAGGACACGGCGTAAAGTATTTCACTACAGGATTAATTCGTTGATGTCCCCCTCAGCCCTCGAATTAAGGCTTTAAGCTGTGTCTCCTCGCAAAGTAAAGAGTTACAAATAGATACCAAGGTTGCCTGATAAGTAGATTTTTTTGTCAGTCTTTATTCTACTGCAGAATTATAACGAAATCAAACAAAAATGAAACAGTAACGAACAGACCTTAATCTAAGTTTATTTCTTAAAAGAATCCTTAAAAGTTTATTGAAAACAACCGTGTCGGGAAAATGTTTTTTTTATCTACTACCAGTTAGCCCTTGACAGTGATCTCACCTGATGGTAAGTGATGATGCAGTCTAAGATGGTAGCGGGCAACCTGTGAGGGGCATGGCAGTTATATTAAACCCATACCCCCATTCGGTTTCTACACGGTATCGTACCGGAACGCTTAATCGCTTGGCGGCACGTCTTTGCCGGTAGGGTGGTAACTAGCCACGGCCAAAGCCTCCCACCAAACCAGATCGTAAATTCAGAAATTATAAATTCCCAAATTGACCCTGCCGGGGATCGAACCCGGGGCTTCTGCACATTAAGACAACAGCGTTCAACACTGCGTCACGGAGTTCGTCAAATGATGCATAAAATCAAAAACTAGCGTCGTTTTCCCGAAACCACAGGGTAGATAAACCTGTGCCGAAACCGCGTAGAAGAATAATCCTATAGTTGATTGAAGTTTTGGGGTTGATAGAGCTAAGGGTCCCAAAGGGCGCGGTGTGACCAACAGTTTATGTAAATGAGGGTTTTTCAATCTGGATGGAAATCACTCCCGCCCTAGAGTTAATTCCACTAATGTGAAACATTCATGCTAATTTTATTTATTACTTGTACATTCAAATTAATATTATGGTCTGCAATAAATATGATTTCCATATAAAATGGATTAAAATCAATTATTTATCTACTATTAACATTATTTTATTAAATTACTAGATGATGCCCGCGACTTCGTCCGTGTGGATAAATTTATTTTGATTCCAGGAGGAACCCCTTAATTTTCCGGGATAAAAAGTCTTAGGAAATGGGATTAGCCTATGTCCTTCCCCGGGATGTTTTTTATTATTCCACTACGAGTTAGCCCTTGACTGCGATCTCACCTGATGGTAAGTGATGATGCAGTCTAAGATGGTAGCGGACTAGCCTGTTAGGGGCATGGCAGTTATAGTTAACCCATACAACTAATCGGTTTCTATACGACATCGTACCGGAACGCTATTTCGCTTGGTGGCAGGTCTTACAAAGAACTTCCCATCGACCACACAACCAATAGACGCCTAGTTACTATGCTTTCGTAATGCAAACAATTCAGTCAAAATATGACTCAAGTAAGCGGGCGCGGGGTACTAAACGCTGATTGGTCTACTCAAGGTCAAAAAAATCATAAATCAAATGGGATGGGGTCCTAACTCCTAAAAATTATTTATCGATAATTAATTATCGATATACTCTAATTAATATTTAAATAACTCGGTAGGTTTTGTTACAAGGGCGTGGAATTATATAAGACCTATTAAGTCTGATGTATTGTCTGAAAGTGTTCGCCCTATATGAGGAGTCTATTAGTTGTATGGTCGATGGAACTTCCCCTATACCGAATTTCATCAACATCGGTTGAAAAGATGAGAAAGCGTAGCAGACAGACAGATACACTTTCGCATTTATAATATTATAAGTATGGATACTATCTAAAGAACAAATCTATACTTCTATACTTATGGTAAGTTTTGATGGATGTATGGATGTATGGATGGATGTTTGTTACTCAATCACGCCCCAACAGCTGAACTGATCTGGATGAAATTTGGCACAGAGATAGATTATAGTCTGGAATAACATTTAGGCTACATTTTATCCCGGAAAATTAGAGTTCCTGCGGGAATTGAAAAACTTCAATCCACGCGGACGAAGTCGCGGGCATTAGCTAGTAGAGATTAAAGTATGAAAATGAGTTTTTGAAAGCGCAAAACATGGTTGATTTGGTAGATGATCTACTTTAACGGGTAGATTTGGTAGTTGAAGTAGAAATAAGTAGATCAGTCAGACTTAATGTTTTCGCAAACGATGCCGTGGAGTTGTGCTGGTCATAAATAACGCTGAAACGGATATGTATTTTGAAGCGTACACGGTAACCGAATGTTTCACAGAGAGTAATGTGGGTTATCATCAAACATATGGGGGCCCGGCGCCGATTTATGGTCGTGCACAACTACCAACCGTTTATTGTACACCTGGACGACTTATTTTGCAAGTGATAACGTCGAAATTCACTCAAATGGGGTGCAAGAATAATTAAGCTAACATTTTTTCCACGTTGTAAGTTTAAAAGGTAATTTTTCGTGAACATCTTCAGGGGATTCGATATGCTATTTCGTGTCTGACTTATTATAATATTGTAATATGTACTCAGTTCATAAGTTCAATATAAGAGCAGGTACTATATTTTCAACTCTTAGGTTTCTAACGATTATTATCAGATGTTAATGATAATAACCGGGACCGACGGCTTAACGTGCTATCCGAGGCACGGAGGAAATGAAAAGACCAAATTCGGTCACCCATCCAGTTACCCATTTGGGTCACATTGCTTACCAATCGTAATCGACTGATATGCGTTGTCGCAACTAGGACACTCGTCCCTCAAAACTACGTTCTCTACGGATAATTGTCGTAAATGTTACCTTAACTGCGTCCAGCTGAAGCATTTCAGTGTTTTTTGTTTGCCAAACTTAGTTAAAGTCCATTAGGATGAAACAAGTGGTTAGTGCAAGTGCGCCAGTTGTTAGAAGTTCCCTCGCCGTTTATATGAACTTGTCGCGTGAAACTGTTAAGTGCTCAGTGAACTTATCACTGGACTTGACACTGGACTTCTGTTTATAGTTAAACTAGCTGATGCCCGCGACTTCGTCCGCGTGGTTTAAGTTTTTTGTTATTCCCGCGGGAACTCCTTAATTTTCCGGGATAAAAAGCAGCCTATGTCACTCTCCTAGTCCTCAACTATACCCAAGACAAAAATCCCGTCGATCCGTTTCTCCGTTGGAGCGTGATTGAAGGACAAACCAACAAACCAACAAACAAACACAATTTCGCATTTATAATATTAGTATGAAGTTTGTGCAATACAAGCTGACTCGGCCCGACTCACATTATATTAATGACTAGCTTTTGCCGGCAGCTTCGCCCACGTTAAGTTCGATTTTCATAAAAATTAAAACCCCCTATTTTATCCCCTTAGGAGTTGAATATTCAAAAACTTTTGTTAGCGAATGGCTACGTCATAAAAGCTACTCGTACATGTATGACAAATTTCAGCCCGATCCGTCTAGTGGTTTGAGCTGTGGGTTGATTGATAGATCAGTCAGTCAGTCAGTCACTTTTTCCTTTTATATATTTAGATACGTACCGATACGTACCGTCTCGTTGGTCTAAGAGAGTGAGGGAATAAAGTTTGGTTTGTTTGTTCGCCGGGCAAACTGATCTTATCAATTCGAAATACATCGATGAATACTGCGTCTCTAAAACTCGTGCAATAAATATCTGGTTCTCTTTAATCTTAAACAAATCTCTAAACTAAATTGACAGTTTTCTTTTCAGTATGAAAAGTTACTCTAGTTTACTGTACAGATGTGTGTAAAGATCTTTTCTCCCGAATAAAAAATATGTAAAATTGTCTCGATGGTAGGTAATCTCTTTTAACTTTAAGTACCTACGTTTGTTAGTGACGTTTGTTTTTGCTATCTGTACTGTTATTTTTCTGTAGTTTCCTCGCTGGTCCTAGGTATTGTGTTTTGTATGCTGTTTTAATTTAAAGTATTTAAACTATTTGGGCCTCAATAATAATATAAAATAAATCTGCTGCCTATATCCTAAAAAAGCTTCAGTGAAGTTAGCCTAAGAACACAAACATCAAGGATACACGCTGTTAGTATTTAAATCGATTCTATGTTGTTTCCATAGAATAATTTACTTGAACCAAGACTCACTTCAAAATTGGGTTGTTTTTTGTCTTTGGTTCTGTCATGTGAAATATAGTGTCAAACGTCAAAATTTTTCAATGTTATCCTCGTTCAATTTTTCTCTGTCTCTTTGCTTCCACCATTTTGTCCGAAGAACAATGTAACCTTTGTGAAAAACTAAAATAAATTAGTTTTAAGTTTATAAAGACCGTGTAACCAATTTAAAAGTGAACCAATAAAGGAATGAGCTATCAAGAAGAATATCTTTTAATCATTTTTTGGTCCGTTCGAACCGAATAATAAAAATTTGTGAGCAACGTCACGGCGTGGGTCGACGACGCCGCGTGGTTTTCACGGTCATCCGCCACCAAATCAGAGGTACCACTGTAGTTTTTAACCAGAACACACCACCAAAATGGAGAAATTCGACGATTTAATTAAACAACAAGAGGAGTACCATGCTATTTTAAAGAGAAATATAGTAAACTTCAAAAAGACTCCGAAGGCGCGAATGACCTCTTCATATATCGAAACTAGGCTAGAAAATCTGATGGAGATGTGGACTGAAATTAAATTAACGCATAAAAAAATCGTATCCGTGGCCACGCCCGAAAATAAACTATCATCGAAATACTTTAATCCCGAATTGTTCGATTTAATCGAAGAGGACTACAGTTTATATAAGGCAGAACTTAAAGATTGTTTAAAGCGATTACAACCATCCACATGCATTACATCTGTATCACCGTCAGCAGCACAGTCAGCGAGTTCGAAGTGTACACACAGTGGCACAGTGCCTAAACTACCAGAAATAAAACTGCCTACCTTTTCAGGTAGTTACTCCGAGTGGCCTACGTTCAAAGATTTATTTGTTTCTATAGTGCATAATAATCAAAATTTAGATAATGTGCGTAAGCTACACTACCTTAAGGTCAATTTAACAGGGGAAGCAGAGCAATTATTGAGACACATTGTGATCACCAATGAAAACTATGAGGTATGTTGGAATTTAATGTTGACTAGATATGATAACAAGAAATTTTTGTCAAATTCTATATTAAAAAGACTATTCAGTTTAAATAGCTTAACAACTCAAAATGCCAATGGTATTAAGACCCTTTTAGACACTACGAAAGACTGCTTAAATGCTTTATCAAACTTGGGTATACCAACGGCATCCTGGGATGTTATAATAATTTATTTAGTTAGTTTAAAACTAGATTCAGAAACTAGAAAACAGTGGGAACTAAAAATTAATGAAAACAGTGATGAATTACCAACCTTTGAACAGTTTGAATCCTTTTTAATTAATCAATTTAGAGCATTAGAATTTTTAGAGCCTGTGTCTAATCGTCATAAGTCTGTAAAAATTGTTAACCCTAGAAGTCATCATGTGTCCTCTGCTCCCTCAGAACCTTCTAAACCTACCTCTGCCATGTGCCTATTTTGCTCGGAGCATCATAAATTATTTCAGTGTCCGAAATTTAACCAAGCTGATTATAACACGCGTATCGAATTTGTTAAAAATAACCGTTTATGTTTTAATTGCTATGGGTCAAATCACAGTGTAAAATCCTGTTTCTTGAGAACCTCCTGTAAGATCTGTAACCGGAAGCATCACACAAAAATCCACCCACCGAACCGTACCAGCTCAGTCACACCACCTGTACCTGTTAACCATGTGATTGAGTCACCTGTCAGCGATGGAGCGGTGTCTTTACAGGAAGTACAACCAACCGTTCTTACCAACTGCCTCTCAAGCAGAAGCAGTCATGCTCAAGTTTTACTTGCCACCGCCTTGGTCAAAGTCAAGGCTGTCAATGGAACCTACCAGCTGCTGAGAACACTAATCGACCAGGGGTCGCAAGCCTCATTTATCAAGGAATCAGCAGCCCAACTACTTGGACTAAAAAGGATACCAATCAATATGTCAATATCAGGATTAGGTGGTAATTCAGGAACCTTAACTTCTAAATCTTTAGTAAACCTAGAAATATCCTCAATTCATAATCCTGACTATACCATCCAAGTAGGAGCTTATGTTCTAAGTAAATTAACTACCTTATTACCAGTTCAAAAGGTTCATTTTACCAGTTGGCCAGAAATTGAACATTTAGAATTAGCCGATCCAAATTACCACACTCCAGGTAATATTGACATATTGCTCGGTAGTGATGTCTATGGGCAGATCTTGATGGAAGGTCTGCTTCGAAGCCCTGGTGGTGCCGCCATAGCACAGAAGTCAAATTTGGGTTGGATCCTATCTGGCCAAGTTACCTTACCTACCATGCAGAGTCACAATGCTATTGTGTCTTTGTTTAACCAAGCAAATGATGATGAGATCCTGAAAAAGTTTTGGGAAATGGAAGCAGAACCTGCATGTAACCAGAGAAAACTCACACCTGAGGAACAAAAATGCGAAGAGTTATTCTCAACCACCACTAAGAGAGATAGCGAAGGTCGCTATATTGTAAAATTACCGTTTAAAGAAAATGCTTCTTTTCAAGAAGAAGAATCAAGAGAGATTGCCATGAGAAGGTTTTACTCGCAGGAAAAGAGACTATTGAGAAACCCTAACTTAAAAGAGCAGTATGACTCTGTAGTAGAAGAGTATTTGCAGCTAGATCATATGGAAGAACTGGATCCTGGCGACCACAAGGGAGTCTACCTACCTCATCATGCGGTGATTCGCAATGATAAGTCAACATCTAAGGTCCGAGTGGTATTTGATGCCACGTCGGTCTCTCTCAACGATAACCTAATGGTAGGTCCAAGGCTGCAACCAGATCTTCGCCATTTGGTGATGAAGTTTCGCATGGGTCTTGTCTGTCTAGTGGCTGACATAGTCAAGATGTATCGTATGGTCAAAGTTGCAAAGGAAGATACCAATTACCAAAGAATAGTTTGGAGAAAGAACCCAGAAGATGAGTTAAATGAATTCAGGCTTCTTCGTGTCACTTTTGGGACTTCTTCAGCACCCTACCTTGCTGTCAAGGCTTTACAGCAATTAGCAAAAGATGAAGGGCATAACTTCTCATTGGCTGCAAACCGAGTCATGGAAGACTTCTACATGGATGATCTCATGACAACATGTGAATCAGAGGAGGAAGCAATTCACATATACAAGGAATTGACTGCATTGCTTAAAAAAGGCGGATTTCAACTACAAAAATGGTCAAGCAACAATCCATCGGTGCTTCAAAAGCTAGAAGAAACCGAGGAGAGCAAAGAATCAATGCAGTTAATAACAGATCAAACAATAAAAGTTTTAGGTTTAACCTGGAATAAATCATCAGACACATTTGTGTATTCAGTTCATCTTACTGACCAAGAATTTCCTATTACCAAGAGACGAGTTGTTGCAGATATAGCCAGGTTATTTGATCCACTTGGATGGATAGCTCCTTGTGTTATAAGGGCCAAGATACTTATCCAGAAGTTATGGATGTCTGGAATAGCCTGGGACCACGAACTACCTCAAGCCTTAATGAAGGAATGGATAGAGTACCGTAGAGACTTGTTAAATCTATCAGGATTTGAAATGCCAAGGTGGATTGGGATGAAGTTACATAAGTCATGTTTAGAAATTCATGGATTTAGTGATGCCTCAAATTCAGCCTATGCAGCAGTTGTGTATACCCGAGTAATAGATGAGAATGGTATTATTCATGTCAACCTGTTTGTCTCTAAAACAAAAGTAGCTCCGATAAAGCAGGTATCAATCCCTCGCTTAGAGCTATGTGGTGCTACCCTACTTGCCAAGTTATTAAAAGAAGTGGCTGAAGTTTTAGGTGTAGAGTCCACAAAAGTACATGCATGGACCGACTCAACCATTGTTCTAGCTTGGCTGCAAGGGCACCCAAATAGATGGAAAACATTTGTGGCCAATAGAGTTTCTGAAATATTGACAACCCTAGGAAGCAACCAGTGGTCGCATGTGAAATCTGATGACAATCCCGCTGATATAGCATCAAGAGGCACTAGTCCAAGTGAGTTAATAAATAATCAGTTATGGATCAATGGACCAGGTTGGTTAAACCAAGGTGTTATTCATTACTCCAGACCAGATGTTGTCACCAGCTTAGAAGAGAAGAGTTTAAAATCACACCATATAGTGGTTAATGATGTGGAGTTTTGGAGTAGATTCTCACGTTTAAGAAAAATGATCAGAGTCATTGTCTATTGCAGAAGGTTTCTATACTTAAATCAAAAGGAGGATCGTCCAAAACTTACATCAATTCTTACCAGTGATGAACTGAGACAAGCACTGATTGCATGTATCAGGCAGTTTCAGAACCAAGAGTTTGATGAAGATCTACAACACTTGAAAAAACACAACTGTGTTCATAAGAAAATTAAATTATATTCATTGACTCCAATAATTGATAAAGATAACATATTAAGAGTGAGAGGTTGACCAAGTATCACCTGAGACTCTTCTCAGGATTCTTCTTCTCTTCTTCTTTTTCTTGAGGATGTCCTAGGAACATCCACACTAACCTATGAAGAAATGTCAACTTTACTTATACAGATTGAAGCATGCCTAAACTCAAGACCTATTGCTCGAAACCCTATCATTGATGATCCAAATGCACCAGCCCCCTTGACACCTGGTCATTTCCTAGTGGGGGAACCATTGGTTGTGCCACCAGATCATAATTTTGAAAGTTCAAAAATTACCTCGCTGAAACGGTGGCAGTTGACTCAACGCATGGTACAGAGCTTTTGGAGACGGTGGTCTACAGAATATCTTACCCAACTTAGTCAGAGATACAAATGGGCTAGCATTTCACCAGAACCAGCAGTAGGTGATATTGTATTGGTAAAGGAGGACAATCTTCCACCAGCAAAATGGTTATATGGCAGAGTAGAACAAAAACATCCAGGCCCAGATAATATCACTAGAGTTGTAACCTTAAGATGTAATAATAATTCAATTAAAAGACCAGTTTCAAAAATATTAATTTTACCAATATCAGATTAATTTGGCGCATGTGTTTATCAAAAACTTTTTTTGTTTAATGTTTACAGTCCATTGCAATTTAACTTAGTAAGCCGTAAGGGCAAATCTCATTAAATGGTATCAAAATTATTATTTACTTAAATTAATAATGTAACCAATCTGGGCATGTATAATTTCTGGATGTGAATGCAACGCTGTCACTGTTAAATTGACTGAGAAAGGGTAATCATCATAACATTACAGTAGTTCTGGTACCCAAGGTGGCATCCTTACCTATAGTATATTTTGTGTAACTTAGCTTCGTATAATAGCAACTACCTATAGTATATTTTGTGTAACTTAGCTTCGTATAATAGCAACTACCTATAGTATATTTTGTGTAACTTAGCTTCGTATAATATCAACTACCTATAGTATATTTTGTGTACCTTAACTTCATATTATGATAGGAATTACCTATACTTATTTATTTTGTTTAACTTAGCTTCATTTTATAAATAGAACCTATACCTAGTATATTTTGCATAACTTAGAGTCATATACCTGATACTGTATTTTGTTTAACTTAAATTCATATTTTAAATGATGTCAATTTAGCTACATAATGGCAAAACTTTTGAATTTCTTATGAAATACCTAAACTTCAATAGTAGGTACTATAAATGATATTCTATAAATACAATGGCTAATTAATATCATTGAATAGTACTTGTATCATTATATAAATAAAGTTATAAACGTTACTTACAGTTTATGAGTGTAAACTAGGAATTTCTCTTTATTTTTGTACAAAAACATCTGAGATGAGATTACCTATGAATTAGAAGTATAATTTTTTTTTGGAATTTATGGATTGGAAGTTACTTGTTAGTTAATTAGTTTGAACATTATTTACTGAATGAATTCAATTTCATTAAATTTGATAGTATGTAGGACAACAAACAGAAGAACAATTTATTTTTTCTTTACCCAAGTACTTACTTATTTTTACATTTTTTACTGTTGGCTTGTACAAATTTAATGAACTTGATATTATTATGTACCTATTTGTATTTTTGTCTTACTAGATTTAGTTGTCCCTTTGCTATTTTCAATAACAATGTGCGATGAGTTCTGTAATGACTTAGGAATTATTTTAGTTAATTTAAATAGTTATTAATTACCCCTCTCTAGCATGGGATCGGTACTTTTGTAATTTTGTATGAATCTTACCATTACCTAACATTTTAAATTGTTCATGCATTAGCAACAAATTAGCTCAGGTCCAAATATAAACCTTTGAACTTGTTTAAAGTTATGTATGAATTGTAACTATGTTAGTAAAACTAAGAGGACTTGAGGTAAAATAATATTAGTCTTGTAATTTCATAAAAAGATTTATTTTGCATAAATTGTATAGCTATACCTACCTGTTACATCGGTCTATTTGTATCAACTTAAATAATTGTGAGTTTGTGTTATTGTAAAACCACCTGAATTATGTAAGTCAGTAAGTAACTTTGTAATGTTAGATAACTTCATAGTAAATGATTAATTTAAGAACTCCGTTCTTGGGGGGCGGTTATGTTAGTATTTAAATCGATTCTATGTTGTTTCCATAGAATAATTTACTTGAACCAAGACTCACTTCAAAATTGGGTTGTTTTTTGTCTTTGGTTCTGTCATGTGAAATATAGTGTCAAACGTCAAAATTTTTCAATGTTATCCTCGTTCAATTTTTCTCTGTCTCTTTGCTTCCACCATTTTGTCCGAAGAACAATGTAACCTTTGTGAAAAACTAAAATAAATTAGTTTTAAGTTTATAAAGACCGTGTAACCAATTTAAAAGTGAACCAATAAAGGAATGAGCTATCAAGAAGAATATCTTTTAATCACACGCTATTTACTCTACCGCAGATTATCTAAGATCTATCTTACTCCGAAAATCTCTGTCCCAACAGTACAAAGCCCTGATGCCAATTAATATTAATTATAGTCCGTTACAGAATCCCGTATCTCAGCTTCTATTACTAACAATAACTCGAGTTTATTGGGGTTGGTCAATAATAATATAATATTCAGTTACCTCGAATACGAATAAATCTTTTTTCCGAAAGTGCATACTACCTATCTGGCTATTAAAATTTCCACACTACTTGAAACTATAAAAATCATTCCTAGTCTACCACATTTTAAACGCAAATATAATCTCCTTTTAAATAAAATGTACTACAAAATAAACGGTTACCTCATAGGCTAAAATACTACATAGCCCAGGATACAAGAGCTGAAAGTGAGTCTTCGCTTTCAGCTCATCAATTAGCTAAACATGTATAAAATAAATCACTATAGGTACAGTACGCTTACTCCCAGTTTTAACATTGCAAATACGATTGATCGACGTGAGCGTTCGATCGCATTTGCGTCAAACTAAAATGAACCTTACTGGCATTCATTTAGAGTTCAATTTCGTGTATGCATTCACAGCCAGCGCTCCAAACGATACGTTTCGAAATTTAAATCGTTTGCACTGAATTTGTGGCTCTAAATCAATGCAATTAAGGTTCATTTTAGTTTGACGCAAATGTGACCGAACGCTCACGTCGATCAATCGTATCTGCAATGTTAAAACTGGGAGTAAGCGTACAGTCCGCGTATGAGCTCCGAGGAATCGGGGTCTGAAGAAGCTCCGGCTGTACGCCGCCCCCGACCGTCGCTCCATATCCAGCTCGCTCCCAGCACTAGTTTAGAGCTTGACGCGTGTAATTTTGCGATAGCAGTATTGTTTGTACTTTAAACAACTCTAGGTCATTACTTTAACATTCCATAGGACTCCTCGGAGCTCGCGCGCGGACTATACTTCTATAATGATCCGATCCCACCTCTTACTATACATCAGACTCTTTAGGAAAATTTGTTTAATTTATATTAATTCCCTTGATAGATAGATAAATTCTTTATTGCCACACTTAACAATATAGAAATAACTTATAAACAAAAAAACAGAAAACAACGCGTGCTCAAGGGCGGTCTTATCACTAAAGTGATCTAGTGACATTGCTTTGATCTTACAGTAATAAAAACATAATAGCATTTTGTACTCAGGTACCAGTATAAATTACTTGAAAAATAATTACTGTGCTCTAAATAAATCCATAATGATACAAACGTGTATTTTGAAAGCGAAAAGGAACAGGTAATTCGATTCATAATTTCATCCCTGAAGCTCCGTAATTCGTGGATGTCACTCCGATGGAATACAAATTTGACGTGGAAAGAGTAAACATGCCCGGCTGGCCTACTCAATAGGCCCAGTAATTACTACCAGTATTTGAAAATTGCAGTTTTATATAACCTACCTTGCCGTCCTTAAAATAAGGATTATAATTATGAAACCACAGCGTCAACAAGATTAAAGTAATACTGCTTTATGCAATGGTGGTAAGTCCCAGCTCTGCGTGGGCGTATTGTCAGGTATTGTGATAGAATTACAAAATGACTCGAATATTACACGTAATTTAAGGCCCAAAATGATGCAAAGAGCGTGAGAAGGGTATATTTAGACGACCTCTCTGCCCGCCTGGCACAGTGGTGGGCGCTGTTGTCTTAAAGTGGGAGCTCCCGGGTTTGATTTCCGGCAGGGACAATTCCGGAATCTATTATTTCTGGTCTGGTGAGAGGCTTCAGGCGTGGCTAGTTACCACCCTACCGGCAAAGACGTGCTGTCAAGCGATTTAGCGTTCCGGTACGATGCCGTGTAAAGTTGTAAACCGATTAGACGTATGGGTTTATTACGGGGATGATGACAACTCAATCAAATCAGCAACTCTTTATCAAACTTAAAAACGCGCTTCTAGTATGGAAGTTGTATGAAATTCACAGTTGTGACGTCATCAAACCTCAACGTACTTTTTTTTTATTTAATCTATATTTTAAAATAGTTATCAAACTTAAAACTAACCGAGGAGGTGAATTTTTGGTCTTTTGGAAGACTATATACCTAGTAATCAGTTAGAAATAATTTATTTTTGATATAGGCATCGAAAAGACTTATGTCCAGCAGTGGATGCATACAGGCTGATGGATGGATGATTATGATGATAGGCATCATCATAATCATCCATCAACAGTTTAGCCCGCTAAGATCTTAAACTGCATCATCACTTACCGCCAAGTGAGATTACAGTCAAGGGCTAACTTGTAGTCGAATAAAAAATCTTATACACAAAGTTTTAGCGCATTCTTAGGAAAATATTTTGTATCAAGAAAATTGTAGCCGGCATTTAAAAATACCTAACTGAAATAAAATAAGATAAATTCAGCTTAGATCTCGAAATTCCATTATTTTAAGGGTAAATATTCAAATGAATTTTCAAGATGCTTGCCCACTAAAATCCTTGGTTTAGATTAAATTCTCAGAAGGGTGTGACGGTACCAAGACTTTATTTCTTAATTCTTATGTATGCAGCTTGAAATATGAATAGAATAGAATTATCACTTGATGTAATAATAGTTGCCACGAAAACTCCAAGACTCTTGATAAAGTCAATTATGTTAACCTTACTTTAACTACTTAGAAAAACCTAAAAGATGTCGTTTTCTGTTCTCTATCCATCTATACTTAATATTATAAATGCGAAAGTTTGGATGGATGGATAATTGTATGGATGGATGTTTCTTACTCAATCACGCCAGAACGGCTGAACGGATCTGCATTAAATTTGGCACAGAGATAGATTATAGTCTGGAATAGCACATAGGTTACTTTTTGTCCCGGAAAATTAAAGAGTTCCCGCGGGAACCGAAAAACCTCAATCCACGCGGACGAAGTCTGCAATAAAAATACTGTTATATTTTTGTTCTGCTATCAAATATTATTAGCAAATTGTAAAATATGCAGCTAAGTAATCATACTAATATTACGTGAAAATATGTGTTTCTTAGTCCATCAATGACGCAACAGAGCAACGGATCGACGTGATTTTTTGCATGGGCATAGTTGAGCACCTGAAGGACATTTTACTTTTCATCCCGGAAAATAAGGCGTTCCCGTGGTAATTAAAACAACTTAATCCACGCGGACGAAGTTGCGGACGACATCTAGTAAATGAATATGAATATAATTATGAATCTACGGATTACAGAACGATCGCGTCAGCCTGTGAAGCTCTTATATTGTGGAAGCGGTGTGAGGGGCAGGTGCATCTGTTTCGCGGGGGGGAGGAAGCTGAAATTAGCAAAGTTCGCTGACACAGTTTAACTCCTTTCAGCATTAAGCGCTCTAAAGCGGAGCAGCGGATGTATTTACAGTAAGAAACGCTTAAATATGAATAACCAACTAAATGAGGACTGTTGCACGATTATTTATTCATAAAATCCTACATCTAAAGGAACTCTTATCCTTCACCTTTTCAGATTGTGTACCCAATTGAGAATCCAACCTGACAATTTTAATGAGAATTCTCTTCAATGTGGATTACCTGTTTAAACAATCATTACTAATATTATAAATGCGAATGTGTGTCTGTCTGAGCGTCAGGCAGTCTGTGTGTCTGCTGCGCTGTCATGGCCTAGCTCAACCGATTCTGATGAAATTATGTATAAAGATAGGTTACATAGCGGGGAAGGAAAAATACTACTTTTTGTCCTGGAAAAATATGGAGTTCCGGCGTAAAAACCTTAATCTACATGGGCATCATCTAGTAATAAATTTATCAGTTACTCAAGTGACTAAAATAATGATAATAATAAAAAACACTTTATACCGGACTAGCTGATGCCCGCGACTTCGTCCGCGTGGGAACTTAATTTTCCGGAATAAAAAGTAGCCTATGTGCTATTCCAGATTATAATCTATCTTTGTGCCATATCTGTTCAGCCGTTCTGGCGTGATTGAGTAACAAACATCCATCCAAACAAAAATCCATTTTTTTTAAAGAGAGCAACCACCGAGTTTCTTGCTGATTCTTCGCGGTAGTAATGGCATTCCGAACCAGTGGTAGATTCACTCGACGATTCGAAAGCACCTTTAATACGTTTTTTTAATAAAAAAATGCGAGTTTGAGTTTGATTCAAGAGTACCTCTTATCCCCTTAAACTAATAGGGAAAATCTATAAAACATTCGTTAGACCTGTCGCATTATATGGTTCAGAATGTTGGGCGGTGAAAGGGACGGATGACAGAAAAGTACATGCGACCGAAATGCGAATGTTGAGATGGATGTGTGGTGTGACTAGAATGGATAAGATTATGAATGAATATATAAGGGGAAATTTGAAAGTAGCACCAGTGATGGAAAAGATGAGGAGTAATAGGCTATCATGGTATGGGCATGTAATGCGGAGGGAAGAAAGGCATATTACGAGAAGAATGATAAATATGCATGTGGAAGGAAAAAGAGTAGAGGGAGACCAAAGAAAAGATGTCTGGATTGTGTGAAAGAGGATATGCGTATACAAGTGGTGAATATAAGGTTGACGGATAACAGAAGTGAAAGAAGAAAACATGTTGTGCCGACCCTACATAGGTGGGAAAAGGACACTAAGAAGAAGAAGAAGAAGAATATTAAAGTAGGTATAGATAGATATCACTAATAGCACGGATAGTCAATAGCATCGTAATAGCATTACCTATTCTGTGGTCCAGTTGCGGCAATCGATCAGCTGAGCATCTGAGGCATCTCAATATCGGCCCCGTGTCGTTATTAGCGCAATTTGATCGAGTCCCTCCTTTGGCGATAAGCCAGCTAACTTGGTATAGTCCCTTGGGAACGCATGATATGGTCTGTAAGTAGATATTTTGTTTTTTTTTAGGAAGAAACAGACAAGAGCTTTAGCTTAATTTAATGCAAGAAAACGAGTTAATATTGCAATGTCATTCAGTTCTAAGATACTCGTATGTATGAAATATTAGACAGGTATTTTTTTTTTTTATTATTTATTTAGTTGGTACGAGAAGGAGGTCAACCGCCGAATCCAACTCGGCTGGGCTGCGTTCGGGAAGGTTCGAGATGTCTTCTCGTACAAAATCCCTCAGTGTCTGAAGACCAAAGTCTTCGAACAGTGCGTGTTGCCAGTGATGACTTACGGATCCGAAACATGGTCGCTGACTACGGGCCTGATAAGAAGGCTCAGTCAATCAGCGGGCGATGGAGAGGGCTACGCTGGGAGTGTCCCTACGTGATCAAATCAGGAATGAAGAGATCCGTAGGACAACCAGAGTCACCGATATAGCCCGAAGAGTTGCGAAGCTGAAGTGGCAATGGGCGAGGCACATAGTTCGGAGAACCGATAGACGTTGGGGTCCCAAGGTGCTGGAATGGCGACCCCGCACTGGAAGGCGTAGCGTCGGCAGACCCCCACACGGTGGACAGACGACATCGGGAGTCGCTTGATCCAGGCGGCGCAAGACCGTGGCGTGTGGAGGACCCTATAGGAGACCTATGTCCAGCAGTGGATGTCCATCGGTTGACGACGACGAGTAGGTACACTTACAATTTACATATATGACAAACACAAGAACGTTCATATATTATTCCTATAATTTCTTATCATTTAAAGGTTCTATGTCATGTAAACTAAATTTAGGCAATTGAGGTATTAAAAACTTACATACAAGGTATTAATAATACCCGCGACTTTGGCTGCGTGGAATTAGAAAAAAATTTGAAAAATTCCGTTGATTTGCCGGGATAACCATTTGTCTATGTCCTTCCCCGCGATGCAACCTATCTCTATATCCGTCAAAATCGGTTGAAAGGATGGGCCATGAAATATTGGTATACTGCTAAGCTACGCATATTCGTACAGACAGACATACTCAATTTATCTCTATTAATATAGATACAGATTAGAAATTAGTTTAAAATTATCTCAAAACCAAACAAATGCATAAGCAGACAAACAGGAAAAATATTAAAAAATATATTTCCAAGTGTTTTTCAAGCTTCAGAAAAATATCATTGACTCTTGGGCAGAATTCTCTCATTTAATATGGATATAGAAAACATTTTAAATCGAAACAGCCGTAGCCCCGAGAAGCACCTGACCTTTTTCAATATAAAATACCTCGCACTGGCTTTAAATATATTTCATTTTCAAAGGCCAGATGGCCGCCACGCCTGACCTTGCGCGTAATTATATTGGCCTGTGAATAAATGGTTAGAGGAAGATTCACGACCTTCCTGGGGCAGTAGTGAGCGTTGCGCTCTTACAAGTTTCATTTTTTTTAAATCTGCTACAAGTTAGCCCTTGATTGCAATCTCATCTGATGGTAATTGGTGATGCAGTCTAAGATGGTAGCGGGCTTACCTGTTACGGGTATGGCAGTTATATTAAGCACATATCCCTAATTGCTTTCTACACGACATCGTACCGAAACGCTAAATCGCTTGGAGGTTCGTCTTTGCCGGTATGGTGGTAACTAGCCACGGCCGAAGTCTCCCACCAGACCAGCCCAGGTAAAATTCAGAAATGATAAATACCCAAACTTTTTTACACGGCATCGTAACGCTATATCGCTTGGCGGCACGTCTTTGCCTGTAGGGTGGTAACTAGTCACAGCCGAAGCCACAGGACAAACCAGAGGAAATTCTGACATTATAAATTCCCAAATTGACTCTGCTGGGGATCGAACCCGGGACCTCCCACGTTAAGAAAACTGCGCTCACCGCACTACGCCGGGGAGGTCAAAACGAATACATTGAAAAAAATTTATTAGCTGATCAGATTGCCGTTAAGAGAAGTACAATAATTAGTATTAGAGGAACCTTTCGAAGCCTGTCTTAATAAGGGTCCTTAATCTATTTTATAGTCCTCTTATCCCCGTCCCCGGATGCAAAGAGCACTCGTTTAACGAATCGTTACGGGGGTACGACCAAATTAGCGAGCTTGTCTCAGCTACCTTTACCTGTAATATTATAACGCTTACCTACTCTAATATGGTTTATATTTTTTTTTTGAGGCTGGTAAAGTATCAACGATATTTTTTTTTCTTTCATGTCAGGTCTATTGGCAGCAATATACATTTCAGTGATAACCAATCGATCCCAGTAGAGCAGGGCACTACTATTTTTCGAGAATTGACACTAGGTCATACCTATAGTCTCCGCTGCGCTACAACACAGCGGAGACCAATCCTAAATCTTTGCCTATTAGTATGGTACCAGAGTCTCAACAAGACCGTACTGGAAAGCCAGTTGTTGATGGATTATTTTGGCTACCTACTTGATTATGTCTGTGCAAGTACTCACCGTTAGAAAGATGAGTACCTACCACCATCACCAACACCACCACTACAGCTTAATAACGTCCCACTGCTGGGCACAGGCCTTCACTCTCATAGGAGAGAGGGAATTAGAGCTTAGACCCACCACGCTACTCCAATGCGGGTTGGCGGGCTAGATGAGTACAACCGGAGACAATGAATGAATGAATGAATGAATATACTTTTATTGTACACCGCAAAGGAAATTATACATCCGTATGGAAAAATATACTTACTACAAATAGCTACCGTCCGCGACTTCGTATTGTAAGTAGAATCTTTGAGCAAAATTATAGATTTCTAGGTCCAAGGGTTTAAGCTGGGCGTTGATCAATCAGTCAGTGAGTCAGAGGACTTTTCTCTTTAAATATTATCAGGAAAATTATTTTTCTCAATTTAAAGGCGTCGAAAAGGAAGCTATGAGATTAATTATTAACACGAACTTTATAATTATTATTGTATACAGTACATTACTGCCTCACACAAGTAGACATGCATACAAAAAAAACTCTATGATCAAATTAAGAATGGTAGTTACTTCTAGGATGGCCCTTCTTTTCAATACAGTCCTGCTAAACAAATAAAATAAAGCTTGAACTTTAATTTACTTTTCAATTTCATCTTATTCAACATTCCTGACGCCAGCTAGACGTACCAAATATACGAGTATCATCTATACTCAGTCACTAATCCCACATCTGCGGAATTAAATCGGCAGACCAAAATTGAAATGTAAGCAAAATGGAACGTCTTACCAAGATTAAAGTCAACGGGTTAATGTGAGGAGACTTTGTGCCGCGCGCTGGAGTAATTGCATTGGGATAATCCGCGGATGGGTTGTGCCGACCTTTGACGCTTTCTATCAGGAAAACTGGCTACCGTCATTAATATAAAAAGTATCTCACTAAAATTTTAAACTTAATTTATTTTTTATTTTTTGTTTAAGGTTTACTAGTGATATTTAACATCGAAATATTTAGTATAGGTTACAAGATGTTACATTCACAATGTGTAAAAATCATACATAAGTAGGTAAACACAACATGCAAAATTCTAAATCACATTACAAAAATGACAATTATTACAATAACAATCTCAAAAAAATGCCTGTATGGTTAAATACAACCTGGGCACTCTCCTCGATAGCGATTCTCTTCGTGTGGCAGTGGCTTTCCGATTGGGCTGCAATGTTTGCGAACCCCATCGATGCATCTGCGGTTCCTTGGTGGAAGCCAACGGTCATCATGCTTTGAGTTGCTGTCGTTGCTCAGGTAGGTTCCCACGTCATCACGCCCTGAACGATATCGTCCGTAGAGCACTCATTTCGGCTAACGTGCCCTGCACGATCGAACCACCTGGCTTGTGCCGCACGGACGGTAAACGTCCAGATGGTTTAACTCTTGTCCCTTGGCAAAAAGGGAAATGCCTGTTGTGGGACGCGACTTGCGCCTGTACTTTGGCACCAAGCCATCTTAGCCGTACGTCACGGTTAGCTGGTGCCGCTGCAGAATCCGCTGCCGCGAGGAAGAAGGCCAAGTATGCGCCACTCTTGGGCCAATATTTATTTGTCCCACTGGCGGTGGAGACGATGGGATGCTGGGGTGGGGAAGCAAAAAATTTTATAAAAGAGATCGGGCGTCGTCTGAGGGAAAGGGGCTGCGACCCACGTTCTGGTTCCTACCTGGTTCAAAGGTTATCCATCGCCATTCAGCGTGGCAATGCTGCAAGCTTGATGGGTACCTTTGGCCCAGGGGCAACCAGGGGTGGTCTTTTTGATTAGGGGTTTATTTTTATTTTTATTTTATTATTAAATTAGTTATAATTATTATCAACCAATAAGTTAAATACAATAACATAATAATGAATAATATCTTCTTTACTTCTTATCTTTTCTTTATTTCTTTGTGAAAACTTCTCTAGCCGCGTGGAGCACTCTTTGGTAGGGGGTAAACTTGTGGATTCGCATCACCGACACCGTCACCGACATGCTCGCTTTGTTACGAAGACCAAAGGTCTTAAATATTAGTTATTTATGCAACAGTTGTGTAATAAGGGGTATTAAAACACGAATGTGGGTTTATCACGACGCGTAGCGGAGTGTGATAATAGTATCATATGAGTGTTTTAATACCTAATTTGTAAGGTTTATACTTATTTTAATTATTTTTTTTCAAATTTTTAATACTAAAATTCTAAGTTATAAGTTTTCACTTCTAACGGCAATGACTGCCAATTTTTTTTTCATCCCCTGCAAGTAAGCCCTTGACTGCGACATAAAAACTTGAAATACCTTCCGAACTGGAAATGAACCCAGGACTTATATCTACAGCTGAATAAGCTAGCTACTAGACAAGAGGCAGTCACATTATCGTACGATTGTTTCGTAGTACTTAAGCGTCGCCCTCACCATCGAGCTACTTACTAATGCTTCAGGCAATGTGCCTTTACCCGCCGGATTACATCGTTACAGATCTTATCCCCCCTAAATTGAATAAACCCTGAAATATAACTGAAGACACAGAATTATAAATAAGGTAATAGAAATAGGTATAATACAACGACCTCAATTTACATAGACGGGCCCTGTCAAACAAAGAATGTGGGCGTATTTTACTAACGCCATCTAGTTTTAAAAGTGGGACAGTGCTATGGCGGGGACAAGGACCTGCGCGGCACGCAGGCGATCGTAGCGACGACGACGACGCGACACACACCGGATTTGACACCGACTCCGCGCGCGACGGTGACCATATCGTCCGCAGCGCGGAGTCCACCGGATCTGACGCCATCTCGGCGCGCGAGAGCGACCCCACTGCCCGCGGCGCCGAGATACCTGGACATGACACGGGTCCTGCACGCGGTGGCGACGACGACGTCACCCGCAGTGCGGACCCAACACCGGAGATGACATCAGGCCTAGGGGCCCGTAGCCTTCAAGGCAGGCCCTAGCCGACACACGGCTTAAAGACAACCACCGGGGTACAATGTTACCCCGCGCCCCGCCCGGGTAATGAGGCCAGGCCTCGATGCCGGTACCCCCGATTGGCCCTCACGTGCCAACCGGAGAAGACCCCTGCAAGGATAGGCTTATACAGATGTGGAGCGCGCTCCAAAGGTCGGACGCCCAATTTTTTTCTATGAAAGGGCCCATCTAATACCTACATATATATCGATGGTATAATATCTTAGCTTTTCAAACCTACATTACTATGCCTACTCATCTATACTTATATTAAAAATGTGAAAGTTTGGATGGATGGATGGATGAATGGATGTTTGTTTATTACTCAATCATGCTAGAACGGCTGAACTGATCTGGATGAAATTTGACACAGAGATAGATTATTTAATTTATTTATTGCCTCTAAAAAAAATTCAATTAAAGTCTTAAATAACATATAGGCTACTTTTTATCCCCAGAAAATTAAAGAATTCCCGCGGGTACCTCGGGTCCTCGATAACATGCAAATAAATTTCAATTAAAGTTCTTGCAATCAAGCGCTAACTTGTAAATTGTAATGGAATAAATACATAAATAAGCTTAGCGGCCTTAGATGATCTTTTCAGTAACGTGATAATAATATGAGAGTTCCAGGAAATCTGTCACCAAGTCTGTACCGGGTAACCGGTTCAAATTTTGAAGTCCATAAAATTTTGGGGAAATACAGATTATAGACTTAGGACACCGTGCCCTTTACCATTTCTACGCTCACTCCGAGTTCCGCGTCCGCAACATTTGAGAGTGAAGCAATAAAGCCGCTAGTTTACGCGGGTCGCCGGGATGATAAACGCGGGCGCTGTGTTTTTATTTACAACGACCCCCGCCTTATTTATGTAGATTACCCCCAAGTTCGTTGAACGGCGCCTAATCTACTTGACGTTATGCCTTTACACTTTATTACTGTGTACATGTTATTAGGGTAAAGAGGCTTAAACACAGCTTTTAGTTTTGTAGCTTTTTTGTTAAGAAATCATCAGCAATCACTAGGCTGGAGTTAGAAATATGGTGTTTCAATCCCGTGCCTAAGAAAGCAAGGCGTACTTAGAGTGTAATTCGTAAAGCGTGGGAAAGCTACCAATCCTGCGCCTGATCTCTCTCTCTATTTTATTTTAATGACTAAGTAGATGATGCCCGCGACTTCGTCCGCGTGGATTGATTTGTTATTCCCGCGGAAACTCATTAACTTTCCAGGATAAAAAGTAACCTATGTCCTTTCCCAGAATGCAACCTATCTCTGTACCAAATTTATTCTAAAACGGTTGAAAAGACGGGACCGTGAAAGCGTAGCAGACAGACAGACAGACACACTTTCGCATTTATAATATTAGTATTGGGTATATGGATTCAACTGCTGTGATTACAACTTTAACTGTAAATTATTCAGAAAGTAAATTTACAAAATTATGCAGTGTATTATACTTTCCATTTTCAACATGCAAATCATACTAATATTATAAATGCGAAAGTGTGTTAGTTTGTTGGTTTGTTGGTTTATTGGTTTGTCCTTCAATCACGCCGCAACGGAGCAACGGATCGACGTGATTTTTGGCCCGGGTATAGTTGGGAGGGTGACATAGGCTACTTTTTATCCCGGAAAATTAAGGAGTTCCCGCGGGAATCAAAAAAATCTTTTACCACGCGGACGAAGTCGCGGGCATCAGCTAGTTCATATATAAAGACCTAGGCAAGCGACGACAAAAAGCAATTTAAAAAACAAACTGTGGTCGTAATTCCATGAATTGGCAAAAGTTCGCGAAACTTTGTCGCAGAAAACCACAAAAAGGTATCGAGCGACCTCAAGGGGCGGTAACTATGGGCGGTAAGCTGAACAACAGGAAAGTTACCCAAAGTGAAACAGCAAAGACGGCTGGCGGCCGCCCGGTGTATTTATATGCTAATTTTTTAAACAAAATATTAACAAAAATTTAAGCCAACTTTAGAGCGGTTCGGGATAATCGGCTCAGACGCTCAGATTCAAATGGATATCAATGGCATACCTAAGTACAATAAGTTTAATTAAACACAGATTGTGTGATAAACATTTCTGGAATTATAAAAGTTATAAAAAGTCACAAAAACATAAAATGGAAATTAAAGGACTTTTTCATCCCACCATCTCGGAAAGAGTATTTTTATTCTTCGATATCTGATGGTAAAAGCCGTTATTATCCTCTTGAGGATAAGTAAATTGAATTTACAACATCGTGTGCACGTTAGTAAATATCACTCGTCTATGAAGTTTGTGAATTCAAAACATCATTAAAACCTATTTACTTGTACCTCTATGGTGCCGAATTTCCATACAATCGTTTTTAATTTGTTAAAAACTCACACTCGTAACCTTCTTGGTGTACTTTTTTAATTTGCTTTGCGCGCACGTCATTTTCACAGGTCATACTGTTTAAAATTAAAACCGATTAAAAACAAGAAAATTGAAAATAAGTGAAAAACCTAAAATGAGTGATTCTAGTGACGAAGAAATTAACAGAATTGAATTAAATCTTGTGATTTGTTTTGCATTTAGTAATTTCCTCGCTGAGGTGGGATGAAAAGTTACCTTGTGTTTTTTTTTGCATTTAGTCATTTCCTCGCTGAGGTGGGATGAAAAGTTAAGTGTTGCACTCGAGTGAAAAGATTTTTCACCTCGTGCTCTTTTGATTCCCTCGCTGACGCTCAGGATTCAAATTTTTGAATCACTCGCTCCGCTCGTGATTCAATTTTAGAATCCTTCGCTTGCTCGGTCATCAAAATTGAGCACGCGGTTAAAAAACAACTTTTCACTCTTGTATAACAAATAACTATTATTTGAAGCAAATACTCAATAACTACGCGTAACGATCAGGACGTATTTAACTAAATATTGAGTACCTATATATTATTGTTTCTTTACTATGTTTAAGTACTATTTACTTAAATAAACTACTTCATCTTAATTTAAATTACATAATCATTCTGTATCATGACCTGAATAATTGGAATGAGATGAGAGTGTCAACAAAAGGTTTTTACGTTCTATGCATTTAAGTATTCCTAACCTACCCGCATATTTAAAGATTGTTAAGTTCTAGATAATATTATAGAAATGATGTTATATTATAGAATAGTGTTAGTTAATAATAGGAATAGAAGAATAGTGATAATAATACAGAAACTATTATAATATGTTACTAATATAACCACTAAATGAAGTAACTATTATTAATTAACTAACTATTGCCCTAAGGTTGCCTGGAAGAGATCGCTATTTGAGCGATAAGGCTGCCTGTTGTGCCATATCCAATAAGATTGTTTTTGTGTTTGTATTTCTTTTAATGGTGTACAATAAAGTATATTTTACTTTTACTTACTTTTAAACTGTTATTAAGATATTATAATTAGCGTAAATCGTAGGTACCGAATGTATTTTAAGTCTTTATCCTAAGGTCGACGGCATTGGTGTACGGTAAAATTCAATCGAGTTTATGTTTACACCAAAGCGAAATGGCTCTATAAATATTAAATAATGAATGAATAATAAATAAATAAATAAATAAATATAGCACTGTGACAGTACTCATGCATATAGTATCGTTAATTTGAATAGATACGTTATATTATACGTAATAATGTTAGCATTATTGTCGCTGTTGAATCTTTTTCTTCAAATTATAGTAAAGTAATTCATATGCAACAAAATAATCAACAACATCAATGCAAAATCGTTGATGAGACGCGTTCGCTATAATTTAGGGAGAGTTCCGTGCGCGCTGCGACCTTCCTACTGCAAAGCTTAGGCGTGGCAGCGGCACTCTGCAATATGGCTGATTCTGTATAACACAATCTCTAAACTAAAATGAAAGCATTAAAAATATTGCTAACCCTTTCATCATATTCCCTGCGGAAAGGAACAGTACTGGATTTAAAGCTGTCATTTTAGTTTAGCTTAGAGATTGTGTTATACAGAACTAGCTGATGCACGCGACTTCGTCCGCGTGGTTTAAGTTTTTTTTAATTCCCGCGGGAACTCCTTAATTTTCCGGGATAAAAAGTACCCTATGTCACTCTCCAGGTTCTCAACTATACTCATGCCAAAAATCACGTCAATCTGTTGCTCCGTTTGGCGTGATTGAAGGACAAACCAATAAACCAACAAACAAACACACTTTCGCATTTATAATATTAGTATGATTGGCCTCATTGTCTTGATTAATTTCTCTATTCTACCTACTAAATAAAATATATGTATTACATCTCTGTACCCTTACTCTGATCGAATTTAAAATACGGTCTCACTAAGTGAGGTGAATCACATTTGCGTCAAACTAAAATGGACCCAAAAACTCTTGATTTAAAACCACAAATTCAGTGCAACCGATTCAAATTTCGAAACGTATCGTTTGGAGCGCTAGCTGTGAATGCATACACGAAATTGAGCTCTAAATTAATAAGATTAAGATTCATTTTAGTTTGATGCAAATGTAATTCACCTCACTTAGTGAGACCGTATTTTAAATTCGATCAATCTCAGAGTAAGGGTACAGAGCTTAGAATAAAATTACAGATATGTTGCAAAAAATTGTGAGGTTCCGTGGGTAACCCAATATAAATAACGTATTGTACTAATATTGGATAGAAGCAGGCGTTACTTTGCGGAAGTCCATGATTATGAAGGAACTTGAAATTTAATTTGCTAATTATTCTCAACGTACTGTTACATCCCTAGCTACTAAGGCGTATATTGCTGACCATTCACGTATAATTTTGACCCACTATTCGACATCGACGCAAGACAATAAAGTGTTAATCAGCAATACTATTGCCTATAAAAGCAGATAATTAATTCAAAATCTTCAGTCGTTCTGGTAATTAGCCTAATTGCTGCCCACCTACGGACCTGGTTTCGGCCTGCCGGACTGGACTAGCAATAAAAGCTAAAACCCCTGAACAAAGTATCGCCGAAAGACCTTTTTGAGGTCCTCGCGAGTCGCGTCAAGTGATTTAAGTAGTTAACCTTATACTTTTGTGAGAAATACTTAATTTATCGCAACTAATAAACTACAGTTCAAGTACTCGTGTCGTTTTCTTTATGACTACCGAGTGCTTGGGACTAACAGTACGTTTCACTCCGACACCGGAGCATCTTCAGGAGATGTTGACTGACTCGACAATGCACGATTGTAAGATTGTAAGATCTTTACACACATATGTTTGCCTATTGTTGCGGATTATAGCAAATTAAATTTTTCATATTGTACTAATGTTAATTATGTTGAATACAGTATAAAATCTTAGCTCTACTGCTTTTATTTATGGGGTTAAAGGGATTAAAAAAAACTATTCTACCTACCATACTCCATTTCCGCGCTTAGAATTAAATTTCAGAAATGTTACAATAATATTATGAGGTTCCATGGGTAACCCGATTCAAATAACGTATTGTAATAATATTAATTAAGTTGAATATAGTATTAAATCTTAGCTCTACTGATTTTATTTGTGCGATAATTGTTACAATTTTACCCATTAATAAGCATTATCCATTATTCCCATGTATACGTATTATCGGTATTAGGTTATGAGTGGCTAATCGCGTGTTCCATCAATCCCGGGCTGTCGAAACGCGGCGTTAATGCGATATATCCATTAGAACTAATACATTACTGTTGCTGTAATCCTATATGAAATTAGTTACAAATTGATTGTTATAAATCAGTGATTTAAGTCCTGTTTGATGGAAAAGTCCCCGAGAAACAAGTAGCTTAAAAATCATATTATCATACTAATATTATAAAAGCGGAAGTGTGTTTGTTTGATTTGTTGGTTTGTCCTTCAATCATGCTTCAACGGAGCAACGGATCGACGTGATGTTTGGCATGGGTATAGTTGAGGACCTGGAAAGTGACATAGGCTACTTTTTACCCCGGAAAATTAAGGAGTTCTCGTGGGAATCAAAAACTTTAACCACGCGGACGAAGTCGCGGGCATCAGCTAGTTCGCTGTAATCCGCTAAATAAGAAAAATCTATGCAGTAGGTACAACGTGTAGCATACGATATGCACCGCCCGCCTTCCCGCTTCTAAACATTTTTTTTTATCCATTACAAGTTAGCCCTTGACTGCAATCTCACCTGATGGTAAATGATGATGCAGTCTAAGATGGTATCAGGCTAACCTGTTAGGGACATGGCAGTTATATTAAACCCATACCCCTATTCGGTTTCTACACGGCGTCGTACCGGAACGCTAAATCGCTTGGCGGCACGTCTTTGCTGGTAGGGTGGTAACTAGCCACGGCCGAAGCCTCCCACCAGGCCAGACCAGGGAAAATTCAGAAATTATGAATTCCCAACTACCCCCTTTTCGCCTTGAGCCACCATCCCTTACTTCCCATTCAGTCAATTTTCTGGTCTTCTTCTAGTTTTTCTCTCGTAGCATTCGCCTAAAGTACCATATTTCAATAGCATCTATTCGAATATTGGATAAAAGCAGGCGTTACTTTGCGGAAGTTCATGACAATGAAAAAACTAGAAGTTTAATTCGCCGCCCCAGAAGGCAAATCTATGTGGAACAGTGCGTATCTTGAACTTGCGGCCCGCGATATTCTCCACACCACATAAATCTTCCAAAATACCCTCAACGTACGTTTCACTCCGATACCGGAGCATCTTCAGGAGATGTTGACTCTACAATGCACGATTGTGACTTTACGACGGTATCGGAGTAAAACGTAAGTACGTTGCATGTATTCGATCACAGTATTTCACAACTTATCAAACCAGTCGCGCGTTTTTTTCTTCTACGAGCAAAACGTGTATAAATACGACCAGAAAAACTGTATCGCACTGGTGCGCGATCGTGAACATAACGAATGGGAGCAATAAACGTCAGTGAAGCAGTTCATATCCACGTCGGCTGCGTCATATCGGCGTCGGGACGATATATCGACAAGTTATTCAACTGAATCGCGTACTTATGTCGCACTTTAAAATACCAATTTTTAACCTTGGTCCAAAAAAAGAGGAGGTTCTGAATTCGGCGCGTATCTTTTTAGGGTTCCGTATCAAAATGGTAAAAATGGAACCCTTATGGTGCGACTTTCTCCGTCCGTCCGTCCGTCCGTCTGGCACAGTCGATTATTTCAGTAACTATTAACATGAAATTTGGAATAGTTGTGTATAATAGTGGCCTAACATCATTAAAATAAAAAAAATCGAAAATTATTTTTAGTTTCATTAAAAAAGGGGGAAAAACGGGGGTTTGAAATTTCAAAGTATGATAACTGTACTGAGTGGGATATCATATGAAAGGGCTATACTTCTACATTCTAAAGCAGATTTTTATTTATTTTTATGCATAATAGTTTTTGATTTATCGGGCAAAATGTCTAAAAAAATACCGTTCCCCCCCCTTATCTCCGAAGTTTACAAATTGACAAATCTGAAATAATGTTAGTCAATAGAAGCTTATGTATATTTTACAGGAAAAATAAAACCAACGCTCTAACTAGCATAGTTTTTTTGATATTAACAATAAACCTCTACAAACAAAGTTAGTTTTGCGGTTCATTAAATTCATTAATCGTAAAACTTACTACATGTTTGTACGGAACCCTCCGTGCGCGAGTCTGACTCGCACTTGGCCGGTTTTATTTTTTAAATGTATGTATACCGATTACCGGGTATAAATAATAAAGATGACGCGTCAGGCTCGTCCGACTTCAAGATAGTGTGTAGAATTCAAAATAATAAAGGAATTAGAAATTTTATTCGCTATAATCCGCCACAGTATTCACACACATTGTCGAGTCAACATCTCCTGAAGATGCTCCGGTGTCGTAGTGAAACGTACGTTGAGAATAATTTGGAAGATTTGTGTGGTGTAGTGAATATCGCAAGCTACAAGTGCAAGATACACATGCTGTACCACATAGATTTACCTACTGTGGCGGATTATAGCGAATTAAATTACAAGTTCCTTCATTATCATGGACTTCCGCAAGGAAACGCCTGCTTCTATCCAATATTTATTATTATTTATAATGAAAAGTAATTATTTATCGTTTATTGTATCGTTTTTCTGAACGCACTCGTGCTGTCGATACCAGCCTCGCTACAAGCAGCACTGCCGAGCCGCAATCCACGTCGGCACGTCAGAAACAGTCCCGCAGTACAACCAGGAAAACGATTTTATTTACTAGCTTATTTTTTGCAGAAGAACAAGTTTTTACACACAGGGCTAGATTAAAACAAATAAATATTTAATACAACCTAATATTTACAGATTTTAATATAATTTTGAAAACTTACTTCATTTGACCAAGGAGCAAAAACATTGATCATACTTCATACTAATATTATAAATGCGAAAGTGTGTTTGTTTGTTGGTTTGTCCTTCAATCACGCTGTAACGGAGCAACGGATCGACGTGATTTTTGGCATGGGTATAGTCGAGGACCTGGAGAGTGACATAGGCTACTTTTTATCCCGGAAAATTAAGGAGTTCCCGCGGGAATCACAAAAAGCTTAAACCACGCGGACGAAGTCGCGGGCATCAGCTAGTTCGTTACAAATTATAATGCGCTGAAACAAACAAGGTCTTACGTGCAGCATACTATGTTCACTTTTCAATTGTGCATTGTTTAGTCAAAATCTCCTAATGTAAAGGATTATTTGAAGGATTTTGCAGCAATCAGTATTTCAGAGGCCGCGTCGCGCGAACCGGCTCATGAATAAGGGGCCCGGGTGGAACTAAACTAGTCGGGCATTTTTTCCGACATAACACGTGAGTGTTAAACTCAGCCCGTAAGTCTCTAGAGGTCAATTAGACTCTAGAGGTCAATTAGACTCTAGAGGTCAATTAGACTCTAGAGGTCAATTAGACTCTAGAGGTCAATTAGACTCTAGAGGTCAATTAGACTCTAGAGGTCAATTAGATAAGTGTAGGACTTAAACCCAACTGCCTCGTTGGTCTAGTGGTTAGCATGTTCGACTGCAGCCGACGAGGTCCCGGGTTCGAGTATCGGGTCGGGTCATAATTAAGTATTGTGTTTTTCTGACTAGAAATTCACAGTACTAGCCCGGAGTTAGGAAGTTGGCGTTGCTTCACCCTCGTGCCTCGGAGACCACGTTAAGCCGTCGGTCCCGGTCATTATCACTTATTAATATGATAATAGTCGTTAAAGCCCGCCAACCCGCATTGGAGCAGCGTGGTGGGTCTAAGCTCTAATTCCCTCTCTCCTATGAGAGTGGAGGTTTGTGCCCAGCTGTGGGACGTTAATGGGCTGTAGTGGTGGTGGTGGTGGTGGGACTTAAAAAAGATAGTGATTGAACAGAAACCTACAATAGAATAGTAATCCCGTGAAGTACATAACTAACCTGAAAGTTTATAAAATATGTGATGTCCTCATATTTACCACATATTTACTAACCACAAGTTTGCGGGCAAATTAATACTGTTGTATAACTGTTATATCTACTGTTGCGTCCCTCAGGACCCTCCGACCCTTCGATACATCACAAACTTGCTGACCGTGAACCGCCCAGGCTTAGTTTTGGCATAAAATATTGATGATTAGAGCTCCTGAAATAGATAAACTTACTTATGTATATTGTATATTACGTATACACCTGAATATGGTTAACCTGAAAATTATTTTGTAAAACTTTTCCTGGGAACTCATCCGCGACCTTGTGACGTGGCGAAATTAATATTGTTTTAAACTAACATTAGACGTATACTTACTAATAAGTGACTACCATAGAGATATAATGGTGGCTACCTTACCCATTGTCCTAGGGGAGCGACAGAAGCGACGCCACGATATGATGTCATAGACAATCATAGACGTATCTACGCGACAACGTAGGCCACGTGTTATTGTTTGACTAGATGATACCCGCGACTTCATCCGCGTGGATTAGGGTTTTTTGATTCCCGCGGGAACTCCTTAATTTTCCGGGATAAAAAGTAACCTATGTGTTATTCTAGACTATAGTACTATACTAGACTATACTAGCCTATGTCCTTCCCCGGGACATAACCTACCTCTATACCAAATTTCAGCCAAATCGGTTGAAAAGATGGGCCGGGAAAGCATAACAGACAGACAGACAGACAGACACACTTTCGCATTTATAATATTAGTATGGATATTGTCGCGTCGCCGCGTTTGTCGCTCACCTATGACAATGGGTCATCTAGGGTTGTAACGGAACCTCGCCTCCGCCTCCGTAAGTGCGGAACTTTCGCAAGAAATCGTATCACCGCTTCCGCATCCGCCTCCGGCATTTTTTCGGAGTTGTACCGGAGGTTTAATTACGTTGACTTACAATGCGAGAGATACAAATCGAAGCAGGTGACATCAGTGGTCCATTACAACAAGCAAAAAGGCAACTGTCCTCAGAAGAATCCTAAAAAAAAACAAATGTAGGATTCATTCTAAAGCACAGAAAATAGATGTGATCGGAGAAATCCACCTCCGCCTCCGCTTTCGTTAACCACCACAATCCACATCCGCGGAGGTAAACCCCTTCACCTCCGCATCCGCTTCTGCTTACGCTAAGAACGCCTCCGTTACAACCCCAGTCATAACAACTACCTACTACCAAATAAGCAAAGAATCAGACCAACAAAAAGCGCAGTTGTATTTTTTTCTTTCTTTCTCAGTTATATTTGCTTTTCCTTCGGGTATACAAGAGTTACGTCCACCCAACAATAAAATGAGTTAAATCCATCTGCGTATTGTATTGTATGCAGCAAAAAGTTTTCATTTCAATTGCGAAACTTGCCTCGTTCGATGGCGGACTGAATCCGGATCCATGAATAGAATAGAAGCGTAGTTATTCACCGCGACAGGAAGCGAGACACTTTTGTTGTATCTTTTTCGAGCTGTGAGCTGAATAGAAATATATTTCTCAAAAATATGACTACAAAACCTCGTTTGATACTCAAACCAAGTAATTGGGTTTTCAAATCTGCGTTACAAACTTCAAAAAACTGCAATCTTTCTTTATTCAAGTAGTCTTACAAGTGTTTTTGAATCGTTGAGTAAATCTGCCGCTGATTCGGAAGGACATGCCTTCCAAAAAGATCCCGCAAGAAACATGGTGGTGGCTCTTTTCAATCAAAAATATAGTCACAAAATGTGAAATATCTATGAAAATACGTGTGTATTTTAGGAAGGGTCTCCATTTGACTGTTTTCCTCTGAAGCCGTAAACAAATCTCAATAAAATCAATATTGTTTATGAGATTGAAGGGTTTGGAGACGAGGTTTTGTATCTCGGTGGTTTGATATCTTATCTCTGGAGAGAGGACAAATCGAGACAAATAGTTATAATTTTTACGCGTATTTTATTCAAACAATACATATTCGAATTTTATGTTCATCGTAATAATTTATTCGATAATAATTTGTGGGTTTAGTGTGAATCTATTCGAAACCGACTTCTTAAGAACTCTTTACCTGCTTTTTTATTCAAATTAACTTTTACAAGTGCTTTTGAATCGTCGAGTGAATCTACCACTGGTTCGGAATGCCGTCCTACCGAGAAGAACCAGCAAGAAACTCGGCAGTGTTGCTTTTAAAAAAAAATTAAATAAATGTGTAGAATTCTTCTAATTTCGTGCAACCTGGGTTTCACGAAAATTTCAGTGATTTTATTGGCATTTTCTCAAGTATGCAGGTACATCATGCAGGTACAAAATTGCATGCCTTATTTAGGGCAGTAGGATCTATTTATGATATATTATTATAAAAGATATTAACCCCGCGACTTCGTTTGGGAGTGTTAAGATTTTTTATTCTCGTGGGAACTTTTTGTATTTCCAGGATTACAGAAGCCTATTTTCAAAATCGAATGAACAGACGTGAAAGCATAACAGACTGACACACTTTCGCATAAATTATAATAATATCAAGTATGCACTCGTCATCGCTAAGCTGTATAATATCTGAATTATTATTTTTCGAAACGAAATACCCAGAGCGGTAATTAGTTTAATTAAATTCAAATTAAAAATGAACAAAAGTCGTGAAACAGACGCCAGTCGCTCCGAATGAAATGCCCCTTTTATCCGCGGATCTCGTTTCGATTATCATAATGAACAATGTTAATATTTGAGGGATAAATAATATGGCGCTCATTTCCCAAAATAATGAGAAATATTGTTTCCCATTTTGTTAATGCGTCGAGTTTTTGTATTGCTATTAAAATTCTTTTGTTTTTGGTATACAATAATTTATAATAGAGTGTATGACTATTAAGTGTTTGCAATATACGTTTTTGCCTGCCTCGTTGATATACGTGGCTAGCTTGTTCGGCTGCGCGTGTAGGCTCTACTTGTAACCTTTTTCTCAAAAGTTTTAACTGGGAAGCTGGGATGTGGCAAAGACGTGCCGCCAAGCGGTTTAGCGTTCCGGTACTAAGTAAGCCATGCAGAAACCGCTAAGGGGTATGGATTTAATATGAAGGCCTAACAGGTAAACCCGCTACCATCTTAGACTGCATCACATTTACACCTGGTGAGATAACATGGTCAAGGGCCAACTTGTAATGGAATAAAAAAAAATTGGCAGTCATAGCGACTGCCGATAGAAGTAAATACGAATATTTAAAATAATTAAAAAAATATATATATATAAACCTTAAAACTAAGGCATTAAAGTTTAATTACGAATGTAGTATATTTATATTTAAGACCTTTTGTATTCATAACAACGCGAGATATCGGTGTCGGTGACGCGAATCCACAAGTTTACCCCCTACCAAAAAGTGTTCAACGCGGCTAAAGAAGTTTTCACTTCAAAAAACTTACAAACATCCAAACTTTCACCTTTATAATACTAGCAAGATTACCTACGCCTTGTTACACGTTATAGCAAGACGTGAAAAGTAGCAGAACACTTTGGTAAGTAAGATGTATGTGCATGTAAAGTACACAGCGATTGCATCCCCGGAGCCTGTATTCAGATCACGCGCCGCGCCACTTTCAGCTGTTGAACTTTCAAATTTTCCTGCCGAAAAATACTCGTATCTACATTTTATATTCACGGGATTTTCTCCCTCCGCATCGTTTTCCTTACTCCCACATGAAGGGTAAGATTTAGTGTGTCTCTATCTCTCTCGTTGTATTCCTCATTGCTGAGGGTCGTAACTCCTTTCCATTAATCACGTAATGATAAGGATGGGGGGGGGGGGAAATTAGCATAACTTATTAGAAACTAGCATTGACTATACGAAATTCTACCTTCCTCATACATGTTCTGACACTCACTTGATCACATAGAGCCTGTAATTATAATTTTAACAACAATTCCTAAGTACGTTACTGTGTGGGAAGCCATACTTAATTCATACATGTACTAACTAGCTGATGCCCGCGACTTCGACTGCGTGGTTTAAGTTTTTTGATTCCTGCGGGAACTCCTTAATTTTCTGGGATAAAAAGTAGCCTATGTCACTCTCCGGTCCTCAACTATATCCATGCAAAAAATCACATCGATCCGTTGCTCCGTTGCAGCGTGATTGAAGGACATACCAACAAACCAATAAACCAACAAACAAACACACTTTCGCATTTAAAATATTAGTATGATGCCAACATAGAAGGTAATATCAGTTCCGTTGTTAATTTATCGTTGACAGTGATATTTCAAAGCCTTAGCTCTGTCAGGAGCACTCTCCGAGCTCAGAGGGGGTGTGTTATTGTTAATATTGTATATCCCTTCTAGTGCGGGCTTACCACTTAGTTACAACAAGTTAACAAGCACTTTTAGTCATAAGCCATCATACTAATATTATAAATGCGAAAGTGTGTTTGTTTGTTGGTTTGTCCTTCAATCACGCCGCAACAGAGCAACGGATCAACGTGATTTTTGGCATGAGTATAGTTAAGGACCTGGAGAGTGACATAGGCTTCTTTTTATCCCGGAAAATTAAGGTTTTCCCGTGGAAATAAAAAAAACTTAAACCACGCGGACGAAATCGCGGGCGTCAGCTAGTACTCGTAAGTCATAAATATTTATTCAATTTAGGTAAGTACACTACACAATACAGTTGTGGCCATATAATTAAGAACGATTTGAAGATCCCGATTTTTTTTATCTAAATCATGTCTTGTGTAGTTATGTGTTCCTTCTTAGAAGTAACTAGTTATGTTATGAAATAGCCACATGAATAGAGCAAACGGGATTAGGAATATAGAATATAACCGTCAACTATTTTTTTCACAAATTTTGTTTATACTCAAAAGTAAAAAATTCAAAAAGTAATGAAGCTGGACAAATAATTAAGAACGATTTGTTAAACTTGTCGAGAGTAGTTTTATATGAAACTTAGATTTAATAAATTACATTAATGTGAAGTGCGTAAAGTAAAAAAGCAATTTAATACATTTTAAATTTAAATTAATAGTTAGTAGCATGTCCACGGCTTTTAATTACTGCTTTACACCGGCGAGGCATTGACTCTATTAATTTTTGACATTTCGCAAGAGAGATAAAGTTCCATTCTTGCAAGAAAACGTCGTACAGCTCTCTTAAATTGCCACACTGTCGATTTGAAACTTTTTTCTTGACTTCGCACCAAAGATGCTCTATTGGGTTTAGATCTGGGCTGTTAGCTGGCCAATCTAAGACAGGAACTGATTGCGACATGAGAAATTCCTTAACGGTGCGTGCAGTATGCTTTGGATCATTGTCGTGCTGGAATGTCCAAATAACCGGAAGCACGTCTTCAGCATAAGGTAACATTGTTTCTTCCAGTATATTTTTGTATTGGAATTGATCCATGTTTCCTTCTATCAGCTTAACAGGTCCAACACCATGTCCAGAAAAGCACCCCCAAATTTTCACATTTCCCCCACCATGTTTTAATGTCACTTTTGTGTACTTAGGGTCGAATGCTTTATTCGGAGGGCGTCGTACATATAGTTTTCCATCAGAACATACCCTGTTTATTTTTGTCTCGTCAGAAAAAAGAACATTTTTCCATTGTCTAACTGTCCAATTTTCATACCTTCTTGCAAATGCAAGCCGGGCTTGCCTATGGCACCGTTTCAACATGGGCACCTTCCTTGCTATCCTTCCGTGCAACTTTTCTTCTATCAAACGCCTTCGAATAGTGCGTGCCGAGACTGCTGAAGGGTTGTTTTCACCAAAATATTCTTTTCTCAGCTCATTAGACCCTTTAAAAGGATTTTGTTTTGCCAAACGAACGATATTCCGATCATCTCGACGAGATGACTTTCTCTGTTTAGGTACACGCGGAACATTTGAAGTAGTTTGATACGTGGCAAAATGCTTCACAGCGTGGAAAACCATCGTTTTTGAGCATTGCAGATGGTCGGCTATCTTTTTATACGACCAATTCTTCTCGCGAAGTTTTATTATTACTTCCCTTGTAGATTTATCACAACTTTTATTTTTCCCCATTGTTTTCATATGAAGCAATCACGTTTAAGACTTTTGCAGCACTAAATGGCGCCAAAATTGTACGAATAGTAACCTACAACCACAGAGCCACAGAGTGTTCTTTATTTAAATTTGAATAAAATAATAAACTATTCAGCGTTCTTAATTATGTGACCAGCCAGTAAGTAGTAATGTTAGGTTTAGATCTAATGTATAAAGTTTATCGTTTTATTTTTTAGCCAATGATGTGTATTAACGAATGTACCGCTAGTATGGAAAAGTTTTGCGATACCGAGAAAAATACAAAAAAATACATGCAATTAGTTATACCTGTTAGTTTTTAAAAGTCTTCCCTTTAAATAAGCGTTCTTAATTATATGACCACCACTGTATATTGACGTCCAGTTACATAAAAATATGATGGTGATAATCTGTTACGGTAGGTATCTTAAAACTAAAACTACGAGGGTTCCAAACGCGCCCAGGTCTGAGAAGAGCCCACAACAAATTCAACCGGGTTTTTTTTCCATTATCACCATCTCACAAATCTTTATCAAATCTTTTAACTAAGGAACTATCAGAGCCATTACAGCAAATTATTGCCATAAGCTTCCTTGGCACTTAAGTAATCCTTCACATAACAAATTTTGTTATTTTGTGGTTTCAATTTGCGCGCCTAAAGAACCATAATCATGTAGTACGACCCTGTAGGATTACAATAAGATCATACTAATATTATAAATGCGAATGTGTGTTTGTTTGTTGGTTTGTCCCTCAATCACGCCGCAGCGGAGCAACGGATCGACGTGATTTTTGGCATGCGCATAGTTGAGGACCTGGAGAGTGACATAGGCTACTTTTTATCCCGGAAAATTGAGGAGTTTCCGCAGAAATCAAAAAAAATTAAACCACACTGACGAAGTCGCGGGCATCAGTAGTAGGTATGTAATATTATGGTTAGATGTATATTTATTGTAATCTGGTTTGGTTGCCAAATAAATAAAATAAGACGGATGAGCCGTGAAAGCGTAGCAGGCAGACAGACAGACACACTTTCGCATTTATAATATTAGTATGGATGTAATAACGCCTATCGCAATTAATCGTATAGCGTACCTATACGCGAAGTGCAGGCAACACAAAAGGGCTGATTGCGCGGAAGCGGATCGCTCGGCGCGTTCATTAAGGCCTCGTTAGCTATTATGTTGCAGCCCTATTCAATTGCTATTTTACGCCATTACAATTCGTTTCATTGGATTTCTATCGGCCAGTCATTTAAAATATCGTAGGTAGCAAAAAAATTAACTGCACTGATTTTTTGGGATGCGTCTCTATTTGGGAATTTATAATTTCTGAATTTTCTCTGGTCTGGCCTGGTGGGAGGTTTCGGCCGTGGCTAGTTACCATCCTACCGGCAAAGACGTGCCGTGCCGTGAAGTATAATCATACTAATATTATAAATGAGAAAATGTGTTTGTTTGTTGGTTTGTCCTTCAATCACGCCGCAACGGAGCAACGGATCGACGTGATTTTTGGCATGAGTAAGTATAGTTGAGGACCTGCCCCCCGATTATGTAATAATTGTCGATCAAATGGTAAATAAACCATAACAGCATTGAATTAGAGCTCAATTTCGTGTATCCATTCTTATACGTTTGAGTATCGTACATACCTAAACGTATAAGAATGGGTACACGAAATTGAGCTCTAATTTAATGCGGTTATGGTTTATTTACTTTGCCGCAGAACTTCAACGATTTCATCGGCCATTCTTACATGATTGGGGGGCTGGAAAGTGACATAGGCTACTTTTAATCCCGGAAAATTAGGGGTTCCCGCGCGCGGACGAATTCGCGGGCATCAGCTAGTACAAAATATAGTGTTAGTGTATGTTCATGGATGAATATTAAATACGATAGTCATTGATCGCTGGTTTAGACTGGCTTTAGGGTTATATAGGTCTGAAAACACAGATTTAGAAAGGGCATTCTAAGCTTCATGTAAAGGTATAATAAAGGTTAATACCAATTATTTGTCGAAGTCACATTACATATTAGGTATTTCACACAATTCACTCCCTATTAATTTTTTTATTTTATCGGGTAAAACAGCTCAGGTATAAAGCTACTAATTAGTTATTTTGTTTAGCCATGTTTAACGAGTTTCAAAATGGAAAACTTCAAGTAAGCAGCGGTTAAAACTTCGTGAAAGCATAAAAGAAACTTGAAACTCAACACCTATAAGAAAGTTGGTGTAAATTGCAAACCTACGGTAAACAAAAGAACAACAAAGAACTTATAG
This sequence comes from Erebia ligea, assembly GCA_917051295.2. Taxonomy (NCBI): domain Eukaryota; kingdom Metazoa; phylum Arthropoda; class Insecta; order Lepidoptera; family Nymphalidae; genus Erebia; species Erebia ligea. The sequence continues at coordinate 20,377,975 of OU785224.1, forward strand.
AAGCGATGAACAACAAGACGGTGCAAGACGGGTCAGCATATGTAAATCGATATTAGAAGAAGACTACAATGAGGGAATACTTATGTATAATAAAAATAAAACAACTTTGGTCTTAAGTTACGACATCAAGATTGGTATCGTCCTATTTTGCCCATATTAATTAATATTAATATGACGTATTGTAGGGCATATTGGGGTCATTTTCCCCTAAATTAATGAATTTTATTAAAACGATAATAATAAATAAAAATAATATGTTATTTATCCTTCTTGACCCTGGAAAAAAGTAGGTATCTCAGTAGTAAAAAGTAAGTAATTACAAGTCACTTTGTATTTAAGTTTGTTAAATTCACCGACTACATCAACCCTAATTCTTAATTCAAGTTTTAAAAGTCCAAAATATTACCTCTATAGGTATTGTTCTCAAAATGACGTCATTATGCAGTGAACTCTATTAAATGCAAAAACAAAGTTCTCCATAACGGTTTATGAGTTCCATAGGTGACGTATAGCAAGCTGCGGTCATAACTTCTTGAATCCTTAAGCATATTTTCACAAACTTGGTACACAAAAAGTATAAATCGACCACCGGGCGGGCGGTATGACTATGAATCAAAGATATTTAGCAAGTAGAGCAGATATTCGAATACATGTTTTATGTTGTAGTAGCAAAGCAAACGATCTAGCGTTTATCATCAAAAATATCAAGCTAAGTTAGTTCTTCCCGTCTATCCACGCGAGCTTCTTCGAGAACTTCTAGTCACGTAAAACTATCCTCCGTAAACCGACTTTACAGACAACTAATTTATTTTTGTTTGCAGGTAATTTTACCGGCAGTCTAATGGCAAACGCGTTAGCATGGATATGGGTCAGTATAAAGAAGTTAAGAAAAATTAAGGTTGAAGGGTTATTTAATAAGGTTAGTATAAAGAAAATTAATAAACTTCTTTCATTTTCAGTCGAAGCCGGACAACACAAATACCGTACGACCGTTGTAGCCAGACTAATTATAATTTTATAGACTTTACCGGTGTCAACTAAATAGAAACACCCAAACTCTACGTCTTGATAATCATTATTTAAGAAAAAAAGTAGCCAAAGAAACAGTTTTTGTAACATTTAAGAAATATGTTATTTTTATGTTTTCTCATCTATTACTAATACGTAGTTTGGACATCCTCGGCATAAATTGTGTAACACCAAAGTTCCGAAGTCGGACAGCTTGCATTAAGTCGGGCGTGTAATTTGCATGCAAATCGCTGCAGGTTTGCAGTGCTGGTTTGCAACCACTTTACAGTGCTACTACTTTAAGGTTTTTTTATCCACTACAAGTCAGCCCTTGACTGCAATCTCACCTGATGGTAAGTGATGATGCAGTCTAAGTTGGTAGCGGGCTAACCTGTTAGTATAGGGGCATGGCAGTTATATTAAAGCCATACCCTTATTCGATTTCTACACGGCATCGTGCCGGAACGTTAAATCGCTTGGCGACACGTCTTTGCCAGTAGGGTGGCCACGGCCGAAGCCTCCCACCAGGCCAGACCAGGGAAAATTCAGAAATTATAAATTCCCAAATTGACCCTGCCGGGGATCGAACCCGGGACCTCCGTACGTTAAGACAACAGCGCTATTATAACACACTGCGCCACGAAGGTCGTTTAAGGTAAAGGAGGTAGGTGTTATTATTGCTAAACAATAGAACATATTAATATTGTGTGCTTCCAAATATCTAACCGTCTTAGACGAAATTCCTTGCGTTTGGTACGAACAAGAACCCCTACCAGCAATTGATAACTATGAAAGCTTCTGCAGTAAAAACAATTTCAACCAAAATGGCGGAGTCGCTATTTACTTAAGCAAAACATTAGGCAAAATTAAGGTCGAAGAAAAATTCATAACTAATGCTACTTGTATGGTTATTACTATTGAAGAAAATACTATTGTCTTGGCTATATATCGCTCACCTTCTTTTAAGATAGCAGATGATTTTGTTGACTCCATACACAACCTACTTAGCTCATATAAGCACTTCAAAAATCTAATATTAACGGGCGATATAAATATAAATATAGCAGTGGATAGTACCGATAGAAATAGGCACGCCTATTTAAACGCACTAGCTGAGCATGGTATTCTCCCTGGTCATACATACCCTACTAGAGACGACAGCTGTCTCGATCATGCTATGATTCGAACTCAAAAGCTGATGAGGGTTTTTGTTCTAAATACTACTGTTACCGATCACCAATCAGTACTCATTTCATTACAAGAAATACCTAAAAATAACAATAAAAATAGATTTCTCCCTAAACTAAACCTAGATGCGACTGTAGAACAAATTGAAAATTCAAATTTTCAGAATCTTTTACTAATAAATGACCCTAATGTTCTAGCTAATGAACTAACTAACAAACTTAACCAAATTGTACAAGATAATACTAAGATCACAAATATACCTAAACGAAAAAGAACCATAAAGCCTTGGATTACACCAGGTTTGCTGAAATGCATTAGAAATAGAAATAACATGCAGTCTAAACTAAAAAAAGATCCTAATAACATCATCCTAAAAACTACATACACACGTTATAGAAATTATTGTAACAAACTATTAAAAAGAGTTAAAAGAAATTATGAACGCACTGAGATAAAAAAATCAATTAAAAATACTTCAGAATTATGGAAAAATATCAAATCCATTGTCAATATATCGAAAACCAAAAAGCATAGTACCGAACTACTAAACATTAAATCATCTAAACATGAATCACTTAACTTTATAAATGACTACTTTTCAAATGTGGGTAAAGTGTTGGCGGAAAAGATAGAAGACAGTTATGACACTAATTTACTGCCTAAGCCCACGGTTAACCCTCCACTCAACTCATTCGGATTAATTGGTACGGAAGAAACGGAAGTATACAACATTATTATAAATCTAAAAAACAGCAGTTCCACAGGGTGGGATGCTATACCTACTAAATTAATTAAACTTTCAAAGCATGTTCTTATTCCGGTTATAACGCACTTGTATAATATCTGTTTTGATCAAGGAATTTTCCCTGACGCTTTTAAATTATCTCTTATCCACCCTATTCATAAGAGTGGAAGCAAAAGCAGTGTAGACAACTATAGGCCTATATCTCTGTTGCCGATTTTATCCAAGATCATGGAAAAAATAATAAACGACAGGCTAAATAAATATTTGCAAGAACGGAATATACTTTCAGAGTCACAATATGGTTTTCGTAAAGGTGTTTCTACTGAAGATGCTGTCATAGATCTCTCAAATGAGCTAGTGACGAGACTTGACCAGGGCCAGAGATGCATAGCTGTATACCTGGACCTGGCCAAGGCTTTCGACTCAGTCTCTGTTCCTAGGCTATTGAATAAACTAGAAAATATAGGCATTCGAGGAAATCAGTATAATCTATTTGATAGTTACCTAAAAAATAGAAAACAGCGTGTAAAAATTGGTGAAACTATAAGTCTGGACGCATCAATCACTTACGGTGTACCACAGGGTAGTGTCCTCGGACCTACCCTGTTCCTTATATATATTAACGATCTTCTTAAGAACGACAATACGTGCAAAATTTATTCATATGCAGACGACACCGCTCTCGTTTTCCACGGTAGCACCTGGGAAGAAACTAAAAACAATGCGGAGAAAGGCATAAGATGCGTTGTTGATTGGCTAAACAGAAATGTGTTAACTTTAAATGTTTCGAAAACTAAATTCATGACTATTTCGATTAGGAAAACAACTCAACCTCCCGACAACTTTACTTTAAAATGCCATTCTTGCCCAGAGTCGCTCATAGAAGCTTGCGACTGCCCTCAAATTGATAAAGTTACAGAGTACAAATATCTAGGTGTATTGATTGACCAGCATCTAAACTGGTATAAACAAATAGATAATTTGATAAACAGGACACGAAACCTCATTTGGATTTTTAAAAAACTAAGGCACGTAGTTCCACCAGAACTATTAAAGAACATTTATTTAGCTCTGGCCCAGTCAAACCTAACGTACTGCATTACTGCTTGGGGCGGTACATGTAAGACACAACTCCTTCAGTTGGAAAGAGCACAAAGATCCCTCCTGAAAGTAATGTACTTCAGACCATACAGATACCCGACACACAGCTTATATGCAACAGCCAAACTGTTAACTATAAGGCAATTGTACATCCTCCATAGTATTTTAAGGGCTCACCGCAATACACATTACATTAAAACCAATCAAGACAAAAGACGTAAACTTAATATCTTAAACGCTATTCCGTGCAATACTGAATTCGCCAAACGTCAGTATAAAGCTAACTCAATTTTTCTATATAACGCAGTTAATAAAACATTAAATATTCATGATATGACACTACACCAATGCAAACAAACAGTGTCAAGTTGGCTACTTAATCTAAATTATAACGATACCGAAAACTTATTAAAATTTCATTTTTGATTAAATTTTAGCTTTTAACAAAATTTAAACAAACACATAGACATTAGACGAATACACACACATACTCACGCAGATACACACACACAACACACAACACGCACACACAACACACAACACGCACACACACACATACGGGCGCGTGCGCCCGCGCACACTCTCTCATACATAATTACATACCTCACACACAATTCAATCTATTAACTATGTAGTAACTAATTAATTACTGTATTTGTAAATTTATTTCTGTTAAGTACCTACTATTATTGAACACACACAGGAAGAGCGGGGTTCCTGGGATACAGGTTTTATATAAACTTACTTCAGGATCCCCAAAAACATTGTAAAATGACGTACTTTATAACAAATAAATTTTCATTTCATTTTTTCATTTTTCATTTCATTTCATTTCAAGAACTGCAGCCCGCCGATTGCGTAAGGAAATCGTAATCGTAATCGTTGAATGCCTCCATCTCAAAAAGCATGTAACAGTTCGAGTAACACTTACGTTTTAAGCTGTCAAATGATTACGATTTGCTTAGAGTATCGTACATACCTAAACGTATAAGAATGGGTACACGAAATTGAGCTCTAATTTGATGCTGTTATGGTTTATTTTACTTTGCCGATAGAGGATAGAACTTTAACGATTTCATCGGCCATTCTTACATGATTGGGGGGCAGGTTTTTGGCTGTTAGCTCACAGCAAATGATCGCGATTAAATTGCTGTGTAATAGGAATGATGACAATTCAATGAAATCAGCAGCTCTTTAACAAACTTAGTTTCTAGTATGGTAGTTTGTATGAAATACTAGTCGTGACGTCATTAAATTCGAACACACTTTTTTTCTTTAATCGATAGTTTAAAATGATTATCGAACTTAAAACTAACAGAAGATGTGAATTTCAGGTCTTTAGCATTAGCTGGTGGTATCGTTTAACTTTAATCGACCCACCGTAGTACCAAAGGTACGGCCAGGGGTACCTACGGTGGGTCTGAAACGTTTTGGAAGACCCTCTATTTTATAATCAGATATAAATAATTTATTTTTGAGATAGGCTCCCTATTGCGAGCTTTCTAAGTTAACATTCTTCAGTTTTAGCGCTGACTTACACTTTGGGAAGCTCTTTCGGTAATTCGGCACAATTCAGACACGTATTCGTTATATCCTTTATACATTACAATAAAGATATTTTGGATGCGTGGGTTGAGGACAAGGGTACGGTTTCGTTTTGTGCTGACAATCAGACCTGATGGAACGTGATAACGAAGCCAATAGAGTTTCTATCGCTTTGAGAATATTTCGCGATAACGCCCGTTTTGACGAAACTTTCGGCAACGGAAGGTTTTTATTCAGTTCATCTGATTAATGGTTTTTAATAAACTAGATGATGGCCGTGACTTTGTTTGCATGGGTTTAGGTTCTTATTAAAAATCCTGTAGAAACTATTCAATTTTCCGCGATAAAAAGTACCTTTATCCTATCCTGGGATGCAACATATTAATTGTTTACAAAGTTTCATCAAATTTCTCAAATAGACTGCGCAAACGTAGCAGATGTAGGGATAGACACATTTTCGCATTTATTATACTAGATCTGAACCGATGGTAATTGGTAGAGTCAAAACATGACGTAATAATTAAGAGACACCCTGTTAGTATGTCCTATGGAATAAATAAATTGAGTATAGATGATGTCCGTGACTTCATTCGCATGTCGCAAAGTATTTAAAAATCCAATGGAAATCTTTGATTTCTCGGGATAAGAAGTAACTCGGTAGAGTTCTGTTTTCCTAATCGGTAGTAGAAATTTGAAATGCCAAAAGAGCCCCACATTGGCCCAGATGAAAAAAAAAATTGCATTTAGTTTTAATTTTAAAAACTTTGAAACAACTATTGTAATCCCAGATGAAACTTCTTTGCAAAATGCCACGTTGTAGAATATATCGGCAATTGTGTGGGACAGATAAGTTTTAATTGTAATGTCTCCATAAAGTTTAATGTTCGCGTGTCCACAGATACGGAGTTGTGTGTGTGTGACCACAATGTATTGGCACCGCGGCGTAGGCATAATATTCAGACAGTGGGTCGACGCCCATACAAATGACAGACCCGGCTATCATTGACAGTTGTAGCACCTAGAGGTACCTCTATACTTTTCCAGGAAAAAAGGAGTCTTTGTCCTTCCCCGAGATAAAACCTATATCTATACCAAATTTCATCAAAATCGGTTGAACAGACGGTCCAGGAAAGCGTAGCAGACAGACAGACACACTTTCATAATATTAAGTATGGAAGTATGGATTTACTACTCACCTATGATTGAGAGAGGAAACTGCTTACAAATTTGACATAAGAGTGACAGAATTTTGTTTTGAAAAATTCAGTTTCCCCCGTCTCGTCCCTGTCAACCCGCAGTGTTGCTCTGTCTAGATTGTAGATGCTTCCGCTGAGCAACTGGTAGGAAATAACGTGTCACCTTATACTGTGGTATAAGTGTATTACGGCCCACGCAGCTTGAGTGTTTATACTATAAAGCATTAAATATTTAAATTATTATCGTATAGCTTTGTTTGGGCTCGGGGTAATGTTAGTAAATTGCTTGGTAAATTAATTTGCGTCTAGACTGATTCGATTACGAATTTGTGGTTATTGAGACTTTGTCCTTTATTGATTTCATAGCAGCTGTAATACCATCATACCGTCTTAAATGTGAAAATTAATTTTCTATGTCTATATTAATATAGGTAAAATTTTAGACTACTTACTAGGTATAAACTCAAACTCAATCACATATTTTAGTGCGAAAGTGTTTCTGTCTGTCTGCTATGCTTTTATAGTCAAAATTTGGTACAGAGGTAGGTTGCATCCCGGAAAGGCCATAGGCTAGATTTTGTCCAGGAAAACTGAAAAGTTCCTGCGGGAATGAAAGAGACTTCATCCACTGGACGAAGTCACGAGCACCACCTACTTGAGATGAATTAAATCAAGATCGGTTTAGTCGATAAAGTTACCGACAGATAGACTTTCGAATTTAATAATACAGTTTTTTCCTTCAAGGAAACCTATATTCAATTAAATTTATATTTTTTGAGAGGCATTTAGTAACTAGGTATATAATTATTAATTAATATATTTTACATACTGGACAAAAGCAGGCCTTACTATCGCAAGCTACACGTACCACATAAATTTATCTGTTATAGCGGATTATAGCGGATTAAGCTTCCTATTCCTTGATATATTTCACAGGCTTATAAAACCATTATGGAGCCAAGCTTTCTATCTTCAAAAGCATAAGCATGTTACTAGTAATATTTCCCATAATAGTTTCCATTCTGCTAAGCCCTCAGTATCGCATGCCGACACGTGTCCGCGCAGCATGCGAGGCCCGGACATCTGCAATTACCGCCACTACTAACCATTAAAGGTATTAAGGCTGCATTAAAGCTGTATTAAAGCTTAATAGCTGCGCTGAACTGCTGAAGTGCACTTTGTTTGTTCACTGAAACTTTAATTTGTTAATTGATTTCTGTTATGGAGTCACGCTGAAGCCATGCACATTTGGTGTTGTTTAAATTTTTCATTTTTTTTACAGCATAATGGTACAAGGGCATTCTTATGACGAATACAGTCTTTCTTAAAGTTAAAACGTTTAGCAGACTAAAATTTGCCTTTACAAACATATAAAAGAATAAAAATATATAATTTGTGTAGTGGCATTCCCGGCTGAAGATTTTATTCGAAAAAATCTTACGTAATTACCTATGGAATTTTTCTTAGCCATAATGGAAATTGGAATGGTTATTTCTTCTTTTCTTGGTTTATGGCGGAATGGTTATTATACACGTCATATGGGACGTCCTTGCGTTGCATTCGGTAGGTTTGTTTGTTCAAAGTAACGTAAGCCGATTTGCATTTATTGCCAAGCAATTTAGCGTACCGATACGATGGCGTTTAAAAACTATATTATTATAATATACTATTTTATTATACAACAGTTTATTGTACAACAGAGTCAATAAATTAATAAATATCTACCCCCTCACAACTTTTTCCTGTAAATCCAAGTGTTCTAGATGGCTTCAATCACACTCCTACGATGAGACAGAAAAACTTTTGAAAATAGTCAAATAATTAGGTACGTACGTGTAGTTAGAGAATCTTACTACATAAGCAAACACTCATACACACACACACACACACACACACACACCCACACGTGCCAAGTCTTGCATGTTGCTTTTATTTTTTTTTAATGTAAATTTTTCTAGTATCTACTATAAACTATTAATTTAAGAAAATAGTATTAGCTTACTGTATAGGATTACTGTATTTAACTGTTTCGGAGGCGGGCGTTGACGGCTGAAACGCAGTTTATACTTTTTTAGCCGTCATCGTTCTTTAGAAATAAGATGCATAATTTTTGTTACAGTGTACAAAATAAATAAATTTCATTTCATTTCATTTCACTATGGTCCTAGTATAACTTCCATACCCCTAACATGTAAGGTCACCATCTCAGACTGCAACTTTTACCGCCAGGTCAGAGAATTTAAATTTGCAGTTAAGGGGTAAATTATAGTGGAATTCATGTCAAGCCTGAAAAGATCACTTTACTTACGCTACGCTTTCCAATGCGGAGTCGGCTTTCAAGCATCTTGTAAAGCCAACTTTAAGTGCGCTGGTTAAATTTAACTGCAAATCCTAATGACATACGGTCTACATCTTGTTGCAGAGTTTATGTCTGAGCGTTTATCGCTGACTTGCACTCAGTGCTTGGAACTTCGCCGTGACACTTCGGAGCGAACACCTAGGTTTTAATGTGTAAAGTTCGTTGAAACTTATGCGATTTACTTTTTCATCAGAATTGCTGTTTCATCGTCTGTTAAAACCTTATTCTGGGTGAATACTTTCAAGCTTCAAATCAAATCAAATCAAATCAAATCATCTTTATTCAAAATTGGTACCTACAAAGTACACCTTCTGAACGTCATGTTTATAAAGAATAAGAATTGATGGTGATAATTAACAACGGTATCTTAAGACTAAAGCTACGAGGGTTCCAAACGCGCCCTGATCTGAGAAGAGCCCACAACAAACTCAGCCGGGTTTTTTTTTTTTTTTATTATCACCATCTCACAAATATAGTAAATTACTAAATTATATTTTTAATATAACATAATTAGCCGCTGGAACAATTCATACCCATGGTTGCCTATCATTCAAATAATCCTTTACACTATAATATGACTTTTCAATTAGTTTCCGTTTTACAAAAACTTTGAACTTGTTGAGAGACATCTCCAATATGTCTTCTGGGAGTTTATTATAAAAACGTATACTGCTACCGACAAATGAATTACTAATTTTACAAAGTCTAGAAGAGGGCACAACAATTTTATTCTTATTTCTTGTATTAACATTATGACAGTCACTTTTTTTCTTGAATTTATGCATGTTTTTATGCACATATACTAAATTTAATTTACTTCCTTTTTAAGCTATAGTTATTAGTCTTGAGTTTCTATAACGCTCAGCTCAAAGTTAGAAAATTAGCCAAACCAAGGTTGTGCAAAACGTGAAGCTATACGAACGGACTATAAGAGTGAGTTTTCACATTTAGAAATCTTAGATTTTAAATAAAATTAGAGGTAAGCTTTTTTATTGAAAATTCCGCGCATTAGGTTTTGTAGTTGTCTTAAAAAAGAGGTATTCATGCTGTCGTGAGACATATATTTCAAGAGATTTGTCTGCGGTTCACCGTCCAGCTCTCGGCTCAGATTGGGCGGTAATTGGGCGGAGGGCGTAAATCCTGCGAGCCTCCGGAAGAGGATTACACCAGCTTACTAGCTTTGTTTTTGACTCAGTGTACCGCTATTTTAACATTATTCATATTTTTGACAAGTTTTTTACTGTAAAAATGGTAGTCTAAGCAACGAGTTCTAAAAAATAATGTTTACTAACTGACAAAAGTCGGCAAGAAGAAAATACAGACATTAACACGTCTTTAGACGTAATTATCTTCTTAAACTAAGCATGCAGGTAAGCCGTACCTAACATTAAATCTACGTTCTCACCAGCTTTTGGATAAAACTATAGGTGCAACAAATAGTTACAAATTACTGAATTGAGCCACGATTAAAAGAGCTAATTTGAGATTTTAAAGTTTTTGTAAATTTTTATTTAAAATCCAAACCTTATAAACACCATTGAGGTATGAATCATACGTATTGTTTTTCCCACAAATTTCTTTAGAAAATAAGAGATTTGGAATAATAAAAAGAGTTCCGAGTGAAATAAAGAGAATTATTATTATTCCGGTTTTCCACAAAGTGACATTTTTATTGTAGTTTCCTGCATTCACCCATTCACACCAGTGTGGCTTTCCAAAAACTATTTATGACGTGTGAGACAGCGCCTTTATTCCGCGAACACCACTGTTACATTTTTATACTTTAAAAAATAAAGCCGTGTGGTTTATTGTGATTAGTTGGGTAAGTATATTTTCGCGTATTTTGCGGTTTTATTAAACAAAACACATTATAGAACAAAGTATTTTTTGTCAAACCGAAACATAAAGAGGTGTATGTTTTCAGGTAGATGCCCAAATGTATTTACTTACCAAGTAACTAGTCTAGATAAGTATTTTTCAACAAGAAAGGAAAGTAAGTAGGTAAGTTAAAACAAGTAGGTAAAAGACGCGCTTAGGTAAGACGCGCAAAGCACACTGCAAAGGGTCGGACGTTTTGTCATGTCCTGTCAGTAGTGTGCGTCCTAAGGCCCTGTCGCTAAGGCCTTTTCCTTTAAAAAGTATATCTGCTCCGTTTTTATGAAAATTTCACTCTTTTTTCTTATCCACTGCAAGTTAGCCCTTGACTGCGATCTCACCTGATGATAAGTAAAGATGCAGTGTAGGTTGGTAGCGGGCTAACCTGTTATTAGAGGTATGACACCCATACCCCTGATCTGTTTGTACACGGCATCGTACTGAAACGCTAAATAAATAGCTTGGCGGCACGTCTTAGTTGCATTAAAATTCAATTTCTAAATGGGTAAGAGGTTTGAAATAGCTTGGAAATCGATCTGAGCGTGAGCGAAGCCACAGGCAAAAGCCTAGTATTTTACTCTTTAAAAACTCCCAACCAGTTTCGTTACAGTGTACCGCAACACCAAAGATATAATAAATTGTAAAGTAAGGAAAAGTGTGAAAGCTCGTAATCCTCACGTTTCAGCTACCTCCTCCACCTCCACTCATTAACTCTACAAACACTGGTACGTGATACATGGAACATAATCTTTTGTTTATATTTACTACAAGATTCAATTAAAAGTAACTAATTCATCTATAAGTACTTAATATTAGAAATGCTAAAGTTTAGATGGGTGGATGCTTTGGATGTTTGTTACTCAATCACGCCAGAACGACTGAACGGATTTGGACGAAATTTGGCATAGAGATAGGGTTTATACTTAGGCTACTTCTTATCCCGAAAAATTAATGTATAGAAGTCCTTGCTAGTGCCTATGTCCAGCTGTGGACGTCTATCGGTTGACGATGGAGCCGAACTAATCAATTGGTTCCTCTTTAAATAGAGCAAAACAAAAACACACAACGGACTAATTTCACGACTATATTGTGAGTTGGTATCCTTTTCATGACAAAACTCGCAACAAAAGGTCTCTGACACATCGTCAAAGTGTTGGTGTAAATTTAAAAAAACACACACAATAGACAGGGCAGGACTCCGCCGCATCGTAAGGGAAACGCGTTTTTTCCGATCGCAGTAGTCTGTGCAGCCTCATAATAAAAGTGCGCGCGAGAACTTTTTGCCCGACTGACAAAAAATATCGGTTAATTGTCCGTTTAACTTGGATGAAATTATAATGGAAAAACAAGGGCAGAGGGCTATAAACTTCCATGACAGAATGTTCATGAATCAAAACTTCTATCCAAAGAATATAAACCTATATCGTAAAAAAGTTTCTTAAAGTTCCTCATCCCTAACCTTAAAAGTTTAGATTATTTTTAACAGACTTTGGAAAGATCGGAGGAATCCTTCAATCCGTCGCATAATGAACTATTTTGGTAGTATAAAACTTTTCTAAGTAAGTTTTCCCTTACCAAGTGAAAAACTATTCGTTTTAATTCGACTATTTTGATCATTATTTACTTATTAAGTAGTTTTGAATGGTTCACAAATCGGCCGCGCAACGGCCGAATGTCTCCACTCCCCCGTAACTTGGAGATCACAAAATGCTGTCGGTCCTGCGCTGTCCTGAAATGCTGAAATGATGCTGAATGCTGATTGTGTTGAAATGCTGTGCTGTCCTGATCTCTCTCCAGCCGTGTCGGATTGTTGTCTGTATTAAAAAGGGAATAGAGAGTGCACTTACAGATCCTAGTAACTTTTGCACAGCATGTTTTGTGTTGTGTGTGTGAGTAGGTATAGCTTTACCTTTGTCCAGTATTTTTCTATTAGTGTTAAGACAATATTTTGTACAAAAATAAAAAACCGGCCAAGTGCGAGTCGGACTCGCGCACCGAGGGTTCCGTACAAACCTGTAGTAAGTTTTACGATTTATGACGTATTAAAAATAAAAATTACGTTTGTTGTATGGGAGCCCCCCTTTAATATTTACTTTATTGATATTTAATTATTTATTTTGAAAGGTAATATACAAGTTAATATTCTGTGAAAATTTGAACCGTCTACCTGTTACCGTTTTTAATATTGAGCAAAAAAATACGAAAAAAACACGTTTATTGTATGGGGACCCCCCTTAATATATATATTTTTTTAATTTTTAGTATTTGTTGTTATAGCGGCAACGGAAATACATCATTTGTGAAAATTTCAGCTTTCTAGCTATCACGGTTTATGAGATACAGCCTGGAGACAGACAGACAGACAGACAGACAGACAGACAGACAGACAGACAGACAGACAGACAGCGGAGTCTTAGTAATAGGGTCCCGTTTTTACCCTTTGGGTACGGAACCCTAAAAATGAAGAAATAGGTTCTTAAATTGGCAGGAAAAAACTTATATTATAAGCGCTTCCACAAATTAACCGACATAAATATTGGAGAAAGGATTATAAAAGATTTTAGGATAATCTTCGATTTTCTTCGGGTTCCCAATCATGCTCACGCGGGATACGAGATAAAAGATATTTTGGCGCACGGACGCAATCTGCGGGCTGGGGGATGGGGATTAACTTGTCAATATGAAGAGATTTACTTTATCTTCCTGAATTAACGGGTTCAGAGACCTGATAAGCATTAATGCTATACTCGCTGAAAAAAAAACACCCAAGGAGATAAGTTTTATAGGGGTTATCGAATAACGGACATATTTTTTCAGAATAGAAGGTTTATATATGCTTTTTGTTTATCAAATACAAGTCAGCTCTTGACTGCAATCTCACCTGTTGGTAAGATATGATGCAATCCAAGGTGGTAGCGGGTTAACCTGTTAGGGGCATGGCAGTTATATTAAACCCATATCCCTAATCGGTTTCTACACGGCATCGTACCGGAATGCTAAATCGCTTGGCGGCTCGTCTTTGCTGGTAGGGTGGTAACTAGCCACGGCCAAAGACTACCACCAGGCCAGACCAGAGTAAATTCAGAAATTATAAATTCCCGGGAATCGAACCCGGAACCTCCCTTGGCGCTCAATACTGCGCCAGGGAGGTCTTCAAAACTTCCCCGTGCAAACTTCTCCGGGATACCAACTACTTATGTACCTCGTTAAAATTAATTAGGTATACAGATGTATCGAGATGTACCTACCGAAGTTTCGTTTTAGAGAAAGAGAGTAGACCCCCAGGTGAGGTAGGTACATAACTTACAGAAAGACAGATGGAGGTATAGACACACACTGACAAACAGTTACGAGACATACTTTTAGATAGAGTGAACGTTAAGTGAAAAGCTTTGAAAGGTGAAAAGTTGGTATTATAGAATTTGCAGAGATGGTTGCCAAAAAATACGGAAAGTGATTCAAATTCCATGGTTATTTATTCCATTTAGGTACACCGTACACTTTTTAAACATCATTATAGTGTGGTGAATAATCAATGACGATCTTATTATTATGCTTTCGTGACCATGTTAGCTAGCTAATCTAAAATATCAGCTAATGGGGCTAATTCTGTAGTGCACAATCTCTAAACTAAACTAAAATGACAGCATTGAAAATAATTGCTAACCCTTTCATAATACTCGCTGCGGAAAGGGATAGAACTATATTTAAAGCTGTTATTTTAATTTCGTTTAGAGATTGTGCACTTCAGAATTAGCCCCATTAGCTGATATTTTAGATTAGCTAACTAACAATAAAAGATACAGTAATTAATTACCACCATACTATATTATAATGATGTTCAAAAAGTGTCAATCAATCAATCAATTTATTTATTTGTGAATAGAGTACAGTCTTGTCTTAACCGCAATATTAAAATCACGATAACTACCATCTTACCCGCCCCGGCTTAGCTCGCTTCCCTTTCAGTGGAAAATCTTAGACAAACATTGTGCCTAATGAATGAATACGTGCAAAAACAACCTCAAGATAGTAGTAATAAACTCAGTAAAAGAACTTCACACAATGACTGCGTTAATTTCTTTTGTAAATGAGATTACTTGAGAGGTACCCTCAGCTCAATTAACAAAGCCCTTAACAAGTTAAAGCAATCGGATCGGTGCCTAAGATCAATTAACGCGATCGACTTTCCAACTTATTTGCTCACAACTTCATAATCACCAAAGTTCGAGCAGTATACGAAGCCAGGTACAGTACGCACCTACCTTTATTTAATTTCTTTGAAAGTGCTTGATTTACTTGAGTTCTGGGTGATGGTTATGCTTATACGTCTTTCTTGACGAATTTTTCGAAGTGCTATTATGAAAGAAACTTTCAAGATAGGCAACGTATTTAAATGCATATATGGGTATTTTTTAGGCTTTTGCTTATTACGGAAAGATCAACTGCAACTTCGTGGATTCGAAAAATGGTCGCATGGATTCTTTTTTTTTAATCCCGTGGGAACTCTGACTTTCCGGCATAAAAAGTAGCCTGTGTCCTTCCTCGGGATACAACTTATCCCTGTACCAAATTTCATCAAAATCAGTACAGATGGGCCGTGAAAGCGTAGTACAGACAGACACACTTTCGCATTTATAATATCGCATGTTCAAATGGAAGACGTTATACGTTTTTCATTTTTTTTAACATGGGTATCTTTTCTGAAGTTTAGCGGTTTCTTGATTATGAAAATGACTTGTCTGTTTGCAAAAGAAGAGGAATGTCAGAAATCAGAATCTCATTTTGGATTCTGAAATTTCATTCCACTTCTTTCATATTTACACGGTATCATAAACGCACCAATTTTTTCAAATGGGCGATTGCTTTGTGCTCGGCCACGATTCAAATAAGTGAAAATAAATTAATTCATCTAGAATAGAGCGCAAAAAATTTAAAATTGTGTATGTTTAAAATCCGGGTGAATAGCACAAACGAATATAAAATTGTACATGTTTAATTTGAGTTTACTAATTTTAAAAGTAGAATGCTTCTTGGAAATAAACTGATTTAGTTAAATTTTGTGATGCTTTCCCTTTTTGTAAAGATAATCCAGGGTCGATTTGGATAGGACAGATCCATACTAATTATAAATGCGAAAGCGTGTCTGTCTGTCTGCTACGCTTTCACGGCTCATCTGTTTAACCTATTTTGATGAAAATTGTACAGGGATAGGTTGTATCCCGGAGAAGGACATAGCCTTGATATTCCGGAAAATTGAAGAGTTCGTGCAGGAATAAATCACCCCGATGAAGTCGCTAGAATATAAAAAACTTAAACACATTTTACAGCCTTGTAGAAGTGGCATTTTTCTTACCCGATTTATCTTTAGGTATCTTGATAATAAAAGATGCGGTAAAATTGTCACGGATAAAGGCCCAAGGGCTCCGTCTTATAAGTATATTTTAAAAGTAATAACATTTTCCGGGCGGCCGCAAGAATTAAGGGCCAATAAATCTGACCGTAAGGTGCTCTCGCGAGGGTCGTAAATCATGGCAGTGTCCTGACTTGGCCTTAATATCTACCCGATATAAATTGCGCGCTAATATGAGCCCTTGACGTGTAGAGTATTATACCTAATATTTTTTTAATTTAATATCTGCCTCTGTGGTCTAGTGGTTAGCATGTTCTACTGCGGCCGACGAGGTCCCGGGTTCGAGTCGGGCCATAATTCAGTACTTATTAAGTTTTTTTGACAAGAAAATCTCTGTACTAGCCCGGAGTTACGAAGTTGTCGTTGTTTCACCCCCGTGCCTCGGAGAGCACGTTAAGCCGTCGGTCCCGGTTATTATCACTAACATGATAATAGTCGTTATAGCCCGCCAACCCGCATTGGAGCAGCGTGGTGGGTCTAAGCTCTAATTCCCTCTCTCCTATGAGAGTGGAGGCCTGTGCCCAGCAGACAGCAGTGGGTCGTTATTGGGCTGATGGTGAAACAAACGCATTTTAGCATTATTAACAATAATATCCCAGTCCTTGCCTGAAATAAAATTGTTTATTTATGTAATATGGGTAGTGATTCAGTTAAATTTTAATCAAATAAGTTGGTACGCTTCGGTGCGCAAGTTTGACGCGGCGCGGCGTAATGAGGGTAACACCCGCAGCGCGTGTTCCGCGAAATAGTAAACAATGAACATAGGTACCTACATCGCAATAGTCCCGTTTCCTTCGATAACAACTTACTAATTACTGGTTAATTAATTTACAAGTTACAAAAATAGAGATGACTAGCTGATACCCGCGACTTCGTCCGCGTGGAATAAGTTTTTTTAAATTCCCACGGGAACTCCTCAATTTTCCGGGATAAAAATGTCACTCTCCAGGTCCTCAACTACACCCATGCCAAAAATTATATTATATATTATATATTCCGTTGCTCTGATGCAGCGTGATTGAAGGACAAACCAACAAACCAATAAACCAACAAACAAACACACTTTTGCATAATATACAATATTAAGTATGAAGTATGATATGATGATATGATTAGCTGTGGTATTAGTTTGGATTTATTTAGCTATAAGCTCTTTTTAGGGTTCCGTACCCAAAGGGTAAAAACGGGACCCTATTACTAAGACTCCGCTGTCTGTCTGTCTGTCTGTCTGTCTGTCTGTCTGTCTGTCTCCAGGCTGTATCTCATAAACCGTGATAGCTAGAAAGCTGAAATTTTCACAAATGATGTATTTCCGATGCCGCTATAACAACAAATACTAAAAATTAAAAAAATATATATATTAAGGGGGGTCCCCATACAAGAAACGTGTTTTTTTCGTATTTTTTTGCTCAATATTAAAAACAGTAACAGGTAGACGGTTCAAATTTTCACAGAATATTAACTTGTATATTACCTTTCAAAATAAATAATTAAATATCAATAAAGTAAATATTAAAGGGGGGCTCCCATACAACAAACGTAATTTTTATTTTTAATACGTCATAAATCGTAAAGCTTACTACAGGTTTGTACGGAACCCTCGGTGCGCGAGTCCGACTCGCACTTGGCCGGTTTTTTTCTATTTAACTAAGATGACCTTAACTATGTTAATAAATCTTGACCTTGGTCGTTAAATTCGTAATTCAGCCAAAAACATTGAATAGGTACGTACCGAAGATAAATTAAGGCGTTGTAAATTGTTTAATTACTTTATCTAAAGTAATAAAGCTACACCAATTTGTTCGTCCCATGTTTGCGTCTAACATTTGTAACAAGTTTTAATTAGCAAAGTTATTCGTGTTACAGTAAAACAATTCCAAGACTTGATTTGTCTGTTCTAGTCCGAATGCTTATTTAGGTATAAGAATTTCTTCGCCCTGTACAAGTAAATAGTATGAAAAAAAGCACTTTAATCCATACTAATATTATAAATGCGAAAGTGTGTCTGTCTGTCTGTCTGTCTGTCTGTCTGCTACGCTTTCCCGGCCCATCTTTTCAACCGATTTTGCTGAAATTTGGTATAGAGGCAGGTTATATCCCGGGGAAGGACATAGGCTACTTTTTATCCTGGAAAATTAAGGAGTTCCCGCGGGAATCAAAAAACCTTAATCCACGTGGACGAAGTCGCGGGAATCATCTAGTTTCTTAATATCTAAGTAGATTTTCAATGCGGGCTTAATAAAAGAACTGTAATCTTATTTTTTTTACGAGAGAGCGTCAATACACGGCGTTATTAAAAGTATGCCTTATGAAAAGCAATGATGCGAAGTCTAGATTGGAACAACTTTGCTTAAAATCTTCTAGGCACTCTTCTTCAGGCTTGCTTTGCTTAGTTCAGGGTGATAACATATTAGTACTAGATGAAGCCCGCGACTTCGTCCGCTTGGATTGATGTTTTTTAATTTCCGCGGGAACTCTCTAATTTTCCGATATATAGCCTATGTCACTTTCCAGATCCTCAACTATACCCATGCCAAAAATCACGTCGATCCGTTGCTCTGATGCAACGTGATTGAAGGACACACCAACAAACCATAAACCAACAAACAATAGTATATTTCATTACAAGTGTGGAAAGGCTGTCATTGCAAAGAGTTCCGACAAATGTCTACCCGAGCCGAGGCGCAGCCGAAAGCGAGGGTTGACAGTCGGAACAAGTTGCAATGACGGTTCCGCACGTGTACTGAACGACTATTTTTAATACAGTTGCGAAAAAATGAAGCAATTTAATAAAATAATAAAAACACAATAAACTCAACTAACTTAACATTTATTTCTTATAAAAGTTATAATTCACATATTACATTGAAATTGGTACAGTTTTTTATACTAACTGGGGAAGTTTTAGGTTGCATATTTACTGTTTGAGACAAACTATTATTAATTTCGTATGATTGTTCATGTATATTTGTCATACAATGGCGTTTGCTAGTTGATGGAGTTGGATCTGATGAATTATCATTATCAACGAAGGTAGATGGACGAACATTCTCTGCAACATGTGAAGGAGACGGACTGGACCTTAAATTAATGGAGTGTGTGATTTTCTTCCCAGTTTCTAGTTTGTTGCATTTTCAGCATACTTTTTATCATCGAAAACCTCGACCATAACGTAGAAGGTTTTAATTTTGCTGAGAGTTCGGAGAAGTATGCCAACATAACATTTTCTGAAAAACTATTTGCTTTTTTCTCTTCTCTCCGCGCAATAAATTCGTCGTATGTAGATATGTAGCGACTTTTTGACTTTTCCGGTAAAATGTTCTCCGAAGCATTTTGTGCAATTATACTGAGTTCCGGTGGTGTTAATTCAAAAAAACTAGGGTCGAAATTACTCATTTTGTGCAACAAACAACTAAACTCGCAAAGAAAATTTCTGAAAAATGGCGCCAACCGTAGAATATACTTAAGCAGAGTTTTTTTTTTCTTCACCCATTCTGGTAGGCAAAGGGAACTATGCCCATACAGCCAAGTCTTCAGTAGAATTTTTTTATTGATATGAAATGAAAATGAAATTTAATGAAATGAAATGAAATGAAACCTAACCAAACTCATTCAATCAAATCATTAAATCTGATATTGAAACAAATTAGTAGCTTCTTTTTAGAAATATACGTATTTGCATGAATCATAAAAACTTCTATGAATTTTTTTAGTAAAAACTTCATGGTTGGTTTTTCTTTTTAATAGACATTATTTTGACAGTTGGGAAAGAGAACGCACGAGTTCGGGAAAGGTAAAAAAAAGCACGAGTATGTAATAGCCCACATCCCGAACGCTATACGTCCCTGCAATACGCAACTTTTTGAGCAACTGTATTAAAAATACACTTTCGCATAATATACAATATTAAGTATGAAGTATGATATGATGATATGATTAGCTGTGGTATTAGTTTGTATTTATTTAGCTATATAAGCTCTTTTCTATTTAGCTAAGATGACCTTAACAGCTATGTTAATAAAGCCATCCTTCTGGTGGGTCCGAGCGCAGAGCAAGCATCTGTGTCAAATCAGCCATACACTCAAACGACACAGTATGCTGCGTGTATTTGTGTCCGTGTGTTTGCCGACCCGACACAGCTGTGTACTCACATCACTGAGTGTGCCCGATTCATTTGTTTTCCAAATATCGACCACTTCATTTCTGTTAAACAATTACCAAAATTCACTTATTGTGATACTAGCTGATGCCCGCGACTCCGTCCGCGTGTTTTAAGTTTTTTTGATTCCCTCGGGAACTCATTAATTTTCCGGGATAAAAAGTAACCTATGTCCTTCCCCGGGATACAACCTATCAACCTTGACTTCAACTACCAAATTTCATGAAAATCGGTTAAACAGATGAGCTGTGAAAGCGTAGCAGACAGACAGACAGACAGACACACTTTCGCATTTTACTATTAGTATGGAAGTATGGACTAGCTGATGCCCGCGACTTCGTCCGCGAGAATTGAGGATTTTTGGTTCCCGCGCCGCCGTTCTGGCGTGATTGAGTAACAAACATCCATCCAACTATCCATCCATCCAAACTTTCGCATTTATAATGTTAGTATAGACGAGAAAATATTAAACATCTGAATGTATGCGTTTGTTCAACTCATATTGGAAAAGTTTATGAATAACTCTAAAAGTTCCAATGAAGGGAAATAGGTAAGTGCGCAAGTCGGAAACGACGTAGAAGTTTGTGTTATGAATATATTGCGAGGTTTCGGGCCCTACTCCACGCCAGGGGAACACTTTTGAAGTGAAAACTTCTTTAGCTGCGTTGAGAACTATTTGGTAGGGGGTAAACTTGTGGATTCGCGTCACCGACATGCGACACCGACATGCGACATGCTCGCGTTGTTACGAAGACAAAAGGTCTTAAATATACTACATTCGTAATTAAACTTTAATGCCTGTTTTGAGGTTTAAATTTTTTTTTTTTTTTTTTATATTTAAAAAAAAAGTGGCAGTCCCTATGACTGCAATTTTCTTTATTCCAGTACAAGCTAGTCCTTGACTGCAATCTCACCTGATGGTTATTTCAATTTCAATTTATTTATTTAATAACGATCCGCCCCGGCTTCGCCCGGGGTAAGGAGGTAACTAGCACGGCCGAAGCTCTCCACCTAAAAGCTCACACAGCTCACAGCTCCATTTAAAATTACCCGTTATTAAATCAGTACTAATATTATAAATGCGCTTTTGTTTCTTTGTTGGTTTGTCCTCCAATCACGCCGGAACAAAGAGGCAGATCAACGCCTCCGTCATGTAATAAAAATTTAAAATCCGCCATTTTCCTGAGTCAACGAGTGAGTGATTTTGACGCGTTGAGTGTTGAGCGCTGTTGCCTTAACGTGAGAGGTCCCGGGTTCGATTCCCGGCAGAGTCAATTTGGGAATTCATAATTTCTGAATTTTCTCTGGTCTGGTCTGGTAGGAGGCTTCGGCCGTGGCTAGTTACCCCCCTACCGGCAAAGACGTACCACCAAGTGATTTAGCGTTCCGGTACGATGCCGTGTAGAAACCGACTAGGGGTATGGGTTAAATATTACTGCCATACCCCTAACAGTTTAGCCCGCTACCATCTTACTTATCATCAGGTAAGATCGCAGTCAAGAGCTAACTTGTAGTGGAATTAAAAAAAAGTTACTGGGGCGTTAAAAATTTCAAAAGTAATGTATTCGAACGATATTGCCTTTCAGTACATTTCGGCATGAGCCCAAACAAAAGCCTGCGATAAGATAAATAGGCAACGAAGGGGGAGAGGAACAAGTTTAAATACGCATTCATTTGCGATTGGATACCGTTCCATCACGTCTTGTCGTTGATAAACTTGTAGTGGAATAGAAAATAGTAAAAAGAAGCATTTCGACATTGATATAATTTTCTTCTGAAGCGATAGTAATCATATCATAATCATAATATTTATTTGCTGATTATAGGTATAGAAAGTTCTTTACAATAAAGCCACAGAATCGAGCCACAATCTACCAATCATATTATGGTGTGCAAATTAACATAAAATACAATAATTATTAATATGTACATACTTAATTAATTATTAACTCAAGAAATTTCGTACAATTTACCACTACAATTTATCTAACATATCAATAACAATCATTATTATACAGAGCCTATCATTAGAATTTAAGTCAGAATATAAAGAAATGTTATCATATAATATTATTATGTCCAAATAGGTAAATGGTAAAATGATGTCACATAAATTATAAATTATACTTAGTCAGTAGAAAATAAAAATACCATTATGAATAATAATAATATTATTAACCATAATATTATGAATTATATAATATTATGAATTAAAATAATATTATTACCATAATGAATTATAATAATATTATTACAATAATATAATTATGAGAATAAAATTGGCGGGCCAGTAACCAACCAATAATAATCAATGATGAGTAATAATCATTAAGATTTCCGCCTTCTATTTGACGGATTAGAGTCTCAGGGAATCTGGGCCACGCACCAAACTCCAGCAAACAGATTAATAAAATTTAAACAAATTATACGACAACTTCATTACGACAAACACTAACAGCACCTAACAGCTGGTAGTATTTAATTTGAGAGCAATCTCTCGACTGAAATTAACTTGTTGTCGTCCGGCGCGGGCCCTCACTTTACATAAATTTCTCTTTAAGGTCAAAAATTTAAACGACTCATTTGAAGAAAATAAAAACTCACTTTTAAGAAAATACTCACGGATCATGTGAATTTCACTTAAGGTAATATTTAGTTTGTTATTATTTATATGATTTTTTTTTCTTTTTCTTTTATTGTTTCCTACTAAATCATAATTTTGAATTAAGTATATGTATGTAAGTTTGTAAGTTATATACCTCAATTGTCAAAATTTTGTTTACATGATATATAACCTTAAATGTTATGTGCACTTATAATCGATTTACGTATAAGAAACAGTAATAATGTGAACGTTCTTGTGTTTGTCAAACAACAAACAATAAATAAATAACTTACAGTAATAATAATAATTAATGTCCCCTTCCCCTCGGACCTCGACTACGAGCAGACGTACAAAATTTATTGTCAGTTTTAAAATTTTAATAAATTAAATAAAATCTGCGACAAAAATATAATCAAAATATTAGGAGTTTATAAGTGACCAGAGCTCGATTTTTACGAAGTAAGTCGCTACGACGATCACGCTACAGCTGCAGGCGCTCCACCCCCTTCGCGTAGCCAGTGTGCTTGCGGCTACAGACGCCGGAACATCGGCTACGATATTGGGAAGTGTAGCATAAGCGATACACTACGTCGGATTTCTGTTGCCCTGGTAGCTCGACTCGCGTAACCATGCCTATCGACCGTTCACTGCCAAGTAAAGATTACGAATCAGAGCCTAATCTCTCGACCTGTACAGAGCGCATATTAGATACTTCAATGGCATTTGTATCAGATCGAATCAAAAGGAAGAGAGAAGATACAAGAGACGATGACCTACGGTCATTTATGGATGAAATAAAAAGTCTTCTCTCGGAAGCGGCTAACAGACAAGATGTGAAGTTTAAGGACCTGCAGAAAGGTCTCCAAACTATTGAGCGCCAGAATCAAGAACTGAGTCGTTCAATTGAGTTCATGTCGGCCAAGTATGATGAATTACAAGACAAACTCAAGAACATGGAGGCTGAAAATAAGAAAAATTTAGGCTATATGAGGGACCTCGAGAATAGAGTGGATAAACTTGAAAAAAGTGCGAGATCAACCAGTATTGAAATTAGAAACGTGCCGGCAAGCCCAAAAGAAACGAAGGAAGACCTAATAAACATCGTTAAAACCGTAGGGTCTTTAACTCAATGCGCTGTTGACGCAGGCTCAATCAAAGATATCTTTCGCTCGAGCTCAAAAAACGGCACGAAGCCAATTATAGCTGAATTCACCACAGTCCTCAACAAAGAAAGGCTATTAACATCCATAAAAAAATATAAGAAGGAGAAAAAGGCACTTACTACTGGTAACATAAATTTAGGCGGACCGAATGTACCGATCTTCATATCGGAAAACCTAACGATCAAGACAAAACAATTGTTCTTCAACTCACGTCAGTTTGCAAAAAACAACAACTATAAATATTGTTGGACAGCGCACGGCATTATTATACTATATATAGCTCGATTACCACTCACTGACTCACTCATTGACATAATTGTTCTCCTAGAAAGAGACAGAAAACGATATAATGATGTACGGGAGATGTGTTCGGGTGCGGGATTCGAGTGGGGAAAAATTATGACATTTCGGAAAAACAAGATGGCGGCCGACGTGATTCTTGTAACTCTTTTGTGTTCCGACCGATTTCGTTACAACTCGCAACGATTGAAGAAATTAGGAAACGATTTATAGAAAAAGTAGAAAAAATTGGAAAAACAAGATGGCGGCCAAGCTGTAGTGTTTTCAAATTTTTGATTTTTCGACCCCGAACCGCGGCGCCACAGATCCGAAACGGCGTAGTCGAGCATGATGATTTTTTCTTTTTTCGACTACAATTATCCTGTATTTTGACAGAATGGGAGTGGTTTCTAAAAATTCAAGATGGCGGCTGTCGCGGCGGTCTTTTTGATTGAGGTACGAAAAAACGCTATTTTAAAACTCAATTTTCTCACAGTTGGCAACGTCGGAGCGTTTCGACTTGTACGGTGCGATTGTGTGTACAGACTTGAGGTATGGATTGGGGAAAAAAATTACCCCATTTTTCGGGAAATTTTCTAGATTTACCCCAAAAGAAAAAAAACCGAAATACGGACTTTTTGCAAAATTCGAGTATGAGCAACCACGTGTCCCACTTGTACGAATGACATTTGGGTATTTTCGTTGCCGAGGTCTGGCAACACTGGAATTTATCAAAGTAAAACTGATTTTCGACATGGTCTTTTTTCAGGGGCGATCATTTCGGCTGGGTGCGAGCGAGATGAAAAATTTAAACGTCATCAGGAGCGGTATATCCTGTAGTTTACGGGAAAATTATGAAACTATATAAAATGTTTCTGTGGAACGAGGTGGCGGCCATTTTGTATTCCTTTTGTGTTTTTCAAAATTTCGATCACGTTTTTGAGGCAGTTGGCAACATTTGGGAAAGTTGACATGTATGGATCGATTATGTAACTCGACTGGCAGTATTGAGATATCTAAACAGTGTTGCCACATTTGGGGTAGTTTTCGAGATTTTCCCAAAAATGTCCTGCTGTAAAATTTTGTTTGAAAAATTTTTTTTTCACTGATGGCTTCGTACACACGTCAGAACATTAAACTTGAACAAAAATTTGGAGACCGCTGATGATTGAGGATTTCGGAGACGGGCAAAGAGCACGGCCAAGGTATGGAAGATAGGTGGGGGGTGCTTGACCAAATGTCATTCGAAACTTCATCCAATTAGCAGTGAGCTGAAAAAAATTTCAAAATGGCGGATTTAAGATGGCCGCCATACAAATTTATTTGGTGTCTATCTCAAAAAGTATAAAAGATGGAAGAGTGGTTTCGTGGCAAAAGATGATCAGAACGAGGAGGTCTATGTTGCGAAATGAAAAAAAATTCAAGATGGCGGAATATTTTTTTCATACCAAATTATATGGCGATTAGGACTCATTGACATAATTTATTGTTCTCCTAGAAAGAGACAGAAAATGATACAATGATGTATGGGAGATGTGTTCGGGTGCGAGATGGGAGTAGGGAAAAATTATGACATTTCAGAAAAACAAGATGGCGGCTGACGTGATTCTTGCAACTCTTTAGTTTTCCAACCGATTTCGTTAAAACTCGCAACGACTGAAGAAATTAGTAAACGATCAATAGAAAAAGTGGAAAAAATTGGAAAACCAAGATGGCGGCTGAGCTGTAGTGTTTTCAAATTTTTGATTTTTCGACCCCGAACCGCGGCGCCGCAGATCAGAACGGCGTGGTCGAGCATAATATTTTTTATTTTTTCGCCTGCTAATATCCTGTATTTTGACAAAATGGGAGTGGTTTCTAAAAATTCAAGATGACGGCTGTCGCGGCGGCCGTTCGGCTTGAGGTACGAAAAAACGCAATTTTAAAATTCAAATTTCTCACAGTTGGCAACGTCTGAGCGTTTTGACTTCTATAGGGCGATTGTGTGTACGGACTCAAGGTATGGATTGGGGGAAAAAAAATACCCCATTTCCCAAGAAATTTTCAAGATTAACCCCAAAAATAAAAAAAATCGAAATACGTATTTTTTGCAAAATTCGAGTACGAGCAACCACGTGTCCCACTTGTACAAATGACATTTGGGTATTTTCGTCGCCGAGGTCTGGCAACACTGGAATTTATCAAAGTAAAAGTGATTTTCTTTTCTTTCTGAAATGGTCTTTTTTCAGGAGCGATCATTTCGGCTGGGTGCGAGCGAGATGAAAAATTGAAACGTCATCAGAAGCGGAATATCCTGTAGTTCACGAGATCATTATAAAACTATGTAAAATGTTTCTGTGAAACCAGGTGGCGGCCATTTTGTATTCTTTTTGTGTTTTTCAAAACTTCGATCACGTTTTTGAGGCAATTGGCAACATTTGGGAAAGTTGACATGTATGGATCGATTGTGTAACTCGACCGGCAGTATCGAGATATCTAAACAGTGTTGCCACATTTGGGGTAGTTTTCGAGATTTTCCCCAAAAACTCCCTCCTGTAAAATTTTGCATGACAAATTTTTTTTTCACTGATGGCTTCGTTTATAAATCAGAAAATATAACTTGAAGGAAAATATGGAGACAGCTGATGATTGAGGATTTCGGAGACGGGTAAAGAGCACGGCCAAGGTATTGAAGATAGGTGGGGGGTTCTTAAACAAATGTCACTCGAAACCTCATCCAATTGGCGGTGAGTTGAAAAATCTCCAAAATGGCGGATTCAAGATGGCCGCCATACAAATTTCATCAGTGTTTGTCTCGGAGAGTATTAGAGATGGAATTGTGGTTTCTCGGCAAGAGATGATCAGGACGAGGAGGTCTATTTAGCGAAACGAAAATATTTCAAGATGGCGGAATATTTTTTTTCATACCAAATTAAATGGCGATTAGGAACTATAAAAGACGTCATTGTTCTCCTAGAAAGAGACAAAATACGATACAATGATGTAGGGGAGATGTGTTCGGGTGCGGGATTCGAGTAGGGAAAAATTATGACATTTCGGAAAAACAAAATGGCGGCCGACGTGATTCTTGCAACTCTTTTGTTTTCCAACCAATTTCGTTACAACTCGCAATTATTTAACAAATTAATAAATGATCAATAAAAAAAATAGAAAAAATTCGAAAAATAAGATGGTGGCGGAGCTGTATTTTTTTCAAATTTTTGATTTTTCGACCTCGAACCCCGGCGCCACAGATCCGAAACGAGGTAGTTCATGTCTAAGAGATATTATGTTTGGGTGTGGGATGGGAGTACGGAAAAATTATGACATTTCGGGAAAACAAGATGGCGGCTGATTTGCCGAAATGAACCGATTGAAGCATAGAAGATAGGTGGGGGTGCTCGACCAAATGTCATTCCAAACTTCATCCAATAGACAATGAGCTGAAAAAAATTCAAAATGGCGGATTTAAGATGGCTGCCATACCAATTTATTTGGCGTCTATCTCAGAAAGTATAAAAGATGGAAGAGTGGTTTCGTGGCAAAAGATGATCAGGGTATGTGCGATATACTAAACGTATAAGAATGGGCAGACGAAATTGAGCTCTAATTCAATGCTGTCATGGTTTATTTTACTTTGACGAAAATCTTTAACGTTTGATCGACCATTCTTACATGATTGGGGCCCAGGACGAGGAGATCTATTTAACGAAATGAAAAAAAATCAAGGTGGCGGAATATTTTTTTTCATACCAAATTATATGGCGATTAGAAACTATTAAAGACGTCATTGTTCTCTTAGAAAGAGACAGAAAACGATACAATGATGTACGGGAGATGTGTTCGGGTGCGGGATTCGAGTGGGGATAAATTATGACATTTTGGAAAAACAAGAAGGCGGCCGACGTGATTCTTGCATCTCTTTTGTTTTTTAACCGATTTCGTTACAACTCGCAATTATTGAAGAAAGTAGTAAGCGATCAATAGAAAAAGTGAAAAAAATTGGAAAAACAAGATGGTGGCCGAGCTGTAGTGTTTTAAAATTTTTGATTTTTCGACCTCGAACCGCGGCGCCACAGATCCGAAACGGAGTGGTTCATGTCTAAGAGATAGTATGTTTGGGTGTGGGATGGGAGTAGGGAAAAATTATGACATTTCGGAAAAAAAACCATATTTAGGGCTCCCTGGGATTACAAAACAGGAAACTGATACCTACCAAAGTTTTGAAAAATCAGCGCCATTTTGAAATTCTTTGTTAATTGACCGATTTCGTTCAAAATCGATATTTAGGACTCTCTGGGATCACAAAACAGGAAACTGGTACCAAAATTTTACAATATCAGCGCCATTTTGAAATTATTTGTTAATTTACCGATTTCGTTCAAAATCGATATTTTGGGCTTCCTGGGATTACAAAAAAGGAAACTGATACCAAAGTTTTAAAAAATCAGCGCCATTTTGAAATTCTTTGTTTATTGACCGATTTCATTCTAAATCGATATTTAGGACTCCCTGGGATCTCAAAACAGGAAAGTGTTATTTAAATAATATCAATACCTGGGATCCCTGGGAATTCAAAACAGGAAACTTGTACCAAAATTTTAAAAAATCAGCGCCATTTTGAATTTATTTATATATTGACCGATTTCGTTCAAAATCGATATATTGGGCTCCCTGGGATCACAAAACAGGAAACTGATACCAAAGTTTTAAAAAATTAGCGCCATTTTGAAATTCTTTGTTAATATTATTGACCGATTTCGTTCAAAATCGATATTTAGGGCTCCATGGGATCACAAAACAGGAAACAGATACCAACGTTTTAACAAATCAGCGCCATTTTGAAATTATTTGTTAATGGACCGATTTCGTTCAAAATCGATATTTGGGGCTAACCACATCCCGTGAGCTGCTTTAGCAGCTCGCGCACAGAGCGAAACACTAGTTATACTATATATAGCTCAATTACCACTGACTCACTGACTGACTCATTGACATAATTGTTCTCCTAGAAAGAGACAGAAAACGATATAATGATGTAGGGGAGATGTGTTCGGGTGCGGGATTCGAGTGGGGAAAAATTATGACATTTCAGAAAAACAAGATGGCGGCCGACGTGATTCTTGTAACTCTTTTGTTTTCCAACCGATTTCGTTACAACTCGCAATTATTGAAGAAATTAGGAAACGATCAATAGAAAAAGTGGAAAAAATTGGAAAAACAAGATGGCGGCCGAGCTGTAGTGCTTTAAAATTTTTGATTTTTCGACCCCGAACCGCGGCGCCACAGATCCGAAACGGCGTGGTCGAGCATGATAATTTTTTCTTTTTTCGACTACAATTATCCTGTATTTTGACAGAATGGAAGTGGTTTCTAAAAATTCAAGATGGCGGCTGTCGCGGCGGCCTTTTTGTTTGAGGTACGAAAAAACGCAATTTTAAAACTCAATTTTCTCACAGTTAACAACGTCGGAGCGTTTCGACTTGTACAATGCGATTTTGTGTACAACCTTGAGGTATGGATTGGGGAAAAAAATTACCCCATTTTTCGGGAAATTTTCAAGATTTACCCCAAAAATAAAAAAATCGAAATACGGACTTTTTGCAAAATTTGAGTACGAGCAACCACGTGTCCCACTTGTGCAAATGACATTTGGGTATTTTCGTCGCCGAGGTCTGGCAACACTGGAATTTATTAAAGTAAAAGTGATTTTCGACATGGTCTTTTTTCAGGGGCGATCATTTCAGCTGGGTGCGAGCGAGATGAAAAATTTAAACGTCATCAGGAGCGGTATATCCTTTAGTTTACGGGAAAATTATGAAACTTTCTAAAATGTTTCTGTGGAACGAGGTGGCGGCCATTTTGTATTCTTTTTGTGTTTTTCAAAATTTCGATCACGTTTTTGAGGCAGATGGCAACATTTGGGAAAGTTGACATGTATGGATCGATTGTGTAGCACAACCGGCAGTATCGAGATATCTAAACAGTATTGCCACATTTGGGGTAGTTTTCAAGATTTTCCCCAAAATTTCCTCCTGTAAAATTTTGTATGAAAATTTTTTTTTTCACTGATGGCTTCGTATACATGTCAGAAAATTAAACTTGAAGGAAAATATGGAGACAGCTGATGATTGAGGATTTCGGAGACGGGTAAAGGGCACGGCCGAGGTATTGAAGATAGGTGGGGGGTGCTCGACCAAATGTCATTCGAAACTTCATCCAAAAGACAATGAGCTGAAAAAAAATTCAAAATGGCGGATTTAAGATGGCCGCCATACAAATTTATTTGGTGTCCATCTCAGAAAGTATAAAAGATGAAAGAGTGGTTTCTCGGCCAAAGATAATCAGGACGAGAAGATCTATTTAGCGAAAAGAAAAAAAATTCAAGATGGCGGAATATTTTTTTTCATACCAAATTATATGGCGATTAGGACTCATTAGCATAATTTATTGTTCTCCAAGAAAGAGACAGAAAACGATACAATGATGTATGGGAGGTGTGTTCGGGTGTGATGGGAGTAGGGAAAAATTATGACATTTCGGAAAAACAAGATGGCGGCAGACGTGATTCTTGCAACTCTTTTGTTTTGCAACCGATTTCGTTACAACTCGCAACGATTGAAGAAATTAGGAAACGATCAATAGAAAAAGTGGAAAAAATTGGAAAAACAAGATGGCAGCCGAGCTGTAACGTTTTCAAAATTTTGATTTTTCGACCCCGAACCGCGGCGCCACAGATCCGAAACGGCGTGGTCGAGCATGATATTTTTTTCATTTTGCGCCTACAATTATCCTGTTTTTTGGTAGATTGGGAGTGGTTTTTAAAAATTCAAGATGGCGGCTGTCGCGGTGGCCATTTTGTTTGAGGTACGAAAAAACGCAATTTTAAAATTAAAATTTCTCACAGTTGGCAACGTCGGAGCGTTTCGACTTCTACGGGGCGATTGTGTGTACAGACTCGAGGTATGGATTGGGAAAAAAAAATTACCCCATTTCTCGGGAAATTTTCAAGATTTACCCCAAAAATAAAAAAATCTAAATACGTATTTTTTGCAAAATTCGAGTACGAGCAACCACGTGTCTGACTTGTACGTTCGATCACGTTTTTGAGGCAGTTGGCAACATTTGGGAAAGTTGACATGTATTGATCGATTGTTAAACTCGACCGGCAGTATTGATCTGACTTGTACGTTCGATCACGTTTATGAGGCAGTTGGCAACATTTGGGAAAGTTGACATGTATTGATCGATTGTTAAACTCGACCGGCAGTATTGAGATATCTAAACAGTGTTGCCACATTTGGGGTAGTTTCGAGATTTTTCCCATCAATTTCGTACTGTAAAATTTTGTATTAAAAATTTTTTTTTCACTGATAGCTTCGTATACAAGTCAGAAAATATAACTTGAAGAAAAATATGGAGACAGCTGATGATTGAGGATTTCGGAGACGGGTAAAAAGCACGGCCAAGGTATTGAAGATAGGTGGGGGGTGCTCGAACAAATGTCACTCGAAACCTCATCCAATTGGCGATGAGTTTAAAAATATCTCCAAAATGGTGCATTCAAGATGGCCGCCATACAAATTTTGTCAGTGTCTATCTCGGAGAGTATAAGAGATGGAAGTATGGTTTCTTGGCACGAGATGATCAGAGCAAGGTCTTTTTAGCGAAATGAAAACAATTTCAAGATGACGGAATATTTTTTTTCATGCCAAATTATATGGCGATTAGGAACTATAAAAACGTCATTGTTCTCCTAGAAAGAGACAGAAAACGATACAATGATGTAAGGGAGATGTGTTCGGGTGCGGGATGGGAGTAGGGAAACATTATGACATTTCGGAAAAACAAGATGGCGACCGAGGTGCTTTTTGTAACATTTTTTGTTTTCAAACCGATTTCGTTAAAACTCGCAATGATTGAAGAAATTAGTAAACGATCAATAGAAAAAGTGGAAAAAAAGATGGCGACCGAGTTGTGTTTGGCCGTTCGATTTGAGGTACAAAAAAACGCAATTTTAAAATTCAAATTTCTCACAGTTGGCAACGTGGGATCGTTTCGACTTCTACGGGGCGATTGTGTGTACAGACTCGACGTAAGGATTGGGGAAAAAAATTACCCCATTTCTTGGGAAATTTTCAAGATTAACCCCAAAAATAAAAAAGTCGAAATACGTATTTTTTGTAAAATTCGAGTACGAGCAACCACGCGTCTCACTTGTACGTTCGATCACGTTTTTGAGGCAGTTGGCAACATTTGGGAAAGTTGACATGTATTGATCGATTGTTAAACTCGACCGGCAGTATTAAGATATCTAAACAGTGTTGCCACATTTGGGGTAGTTTCGAGATTTTTCCCATCAATTTCCTCCTGTAAAATTTTGTACTAAAAATTTTTTTTTCACTGATAGCTCCGTATACAAATCAGAAAATATAACTTGAAGGCTGATGATTGAGGATTTCGGAGACGGGTAAAAAGCAAGGCCAAGGTATTGAAGATAGGTGGGGAGTGCTCGACCAAATATTATTTGAAACTTTATCCAATAGACAATGAGCTGGAAAAAAATTCAAAATGGCGGATTTATGATGGCTGCCATACAAATTTATTTGGTGTCTATCTCAGAAAGTATAAAAGATGTAAGATTGGTTTCATGGCAAAAGATGATCAAGACTTGAACTTCTATTTAGCGAAATGAAAAAAATTACAAGATGGCGGAATATTTTTTTTTCTTACCAAATTATGTCGGTTAGGAACTATAAAAGACGTCATTGTTCTCCTAGAAAAAGACAGAAAACGATACAATGATGTACGGGAGATGTGTTTGGATGCAGGATTAAGTAGGAAAAAATTATGACATTTCGGAAAAACAAGATGGCGGCCGACGTGATTCATGGAAATCTTTTGTTTTCCAACCGATTTCGTTACAACTCACAATTATTTAAGAAATTAGTAAACGATCAATAGAAAAAGTAGAAAAAATTAGAAAAACACGATGGCGGCTGAGCTGTAGTGTATTCAAATTTTATATTTTTCGACCTCGAACCGCGGCGCCACAGATCCGAAACGGGGTAGTTCATGTAAACGAGATATGTTCGGGTGCGGGATATGAGTAGGGAAAAATTATGACATTTCGGAAACACAAGATGGCGGCCGATTTGCCGAAATGAACCGATCGAAGCATTGAAGATAGGGGGGAGGGGGGGGGGGGGGGGGGAGACTACAAGTGTAGAACTATGCAAGATTTTGATACGGTTCCGTTTTACCCCCGACGGGGCTCCCTGGGATTACAAAACAGGAAACTGTTCCAAAAATTTTAAAAAATCAGCGCCCGTTTGAAATTCTTTGATAATTGACTGATTTCGTTCAAAATCGATATTTAGGACTTCCTGCAATTACAATTTACAAAACAGGAAACAGGTACCAAAATTTAAAAAAATCAGCGCCATTTTGAAATAATTATTTGTTAATTTACCGATTTCGTTCAAAAGCGATATTTAGGGCTACCTGTGATTACAAAACAGGAAACTGGTACCTACAAAATTTTAAAAAATCTGCCTATTTTGAAATACTTATTTGTTAATTTACCGATTTCTTTAATAATCGATATTTATGGCTACCAGGGATTACAAAACAGGAAACTGATACCAAAGTTTTAAAAAATCAGCGTCATTTTGAAATTCTTTGTTAATTGACCGATTTTGTTCAAAATCGATATTTAGGACTGAATGGGATCACAAAACAGGAAACTGATAACAAAGTTTTAAAAAATCAGCGCTTTTTTAAAATTCTTTGTTAATTGACCGATTTCGTTCAAAATCGATATTTAGGGCAAACCACATCCCGTGAGCTGCTTTAGCAGCTCGCGCACAGAGCGAAAAACTAGTTATACTATATATAGCTCGATTACCACTCACTGACTCACTCATTGACATAATTGTTCTCCTAGAAAGAGACAGAAAACGATATAATGATGTACGGGAGATGTGTTCGGGTGCGGGATTCGAGTGGGGAAAAATTATGACATTTCGGAAAAACAAGATGGCGGCCGACGTGATTCTTGTAACTCTTTTGTTTTCCAACCGATTTCTTTGCAACTCGCAATTATTAAAGAAATTAGGAAACGATCAATAGGAAAAGTGGAAAAAGTTGGAAAAACAAGATGGCGGCCGAGCTGTAGTGTTTTCAAATTTTTGATTTTTCGACCCCGAACCGCGGTGCCACAGATCCGAAACGGGGTGGTCGAGCATAATATTTTTTTCTTTTTTCGCCTACAGTTATCCTGTATTTTGACAGAATGGGAGTGGTTTTAAAAAATTCAAGATGGCGGCTGTCGCGGCGACCTTTTTGTTTGAGGTACGAAAAAACGCAATTTTAAAATTCAATTTTCTCACAGTTGGCAACGTCGGAGCGTTTCGACTTGTACGGTGCGATTGTGTGGACAGACTCGAGGTATGGATTGGGGAAAAAAAATTACCCCATTTCTCGGGAAATTTTCAGGATTTACCCCAAAAATAAAAAAATCGAAATACGGACTTTTTGGAAAATTTGAGTACGAGCAACCACGTGTCTCACCTGTGCCAATGACATTTGGGTATTTTCGTCGCCGAGGTCTGGCAACACTGGAATTTATCAAAGTAAAAGTGATTTTTGACATGGTCTTTTTTCAGGGGCGATCATTTCGGCTGGGTGCGAGCGAGACAAAAAATTTAAACGTCATCAGGAGCGGTATATCCTGTAGTTTACGGAAAAATTATGAAACTATGTGAAATGTTTCTGTGCAACGAGGTGGCGGCCATTTTGTATTCTTTTTGTCTTTTTGAAAATTTCGAACACGTTTTTGAGGCAGTTGGCAACATTTGGGAAAGTCGACATGTATGGATCGATTGTGTAACTCGACCGGCAATATCGAGATATCTAAACAGTGTTGCCACATTTGGGGTACTTTTCGAGATTTTACCCTAAAACTCCTCCTGTAAAATTTTGTATGAAATTTTTTTTTTTTAATGATGGCTTCGTATACAAGTCAGAAAATTAAACTTGAAGAAAAATATAGATGCAGCTGATGATTGAGGATTTCGGAGACGGGTAAAGAGCACGGCCGAGGTATTGAAGATAGGTGGGGGGTGCTCGACCAAATGTTATTCGAAACTTCATCCAATTGACAGTGAGCTGAAAAAAATTTCAAAATGGCGGATTTAAGATGGCCGCCATACAAATTTATTTGGTGTCTATCTCAAAAAATATAAAAGATGGAAGAGTGGTTTCTTGGCAAGAGATGATCAGAATGAGGAGGTCTATGTAGCGAATTGAAAAAAAATTCAAGATGGCGGAATATTTTTTTTCATACCAAATTATATGGCGATTAGGACATACATAATTGTTCTCATAGAAAGAGACAGAAAACGATACAATGATGTACGGGAAATGTGTTCGGGTGTGGGATTCGAGTAGGGAAAAATTATGACATTTCGGAAAAACAAGATGGCGGCCGACGTGATTCTTGTAACTCTTTTGTTTTCCAACCGATTTCGTTACAACTCACAATTATTAAAGATATTAGGAAACGATCAATAGAAAAAGTAGAAAAAATTGGAAAACCAAGATGGCGGCTGAGCTGTAGTGTTTTCAAATTTTTGATTTTTCGACCCCGAACCGCGGCGCCGCAGATCCGAAACGGCGTGGTCGAGCATGATATTTTTTTCTTTTCACGCCTACAATTATCCTGTTTTTTGACAGAATGGGAGTAATTTTTAAAAATTCAAGATGGCGGCTGTCGCAGCGGCCGTTCGGTTTGAGGTACGAAAAAACGCAATTTTAAAATTCAAATTTCTTACAGTTAGTAACGTCGGAGCGTTTCGACTTCTAAGGCGCGATTGTGCGTACAGACACGACGTATGGAGTGGAGAAAAAAAATTACCCCATTTCTCGGGAAATTTTCAAGATTTACCCCAAAAATAAAAAATCGAAATACGGACTTTTTGCAAAATTCGAGTACGAGCAACCACATGTCCCATTTGTACGAATGACATTTGGGTATTTTCGTCGCCGAGGTCTGGCAACACTGGAATTTATCAAAGTAAAAGTGATTTTCGACATGGTCTTTTTTCAGGGGCGATCATTTCGGCTGGATGCGAGCGAGATGAAAAATTGAAACGTCATCAGGAGCGGTATATCCTGTAGTTTACGGGAAAATTATAAAACTATGTAAAATGTTTTCGTGAAACGAGGTGGCGGCCATTTTGTATTCTTTTTGTGTTTTTCAAAATTTCGATCACGTTTTTGAGGCAGTTGGCAACATTTGGGAAAGTTGACATGTATGGATCGACTGTGTAACTCAACCGGCAGTAACGAGATATCTAAACAGTGTTTCCACATTTGGGGTAGTTTTCGAGATTTTCCCCAAAAATTTCCTCCTGTAAAATTTTGTATAAAAATTTTTTTTTCACTGATGGCTTCATATACAAGTCAGAAAATTAAACTGGAAGAAAAATATGGAGATAGCTAATGATTGAGGATTTCGGAGACGGGTAAAGAGCACGGCCGAGGAATTGAGGGTGGGGGGTGCTCGACCAAATGTCATTCAAAACTTCATCCAATTGACAGTGAGCTAGAAAAAATTTCAAAATGGTGGATTTAAGATGGCCGCCATACAAATTTATTTGGTGTCTATCTCGGAGAGTATAAGAGATGGAAGTGTGGTTACTTGGCAAGAGATAATCAGGACGAGAAGGTCTATTTAGCTAAATGAAAAAAAATTCAAGATGGCGGAATATTTTTGTTCATTCCAAATTATATGGCGATTCTAACTCATTGACATAATTTATTGTTCTCCTAGAAAAAGACAAAAAACGATACAATGATGTACGGGAGATGTGTTCGGGTGCGGGATGGGAGTATGGAAAAATCATGACATTTCGGAAAAACAAGATGGCGGCCGACGTGATTCTTGCAACTCTTTTGTTTTCCAACCGATTTCGTTAAAACTCGCAACAATTGAAGAAATTAAGAAACGATCAATAGAAAAAGTGGAAAAAATTGGAAAAAAAAGATGGCGGCCGAGCTGTAGTGTTTTAAAATTTTTGATTTTTTGATCCCGAACCGCGGCGCCACAGATCCGAAACGGGGTAGTTCATGTAAAGGAGATATGTTTGGGTGCGGGATAGGAGTAGGGAAAAATTATGACATTTCGGAAAAACAAGATGGCGGCCGATTTGCCGAAATGAACCAATCGAAGCATTGAAGATAGGTGCTAGACCAAATGTCATTCGAAACTTCATCCAATAGAATGAGCTGAAAAAAAATTCAAAATGGCGGATTTAAGATGGCTGCCATACAAATTTATTTGGTGTCTATCTCAGAAAGTATAAAAGATGGAAGAGTGGTTTTGTGGCAAAAGATGATCAGGACCTGAAGGTCTACTTGATGAACAGGAAAAAAATTCAAGCTGGCGGAATTTATTTTTCCATAGAAAATATATGGCGAATATTGAAGAGACTGTAGTCACTAGAAGTGCAGAACTTTGCAAGATTTTGATACGGTTCCGTTTTGCCCACGACGGGGCTCCCTGGGATTACAAAACAGGAAACTGGTACAAAAATTTAAAAAAATCAGTGCCATTTTGAAATTCTTTGTTAATTATTGACCGATTTCGTTCAAAATCGATATTTAGGGCTCCCTGGGATTACAAAACAGGAAACTGGTACCTACCAAAATTTTAAAAAATCAGCGCCATTTTAAAATTATTTGTTAATTTATCGATTTCGTTCAAAATCGATACTTAGGGCAACCTGGGATTGCAAAACAGGAAACTGATACCAAAGTTTTAAAAATCAGCGCCATTTTGAAATTTTTTGTTAATTGACCGATTTCGTTCTAAATCGATATTTAGGACTCCCTGGGATCACAAAACAGGAAACTGACACCACAGTCTTAAAAAATCAGCGCCATTTTGAAGTTCTTTGTTATTTGGCCGATTTCGTTTAAAATCGATATTTAGGACTTCCTGGGATTACAAAACAGGAAACTGAAACCAAAGTTGTAAAAAATCAGCGCCATTTTGAAATTCTTTGTTAATTGACCGATTTCTTTCAAAATCTATATTTATGGCTCTCTGGGATCACAAAGCAGGAAACTGATACCAAAGTTTTAAAAAATCAGCGCCATTTTGAAATTATATTTTGTTAATTGACCGATTTCGTTCAAAATCGATATTTAGGACTTCCTGGGATTACAAAACTGGAAACTGAAACCAAAGTTGTAAAAAATCAGCGCCATTTTGAAATTCTTTGTTAATTGACCGATTTCGTTAAAAATCGATATTTAGGACTTCCTGGGATTACAAAACAGGTAACTGAAACCAAAGTTGTAAAAAATCAGCGCCATTTTGAAATTCTTTGTTAATTGACCGATTTCGTTCAAAATCGATATTTATGGCTCTCTGGGATCACGAAGCAGAAAACTGATACCAAAGTTTTAAAAAATCAGCGCCATTTGGAAATTATTTGTTATTTGACCGATTTCGTTCAAAATCGATATTTAGGGC
Organism: Erebia ligea; assembly: GCA_917051295.2. NCBI lineage: Eukaryota > Metazoa > Arthropoda > Insecta > Lepidoptera > Nymphalidae > Erebia > Erebia ligea. Next base: position 20,417,132 of record OU785224.1, read on the forward strand.
TCCCTGGGATCACAAAACAGGAAACCGATACAAACGTTTTAAAAAATCAGCGCCATTTTGAAATTATTTGTTAAGTAACCGATTTCGTTCAAAATCGATATTTAAGGCTCCCTGCGATTACAAAACAGGAAACTGGTACCAAAATTTTTAAATGTCAGCGCCATTTTGAAATTATTTATTAATTACCGATTTCATTCAGTATCGTTATTTTGGGCTCCCTGGGATTTCAATACAGGAAACTGTAATTGTACCAAAATTTTAAAAAATCAGCGCCATTTTGAAGTTCTTTGTTAATTGACCGATTTCGTTCAAAATCAATATTTAGGGTTCCCTGGGATTACAATACAGGAAACCGATACAAAAGTTTTAAAAATCAGCGCCATTTTGAAATTATTTGTTAATTAACCGATTTCGTTCAAAATCAATATTTAAGGCTCCCTGCGATTACAAAACAGGAAACTGGTACCAAAATTTTAAAATGTCAGCGCCATTTTGAAATTATTTATTAATTACCGATTTCATTCAAAATAGATATTTTGGGCTCCCTGGGATTTCAATACAGGAAACTGTTCTTGTACCAAAATTTAAAAAAATCAGCGCCATTTTGAAGTTCTTTGTTAATTGACCGATTTCGTTCAAAATCAATATTTAGGGTTCCCTGGGATTACAATACAGGAAACTGTAACCAAAATTTTAAAAAATCTGCGCCGTTTTGAAATTATTTATTAATTACCGATTTCATTCAAATTCGATATTTTAGGATCCCTAATATCACAAAACAGGAAACTGTTACCAAAATTTATAAAATCAGCGTCATTTTGAAATTTACCGGTTTCGTTGGATACTTTTCGATGCTGGCGTAGATAAAATAATTTCCAATGAACAATGAATGAATGATTTTTCACGTAGCTAAAATTATTAACAAGAAGGAATCTAAATACAGGCTTGAACAAAAAACAAACAGTTTTTGTTACCATTTAATAATCTTCAATATACATCTTTAATGTTCTACTCCTGGCTAAAATTATAAATATTTAAATACGTGGCTGATTTAAAAAAAAGAACAATTTTTTTTTTAATTCACTACATGTTAGCCCTTGACTGCGATCTCACTTGATGGTAAGTGATGATGCAGTCTAAGACGGTAGCGGGCTAACCTGTTAAGGGCATGGCAGTTATATTAAACCCATACCCTATTTGGTTTCTACACGGCATCGTACCAGAACGCTTAACGCTTGGCGGCACGTCTTTGCCGGTAGGGTCGTAACTAGCCACGGCCAAAGCCTCCCACCAGGCAAATAATTATTCACATAATATATACCTACTTCTTTAAAAAATAGTAGGTATATCTTTAAAAAAATGTTATAAAGTAGCTAATGCATGCGACTCCTTTCAAAGAAACTTATGTTTGTGATCTTCCCTTTTTTAATTTTCCTTTTCTAATCCCATATTTTTTTCATAAAGCTGAAACACCACCACCCATCCTTCAAAATTAGAGACTAACACGGCCCGCGAGCTGCTTTAGCAGCTCGCGCACAGAGCGAAACACTAGTTATATTATACTATATATAGCTCGATTACCACTCACTGACTGACTGACTGACTCATTGACATAATTGTTCTCCTAGAAAGAGACAGAAAACGATATAATGATGTAGGGGAGATGTGTTCGGGTGCGGGATTCGAGTGGGGAAAAATTATGACATTTCGGAAAAACAAGATGGCGGCCGACGTGATTCTTGTAACTCTTTTGTTTTCCAACCGATTTCGTTAAAACTCGCAACGATTGAAGAAATTAGGAAACGATTTATAGAAAAAGTGGATAAAATTTGAAAAACAAGATGGCGGCCGAGCTGTAATGTTTTGAAATTTTTGATTTTTCGACCCCGAACCGCGGCGCCGCAGATCCGAAACGGCGTGGTCGAGCATGATATTTTTTTCTTTTTTCGCTTACAATTATCCTGTATTTTGACAGAACGGGAGTGGTTTTTAAAAATTCAAGATGGCGGCTGTCGCGGCGGCCTTTCAGTTTAAGGTACGAAAAAACGCAATTTTAAAATTCAAATTTCTCACAGTTGGCAACGTCGGAGCGTTTCGACTTCTACGAGGCGATTGTGTGTACAGACTTGAGGTATGGATTGGGGGAAAAAAAATACCCCATTTCTCGGGAAATTTTCAAGATTTACCCCAAAAATTAAAAAATCGAAATACGCACTTTTTGCAAAATTCGAGTACGAGCAACCACGTGTCTCATTTGTACAAATGACATTTGGGTGTTTTCGTCGCCGAGGTCTGGCAACACTGGAATTTATCAAAGTAAAAGTGATTTTCGACATGGTCTTTTTTCAGGAGCAATCATTTCGGCTGGGTGCGAGCGAGATGAAAAATTGAAACGTCATCAGGAGCGGTATATCCTGTAGTTTACGGGAAAATTATGAAACAATGTAAAATGTTTCTGTGAAACGAGATGGCGGCCATTTTGTATTCTTTTTGTGTTTTTAAAAATTTCGATCACGTTTTTGAGGCAGTTGGCAACATTTGGGAAAGTTGACATGTATGGATCGATTGTGTCACTCGACCGGCAGTATCGAGGTATCTATACAGTGTTGCCACATTTGGGGTAGTTTTCGAGATTTTCCCCAAAAATTTCCTCCTGTAAAATTTTGTATGAAAATTTTTTTTTTCACTGATGGATTCGTATACATGTCAGAAAATTAAACTTGAAGAAAAATATGGAGACAGCTGATGAGTGAGGATTTTGGAGACGGGTAAAGAGCACGGCCAAGGTATTGAAGATAGGAGGGGGGTGCTCGACCAAATGTCATTCAAAACTTCATCCAATTGACAATGAGCTGAAAAAAAATTCAAAATGGCGAATTTAAGATGGCCGCCATACAAATTTATTTGATCTCTATCTCGGAGAGTAAAAGAGATGGAAGTGTAGTTTCTAGGCAAGAGATGATCACGACGAGGCGGTTTATTTAGTGAAATGAAAAAAAATTCAAGATGGCGGAATATTTTTTTCATACCAAATTATATGGCGATTAGGACTCATTGACGTAATTTGTTGTTCTCCTAGAAAGAGACAGAAAACGATACAATGATGTACGGAAGATGTGTTCGGGTGCGGGTTTCGAGCAGGGAAAAATAATGACATTTCGGAAAAACAAGATGGCGGCTGACGTGATTCTTGCAACTCTTTTGTTTTCTAACCGATTTCGTTACAACTCGCAATTATTGAAGAAATTAGGAAACGATCAATAGAAAAAGTGGAAAAAATTGGAAAAACAAGATGGCGGCTGAGCTGTAGTGTTTTCAAATTTTTGATTTTTCGACCTCGAACCGCGGCGCCACAGATCTGAAACGGCGTGGTCGAGTATGATATTTTTTTCTTTTTTCGCCTGCAATTATCCTGTATTTTGACAGAATGGGAGTGGTTTTTAAAAATTCAAGATGGCGGCTGTCGCGGCGGCCTTTTTGTTTGAGGTACGAAAAAACGCAATTTTAAAATTCAAATTTCTCACAGTTGGCAACGTCGGAGTGTTTCGACTTCGTGGGGGCGATTGTGTGTACAGACTCGAGGTATGGATTGGGGAAAAAAAATTACCCCATTTCTCGGGAAATTTTCAAGATTTACCCCAAAAATAAAAAAATCTAAATACGGACTTTTTGCAAAATTTGAGTACGAGCAACCACGTGTCTCACTTGTGCGAATGACATTTGGTATTTTCGTCGCCGAGGTCTGGCAACACTGGAATTTATCAAAGTAAAAGTGATTTTCTTTTCTTTCTGAAATGGTCTTTTTTCAGGGGCGATCATTTCGTCTGGGTGCGAGCGAGATGAAAAATTGAAACGTCATCAGAAGCGGTATATCCTGTAGTTCACGGGAACATTATAAAACTATGTAAAATGTTTCTGTGAAACCAGGTGGCGCCCATTTTGTATTCTTTTTGTGTTTTTGAAAACTTCGATCACGTTTTTGAGGCAATTGGCAACATTTGGGAAAGTTGACATGTATGGATCGATTGTGTAACTTGACCGGCAGTATCGAGATATCTAAACAGTGTTGCCACATTTGGGGTAGTTTTCGAGATTTTCCCCAAAAACTCCCTCCTGCAAAATTTTGCATGACAAATTTTTTTTTCACTGATGGCTTCGTATATAAATCAGAAAATATAACTTGAAGAAAAATATGGAGACAGCTGATGATTGAGGATTTCGGAGACGGGTAAAGAGCACGGCCAAGGTATTGAAGATAGGTGGGGGGTTCTAAAACAAATGTCACTCGAATCCTCATCCAATTGGCGGTGAGTTGAAAAATCTCCAAAATGGCGGATTCAAGATGGCCGCCATACAAATTTCATCAGTGTCTGTCTCGGAGAGTATTAGAGATGGAATTGTGGTTTCTCGGCAAGAGATGATCAAGACGAGGAGGTCTATTTAGCGAAATGAAAAAATTTCAAGATGGCGGAATATTTTTTTTCATACAAAATTAAATGGCGATTAGGAACTATAAAAGACGTCATTGTTCTCCAAGAAAGAGACAAAAAACGATACAATGATGTAGGCGAGATGTGTTCTGGTGCGGGATTCGAGTTGGGAAAAGTTATGACATTTCGGAAAAACAAAATGGCGGCCGACGTGATTCTTGCAACTCTTTTGTTTTCCAACCAATTTCGTTACAACTCGCAATTATTTAACAAATTAATAAATGATCAATAAAAAAAATAGGAAAAATTCGAAAAATAAGATGGTGGCCGAGCTGTATTGTTTTCAAATTTTTGATTTTTCGACCTCGAACCCCGGCGCCACAGATCCGAAACGAGGTAGTTCATGTCTAAGAGATATTATGTTTGGATGTGGGATGGGAGTAGGGAAAAATTATGACATTTCGGGAAAACAAGATGGCGGCTGATTTGCCGAAATGAACCGATCGAAGCATAGAAGATAGGTGGGGGTGCTCGACCAAATGTCATTCCAAAATTCATCCACTAGACAATGAGCTGAAAAAAAAATCAAAATGGCGGATTTAAGATGGCTGCCATACCAATTTATTTGGCGTATATCTCAGAAAGTATAAAAGATGGAAGAGTAGTTTCTTGGCAAAAGATGATCAGGGTATGTACGATACCCTAAACGTATAAGAATGGGCAGACAAAATTGAGCTCTAATTCAATGATATCATGGTTTATTTTACTTTGACGAAAATCTTTAACGTTTGATCGACCATTCTTACATGATTGGGGCCCAAGACGAGGAGGTCTATTTAACGAAATGAAAAAAACTCAAGATGGCGGAATATTTTTTTTCATACCAAATTATATGGCGATTAGGAACTATAAAAGACGTCATTGTTTTCTTAGAAAGAGACAGAAAACGATACAATGACCGGTACGGGAGATGTGTTCGGGTGCGGGATTCGAGTGGGGATAAATTATGACATTTAGGAAAAACAAGAAGGCGGCCGACGTGATTCTTGCAACTCTTTTGTTTTTAACCGATTTCGTTAGAACTCGCAATTATTGAAGAAATTAGTAAGTGATCAATAGAAAAAGTGATAAAATTGGAAAAACAAGATGGCGGCCGAGCTGTAGTGTTTTAAAATTTTTGATTTTTCGACCTCGAACCGCGGCGCCACAGATCCGAAACGGGGTGGTTCATGTCTAAGAGATAGTATGTTTGGGTGTGGGATGGGAGTAAATCCATATTTAGGGCTCCCTGGGATTACAAAACAGGAAACTGATACCTACCAAAGTTTTAAAAAATCAGCGCCATTTTAAAATTCTTTGTTAATTGACCGATTTCGTTCAAAATTGATATTTAGGACTCCCTGGGATCACAAAACAGGAAACTGGTACCAAAATTTTAAAATATCAGAGCCATTTTGAAATTAATTGTTAATTTACCGATTTTGTTCAAAATCGATATTTAGGGCTTCCTGGGATTACAAAAAAGGAAACAGTTACCAAAGTTTTAAAAAATCAGCGCCATTTTGAAATTCTTTGTTAATTGACCGATTTCGTTCAAAATCGATATTTAGGACTCCCTGGGATCACAAAACAGGAAACTGGTACCAAAATTTTTAAATATCAGCGCCATTTTGAAATTAATTGTTAATTTACCGATTTCGTTCAAAATCGATATTTAGGGCTTCCTGGGATTACAAAAAAAGAAACAGTTACCAAAGTTTTAAAAAATCAGCGCCATTTTGAAATTCTTTGTTAATTAACCGATTTCATTCTAAATCGATATTTAGGACTCCCTGGGATCTCAAAACAGGAAACTGTTATTTAAATATATTACAATCCCTGGGATCCCTGGGAATTCAAAACAGGAAACTTGCACCAAAATTTTAAAAAATCAGCGCCATTTTGAATTTATTTATATATTGACCGATTTCGTTCAAAATCGATATTAAGGGCTCCCTGGGATTACAAAACAGGAAACAGATACCAACGTTTTAACAAATCAGCGCCATTTTGAAATTCTTTGTTAATTGACCGATGTCGTTCAAAATCGATATATTGGGCTCCCTGGGATCACAAAACAGGAAACTGATACCAAAGTTTTAAAAAATCAGTGCCATTTTGAAATTCTTTGTTAATATTATTGACCGATTTCGTTCAAAATCGATATTTAGGACTCCCTGGGATAAGAAAGCAGGAAACTGATACCAAAGTTTTAAAAAATCAGCGCCATTTTGAACTTCTTTGTTAATTAACTGATTTCGTTCAAAATCGATATTTAGGGCTCCCTGCGATCACAAAACAGGAAACAGATACCAACGTTTTAACAAATCAGCGCCATTTTGAAATTATTTGTTAATGGACCGATTTCGTTCAAAATCGATATTTATGGCTAACCACATCTCGTGAGCTGCTTTAGCAGCTCGCGCACAGAGCGAAACACTAGTTATACTATATATAGCTCGATTACCACTGACTCACTGACTCATTGACATAATTGTTCTCCTAGAAAGAGACAGAAAACGATATAATGATGTACGGGAGATGTGTTCGGGTGCGGGATTCGAGTGGGGAAAAATTATGACATTTCGGAAAAACAAGATGGCGGCCGACGTGATTCTTGTAACTCTTTTGTTTTCCAACCGATTTCGTTCAAACTCGCAACTATTCAAGAAATTAGTAAACGATAAATAGAAAAAGTGGAAAAAATTGGAAAAACAAGATGGCGGCCGAGCTGTAGTGTTTTCAAATTTTTGATTTTTCGACCCCGAACCGCGGCGCCACAGATCCGAAACGGCGTAGTCGAGCATGATATTTTTTTCTTTTTTCGCCTACAATTATCCTGTATTTTGACAGAACGGGAGTGGTTTTTAAAAATTCAAGATGGCGGCTGTCGCGCTGGCCGTTCTGTTTGAGGTACGAAAAAACGCAATTTTCAAATTCAAATTTCTCACAGTTGGCAACTTCGGATCGTTTCGACTTCTATAGGGCGATTGTGTGTACAGACTCGAGGTATGGATTGGGGAAAAAAAATTACCCCATTTCTCGGGAAATTTTCAAGATTTACCCAAAAAATTAAAAAATCGAAATACGCACTTTTTGCAAAATTTGAGTATGAGCAACCACGTGTCGCACTGGTACGAATGACATTTGGGTGATTTCGTCGCCGAGGTCTTGCAACACTGGAATTTATCAAAGTAAAAGTGATTTTCGACATGGTCTTTTTTCAGGGGCGATCATTTCGGCTGAGTGCGAGCGAGATGAAAAATTTAAACGTCATCAGGAGCGGTATATCCTGTAATTTACGGGAAAATTATGAAACTATGTAAAATGTTTCTGTGGAACGAGGTGGCGGCCATTTTGTATTCTTTTTGTGTTTTTCAAAATTTCGATCACGTTTTTGAGGCAGTTGGCAACATTTGGGAAAGTTAACATGTATGGATCGATCAAGTAACTCGACCGGCAGTATCGAGATATCTAAACAGTGTTGCCACATTTGGGGTAGTTTTCGAGATTTTCCCCAAAATCTCCTCCTGTAAAATTTTGTATGAAAAATTTTTTTTTCACTGATGGCTTCGTGTACAAGTCAGAAAATTAAACTTGAAGAAAATATGGAGACAGCTGATGATTGAGGATTTCGGAGACGGGTAAAGAGCACGGTCCAGGTATTGAAGATAGGTGGGGGGTGCTCGACCAAATGTCATTCGAAACTTCAGCCAATTGACAGTGAGCTGAAAAAAATTTCAAAATGGCGGATTTAAGATGGCCGCCATACAAATTTATTTGGTGTCTATCTCAGAAAGTATAAAAGATGGAAGAGTGGTTTCTCGGCCAAAAATGATCAGGACGAGAAGATCTATTTAGCGAAAAGAAAAAAAAATCAAGATGGCGGTATATTTTTTTTCATACCAAATTATATGGCGATTAGGACTCATTAGCATAATTTATTGTTCTCCTAGAAAGAGACAGAAAACGATAGAATGATGTACGGGAGATGTGTTCGGGTGCGGGATGGGAGTAGGGAAAAATTATGACATTTCGGAAAAACAAGATGGCGGCCGACTTGATTCTTACAACTCTTTTGTTTTCCAACCGATTTCGTTACAACTCGCAATTATTGAAGAAATTAGGAAACGATCAATAGAAAAAATGGAAAAAATTGGAAAACCAAGATGGCGGCCGAGCTGTAGTGTTTTCAAATTTTTGATTTTTCGACCCCGAACCGCGGCGCCGCAGATCCGAAACGGCGTGGTCGAGCATAACAATTTTTTCTTTTTTCGACTACAATTATCCTGTATTTTGACAGAATGGAAGTGGTTTTTAAAAATTCAATATGGCGGCTGTCGCGGCGGCTGTTCGGTTTGAGGTACGAAAAAACGCAATTTTAAAATTCAAATTTCTCACAGTTGGCAACGTCGGATCGTTTCGACTTGTACTGGGCGATTGTGTGTACAGACTCGAGGTATGGATTGGGGAAAAAATTACCCCATTTCTCAGGATATTTTCAAGATTTACCCCAAAAATTAAAAAATCGTAATACGTATTATTTGCAAAATTCGAGTACGAGCAACCACTTGACCTACTTGTACGAATGACATTTGGGTATTTTCGTCGCCGAGGTATGGCAACACTGGAATTTATCAAAGTAAAAGTAATTTTCGACATGGTCTTGTTTCAGGGGCGATCATTTCGGCTGGGTGTAAGCAAGATGAAAGATTGAAACGTCATCAGGAGCGGTATATCCTGTTGTTTACGGGAAAATTATAAAACTATGTAAAATGTTTCTGTGAATTGAGGTGGCGGCCATTTTGTATTCTTTTTGTGTTTTTGAAAATTTCGATCACGTTTTTGAGGCAGTAGGCAACATTTGGGAAAGTCGACATGTATGGATCGATTGTACAACTCGACCGGCAGTATATATAAACAGTGTTGCCACATTTGGGGTAGTTTTCGACATTTTCCCCAAAAATTTCCTCCTGTAAAATTTTGTATGAAAATTTTTTTTTCACTGATGTCTTCGTATACAAGTCAGAATATTAAACTTGAAGAAAAATATGGAGACAGCTGTTGATTGAGGATTTCGGAGACGTGTAAAGAGCACGGCCAAGGTGTTGAAATAGGTGCGGGGTGCTCGACCAAATGTCATTCGAAACTTCATCCAACAGACAATGAGCTGAAAAAAAATTCAAAATGGCGGATTTAAGATGGCTGCCATACAAATTTATTTGGTGTCTATCTCAGAAAGTATAAAAGATGGAAGAGTGGTTTAGTGGCAAAAGATGATCAGCACGAGCAGATATATTAAGCGAAATGAAAAAAATTTCAAGATGGCGAAATATTTTTTTATACCAAATTACGAGTATATTAAGGCGATTAGGAACTATAAAAGACGTAATTGTTCTCCTAGAAAGAGACAGAAAACGATACAATGATGTATGGGAGATGTGTTCAGGTGCGCAATGGGAGTAGGGAAAAATTATGATATTTCGGAAAAACAAGATGGCGGCCGTAGTGCTTTTTGTAACTTTTTTGTTTTCTAACCGATTTCGTTACAACTCGCAATTATTGAAGAAATTAGGAAACGATCAATAGAAAAAGTGGAAAAAATTGGAAAAACAAGATGGCGGCCGAGCTGTAGTGCTTTAAGATTTTTGATTTTTCGACCCCGAACCCTGGCGCCACAGATCCGAAACGGCGTGGTCGAGCATGATATTTTTTTCTTTTTTCGACTACAATTATCCTGCATTTTGACAGGTTGGGAGTGGTTTTTAAAAATTCAAGATGGCGGCTGTCACGGCGGCCTTTTTGTTTGAGGTACGAAAAAACGCAATTTTAAAATTCAATTTTCTCACATTCGGCAACGTCGGAGCGTTTCGACTTGTACTGTGCGATTGTGTGTACAGACTCGAGGTATGGATTGGGGAAAAAAATTACCCCATTTTTCGGGAAATTTTCAAGATTTACCCCAAAAATAAAAAAATCGAAATACGGACTTTTTGCAAAATCCCAGTACGAGCAACCACGTGTCCCACTTATACGAATGACATTTAGGTATTTTCATCGCCGCGGTCTGGCAACACTGGAATTTATCAAAGTAAAAGTGATTTTCGACATGGTCTTTTTTCAGGGGCTATCATTTCGGCTGGGTGCGAGCGAGATGAAAAATTTAAACGTCATCAGGAGCGGTATATCCTGTAGTTTACGGGAAAATTATGAAACTATGTAAAATGTTTCTGTGCAACGAAGTGGCGGCCATTTTGTATTCTTTTTGTGTTTTTGAAAATTTCGAACACGTTTTTGAGGCAGTTGGCAACATTTGGGAAAGTTGACATGTATAAATCGATTGTGTAACTCAACCAGCGGTATCGAGATATCTAAACAGTGTTGCCACATTTGGCGTAGTTTTCGAGATTTTCCCAAAAATGTCCTCCTGTAAAATTTTGTATGAAAAATTTTTCTTTCACTGATGGCTTCGTATACACGTCAGAAAACTAAACTTGAACAAAAATATGGAGACAGCTGATGATTGAGGATTTCGGAGACGGGTAAAGAGCACGGCCGAGGTATTGAAGATAGGTGGGGGGTGCTCGACCAAATGTCATTCGTAACTTCATCCAATAGACAATGAGCTGAAAAAAAAATCAAAATGGCGGATTAAAGATGGCCGCCATACAAATTTATTTGGTGTCCATCTCAGAAAGTATAAAAGATGAAAGAGTGGTTTCTCGGCCAAAGATGATCAGGACGAGAAGATCTATTTAGTGAAAAGAAAAAAAATTCAAGATGGCGGAATATTTTTATTCATACCAAATTATATGGCGATTATGACTCATTAGCATAATTTATTGTTCTCCAAGAAAGAGACAGAAAACGATACAATGATGTATGGGAGATGTGTTCGGGTGCAGGATGGGAGTAGGGAAAAAATATGATATTTCGGAAAAACAAGATGGCGGCCGACGTGATTCTTGCAACTCTTTTGTTTTTTAACCGATTTCGTTAAAACTCGCAAGGATTGAAGAAATTAGTAAACGATCAATAGAGAAAGTGGAAAAAATTGGAAAAACAAGATGTCGGCCGAGCTGTAGTGTTTTCAAATTTTAGATTTTTCAACCCCGAACCGCGGCGCCACAGATCCGAAACGGCGTAGTCGAGCATGATATTTTTTTATTTTTTCGCCTATAATTATCCTGTATTTTGACAGAATGGGAAAGGTTTTTAAAAACTCAAGATGGCGGCTGTCGCGGCTGCCGTTCGGTTTGAGGTACGAAAAAACGCAATTTTAAAATACAGATTTCTCACAGTTGGCAACGGTGGAGCGGTTCAACTTCTATGGGGCGATTGTGTGTACAGACTCGAGGTATTGATTGGGGAAAAAGATTACCCCATTTCTCGGGAAATTTTCAAGATTTACCCCAAAAATAAATAAATCGAAATACGTATTTTTTGCAAAATTCGAGTACGAGCAACCACGTGTCTCACATGTATAAATGACATTTGGGTATTTTCGTCGCTGAGGTCTAGCAACACTGGAATTTATCAAAGTAAAAGTGATTTTCGACATGATCTTTTTTCAGGGGCGATCATATCGGCTGGGTGCGAGCGACATGAAAAATTAAAACGTTATCAGGAGCGGTATATCCTGTAGTTTACGGAAAACTTATAAAACTATGTAAAATGTTTCTGTGAAAAGAAGTGGCGGCCATTTTGTATTCTTTTTGTGTTTTTCAAAATTTCGATCACGTTTTTGAGGCAGTTGGCAACATTTGGGAAAGTTGACATGTATGGATCGATTGTGTAACTCAACCGGCAGTATCGAGATATCTAAACAGTGTTGCCACATTTGGGGTAGTTTTCAAGAATTTCCCCAAAAATTTCCTCCTGTAAAATTTTGTAAGAATTTTTTTTTTTTCACTGATGGCTTCATATACAAGTCAGAAAATTAAACTTGAAGAAAAATATGGCGACACCTGATGATTGAGGATTTCGAGGACGGGTAAAGAGCACGGCCAAGGTATTGAAGAAAGAGTTCGACCAAAGGCATAAAAAAAAAACATAAAACTACCAACATACCCGCCTACCTGAATACCAGCCTACCTGCATACCCGCCTACCTGCTTACCCGCCTACCAACATACCCGCCTACCATCATACCCGCCTACCGACATACCCGCCAACCGACATACCCAACCAACAAACCCGTACGTACACCCCAAATTGCACACATCCTGCAATTTTAATGTCGTCGATTTTCCGTTACATTATAAGATCTGTTAATTTTAATGAAAAAGTGAACCAGCGCCATTTTGAAATTCTTTGATAATGTACCGATTTCTTTCATATTCGATATGATTTAGGTCTCTCTGGGATTACAAAACCGAAAACTGATACCAAAGTAAAAAAAATCAGCGCCATTTTGAAATTCTTTGTTAATTGACCGATTTCGTTCAAAATCGATATTTAGGGCTCCCTGGGGTCACAAAATAGGAAACTGATACCAAAGTTGTAAAAAATCAGCGCCATTTTGAAATTCTTTGTTAATTGACCGATTTCGTTCAAAAACGATATTTAGGGCTCCCTGGGGTTACAAAACGGGCAACTGATACCAAAGTTTAAAAATCAGCGCCATTTTGAAATTCTTTGTTAATTGACCGATTTCGTTTAAAATAGATATTTAGGACTCCCTGGGATTACAAAACAGGAAACTGTTACCAAAATTTAAAAAAATCCGCGCCATTTTCTCTCAAGCTCAATTTTGTGTATCCATTCTGATACGTTTGAGTATCGTACATACATAAACGTATAAGAATGGTAAACGAAATTGAGCTCTAATTTAATGCTGTTATGGTTTATTTACTTTGCCGCAGAACTTTAACGATTTCATCGGCCATTCTTACATTATTGGGGGGCTGATACCAAAGTTTTAAAAAATCAGCGCCATTTTGAAATTCTTTGTTATTAACCGATTTCGTTCAAAATCGATATTTAGGGCGCCCTGGGATCACAAAACAGGAAACTGATACCAAAGTTTTAAAAATTCAGCGCCAATCTGAAATTCTTTGTTAATTGACCGATTTCGTTCAAAATCGATATAAGGGCTCCCTGGGATTACAAAACAGGAAAGTGATACTAAAGTTTTAAAAAATCAGCACCATTTTTAAAATCTTTCTACTTAAAGGTGAATTGTGTATCTAAGTAAATAAATTCGGTTTAATACAATAAAGATGTCAAGTCTGTACTACTTAGTACTAACGTCTCACCACATCTCGTGAGCTGCTTTAGCAGCTCGCGCACAGAGCGAAACACTAGTTATATATATACGAATGAAAGACGGAGAAAGCGTGATTCGTATCAACTGCGAAGAGGACCTCAAGAAACTGTCGAAATCGGCGTGACTATACACAGGCTTAAGTAAGATTAAAAATAATTTAGATTTAGTAAAGTTTATAAATGCATGCAACCTTTTACATAAAATAAACACTCAATCACAGAAACAAACCAACATTCATCTATTAAATTATAAAACTCTAACACTGTATAATATATTACACATAATCACACATCCGCTCATAAAATACACAATCTCATTTACACACATTACAATATTGTATTATCATTTAATCAGAAGAGCCTACAATTTTACAATGTTTGATCTTCCTGTCCGCATCACAACTTACACCCTGAACAACTCATTCAAAATTATTTTTACTGACAATGGCTAACATACAAGCAATTACGGCTGACATTGATAATAACATTAATGTTGGCAATGCTGTGATTGCGGACATTCCAGAACAATGTAGGATGCTGTTAAAAGAAAACAGTATAAAATTTAATGTATTGACTCAAAATATAAGAAGCCTTGCACATAACTTCGATGAATTTCAGGTACTTCTTAAACGTTTAGACATCTCCTATGACATGATAATTCTTACAGAATGTTGGTTGACTGAAAACACTAACATACCAAAAATAAACAGCTACGTATCTTATGCTACTAAAAACTATATCAATCAGAATGACGGACTTGTCATTTATATTAAACAAAACATAACTAGTGTTGTCAACGAACCCGAATACTTCAACGATGCTAACTGCATAGTAACTTCTATCGGTAATGACTTTGCAATAATCTCAATATACAGGCCACCCTCTTTTAAAAATTTACAACCGTTTTTAGAATCATTAGACAAAGTGTTATATCAACTTAGAAGCTGTAAAACTATCGTTTTGATGGGAGACCTAAATATTAATATTGCAGACCATAATTTAACTGCTGGAGACACTACGGAGTATGTAAACCTCTTAGCATCGCATGGACTCTTACCGGCGCATAATTTTCCGACACGGCTAAATAACTGTCTAGATCATTGCTTTATTAAAACTAAAAATAATACATCGACAGTAGTTTGCAACTCCACTATTACTGATCATTATTGCGTTATGACAGCTTTACCGATAACACAAGCAAAATCTAAAAAACACTCAATAAATCGTACAAAAACTGACTACAATGCAGTAATTTCAGAACTATCTAATATTAACTGGAGCGAACAATTTAGTAATATTAATGCAAATGATATGACTAACACTTTTGTAGAAATTCTCACTAATACTATTAATAAATTTACGACTACGTTTAAATTATCAAGGCGAAAAGCTAATATCAAACCCTGGATAACCCCTGGGCTATGTCGGTGCATGAGAAATCGCGACAATCTCCATAAAAAACTCCGTAAAAACCCTAATAACGAAATACTAAAAGTCACGTATAAGCGCTATAGAAATACATGCAATAATCTATTGAAATCTTTGAAGAATAACTATTATAAGAATGAAATTAATAATAGAAATCTAAAAGATAAATGGGAAGTTATAAAGAAAATGTGTAATATAAATCAAAGGGAGAATTCTGCAATAGATCTTCTACAAACAAAGTCTATTCCCACAGCCTCACTTGACTACATAAACAACTATTTTATAAAAGTAGGCGATGATTTGGCTAATAATATCCTGAAAAGAATTCATAAGGACGAAATAGAACTGACCCGACTACTAAAACCACAAAATATAGGTGCACCTGTGAATTCTATGTCACTTCTCCCAACTGATGAGTCTGAAATAAAACGTATAATATTAAACTTAAAATCTACGAATTCTACTGGACCAGATGGTATACCAACATACTTACTCAAAAAGGGAATAGAAATATTTGCATTGCCAATTTGCACCATTTGTAACCGTTGTATAGCTGATGGCATATTTCCTGATGCTCTGAAAAAGTCCGTCGTCATACCAATACATAAATCTGGGGATAGGAATCAGGTGTCGAACTATAGACCTATCTCCCTTCTCCCTGTGCTTGCCAAGGTATTGGAGAAAATAGTAAATAGTCGACTTAGGAGTTTTCTTGACTGTAATAATCTTCTTTCACCCAATCAATACGGGTTCAGAAAGAATAAATCAACTGATGACGCAATCCATGAATTAACATCCTATGTTGTAGAAAATCTGGATAAAGGACACAAGACTATTGGAATTTTCTTAGATCTAGCTAAGGCCTTTGACACCGTTTCCATACCGATTCTAATTAGGAAGCTTGAGTATATAGGTGTTAGGGGTATGCCTTTAGAACTTTTAATCGATTATCTCTCTAATAGGCAGCAAAGGGTAAGAATCGATGGTTATGAAAGTCAGGAACAGAGCGTTAGGTACGGTGTGCCCCAAGGGAGCGTCCTTGGTCCAACTCTGTTCCTGATTTACATAAATGATTTATGCAATATTAAATTAAACAAGGGGAGAGTTATATCTTTTGCGGATGATACCGTGTTACTTTTCGGGGCCAAGTCATGGCTAGAAGCTAATAAGCTAGCAAATGAAGGACTTCGTCTGGTAACCTCATGGCTTGATCATAATCTTCTTACTCTAAATTCTGATAAAACAAAATATATGACCTTTAGCATAAACAATAAAACCCAGCCCCGACCAAATGACATCTGTATTAAAGTTCACTCATGTGTATTGGATAGTTGTTTGTGCCACAGCATTAAAGCTACTGGTAGTATTAAATACCTTGGTGTACTATTAGACCAGAATCTTAATTGGAAAGAACATATTATTTTAAAATTAAGCTGTAGAATTAGGAAACTTATCTATATATTTAAGCTACTTAGAAATGTTTGCTCACCTAGCCTACTTTTGACTATTTACTACGCTCTATGTCAGTCAGTAACTACCTACGGGATTAAAGCGTGGGGCGGTACATCCAAAACTACTTTGTTGAGTATCGAAAGGGCACAGCGCTCTGTACTAAAAGTAATGACATTCAAAAAATACACTTATCCTACTCATTTATTGTATTCTGAATTGAAGGTTCTCTCCGTGCGTAAACTATTTATAAAACAAGCAATAATCGCACAGCATAAATACCAACCTGATAGAACACTGAATCGTAGACAAGATAAGGTCTTCAATATTCCTCGCCAAAAAACTGTCTTTGCTCATAAATTTATCAACTACCTCGGCCCAAAATTATATAATGCAATAAGCAAGGAAATAAGATTGAAAGGTTTTAAAGTCCGTAGCTTGAAAGAACAATTATTAAAGTATCTTAATACACTAAACTACAACCAAACAGAAGATCTTCTGATAAAGATAATATAAATTGACTTAGAATAATACGATAAACACACGCTCATGCACGCGCTATCACAAACACGCGCCCGCGCGCTCACACGCACACACACACACACACACGCACACACACACACGCACACACACACACCATCACACACACACACACACACACACACCATCACACACACACACAGACAAGCAGATGCACTTGTGCACTATTTATTTATTTATCTTGTATAATGTTCCGTAACTGCTAGCAACTATGTTTGTATCATAGAGGGAAGTTCCTACTTTCCAAGATACAGTCTATACTAGTTTGGAAAGTGGGAGATCATAAAATTATTACATAATAATTGTTAGCACACCACTAGTTGTATCACCTTTAATTAATAATTAACGCATTTAGTTAATTCATTGTAACACCTTTTAGTTTTTAAGTTGGCTGTGCTATGTATGTTTTAAATAAATTAAAAATTAAAATTAAAATTAAATTAAAAAAAAATTTAAAAAAAAAAAAAAAAAAGTATGGATGGAAATATGGATGTTTGTTACTCAATCACGCCAGAACGACTGAACGGATCTGGTCGAAATTTTGCACAGAGATAATATAATATTATAGTCTGGAATATTATTTCTGGCTTATTTTTATCCCGGATAATTAAAGAGTTCCCGTGGGAACCAAAAAACCTTAATCCACGCGGACGAAGTTGCGGGCATCAGCTAGTCTATACTATAATATTATAAATGCGAAAGTTTGGATAGATAGGATGTTTGTTACTCAAACACGCCAGAACGGCTGAAAGGATCTAGATGGAATTTGGCACAGAGATAAATTATAGTCTGGAGTAAACATAGGCTACTTTTTATCCCGGATAAATATAGAGTTCCCGCGGGAACAAAAAAAACCCTCAATCCACGCGGACGAAGTCGTGGACATCAGCTAGTAATAAATAAAGAAAAACAGGGATAAAACCGAAATACCGGCAATCGTTTTTAAGCAAAACAACCGGGATTGCGCTCACTTAGTGCCGCTGGATTTATGGTCGCTTCCTTGCATTCAGTGTAATTTGGTAGAAGCCGTGTTGGTACTCGCTCTAAGCTGATAACGGGTAAGTTATTGCTACTCCGATAACGTTCCGAGTTTTTTAATTAAATTTTAGAAGCATTTAACGTGCTTTTTTCAGCGTGTACTAATGCTTAGCGTTTTAGTTTTGTATATCGAAATTATCAGATGGAAACGTTAATTATTTGCTTAAACTTATCTTATCTGAAAAAAGCAACAATAAACGTTGTTTTTATAATAATATGAATGATATTGTTATTGTTTTCACATCCAGTTTTTTAAACCTTTGTAGATATGCAAATAGTTGATGCTTTGATGTCGAAGAAATTGTTGAAAGCGCGCCCTCTGGCGCATAGGCCTCCACCAGGTGTTTCCAGTTAACTCGGTCTTGAGCTTCTCTTGTCCATAGTGCATCTAAATATTAAAACATATTAAATTTCAATAAAGAGGCAAAAGACAGAAATTCTATGATATATATACAAAAAAAAGAAGGACAGAAAGTAACAGTGGACAGTAACTGGTAAGTGAAAACTTTAGTTTAACTACAACTACAACACTACTACAACAACAACTACTATACTACTGACAAGATAACAACTACTATACTACTGACAAGATAACTAAAACCGAGAACCATAAAGTGCAGCAAGTAAGTAGATAAGTATGCTGAAATCATATTTAACTTACCAGTTAAAAAAAGAAAGATAAAATCAATAATATTTTTAACGATCTTTCTGAAAACTATAAAAAAAACAAAGTGCCCTTTGTTTTTTTTATCCAAAACCTCTTGAATTAAATCGAAAAACATAAAACAAACAAACCAATATGGCTATTGGCTACTGATTACTCGTTAAAAATTATTATTTGCGAAATTATTTTCTCTTTTTAAGCTTTATTATTTCAATTTGGAATTGTTCGCGTAACAAAAGGGAATAAAAGGGAACAAATAAGAGAACAAGATGTCTGATTAAACGGTTTGAAACGTTTCATTGCTCCCCCGGCGTTTGGCATTACGCAATTAGTTTCAAGGGCAGTTCAGACTACCTACGCTTTATTACAGAACACTAACTACGTCATCGTCTCAACCGATATCCACTGCTGGACGAAGGTCTCCTGCATGGCTCTCCACAGAACTATTGATTTACTGAGGCTATTATAAAATTGACGAAGCAATCGACTTTGGGTCCAACTCCCCGCAGGATAGTATAATAACTTACACTACTGTATTTAATTTATATACCTACGTATTGTAATATCAGTAGCATCAGCTTTCCAAACTTGGTAGATTCGTTCGACTATTCATAAGCACTTGTAAAAAGTCTATTTGAATAAAAAACTTTTGAATTTTGAATTTTGAACCGGTGGTAGATTCTTACTTACGACTAATCATAAGTGGCACAAGTTGTCCTACATAAAATAAATCATATTTTTATTTCATTTCATTTTTCATATCTTGTTTTTTAAAAAAGAGCAACTGTTGGGTTTTTACGGGCTCTTCTCAGCAGAATCCTCTTTCCGAACAGGTGGTAGAGTCAAAACATGACGTAACATAAGAGACACCTGTATGTCCTACATGTTGTAAATAAAATAAGTTTATTTAGTTTATTGACAACACGGTCTTGGGCCGCTTGTGGGTCGGTCCTGCGCCTGATCTCTCTGCGGTCGTGTCGGATTTTCCGTTCCATCGGGTGTTATGAGTAAAGGAACAGAAAGTGCACCTGTGTTTACGCACACACTAGGGCACCATAATATCTCCCGCGCAGATGGCTAATCTCTCTGGAGACAATCGGTTTTTACACGGCTTCGTACCGGAACGCTAAACCACTCGGCGGCACGTCTTTGCCGGAACTTGCTATCAGTTTGTAGTAAGGAATGAAATTGCCGGTTCTATGAGTGCTAAATAAATCATTTTTTTTTTTTTAAATATATGTATAAGCGAGCGCTTGGCTGCAATCAGACTTGCTTGGCAAGTGGTGATGCAGCCTAAGGTGGAGCGCGCTTGCCTAGAACCTTCCTAGAACATGCTTCACTCTTGAAATATCGTCGGCGATGTACCGTCGAGCCAAACGCCCAATATGTCACAATGCAGGTGTTAATACCGATACGCCTTGTGAAACACTCTCCTGTATGCGGTATTTATCGCACGGAGCCCGAGCTAAATCCCGCCATTCGGCTCGATTAATCGGTAAAAAGTAAACATGCTTAGATTAATGGTGCAGTTAGGTAGATTTCCACTTTAATTTATGTAATACTAGCTTATGCCTGCGACTTCGTCCGCGTGGTTTAAGTTTTTTTTATTTCCGCGGGAACTCTTTTATTTTCCGGGATAAAAATTAGCATAAGTCATTCTCCAGTCCTCAACTATACCCATGCCAAAAATCACGTCGATCCGTTGCTCTGTTGCGGTGTGATTGAAGGATAAACCAACAAACCAACAAACAAACACACTTTTGCATATTTTATAATAGGTATGTATTAGTAGGTATGATATTAAATTTTGAAGAAACAATAATCCATACCTACTACCTATATACTCAATATTATTATACTTCAACTATAGTATTGTAGTAGGTACTTGATTGCTGTAGTACCAACGTACTTTTACCTATTCTTTATCGAATAGGTAATAGTAATAGTACGTTATTTAGGTAGGTGTTATTATGGTTCCGTAACCAAATGGCAAAAAACGGAACCCTTATGGATTCGTCATGTCTGTCTGTCCGTCCGTATGTCACAGCCACTTTTTTCCGAAACTACAAGAACTATACTGTTGAAACTTGGTAAGTAGATGTATTCTGTGAACCGCATTAAGATTTTCACACAAAAATAGAAAATAGAAATTTTAGGGGTCCCCATACTTAGAACTGAAACTGAAAAATTTTTAGACACTTCCAAAGTGGTAAAATGTGTGTGTGTCGCCCCCCACCGACGGCTTAACGTGCTCTCCGAGGCACGGGGGTGAAACACCGCCAACTTCCTAACTCAGGGCTCGTGCTGAGAATTTCTAGTCAGAAAAACTCAACACTTATTAAGGCCCGACCAACTAAACATGCTAACCACTAGACCAACAGGCAGTTTCTATATACATACTCGTACATATAAAACATTAAAAATGTTTCTACCTCTGTTCGCATTGACTGAGACTTGCTACTATTACCTATTCTGTGCTTAGACGTCTGTTCGTTATAGACTTTAAAACCATCCAACCCATCCAACCGATGTGCCCCAAACCGGTTTCATTAGAAAGAAATCATACTAATATTATAAATGCGAAAGTGTGTTTGTTTGTTGGTTTGTTGGTTTATTGGTTTGTTGGTTTGTCCTTCAATCACACCGCAACGGAGCAACGGATCGACGTGCTTTTTGGCATGGGTATAGTTGGGGATCTGGAGAATGACATAGGTTACTTTTTATCCCGGAAAATTAAGGGCATCCCGCGGGAATCAAAAAAAACTTAACCCACGCGGACGGAGTCGCGGGCATCAGCTAGTTCATCATAATGCGAAGTCGGTGTAAGTTTTTTTTTAGCTAGTACCCAATACAAATTAGTTTCAACAGGAACTCAGCACTATGAAATATGAATACGAGATCTTCATTGGTCATGATTGACGTCTGTATCAATGTCCCCCAGGCCCCGAGCCGGGACAAGTTGAGTGAATTAGTTGCGATCACTGGCCGCCCAGGATCCCCAGCAGGGCTAGCATGCGCACAACGAGTAAAATTATGTCTACCCATTTTTTCGCGTTATCTCTATTTGTCTACCAAAGCAAACATGGTAACACATATGACTTGTCTCGTTACATCAAAAGTAGAGATAGAAGTAGTATTTCTTAACTCTGGTATTTTTTACGAACCCTTACTAGGGCATGCTCCCGGGATTCCCGGTATCAAAAGTACCGGGAATTCCCGGAACTTCTGAATTTTAATAATAATAATAATAACAACAACATCTTTCGAGGCTCTCATTGGGTAGCTGGGTCAAGGGCCAGATCCAGAGGGCTGTACTCCTAGACACGGCTCGCATTGTCAGGAGGTTCCTCTCTCTGGGGCCCTGACCGCCGGTTTCTTGGACCCTGTTCCCGAGACCGGTGGAACGCTATTTTTTATATTTTTAAATTTTTTTTTATTTTTTATTTTTGTTTTCATAAGTAGTTAAATATTTAAAAATGTAAAAAATATGGAGCTTAATAAAATAAAAGAATAATAATAATATAATCTTTATTTCAGACATATCATCCATAATAATTAATCATACAATACTACTAAACTATATCTAATGTTAGTTGTGTTAGTAAAAAAGAACTTTTAACTATATTAGTGGTGTTAATTAACATTATATCTACCGTTTGCAAAACACTGGGAGTGCATGTGCATGCCCACCCAGTGTCTCACAAAAGGATTTTCAAATTTTTCCATGAGTGCATTGAGAATACCGTTGGAACTCCCCCGCATCCTACTCATCATTGATGCTGCTCTTTTCCTCATAATGCCATGGAAGTCATCTGTGTGGGCTTCAGCAAACATTAGTGACGCACTGCAGAAACAGGGCAACCCCAACAGCACTCTGAATCCGTTATTGTACTGGACTCGCAGGTCGTTGTAGGCCCTCTGCGTATATGTCACCCATAAGCTGCACGTGTAAAACGTTTGGCAATATGCCTTAAATAGTGTGAGCTTTACCTCCTTGTTGCAACGTGCAAACCTACGAGCTAACATATTGCATCGGACCGCCAACACCCTGCGTTCCCTTTCCATATCTTTAACATCATATTTTCAGTCCCGGTTCTCCACATTACGAAACCGGTACTTTTGATACTTTCGAGCCTCGGAGTAAATAGATTATGTCCCTTACATGCCGACTATTTTTTTCTCGTAATATACCAGGTTTTGTGCATGTTAGGGTAAACGACATATTAGCCAGCAACGACAACAAACTCTATCGTAGCGAGATATCTCGCTGTGCGCATGCTAAGCCTCAGATGTCCGGTTGTCAGAACTTTGCGCGGCCATCGCTGCTAGTAATTGATTGGATAACTATTAGTTGCTAATTAAGTTGAACTACTTACTGTTAGTTACACAAACAAATCTGCCACTAATAAAATAGATGGATGATAGTATTATTGATTGAGGTTTTTTGGTTCCCACGGGAACTCTAATATTCCGGGATAAAAAGTAGCCTTTGTGTTATTCCAGACTATAATCTATCTCTGTGCCAAATTCCATCCAGATCCGTTCAGCCGTTCTGGCGTGATAAAGTAACAAACATTGACATCTATCCATCGAAACTTTCACATTTAAAATATTACTTTTGTCAAAATTCCAAATGTATTCCAGGGTTAAACGTAGCCTGGCGCGGGGTCTCTGCAAACGGGCCTTAGTGTGTTTCAGTCATAAAGATGCCGAAGTGGCACCCCTCCAAAAATTAATTAATAAGAAGTATATTGTCTGAACATAGATTTATTCGAATTACTATTATACCTACCTAGACACAGTATCCCCAGCGCGATCTAATATACAACAGCGCCACCTATGACGCGCACCTGAACATAATTTCGGCAATGTAAAAAAACTAGACCGATTATATAGACCACCATCCCGCGCTCATGTTTATTTATCCTTTCACCAAAGGTTGTCTGTAAGAGATTGCTTTAGCAATAAGACCGCCTTTGCACATTTCTAACCTAACCTAACCATAGCAGGGATATGGCAGTTATATTAAACCTATACCTTTATTCTTTATTTGTGAAACATGCCTGGGAGAGACATTACAGTTGCCCAATTCGTCTGCCCAGACTACAAATACCTTAAAATTAAAAATAAAAATAACACAAAAAAAAAACTAAACTAACAAACTAGACATAATAAAAAACTCAAATAAAAAATTAAAAAAAAAACATTAAAAACACTAAAATAAACTACATCTAAGTACTTTCTAGCAAAGGTTTTATTTTATTTACGAGTTGGAGCGGTGGGGTGTTAAAAAACCTAAATCGCTTGGCGGCACGACTGTACCTACCTGTTTACCTGCCATAGAAAAATCAGATATTATAAATTCTTAAAATGATCCTGTCAGATATCGAGAACTCCCACATAAAAGACCACAGCGCTCATCGGGGAAGTCATCGTTTTTGGTAGACCAAGGCAATAAGCTTTAGGTACTTATACATAGAGATCTTCTAGGTTTTCTGCGAATAAAACAGATTGTTTTTCTTCGTCTACAAATAAAATGACTGTTTAAAACTAGTGGTAAAACAGCCATCAGCTAAAGTGAGTCAGTAATAATCCGCCTCCACAGGGAGCACTGCTCTAGACTCCCTCACCTACACTTTTTAGGCCAAGTTTTATCGCTGAAATTTATTTACCGCAATTTTTATCACTGATTCTTGTGTCTGAGTAACCTTACCTTTTTAAAAAACCTGCATAAAGAACCTACTTTTTAAAAGTACCTTTTTGGATTTATGACTGAGTTATTAAACCTTTTCTAGAGGTTTCCATAAATTTATCTCGTAGCTTAATCTCACATCTCACATCTCATCTCTCTCTCATTTCAATATCCAGTGATTCACAAAAAAATATCATTCGTATTCGGCAGTCGTATTTTTTAATTCGTTGAGTTATATTCACTTGTGATCTGTTGGTAGTGACGATTTAGCAAGCTTGCGAAAAGTATTTACGCAAGTATTATTTGTATAATTATTCATACAAACTCATACAAAGAATATTTGCCGCGCCGCAGTGGGACTAGACCTTAAAAGTCCATAAAGCAATCCTAGAAAACTACGAGTAGTTCCGGTTTGTTATGTATTAGGTGTATGCCAAGCGCAGACGACAGCTCGTATGGAGCTGTGACAGCGAGTGACGCGACGGATTAGCTGCCTGCTGCAGACGACAGATGCAATCGAGTGCCGCTGCTCCTCTGTTGATAAACTCGTATACGTAATATGTCACATGTCATGATTATTATGTCCAATATAGATTTCTCATATCACGTACTAGCTGATGCCCGCGACTTCGTCCGCGTGGTTTAAGTTTTTTTTGATTCCCGCGGGAACTCCCTAATTTTCCGGGATAAAAAGTAGCCTATGTCACTCTCCAGGTCCTCAACTATACCCATGCCAAAAATCACGTCGATCCGTTGCGGCGTGATGGAAGGACAAACCAACAAACGACAAACCAACAAACAAACACACTTTCGCATTTATAATATCAGTATGATTAGTCTAGGCAATAAAGCTAGTGGGGCTAGTATAGCTATACTAATAATATAAATGCGAAAGTTTGGATGGATGTATGGATAGATGGATGGACGTTTGTTACTCAATCACGCCAGAACGGCAGAAAGAATCTGGACACAGATTCCTTATAGTCTAGAATAACACATAGGTTACTTTTTATTCCAGAAAATTAAAGAGTTCCCGCGGGAACTAAAAATCCACGCGGGAATTCACGCGGTCGAAGTCGCGGGCATCAGCTAGTATTTTATAAATATCCAATAAAAAATCAAAAAGGAAGTAATAATTTTCATGCTATACCATGATGCATATATAATTTTCATGCAATTGTTAAAGCAGGAAGGTACATAATCGCGTAAATGCAGTTTGGGTTTGATAATAAAATCGGTTTAAATATCGATGTTCTGCATGATTGTTTTTTTGGATATTTCGATTTTGAGTGTAAATAGGTACCTACTATTATTTTGAAAAGAAATCGAAGAAATATTCAATCATAAATATTAAGTTTTAACTTCCGCATTTTTTTTTATATTTTTGCATAAGTTTAGGTTCATACCATACTACAACCCTGCCAAGTTTCAACGACTGAGGATTTAATGCGGGGGTCTTCATACAACAAACCGTACGTAATTGTAAAACGTAACGATAAAATTCCGTGGGAACTACTTTATTTTCCCGGTTATAAAAAGAATCCTAATATCCTTTTTCGAGATGCACCCTATCTCAGTACAAAATTTTGTCGAAGTTTGTTGGAAATTGGCCGTAAATGCGTTACAAACAAACAGCCACTCTTTCGCAATTATAATATTATAGTATGGATGTATTTTCGTCAATATCCGAAGCTGCAAAATTCTTACAACTAAATGGTTAAAGACACTTTCATATGACGACACAGAAGATATTGTAAAACTGAAATAATAGATTCACACACATACTCTTACACACACACATACACACACACACACACACACACATACACACACACACACACACACACGGTCACACACACACACACACACACCACACACACACACAAACACACACCACACACAAACTAACTTACTTGTAATTAACGGTTTTTGTATTATTTTAAAATAATAATTTTTATTTAAATTGAATAATTTGCATGCTAATTACATATGTAACTATTTGCTCCGATATCTTTTGTAAATTGTAAAATCTCAATCTGGAGGTGGGCGATAATAGCTGTAACACAGTTATTAACTAACACAGCTGTTACCGTTCCCTAGTTATTAAGGTACCTCTGTAACATTTGTCTGAATAAATTATTTATTATTATTATTATTATTATTTCCACTCCAGCTAAGTGGGTTAATATAACTCGACAGTTGCCCTTTATTTCTGCTTTGATCTCTGTAGACCTCTATTTTCTGTTGTGATATTTCGAGCTGTACGAGTATATTAATTGCTACTAAGATACTCGTAATGCCCGCGACTTTTTCCGCGTGGATATAGGTTTGTTATTTTGCTTATTTTCATAGTATTATGTCTTATGGAATCTTACTGTGGGGTAAAGCGGCAGATATTCAAAAAAATTTTGTATTACAAAAAAGGGCAGTACGTGCAATATATAATTTAAAACCACGTGAATCCCTTAGAGAGAAATTCAAGGAAATAGGTATTCTTACAGTAGCTTCGCAATATATTTACAGTAATTTAATCTTTGTAAAACAGCACGTTCTGAATTTCAAAAGAATATGCGATTTGCACGATAGGCCAACTAGAAACCGCCATAGGCTCGTGACTCCATCGCTCCGCCTCAAGAAAGTCCGACGGTCGTTCGTGGGAATGAGCATTCTATTCTATAACAAAATTCCACAACCTATTTTAAACTTGCCTTTACACAAGTTTAAAAAGTCCATTAAAAGTATGCTTTTGAAAAAAGCTTATTATACTGTTGAAGATTACGTAATTTTTTTTTTTTTTTTTTTTATCCACTACAAGTGACAAAGGAGCATGGATTTGACTCGCTCCAGCAATGCTAAGGACAGCGGTTACTTAAGTAATTACAAATTGATGAAATTGTAAATTTTTTTTAAGAGCTACCGCCGAGTTTCTTGCTGGTTCTTCTCGGTAGGAATGGCATTCCGAACCAGTGGTAGATTCATTCGACTATTCATAAGCACTTGTAAAAAGTCTATTTGAATAAAAAACTTTTGAATTTTGAATTTTGGAATAATTCGTGAACTCTATTATTTACCGAAATAAAATATTGTCTATGTCCAAAGTTCTGCAACCTCTGTGTAAAGTTTTGTCAAAATCGGTTGATATGATGGGAGTGCATGGACATATTCTTACACTTATTTCGATTGTCCACGATGGGCCGTAATATTACGACATTTTTTAAAAAAATTGTATCCCAACCATAATTCAGTGGGCCAGGAGTAAATGTGGTGGGGCGGGCGGTCACGACCCGTACAATTAAAACAGACCGACAGACCATGACAGACAGAACTAGATGCTCATATGTATTATATCAGTATGTATTTCTTGAGTAGATCTAGCAATTACAAGGTTATTTCAGTGCCAGGTATGTTAGTGGCGTGTTACATTGTTGATTACGAGCCCCGCCTCGACGTAATTAATGTGAAGAACAGAGGCATGTTAATTGTAACGCGTACTCGTCAAATTACTGTTTGCTGTCAAACGACTGCCGAGCACCACATCTAAATAGACGGCGCCTTAATACTAACGCGAATATTTACATCTTAATTCGAGTAGAGATATAATATACACGTGATACTACTGCTGGTGCTTTGAACATATTATAATACCTTGTAAGTTAATGTTTAATAAAAATAAAATAAATTAATGTTTACTCTGAAAAAATAATAATAATGATGTCCTCCCGACCGAATTTCGGTCACGGTGGTCAGTTCCCAGAGGTGAGCCATCTGCGCGGGAAATATTATAGTGCACAAATGTGTGCGCCAACAAAGGTGCACTGTCTGTTCCTTTACTCTCATAGTCCGACGGGACGGTAAATCTGACACGACCGGAGAGAGATCAGGCGCAGGGCCGACGGCTTTATGTCCTCTCCGAGGCACGGGGTGAAACACCGCCAACTTCCTGACTCCGGGCAGAAAACCTATTTCTAGGCAGAAAACCCCACTACTTAATTATGGCCCGACCCGGGACCTCGTCGGCCGCAGTGGAATATGCTAACTACTAGACCAACGAGGCAGTTAAATACGCAAAAACACTAATCCATAAGTCCTAGTTCACGATATTACAGATACAATTTCGCAATTATACCCTGTACTTGAACAACAAATATACTAAAATTAGATGAATATTATAAGGAAACGAAATTATTTAATTTTTAATGAGCTTCAGTATTTTTAACAGAACTTCACAATAATGTCAATAGATGGCGCTCTGTAATAGTTTATGGATACCGCGAGGTCTCAGTTCGGGGCGAACCACTAGTATTAGTAAGGATTCAACCTTCTTCCTAATATGTACGACTTTATAAGAATAGTGATCTCTGCCTCTATCGAGCTCTCCATGGACACAACCTCTTGAGTTTTTAATATTATTTTGACGATCCGGCTCCATTGTAACCTCTCAGAGCTTTGTTCCGAGGCTCAGACGCCAATACAATTACGTCGAGTTCCTTTCTTAAAGCCCTCGCTCCGTATCTCAGCTGATTCCATCATTTCACTACTCTGTACTTTCACAGAAATTATTATTTCATATTTCTCGTGACGAGCGTAATAATATTTTCGTATTGCTAGATTCCAAGGAATATTTTTTACATTGACTTTGATATATTTTTAAAATTTAATTTGCTAGGGAAAAGGACTCTTTTGACGAATAAATTAGCGATGTTCAGGAAGGTTTGGTTCTTGGAAAGGCATTTTCAATTTGTTTTACGAAAAATAATGTTTTGTTAGGGCGGTGGCCTGTGATGCCTATTTGGACACATCCAATGCCCGTTACCAAAACTTTTGTTGTAACTTCCAATCAGGCCCAAATTATTTTGAACTAGCTTTTACCCGTGTCCACCAACAACCAACCAACTAAAACAATTGAGACTGTAGCAAGAAAAGATTACAATTATTTTGCTATAATCCGCCAACAGAAAAAATCTGTATGGTCAAAAATGCACTTTACAATGCAAGATAGTCTAGTGAAGTAAGAGCATTGTAAAGTCGACATCTCCTGAAGATGCTCCGGTGTCGGAGCGAAACGTGCGTTGAGAGTAATATAAAAGTCTTGTGTGGTGGTGCATCTGAGTGGTGGTGGCATTGCTTGCTTGGGAACTTGGCTTTCTTGATTGGGAAGGTATATAAGCGGTGCTTCGCTTGTAACTACATTTTTGACCGTACAGATTTTTTCTGTTGGCGGATTATAGCAAAATAATTGTAATCTTTTCTTGCTAAATCATGAACTTCCGCAAAGTAAAGCCTGATTCTATCCAATAATTGAGACTGTAACAATGATTGATGCAGGTTTGACACAATAGCCCTGCATATTTCCGAACCGGTGGTAGAGTTTCGACTTCTCATAAGTGATACAAGTGGTCCTACGTGAAATAAATAAATCACTTAATTCATCAATTTTAAACACACGGAAAACCCTTTTCAAATAACTGTATAATTTAACGTAGCATCGTGCGAAATACAGCGAAACAGCGTCAAAAAGCTTTTCATTTCTGTTTTAGTTCCCAATTGGAAATACTGCAAGAGAATAAAATGAATTTAATATTGTAATCATCGGAACATGAGCGACGGACGCAGCTCGCAATGAAAATACAACCATAATAATATCTTTATGTTTGTTTACTGATATTTTGATTGTTCGAATATTTCAACGAATATTTTTATATTCAGGTTTTAAATATTCATATGCAATCGAAACCTTTCAAGCATCAAATAATACAAATCTCTGAAAATATTTTTTTTTTGTAAATGTGGATATTTTATACCAAGTGTAGAGAAACTCGACAACTTCGTCCGCGTGGTATAGATTTTACTACCGCCGTGGAAATACTTTCAGTTTTTTCTAAATTTTTTGAGTTTAAAAGTAGCCTTTATCAATTATTGCCATTACATAGATTTAAAGACTGTGTTAATAGTAGATTGTATTATAAGGGAGCAAAATAATATTTTTACGGCGAGGGCGCTTTTTTGAATCCAGAACGAAGTGAGGGATTCTAGAGTAGAATCCTGAGCGTAGCGAGGGATTCTTTAGTAGAATCCTGAACGAAGCGAGGGATTCAAAGTACGTCGCCCGAGCCAAAAATATATTTGCGCCCGAATGATACACTCTACTTTTCATCACCCTGTATGAGAAAATTTGGTTCCCGCGGGAACTCATTAATTTCCCGGGATAAAAAGCATATGTGCTATTTCCAGACTATAATCTTTTTTTTTTTTTTGAAATCTATCTCTGTGCCAAATTTTATCCAGATCCGTTCAGCCGTTCGGGCGTAATTAAGTAACACTCATCCATACCACCATACATCCACACATCCATCCAAACTTTCGCCTTTATAATAATATTTATTTAATTATAATTTTTTTTTTTTTTTTTTTTTTTTTTTTTTTTTTTTTTTTTTTTTTTTTTTTTTTAAATATATATCTCCATATAGCCCTTTCGTTAGTTAAAATTCAGAAATTATAAATTCCTAAATTGACCCTGCCGGGGATCGAACCCTGGACCTCCGCACGTTAAGACAGCAGCGCTCAACACTGCACCACGGAGGTCGTCAATTTGCGTTGGCGCTGAACACTAAGATGTTCAAAATTCAATAAGTGCGCGGCAAAGATAATTGCGGCGCACTTACGAGTATAAAGAGGATTAAAAACTCATTCCTGCCCGCTAAAAGTTTCTTATAGAAAACACCACCTTTGGGCGCACATAAAGGCGAACCAAGTCGTCCTTTTCGAATACATGGGATGAAAACATCATTTGTTAAGTCAAGGTTATTACACTATCGATGATTTTATTGATGACAAAGTTGCATGGAAGCAACCGGCCTCGCATCCAGTGACCCACAAGTCAGTGTAATACTTGTAACGTGTGTTGTATTGTCTACTTATTGTAACCTTTTCTTTTTTGAGAAAAAAGCAACTGCTGAGTTTCTTGCCGGCTCTTCTCAGTAGAATCAGCTTTCCGAACCGGTGGTAGAGTCATAACGTTTCATAAGTGACACAAGTTGTCCTACGTGAAATATATAAATCATTTATCATTTATTTATCATTTATTATCTCTAAGTATTCTACCCAGAATGTATGCGAAGGACTTTACTCTGATTCAATTAATGTCATTGAAAAGCATAGCAGAGCTGCAATCGTGGTTCCTTTTATCATTGGTTGATCATCATCATCTACTGATGCTGAGCACGGGCGGCTGCTCAGACCGAGACACTCTCGGTTATATTTAACCCATACCCCTAATCGATTTCTACACGGCGTCGTACCGGAACGCTAAATCGCTTGGCGGCACGTCTTTGCCGGCAGGGTGGTGACTAGCCACGGCCGAAGCCTCCCACCAGGCCAGACCAGGGAAAATTCAGAAATTATAAATTCCCAAATTGACCCTGCCGGGGATCGAACCCGGGACCTCCGCACGTTAAGACAGCAGCGCTACACACTGCGCCACGGAGGTCGTCAAAAAGGTATATACTTACCTTCAATTACCTGTCGTATATTATTTCGATATAGACTTTTATTACCGAGCACGTCACATTCAACTAAATGTATTCCTCATCTATTTCCCGATGCGAAGTGTATTCGAGTGTATTTTTCACGCGTTTCCCTTTGAGCCGCGCCTATTCGCGACAAATGTGTACTTATCGCGACGTTATGAACACTGACAGTGATTTATGAGACCCTGTTTGTTCATTTTTTACGTCAATTTAGGTAAAGTAACCCATCTGGGTAAAAGGTTGAACTTACAGCCTTGTAACTATACATTTCTACGTATATTTATTATTAGCATAAAATTGTAATAGTTTATATGTGTAAAGACCACTTATGTTTAAGTATATAGCTCAAACGAAACAGAAACTTGAAACTTGAGTGAGTTATGGGGTTCACCAAAAGATTTTTTTTTTTACCTCTTTTTTAATCTGCAATCAGTGGCAACTTTTAGCAGATGTGTTCATCGATAATTCGCTTGATGAGCGACACCTCCATTGAGAACATCTACTCTTTGCTGTTCTGGTATTAGATGTGTTTTTCCTTTTTAGTCTATTTCTATAGCCTCGGGTTAGTAGCATAAAAGCAAGCTCATTTGGGTGGTTCTCCAGTCTTCCTTTGTATTTCTGAGTTATGCTGTTAATTTCTTGCCTAACAGTTTTCATCTTTAAGTGATCGTGGATTTCGTTATTAAGAAGAAATAATATACATGCAATAGCAATTTGCTCGCACGAAACGTTTTTGCTCGACGTTTCTGATACGAACCGCTAGGGTGTGGAACACCCTCCCAGCGCACGTGTTTCCTGCCACTTATAACTTAAGTACCTTCAAGGCAAGAGTGAATAGGCATCTTCTAGGCAAG
The DNA here is from genome assembly GCA_917051295.2 of Erebia ligea. Lineage (NCBI taxonomy): Eukaryota > Metazoa > Arthropoda > Insecta > Lepidoptera > Nymphalidae > Erebia > Erebia ligea. The sequence continues at coordinate 20,450,058 of OU785224.1, forward strand.
CGCGTTCCAACCTAGACCTCATCATTGCTTTGCACTAAGCATGATTGTCGTCAAGCGCAAGCCTATCACTAATTAAAAAAAAAAAAAAAATAGCACGTCCCTGGGGGAGATTCTCGTCGGGGTCAATTTAGGACTATAATTAATTATTATAAATTGTCTCAGGTCTGTTTAACCTGTATATTTAATTCAATAGTCATATTTATATCTGTTCAACTGATTTTGATGAAAGGGGTTGTTTCATCTTGGGCCAGGTACTTGTACAGTATTCCAAAAAATAGTATAAAATCATAGAAAACAAAATAAAATATGCTTTTTTGCAGTTTTACGGTGATTAAGAGGTACAAAAATAAATTGTTTAATTAGATACATTTGTAGAATAGCAACTGTCGCAGCGCATCCATCCATTCATCTGACTGCTGTTGGATATTTTAAGGTTAATTCCCATTTCTCAGGTTATTTTTATGTCAAATGTCATCATGACACGTGTAATATACGTCAATATCAAAATGGACGCATGTTGTTGCGCTTTTATTTTGCAAAATAATTTCGCATTGTACCTCGTAAATTGAACTTCTTAGTAAGAAATAAAGAAAAAATTTTTAATATTTTATGACCCCGAACATTTTAAAATACTGTACAAATACCTGGCCCAGGCTCCATATAAATTTGAAACAACCCCTTTGTGCAGAAATTGGTTGTATCTCAGGGAAGGACATATGCTTCTTTTTCTCCCGAAAAATAAAGAGAATCAAAACCTTAATCTACGCGGACCTAGTCGCGGGCATCGTCTAGTACTTAATCCATACTTCCATACTTCCATACTAATATTATAAATGCGAAAGTGTGTCTGTCTGTCTGTCTGCCTGTCTGTCTGTCTGTCTGCTACGCTTTCCCGGCCCATCTTTTCAACCGATTTTGATGAAATTTGGTAATAGAGGCAGGTTATATCCCGGGGAAGGACATAGGCTACTTTTTATCCCGGAAAATTAAGGAGTTCCCGCGGGAATCAAAAAACCTTTATCCACGCGGACGAAGTCGCGGGAATCATCTAGTATTATAAAAACGAAAGTGTGTCTGTCTGTCTGCTACGCTTTCACAGCCCATCTTTTCAACCGATTTTGAGGAAATTGTGTACAGAGACAGGTTGTATCCCGGAGAAGGACATAGGCTTATTACGGAAAATTAAGGAGAACAAGAGGAGGGGAGTAAATTATAAAACGTGATTTTGATAAGTAATCTACGAGGGTTCCAAACACGCCCAGTGTGCTCAGCAGGCGCACAACGAGATTATCTCGCGACGAGAGAGAGAGATGTTGTCGCTGCCGGCAAATTTTTCTGTACCCTAACATGCACAAAATGCGGTATATTACAAGAAAAAAATAGTCGACATGTAGAGAAAAATACCACAGATAAGAAATATTACTTTTATTTCTACTTTTGACGTAACGAAACAAGTGACCATGTTTTGGTAGACAGATAGAGATAACGGGTAGACATAATTTTACTCGCATGCTACCCATACTGGTCTGAGAAGAGCCCACAACAAACTCAGGCGATCATATTTCTTAGCTAATCTAGCCTAAATAGAAGCGAATGTAATTCATGTAAATGTAGCAAAGTGAATAAAATGAAACGTAGAAGCACTTCTAATGCGGAGCAATAAAACTGAACGAGCGTGAAAGTAGCTCGCGGCAAGTCGAGTGAAAACTCCTCAGTCCTCACTGAGGGAACGTACGGAGGGAATGTACGATACAATGTCATGAGGGCAACGAGTAACAAATTATATTCGGTAATATACACATCCATTCTTGTGTGGGGCTTATGCTTTACGTATTGGAAGCTGCGTCATGAATATAGAAAAAAAAATATAAGGCAGTCATAGGGACTGCCTATAGAAGTGAAAACTTATAACTTAGAAAAATATATATATACTAGCTGATGCCCGCGACTTCGTCCGCGTGGTTTAAGTTTTTTTGATTCCCGCGGGAACTCCTTAATTTTCCGGGATAAAAAGAAGCCTGTGTCACTCTCCAGGTCCTCAACTATACCCATGCCAAAAATCACGTCGATCCGTTGCTCCATTGCGGCGTGATTGAAGGACAAACCAACAAACAAACACACTTCCGCATTTTAAATAATATTTAAGTTTGATATATTTAAAATAATTAAAATAAAAACCTTAAAACTAAGGCATTAAAGTTTAATTACGAATGTAGTATATATTTTATATTTAAGACTTTTTGTCTTCGTAACGTGAGCATGTCGGTGTCGGTGTCGGTGACGCGAATCCACAAGTTTACCCCCTACCAAAAAGTGCTCAACGCGGCTAAAGAAGTTTTCACTTCAAATACTGGAAAAAAAATCGAGTACGCCTATATACCAATTCATAGCTCCGTAACACCACTCAGGGCTCTGCCTGAAAATCAGCACTGCAGATATCATATCCTACTGCAGCAACTTGCTGAGGTATGATATTGGCCTTTTTAGCTAATACACGGAGCAAATTCATTTTGTAGTTAGAATATATCTTGTATTTATTTAACTAAGTAGGTAATTTGTAGTTATAATTTTTCATTTTTGTGTTTCTTTTCTTTTTGCATATTAATGTTATAAATGTGAAAGTGTTTCTGTCTGTCTGTCTAACTGTCCGCCTGTCTGTCTGTTTGTCTGTCTGTCTGTCTGTCTGCTACGCTTTCACGGCCCATCTGCTCAACCGATTTTGATGAAATTTGGTACAGGGATAGATTGTATCCCGGGGAAGGTTATATGCTACTTTTTATCTTGGAAAATTAAAGAGTTCACGCGGGAATAAAAAAAATCTTAATCCACGCGACAAAGTCGCGGGAATCATTATTTATTTTTTAATATATTTTTTTAGCTTTATTTTTTTTACTCGTGATTCCGGTTACGTCAGATAAAGTTTTTGAACCCCGTGGGAACTCTTTAATTCTCCGGGAATAAAAAGCCTAGTAAGTATGTCCTTTCCTGGGATACAATCGATATCTGTACCAAATTTCATTAAAATAGTTTTAGGTAAGTATGGATGCGAGAGTGATGGTAATTTATTGGTTTGTCCTTCAATCACGGCGGAACGGTATGACGAATCGACGTGATGATTTACATTACACAGGTGACCTAGAGAGATCTGGAAAGTGTTATACGCTATTTTATATCTGGGAAAATCAAAGAATTTCCACAGGATTACAAAAACATTACATGTAAATGATGTCACCAGCATATTTAGCTCAGTAAGTAGGTAGTTATGTTTAAAAGTTCGAAATAAATATTGGTTATGGGCGTTGAGTAGGGCATATTATTGTTTCAGATTATGTTGAAAATTCAAAATTCAAAATTCAAAAGTTTTTTATTCGAATAGACTTTTTACAGGTGCTTATGAATAGTCGAATGAATCTACCACTGGTTCGGAATACCTACCGAGAAGAACCAGCAAGAAACTCGGCGGTTGCTCTTTTGAAAAAATAATTAACAATTTCATTAATTTGTAATTACATAAGTAACCGCAGTCCTTAGCATTGCTGGAGCGAGTCAAATACATGCTCCTTTGTCATTTATATATAGAACATCATAGATTACCAAGCAATTTTGAGCCACGTTCAATATGGCGCCCGTCGCAACATGTTCGACATTAGGGCGACCGAGGCAGTTATGCGGATTACGCGGCGCACACCCGAGCCCTTAACCCTCCGCTGAGACGAGCTCTTTATGGGGATCCGCAATTTATGGCGCGTAAGGACGTATGACTTTATACCCGTATCGAGTACTATGATCGTGCTGTTAGAATGAACAAATGAAATGATAAAATACCGTTAAAGAAGGTATATTTACAAGTTTAAGAAATCCATTAAAAGTAAGCTTCTGAAAAAAGCTTATTATACTGTTGAAGATTACGTAAATGACAAAAGAGCATTTGACTCGCTCCAGCAATGCTAAGGACAGCAGTTACTTATGTATAGTATACTTAGGTATATTAATGAAATTGTTAATTAATTTTTTCAAAAGAGCAACCACCGAGTTTCTTGCTGGTTCTTCTCGGTAGGAATGGCATTCCGAACCAGTGGTAGCTTCACCCGACGATTTGAAAGTACTTTTAAAAGTATATTTTAATAAAAAACATTTGAATTTTGAATATTTTGTGGCACTTTTCCTTTGAAGGAACTTGTTATATAGAAGAAATAATTTGATGAGCATAGGTATAGCCCGGGTTCAAGTCCCGGGTCGAGCCATAATTAGGTATTGGGTTTTCGTGCCCGTGCCTCGGAGAGCACGTTAAGCCGTCGGTCCCGGTTATTATCACTAACATGATAATAGACGTTAAAAGCCCGCCAACCCGCGTTGGAGCAGCGTGGTGGGTCTAAGCTCTAATTCCCTCTCTCCTAAGAGAGTGGAGGCCTGTGCCCAGCAGTGGGACGTTAATGGGCTGTAGTGGTGTGTAGTACTTACTTAAAATACTACCTCGCTATCGTTTCTTTTATAATTCTAATGGCGGTGCCAGTTCAGAGGATAATGCAAATTATTTGTCTGTTGTCGTACTTTAATTTTAATTTGGTAATCAATTATAATAATAAATTTGGTCAATCTGTGTCTGTATAATAGATATTGCTCGTATCTAATGATTATCATCAAATTATTCGTATCGCTCGAATCGGTGACCTGTAAGCTAACAGCTCAGTCGGCAATAGCGGCAAATGTAGCTAATATGGGCTAGATTAACGAACACTAAATTGAAATGGCTATAATGATGACTCAATCGTTGCATTAATAATATAATATTTGTATTGGTCCTGCCATCGTTTTTATGCGCATGCTATAATAATATTATGAGGATTGCTGGCGGTTCGAATCTCACACAGTTATTAGTCAGTTACACCAGAAGCTCAAGCATAATCAGTGAAATACCTCTCTCGCAGGTTTTGCAATGAAAATGAAAATGAAAATGAAAATGAAAATGAAAATGAAAATGAAAATGAAAATGAAAATGAAAATGAAAATGAAAATGAAAATGAAAATGAAAATGAAAATGAAAATGAAAATGAAAATGAAAATGAAAATGAAAATGAAAATGAAAATGAAAATGAAAATGAAAATGAAAATGAAAATGAAAATGAAAATGAAAATGAAAATGAAAATGAAAATGAAAATGAAAATGAAAATGAAAATGAAAATGAAAATGAAAATGAAAATGAAAATGAAAATGAAAATGAAAATGAAAATGAAAATGAAAATGAAAATGAAAATGAAAATGAAAATGAAAATGAAAATGAAAATGAAAATGAAAATGAAAATGAAAATGAAAATGAAAATGAAAATGAAAATGAAAATGAAAATGAAAATGAAAATGAAAATGAAAATGAAAATGAAAATGAAAATGAAAATGAAAATGAAAATGAAAATGAAAATGAAAATGAAAATGGAGAAGAAGATGAAGATGAAGATGAAGATGAAGATGAAGATGAAAATGAAAATGAAAATGAAAATGAAAATGATTTATTTCATGTAGGACAACTTGTGCCACTTATGATAAGTCGTAAGAATCTACCACAATGCTATTATTTCCATGAAAATGTTACGAAAAATTATTTTAAATCTAATAGGTAACTAGTACTATATAGTACTATATAATATAGTAGTTAATATATAAAAGGTGACTCACTGACTGACTTAATATCTACTAACGCACAGATCAAACCACTGGACGGATCGGGCAGGGCATTGGGAATGACGTAGGCATTAGGAATTTTTTTTTTAAATTCAAAGGGGTTTTTTTTGTTTAAAATTCGAACTTAAAGTGAGAAAAGCCGCGAGCAAATACTTGTATTTTATAAACATCTAATAACTAGCTGATGCCCGCGACTTCGTCCGCGTGGTTTAAGTTTTTTGATTCCCGCGGGAACTCCTTAATTTTCCGGGTAGCCTATGTCACTCTCCAGGTCCTCAACTATACCCATGCCAAAAATCACGTCGATCCGTTGCTCCGTTGCAGCGTGATTGAAGGACAAACCAACAAACAAACACACTTTCGCATTTATAATATTAGTATGTAGTATGATTATTTGAACTTCACCCGTGCGTTGGATTTGCCTCGAACGTAGCACGTCTCAGGTTTAGCAATAGTATAATAATATTATGAATTCATTCCCTTCGAGTATTCAAAGATATTAAATAAATACCTACTTGAAGATCATCAGCTCTCATAGATATGCAAAGCGAAGAGTAAAGTAACACGTTTTGAAACATTGTTCATTCGTGCAAAATACCTACTAAAAATCGATTTTTATAGCATAAAAATCTCTGTACCTACAGCTTTCGCAGATTGAAATCGAGGAATTTTCTTTGTTGTGCTCGTAATAAAAAGTTCCGAATGGAAAATATCTCATAATCATAAAATTTTATAAAAGCCAAGCGAAGAATGCCAGTGTATTATAAAACGCTGCAGCATAGAGTTGTAAAATTAAACTCAAAATTGCTCTTTGAGCTAAAATGGAGACAGTATTATACAGACAGAAAAAGGTAAGAAGAAAATTTGCTTAGCTAAGATGGTATTTCTTGATAAAACTGCAACATAATGATGCTACTTTGGTTGTTTAAAAAAATCTCAACGAAAATAAAAATTCGGTAAATTCTAGTGTTGCTATTTGAGAAAACAGTGATAACTATACGCTCAACTCGTCACAAAAACTAAAACTGGGAAAATAATAATATGTATTCGGTATGTTTTATAGGCAACTTTAGGGTATTTGACAACTATAGTCAAATCAGCAACTTTTTCCATACTTCAACACACGTGAATTTTGTTTATAATAGGTACAGAATGTGTGACGTCATTGAAGTTCGACGCACTCTTTTACTTTAATCGATAGTTTAAAATGGTCATTTTACATTATAATAACAGCGGACGACTTTTGGGAGATCCTCTACGTCTACTTTAATCACTAAAAAAATTGGCAGTCATACCGATAGAAGTGAAAACGAATATTTAATTAAAAATAATCAAATATCAAATAAATATTATAAATGCGAAAGTTTGGATGTATGGATGTATGTTTGTTACTCAATCACGCTCCAACGGCTGAACGGATCTGGATGAAATTTGGCACAGAGATAGATTATAGTCTGGAATAGCACATAGGCTACTTTTTATCCCGAAAAATTAAAGAGTTCCCGCGGGAACCGAAAAACTTCAATCCACGCGGACGAAGTCGCGAGCATCAGCTAGTTAAAATATAAACCTTAAAACTAAAGCATTAAAGTTTAATTACGAATGTAGTATATTTATATTTAAGACCTTTTGTCTTACAACGCGAGCATGTCGGTGACGGTAACGCGAATCCACAAGTTTATCCCCTACCAAAAAGTGATCAACGCGGCTAAAGAAGTTTTCACTTCAAAATAATTGATTTGACTTGGCCTACTGTAGAAGTGTGGAGGATGCGAGATCCATATCCCTCTAGTCTGTTATAATTATTTTAGTTTAGAAAGTTTTGTTTGTACAAAACCATTTCAATCAAACTCTTCGTGCTCCTAACTGGTTGAAAATTGCCCATTTCAGCCTATTTTTACGTGAACAAAGGCAAAATTTAGTTATTAAAGTAACAAAGTACCTCCACCACTAAGTAGGTACCCACTATAAATTCCTACAAAGCAATCTGTTATTGAAGTTATTTTGTCAAAGGGCCCACAAAATCGGAATAAAGTCGATACCGTATTTATAGGCCCGAGGGGTTGCGATATAAAATATAAAAAGGTTCGGAAAGCTGATAGTTGTGAATATTTGACACGGCGACATACGGGCGGCGGGACGGGGGAATTACTTATAGCGAGTGTCCTATTTACGACACTACGGGAAAATTGTGTAACGTAGGTAACGGATACCTTGTGTCACTTTATATACTACGATTTATTTATTTGAAAAGATTTTATAGAGCTCAAAATTATATCGAATTTATTTAGTGCATTCGATTTAACTTTGAGCTCTATAAAATCTTTAACGAGCCGAACGTTGTTCAGCACATTGAAATCGCAAGGTTTTTTTTTTAGCCCTTGACTGCGATCTCACCTGATGGTAAGTGAAGATGCAGTCTAAGATGATAGCGGGCTTACCTGTTACGGACTGAGTTTCTTGCCGGCTCTTCTCAGCAGAATCTGCTTTCCGAACCGGTGGTAGAGTCAAAACATGACGTAACATAAGAGGCACCTGTATGTCCTACATGTTTTAAATAAATGAATTTGAAATTTGAAATAAGGGCATGGCAGTTATAATTAACCTATACGCCTAATCGCCTAACACGACATCATACAAAAACGCTAAAGCTTGGCGGCACGTCTTTGGGTGGTAACTAGCCACGGCCGCAGCCTCCCAACCCAGGCCAGATCAGGGAAAATTCAGAAATTATAAACTACTACTACAACTTAGACTGCATTATCGCTTACCACTCAGGTGACTCGCAATATAAAGCGTATAAAAGTCTTAAAATGCACATAGATCCGAAAAGTTGGAGATGCGTACCCGGGAATCGAACGGGTGTGCCTCCCCACTAGGAGGCCACAGTCTCAACCACTAGGGTTTCACCACTTATATTCATAGATTCCTTATGCACCTATGTACAATACATAACTACAATTACACTCGTGTTACTCATGATTTGACGATAATATAATGTAACCATTTTTAGTGTAAGTGCTTCGATAAATTTTTGATCGTGCTGATAAAGTCACCTTGTATGGCGGAATTCGGTACCACTATAAAACTGATATTAAAAGGGTACAGAGGCGCGTATACTATTTATTTTATGAGGTCATAAAATAAACAGTCAATGTGTGTTCATGTATTGAGGTCACACGTGCCGCCGAAAGCCAAATTTTAAGCGGAGTTAGGTTCAAAGCACATATTATTCGGCGTAGAGTCGAGCACGCGATGCGACTGAATCTAATTTTTATATCATTACTAGATGTTAGAATCTACCCGGAAGACGTGGGGGGAGGTTGTTTTAGTCCGTGCAAGTCGGACACGCCCGCCCGGAGGGAATTGTACTCCCCCCCCCGAAAAAAAAAAGATGTTAGAATCTAAACCGATGGATGCGTAGCGTTGGCGGATCCCCCACTAGGGTGAACGGACACCATGAAGTGAGTTGTAGGGAGTCACAAGGAGTCGCAGGGAGTCGTAGGGAGTCGCAGGGAGTCGCAAGTAAATAAATAAATAAATAAACCAACCAACCAACAAACAAACACACTTTCGCATTTATAATATTAGTATTATTTGTTGTTATAGCGGCAATTGAAATACACACTATGTCTTTCTACAACTATTACGGTTCATAAGATACAGCTCTCTATGAGACAGACGGATGGACGGAAAGCTAATAGGGTCCTTAGCTCCATTTCGGTACGGAATCCTAAAAATGAAAAACATCGAAGTAACACAATCGGGTAAACAAAGCACACTTAATGCGATCTCGTCTTACAGTGTTGTGTTTTCCCTGTTTCCATTTGTTTCGCGCGAGATCAGAACGTCAACGTCATGATTGACGACTACGACAAAGGCTCTATTTTCCTAATAATCGAGTTTGAAGCCTCAGGGGCATTTGATGTTGGAAGAATGAACAAAATCGCTTACGTAGATGAAATAAATAATAAATAGAAAAAATACATGTTACGTTCTCCCATCGAACGTCTTTGGTGATATTTTTTCTTTATTCCACTACAAGTTAGAAGGGTAGGTATGGGTTTAATATAAATACCTAACTGCCATACCCGTAACAGCTTAGCCTGCTACCATCTTAAACTGCATCATCACTTACCATCAGGTGAGATCGCAAACAAGGGCTAACTTGTAGTAAATAAATAAATAAGCCATTTATTCCCAAACAAGTAGTAGAATTAAAAAAATATCTACGCGGCCGAAGTCGCTGGCATCTAGTAATAACATCAAATATTACTTTTAACTTATATTATGTATCTTCTAGATTTAGTATGAAGTAATCCATTAGGTAGCGTTCTCACCATTGCTGCACTACTATTTCCAGCTAATTGTATGTTCAGCAGATAAGCTAAAACATGCATAATAGGTAATAGTAGGCTAAAATTCCAGCGTGCGGAAATTGGCTCATTCCATCAATAACCACTATCATAACATGGAATATTTGATCCGATGTTTGAAATTAATCTTTGGCCAGTGAATATTTATTATCTGTATACAAATTTCGTTGATCATCGCGCTTCCCAAATCACTATGTGTAGAGCAAACTTTTGCACAACGGCGCGTTCGCACGCGGTAAGCCTTTACGCCAAAATGATAATGATAATTTAATTTATTTTATTTTATAGCCATATTATAGGCATTAATTGTTTTCTGCCAAGTGTAAATACGTCAGTGTGCTAAAAGGTAATAGCTTGTTGGTTGGTTGGTATGTCGCCATTTTTCATAAATTAGAGAGGGATATTATTAAACTAAACAATAAGCTATACAGTTAAACATTACTAACTTAATTTTTCAAAGCTGTTGCTATGAAAACGAAGGGAAGAAGAAAAAAATATGAAGTCAACACAGACTTAAACCCCTAAACGAAACATTGGCTTCAGTCTAAAGTCGTGTCTAAACATGGAGCGGCAATCTTACGCGGCTGCCTCACGCTGAATATCGCGCTGTTATTGGACGCCTCGCACGCATATTACTCCACGTATAGTGCTGGAGCCCTTTCTAGAACGCGAGAATTGTGTCCTGCAAACGCCGCGTCCTTTACGCTCCATGTTCGGACACACCTTAATAGTACATACTTGAGATGTTTTAACTAACTGAGGCAACTCCTTAGATTTCGGGAATGCCACCTACCTCTATACCAAATTTCATCAAAATCGGTTGAAATGATGGGCCGTTAAAGCGTAGCAGACAGACACACTTTCGCATTTATAATATTAGTATGAATGTCTTGAATTCACCAAACAGCGATTAGTACACGAATAATTAAAAATTATGTACTATACTTACTTAGTTCTCAAGAGTAGCTGTAATAAGAAATGATACTAATTAACTTCAAAGTAAACATGTAACTTTATAAATCAAAAGGGTGTTGAATCTATACCCCAAGATAGATTAACAAGCGAAAACAATATTATGTTAGAAGAGTAGTCTTTTGAACAGATAACGACGTCACAATAAATTTTAATTACCTTCACCGTTGAAGGCATTATAACGGAACATTATAAGACTTAGGAAAGCTTTATTAGACATTATTACTAATTAACCACCCACGCGGGCTTATACCTCGAGCTAATAAGTACCGAAGTTTTTCTTCACTCATATCTATATATTCTTTTAATAAACTAGCAAACCAGACAAGCATAATATTTAGAAAATTCTTAGTGGTATAGCTACTGGTTCAAATCCATCGCTCTATACGATCGGTAGTATGTTTTCTCTCTAAGGGTGAAAATACACTACGAAGACAAAACAATTCGCGTCATTTGCTTTTTTATTGAGCGCGCACACACGACGACCGGACGAAACGTGGTTACGGTACAGGTGGACTACTAAAATCGCTCAAAGCAGTATTACTTCAAAATTACAGTTTTATGTCACGTATCTTGACATCCCTAAAATAAGGATTATAATTCTAAAACACGAACGTCAACAATATTAATTACTATCGTTTAATCAGTCATGCGCACAACGAGATTATCTCGCGACGAGAGAGAGAGATTTTGTCGTTGCCGGGTATTGTTTCGTTTACCCTAACATGCACAAAATGCGGTATATTACAAGAAAAAATTAGTCAACACTCGGCATGTAAAGGTTCGTAGAGAAAAATACCACATAAGAAATATTTCTCTTAACTTTACTTTTGACGTAACGAGACAAGTCACCATGTTAGCTTCGGTAGACAAATAGAGATAACGGGTAGACATAATTTTACTCGTTGTGAGAATTCGTATACAACTTTTGTCAAAATTCCAAATTTATAAACGTTAAACGTAGCCCGTAGCCGGCGTCCTGCAAACGGGCGTTATATGGTTATAGTGTGTTTCAGTCTTATGGATGCCGAAGCGGCACCCCTCCAAAAATTAGCATTTAGATATCTAAGCACCGATAAATTTGAAATTGATATTATGTCTGAACGTAGACTTGTTCGAATTACTATTATACCTCCCTAGCCACGGTATTCCCAGCGTGATCTAATATACAACAGCGCCACCTATGACGCGCAATGTAATTTCTGCAATCTAACTTAACTTAACTTACCAATAAATTGCTCTTCATTAAAGCTAGCTGTAAGATATGCATGCCATCTATGCATATTTTTCGAATGTCACAATAGCATTTTTATGTGACAAACCAGGGTGAATTTCCCCTGGTCTGTCCTGGTGGGAGGCTTCGGCCGTGGCTAGTTACCACCCCACTGACAAAGACGTGCTGCCAAGCGATTTAGCGTTCCGGTACGATGCCGTGTGGAAACCGAAAAGGGGTACGGGTTTAATATAACTGCCATGCCCCTAACAGGTTAGCCCGCTACCATCTAAGACTGCATCGTCACTTACCATCAGGTGAGATCGCAGTCAAGGGCTAACTTGTAGTGGATAAAATAAACTCGAACTTTTTAAGGAGAATATGTCTGCGTTTTGACGTACAAGCATCTATGACCTACTTATAAACAGGTCGATTTATACGTTTGACAGACGATTACGATAACGATATCCTTACACAATCCGGGGGCTGATTGTCCCGGGGCTGTTACTGTTGTAAGTGACTTTGTAACTAGGCTCCATCCCGGCAACATGCTGCCCCGGATTAATTGCGAGCCGCCATCTTGGGAGGTATCCGAACAAGTGTGAGATATGACTTAGGAATTGGGGCATTCATGAATTTAATATCCGATTTTATGGCGGTAACAAACTAAGTTAATGACTGATAGTCAAGTTGGTTTGGACGGCCAGCTTCCTTTTCGTGTGGTCGGGGATTCAGTTTGCGAGCACACACTTATTTTTGGAGTAATGTGCGTTTGAAAATATTAAATATCCACATGCTTTAGCGGTGATGGAAAACATCAAAACAACAAGCCCAAGAGTTCTTCTTAATGTTCTCGAAGGTGTGTAAAGTGTAACAATCCAAACTTGACCAGTGCGGTGGACTACTCAAAATACAAATTTTTTCAATTCAAATAAACTTTTACAAGTACTTTTGATTCGTCGAGTGAATCTAGCACTGGTTCGGTATGGCTGGGTAGGAATCTACCCAGAAGAACCAGCAAGACTATGACCGAATCTTAATTCTTTTGAGAAGAAACTTGAGCCGGCAATGGATTGGATTGGAGGTACCATGAGATGCCTCTTCTTCTTCTTGATCTTTTACCTTACGTCTGTCTGTTTAACCCATTTAGACTTTTCAAAAACTTTATGCGGATTATGAATGTATGCGAATGAAGTCACAGGTATCATCTAAGATTTATGATATAACTATAGCTAATGCCCGCGACTTCGTCCGCGTCTTTAGAGTTTTTTTTGGTGCCCGCGGGAACTCTTTAATTTTCCGGCATAAAAAGTAGCCCATGTGTTACACCAGACTATATTTCATTATATTAATGAATGAATATAATGAAATTTGGCACACGGATAGATATCTTTGTGTCAAAAATTCATCCAGATCCGTTCTGGCGTGATTGAGCAACAAACATCCATCTACCTATCCATCCGTCCAAACTTTCGCATTTATAATATTAGCATAGATTAGTATGTATAGACTTAGACTGATAGATGTTCAGTTCCCAAGCTTATGTATATACTTTAAATGTATCGAATAGTATGGATCAATGAAAGCACTATTTTAAGAAAAGAAAATTTCAGCTGCATAAAAGTGCAAAGTGTGAACTTAGCAATTTAATCTAGCGCAAGATTACTTGAGCAGCGCTGCACTGCAGCAAACGAGGCAGGTGAAATGTAACAGCAGTTTTATTGCAGGCTATTTGCAGCGAGCGAGTGAAACCAGATTGCCTCAATTGGTGCCTGTTGCAATCGAATACGTTAAACGTTCTACTTTCCTTGCTTCTTAAACTTAAAGATGTTGATTTAGTTTTATTTAAATACTTTGTTTGATACCAGGTAAATTAATGTACTTGCCTTGTCACAATCAGAGGCCCAATTGTCTAAGCAAATCGTACCTAATCATTTGACAGCTTGAAACGTATATCTCGAACTGATTAAGAAGTTTATATATGCTTTACTAGCTGATGTCCGCGACTTCGTCCGCGTGGTTTAAGTTTTTTTTATTCCCGCGGAAACTCCTCAATTTTTCGGGATAAAAAGTAGCCTATGTCACTCTCCAGGTCCTCAACTATACCCATGCAAAAAATTACGTCGATCCGTTTCCCCGTTGCAGCGTGATTGCCGGACAAACCAACAAACCAATAAACCAACAAACCAACAAACAAACACACTTTCGCATTTATAATATTAGTATGATGCTTTATGACGTGCAGGCATCTATGAACTCCATAAACAGGTCGAATTATACGTTTGACAATCGATTACGATTACGATTTCCTTCCACAATCGGGGGGCAGGTTAGCCCATGCATTTGAAAGTTTGAAAAAAATTATTGCTCTTGGAACTTTTTCTACCTGAAATGAAATGAAATTATTTATTTCACGTAGCCGGGCAACTTGTGCCACTTATTACAAGTCCTAAAAACTCTACCACCGTTTCGAAAAAATGAATGGTGAAATAGATGGAGTTGGTCTGACGTTGAAGATATTTAAAAAAAAATTAAAACGTTGCGCGCTATTCCGTATTCCGATTCTTCACAGAAAACGTCGAAATACCCTTCCCGAAACTCGACCCATTGTTATGAATCCTAAATTAAGGGTGAAACCCCTTATATTTGGCAAGAAATACGGCGGACCTAATTGTGATATACACAGAATTTGTAAAACCCGGCCCCGAAGGCCCCCGAGCGAGTAGAGAACACAACGCGAAATACTCGGCAGTGGTCTCTAACGTAAGCCTTGTGTTTATTTTGGAGCGGAAAATTGGACTTATTCCGCCATCTACAGTAACATCCTACATTACGAATACGAAATTGGTAGCTAACTGAAGCAATACGGTACCTATTTCTTTTTTTTGGTAAAAGACGTAGGTAATTAAGTAAGGTTACGATTCCACAGGGTATTTGCTCATCTATGATGGAATTAGGACCTAGGGTTACTTGGCACTGGCCAATTCTGCTATCTATAGTATCTATACACAATCTCTAACTGTATTACTATCCCTTTTATAATGCTTTCTGCCAAAGAGAACAGCTCAATATGGCTGTCAATTTAGTTTAAGTGTCTTTAACAGAACTAGCCACATTATTTCATCCTGAAAATAAAGTTACATATTTTTTTCTTTAGGTCTATTAAAACGGTTTAGGTGTACCTATATTCGGGAGGGAATCCGTGATCCAGGGTAGTCAACACAGCACAAAGTTTCCGTTTGGCGAAGGATATAACATATTCGGTGTATATATTTTAACTGTAACATGACTATTACTTATAAGTTACTAGATGATGCCCGCGACTTTGTCCGCGTATATTGATGTTTTCTAATTCCCGCGGAAACTCTTCAATTATACGGGGAAAACAGTAGCGTATATCCTTCCCAGGGGTGTAAACTATTGCTGTACTAAATTTCATTAAAATCGGTTAAATAGTTGGGCCGTGAAAACGTAGAAGACAGACAGACACACTTTCGTATTTATAATATTAGAATGGATTTTTACTGGGCCCGTCCCGAGAATCGAACCTGGGTCCTCATGATATCTGTCGCCGACCAGGCAGTTGTGTTGTATTATGATAACACGATCGTCAATATAATTAATGATTAAACGAACTTACCTGTAAGTGAAGTTCGATCATAATTATACGAGCATTCGTCCGAAGAGATTAGCATGATATACTTGTAGTACCGTGTACGTACGGCCACTTTCACACGTTAGTTGAGGTAGCTAAAAGTAAAAACAAACGCTCCCTACCGGCCGATAGCAGGCCGCTATATATAGGCCCCACTCCTGCACAACTAGTCATTTAGTTCGGAGCTTGACCTTTTTTTTTTTTTTTTTTACACTTTCATAAACACATATATATATTACAAATTTAACCTTGAATTTGAAATTTGACCTTTTCATGACACTGGGGTAACCCGTGGGAGGGTGGGATGCTAATCTCTTCGGACGAATGCTCGTATAATTATGATCGAACTTCACTTACAGGTAAGTTCGTTTAATCATTAATTACACTTCGCATTCGTCCTCCGAGATTAGCATGATATACTTGTAGATATTGAGAGACTTGTCATGAAATCAGGTCTTACTCGTAGTTATTATGCGAAAAACGCACTTTAACCATCAGGTATATCATATTTAATACATAATAATGATTATGTTCTTATTTAATGAACAATTTTATTTATTTTGATAGATATTTACGAGGTACTGTATAACTTTGTTTTTTATAATGCTCGATTTTATTATTACAGGATCATAGTATTTGTAAGAAATGAGTCAACTCAACAATCTGAATTTTCGATAAGGAAAATTATAATTTCAAAAGTATTCGAGCAACTACTTAGTGTCGTGTACTTTGGGCAAAAACAAGGACCAGTCTGTGGATATGCCAAGTGACTGCAACTAAAATATTCTTGTGGATATGGCGGGCTCTTGAGGCCGCGCTGTATTGAGGAACAGATAAGTCCGATATTGTGTCGAAGGTGTTTAATTTTGTCAAGATAACTATTGAGGGTTACACTTACGATAATGTAAAAATTGTATTATATACGGAAAAAACCTGTTCAGAAAGTTTTAATTAAAAATTTAGATTGACGAGAAATTTCGAAGGAAAGTTCTATGTTATATATTATTATTATTACAATTTTGAAAAACTTTTGCATTCTATGTAATGTTCTTGAAGCTCATTAAATTATTTAATGCTTCAAAAGTTCTTTTATAGTTGAAATTTCATCAGATCATTGATTGAGAAAAACAAAACACAAAAAAAAAAAAAAATTAATGCATTTCAAGGATCTCAAGTGATGTTACATTTTAGCATAGAAAGTCAGTATGAATTTGAAAAAAAAATTTTAGAAAATCTATTTATAGTACCTATGTTCAATTTTTTCAATGAAACTGCATATTATACTTAGAGATCACTTATCTCTAATATTACGAGATCTACAACTATTGGTAAAGTTGTGATAAATTTCAACAACTCAAATTCAATTGAATTAATGCTTGCTGAAGACATCCATGGAAGAGATGTATAGTATTGATTGCCGAATTGAAACAACTTAATTGATCAACTATCGTGTTGTTTAAATGAATTTATAGAAGGACAGAAATAAAACTGACTGAAAGGTATTCATCATTTCTATAGATGAGAGTGGGAAATCTCTTATCAATAAGGACTACCGGCGAGCAGCCAGCAGTAGTTCCAACTTCCAACCAGGGTATGTGAGGTGTAATTTGCGGCTGCAGGAACGAGAGAGAAAGAAAAAAATAAAAAAATAAAAATAAATATATATATATACTTATGTATATATATAACCACGTCAGATGGTTCAAAGACCAGTGGACCAGTGGGTCCGAAGACAAATTACAGCAAGTAAACCATTAAATATGCGATATGATGGTAGGCTATAAAGGAACAAAAATTATGAACTTTACTTGTGTTTTCTTGATAATACCGAAGAGTGGAAACCCAAGAGATTGAAACCCATGAACGCATTAATGGCGTACGCATCTGAGTCATTCTTACACGAAATATATTAATTTTTATAATTGGTATAACATTGGGACGCAAAAAGGAGAATTTTCGAATTATTTGGACAGTTCCCACTAAATACCTTTGAACGGATTCGTCTTGATTCTCTAATAGCTTTAGTATCGTGACTAGAGCGTTTATATGTAATACAAACATCTTTGTAATCGCATCTATTCAATATATATCTCGTGGGCTCATCTCAAGAGGGGAAATACCTACCAGCCATGCAGGTTATGAAACCAACTGCAATGGTATTGGCGATCTTGAAAAGATTTTGAAAAAATGTGTAAGTATTCAACAAATACTTGAAACCGAAGTAAGCTGGCAGAATTTCCAACTGGTTAATGTGAAATGCCTCATTTCGTTGGGTGCTAGCAGTTTCCTCACCACAAGCGGCCCCCAACCCCGCAGTTGAGAATCCTATGACAATTTCTACATCATTTCAATTTTGTTTACAGAATTAAGCCGCTCAAAATCTGAAGGACAACAGGATATAGATGCGTTGTTTCTTAATAACCATTTTATAAATTTAAAACATTTACACCTTCTAAAACTTGGTTGTTTTAGCCGGCCACGATGAAGTAATAAGGCCAAATAATGTAGCAAAGTTCAAAAAAAAATATTATTATGTATATAAGAATAAATTACGTATTCCAAAAAATAAAGTTGCAGGAGCTCGGTGGCAACTTATCGTTTCTTTTCATTGAAATATTATGTTATAGAGACGTTCGTTTTGTGATTTCTTTTTAAAAAGAGAATCAATCATCATCGAACAATAACTATAGGTAGTGTCGGAACTCCTTATACGGAAGTTATTTACTTGTTTTAAAATTAATTATAAAATAAAACTGTTAAGTTGCCAAACTGTAAAGATTATTAAAGAATTATTATGATTAAAAGGAGTAACATTAATTTCTTAGCCTCGAGGAAATTTTTAGATAGGTTCCACGAGCGAAAAAATACAAAAAATATTGCAGTTTGGTTTAAATAAACCAAATAACCGTGGAACGTATATTTGGAAAACTATATTCAAACAAAAGCGCAATTAATTTAGTTGCCTTTCTGGTCTGCATGTATTAGGACCGAAAACTAAGCATCTTTTTGATTGGTTGTGGTCATATAGCAGTTCTCACTAATACAATTATTGTTCTAAATTCTTCAAATAAAGAAAAAATATTGAAATGTTTTTCATTGTTTTATATTTAAGTAAATATGTTCTTGCCGTATGACTCGGAAAAAGAGTACTGCAGTCAAAATTTAATGTACTGCAGGTTCACTTTGTGATATAGCTCCTATAGCTAAGGGACCATCGACTGCCTTTTGAATGAATTTCGAGGCAAAACAAGAAACACTTAAAATAGGAATACTATAGGAAAAAACAACTAACCACTGTAGGGTCATCGGTTATGGATGACCACTGCTTTTTTAAAAATTTTGCCAATTTTTTTTTTTTTTTTTTAAATTACCAGTGTTCCTAATCTCGGACAACGATGGCTGCGATGAGAAGTCCTTAGCCGAAATGCTCGCATAACAGGTCTGTTGATTTAAAACTTCCTTTGCGGTTTGGGCTTGAGGCTGTTTCGACTCTGCGCTCTATTTAATTATCGCCTTAGCATCTTTGTAAGTTTCTGAAAGATTCTTGCTAAATAATAAGAATTAGTTTTAATATGCAATAACTAATCCTGAGGACAATTAAACGTCTTGTTAAAGAATCGCTGTATGTCGTAATTAAAGCGTCGTGCGTCCATTAATAGATGCTGTATCCGACGATCCGTATCGTTTTATAAAGCTCTGCTGTAGTAGCTATGCTCAAAACATCATAACAAAAAACTCGAAGGCGTCTTGCTGTCGGGATTCGGGAGTGAAGGCGGGACTTGCGCCTGCGTCATCATGACTTCTTCCAGGGCAGGTAAGATCGTTGGTCTTCATGACATTAGTCATTCATTATTGTTCATTAGAACGCAGTCCCAATAGTGAAGCATATTATGGCAACATGAATGCTTGGATAAGTTTTCGCACCTGATCGAAGATGCTTTGAGATTCAAGCACGTGCGCGCGCACTTTCGTCGTACGAAAAAAGGTGTGCCAATAAAGTGCGTAAAAGGACGCACTTCTCAAAAATAGATTTTGCAATAGTTAGTTCAAACAATCAACGCAATACAGGCATAATTTCATAGGCATGAAATCGTGTACGAAAAAAAAACACTTCAAAATTGAACAACGCCTGAGAGCCCCCGCTCATGACCCATTGCCAGTCCATTACTTTGTAGGCATGAGATTGCACGCGAAAATATACTTCAAAATTGAGCAATGCCTGAGGGCTTTCGCCCACGGCTCATTGCAAGTCTATTACTTTGTAGGCATGTGATTGCACGCGAAAACGTACTCCAAATTGAAACGTACTTCAAATTTGAGAAATGCCTGAGGGCTTTCGCCCACGACTCATTGCAAGTCTATTACTTTGAAGGCATGAGATTGCACGCGAAAACGTACTCCAAATTGAAACGTACTTCAAATTGAGCAATGCCTGAGGGCCCTCGCCTACGACTCATTGTAAGTCTATCATTTTGTAGGCATGAGTTTGCACGCGAAAACGTACTCCGACTTATTGTAAGTCTATTAGGCATGAGATTGCACGCGAAAACGTACTTCAAATTGAGCAATGCCTGAGGGCTTTCGCCCACGACTCATTGTAAGTCTATTATTTTGTAGGCATTAAATTGCACGCGAAAACGTACTTCAAATTTGAGCAATGCCTGGGGGCCTCGCCTACGACTTATTGTAAGTCTATTATTTTGTAGGCAAGAGATTGCATGCGAAAACACACTTCAATAGGCAATCATAGGCAATCCGATTTGCTAAGATTTCATAATATCCACGTCTAGACAGGTAGATTTTAACAGACTTTCTTGCTGATTCTTTTCTGTAGGAATGTTATTCCGAATCAGTGAAAGATTCCACTCGACGACTCAAATAGGACTTGTAAAAGTCTATTTGAGTAAGAAACATTAATTGAATTTCGGTTTGAGTTTAGGTATATATCTAAAAAAAAAAATCCTATGCGCAAACACACATTATTAGAAAGTTGGCTATTGCAGTGACTCCAAAGAACTCATGACAAGCAGTGTAGAAGACTTCAAAAACAAAAGCTCGATGACAAAACAGTGTAGAAGACTCCAAAAAACTCGATGACAACCTTATTCGGTGATAACGTTTACGTGATCGGTTTAATTTCAAATTTCCGAAATCACTTTTACGTTTTTATCACAAAAATAAATAATAAAAATATTAATTTTTAATTTAATAATTTAAAAATAAAATAAAAACTCACCGAATTTGCGGACGTGCGAAGTGGCTGAGCACGAAAACACGAATGGCTAGTTGTGCAGGAGTGGGGCCTATATATAGCGGCCTGCTATCGGCCGGTAGGGAGCGTTTGTTTTTACTTTTAGCTACCTCAACTAACGTGTGAAAGTGGCCGTACGTACACGGTACTACAAGTATATCATGCTAATCTCGGAGGACGAATGCGAAGTGTAATATCAGTCATCAGTTCGAATGCGGGCGTGACCGCAACTCTGAATGAGCGATGCATTCATTATCCAAACAAATTAATCGGTCGGCCGATACCGAACGATTGCACTTTAAACGATTAACATACCAGCCAACTCTATTTAAAAAATTTGACGACCTCCGTGGTGCAGAGTTGAACGCTATTGCCTTAACGTGCGGAGGTCTCGGGTTCGATCCCCGGCAGGGTCAATTTGGGAATTTATTATTTCTGAATTTTCCGTGATCTGACCTGGTGGAAGGCCTATAGTTACCACCCTACCGGCAAAGACGTGCCGCCAAGCGATTTAGCGTTCCGGTACGTTTTTTGTTAAATCCACTACACGTTAGCCCTTGACTGCGATCTCACCTGATGGAAAGTAGTCACTTACTTACGATGCCGTTTAGAAACCGAATAGGGGTATAGGTTTAATTTAACTGCCATGCCCCTAACAGGGAGCCCGCTACCATCTTAGACTGCATCATCACTTACCATCAGGTGAGTTAGATCGCTGCAACATGACCTTATCGTCAGGTGAGATCACAGTTAAGGGCTAACTTGTAGTGGATAAAAAAATAGATTTCCTATATCAACCTATTAACCACCGACCTACTACTGAGCACAGGTGTTCTCTCAGAACGAGTAAGGTTTAGGCCCATAGTCTACCACTGCCCGAATGTGGATTGGTTGAATTGTAACGTATTACATTTACCACTATCACTACAGCCCATTATCGTCCCGCTGCTGGGCACAGGCCTCGACTCTCATAGGAGAAAGGGAATTAGAGCTCAGACCCACCACGCTGCTCCAATGCGGGTTGGCGGGCTTTAACGACTATTATCATATTAGTGATAATTGCCAGGACCGACGGCTTAACGTGTTCTCCGAGGCACGGGGGTAAAACACCACCAACATCCTAACTCCGAGCTAGTACTGAGAATTTCTAGTCAGAAAAACCCAACCCGACCCGGGACTCGAACTCAGGACCTCGTCGGCCGCAGTCAAACATGCTTACCACTAGACCAATGAGGCAGTCAGTTTTATTCAAATTAGGTATTGACATTGACGTGTTTACAAGTCGTCCACAACAACAACAACAACAACAACAACAATTGCTAAATTAACGTCCTAATGTTAATTTAGCAATTGTTTCAAATAAATACCTAAATTTAGATGAAACAATAGAATTTAACACAAATTTCGAAACATTAAAGTTGAATTGTATAATACAGTTGTTAAAGTGCAAGAGTTGTTCTCTAAGCATTTACTCGTAGCTTTAATAATTTGTTTTGTTATAATAAAGCTCGGAGCAGCTTATTGTCTGGATTTTGTTGTTAATTTTCTATTATTATATTAAGTACCTAATTGAAAAGGAAAACTCAAATGATTTGGTTGTTTAGATAATCTGATAATGACCTAAAACATTTTAAAAACTTGCTGTGGTTTGAATAAAAAAATACTTTCATAAATTTTAACTAGGCTACATAGTAAATATCAATTAAATACCAAACTATTAAAAGCATTTTGACCATACAGTTAAATGATATTATTGCTCTGAGATTTTGACTAAATAAAATAGAACTTTATAGCATAAAAAAAACGATGAGAAAGTGAAATTCATTCAACATTAAATTCATTTACCTATTCATCGTTCTGGATAATATGTACTGTTTGATATACATTTATGTTCCACAAACCTAACGTATAATCATTACATGGCTTCCTCATTAATTAATCAGAGGAGAACATCGTCGATATGTTAATAGGACCATGTAACATTATGTAGTTTCGTGTACCGGAATGTAGGTATTATATTTTATGAGTAGGAAGCGGTCGGACTCCCGAATTCCGATCAATTAATCCGAGAAGTGATTGATTACCGTTATCCACATCCACTTTGAGGGTCCAAATATATACTACCTACTAGATGATGCCCGCGACTTCGTCCGCGTCGATTAATTTTTTTGATTCCCGGGGGAACTTCTTAATTTTCCGGGATAAAAAGTAGCATATTTATGTCCTTCCCCAGGATACAACCTACCCCTGTACCTACCAAATTTCATCGAAATCGATTGAACGGATTAGCCGTGAAAGCGTAGCAGACAGACAAACTTTCGCATTTATAATATTAAAGTATGGATTTTCTAACGTGATTCTTTTATTGCATCGGTAACGGCTAAGTTATTTATACAAATGGAAATTTTCGCAAGCGGTTATTTCTTGTTGGGCAATAATCGCACCGCCCTGTGTAAACAAATGGTTGAAGTTTCGGTTCTCGAAAGCAATTATCGCACTCCTAAATACATCATAATGATGAGTTTGTGTAACGATATGAATAACCGCGGGTGAAAATTGAATTGAGAGTTATCGCTTATGATATTGGTGCATGGTCTCTTGTTGCTCGCATTCGAGAATCTCTTCTTGCAAAGCTTAGTTTTTTTTTTTTCTTTTTTTTTATCCACTACAAGTTAGCTCTTGACTGCGATCTCACCTGATGGTAAGTGATGATGCAGTCTAAGATTGTAGCGGGCTAACCTGTTAGGGGCATGGCAGTTGTATTAAACCCATATTAGGTTTCTACACGGCATCGTACCGTAAATCGCTTGGCGGCACGTCTTTGCCGGTAGGGTGGTAACTAGCCACGACCGAAGCCTCCCGCCAGGCAATACGTGAAGGTTACACGATACGCGGTTAGAGACGTTAGTTCTTTTTGTGTGTTTGTTCTATCCTCTCTACAATGGGGAGTGCTTTGAGAAGTTATTTAATCTAATACCACCTTCCGTGTTCTCCAGTCGCACCCTTCGTCGCAGAAACAAATTTCATCCTCACCACCTGGATGCCTGGTCTTCTTCCACCTCCCGTTATTCCAGGTCATTTCTGCCACGTACCTGCAAACTACCAGCTTCCATCTTCTGTGTTCCCTCATTATTATAATATGGGGCTCTTCAATGGGCGGATAAACAAATATCTCAAAGCCAGCAACGCATGCAGATTCGCTCACGATGTTTTAACCATTAAAGCATGCCGTTATTTGATTGTCTCACATGCATATAAGTATTTAAACTATATAGCATCATTATTCTGTCTTTAATAATAATCATGGATCTGTCATAGTTGCAGGTCTTCGGTTCATTTGATCCGTCCGCGACGACAAAAGACGCTGACGGCAATATAACGGAAGTAAGCCGTGGATAAGGTTTCAATATCTATTCTGCTGCGGGTATTATGTGCCTCAGAAGATCTATCGCCGTCTTACGAGAACAATTACTTTTCGAACGTTCGAGTAAAATAAACCCTTATTTAGTTCCAGCAGATTTTCAAAACTAAAGCAGTCTACTTTGAATAATACTCGTAAGTTACATCACCCGTTGTCCTTGGTGAGCGGCGCAAGCGATGCGATGCAATACAAGTCCATAGAAAATGACAAACTTATACCTACGCGAGACTTGGCCACTATCTATGGGCCTCATAAAAAAACTCAGGTCACTCAGCGGGCGATGGAGAGAGCAATGCTCGGGGTTTCTTTGCGCGATCAAATCAGGAATGAGGAGATCCGCAGAAGAACTAAAGTAACCGACATTGCTCGTGTTCCGAAGCTGAAGTGGCAATGGGCGGGGCACATAGTTCGAAGAACCGACAGACGTTAGGGTCCCAAAGTGCTGGAATGGCGACCTCGCACTGGGAAGCGCAGCGTTGGCAGACCCCCTACTCGCTGGAGGGACGACATCAGACGAGTCGCAGGGAGCCGCTGGATCCAGGCGGCGCAAGACCGCGGCGTGTGGAAATCCTTGCAAGAGACCTATGTCTAGCAGTGGCCGTCTGTCGGTTCATGATGATGATATCTACGCGACAACGTAGGCCACGTGAAGGGTCAGCTACTGTTTGATACTGTCGCGTCGTATCGTGTCGAGATGTCGCGTTTTTTTAATTTTAACTAACATTAATATTGAAAAGTTTTCAATATTAGTATGATATAAATACACGTTTTCACAACACCCCGATCATGATCATGATATTGATTATGATCATGAACCTCATTTAGAAAAAAAAAACAATGATTCTATACCTTCTGTATATTTAAGGGAAATTATACTAAAGTATATCAAATGAAGTACCTAATTCTTTTTGCTAAAAAGCAATTTTCTTGAAAGTTGAGCACAGGTAATTGCAGAGCCTTGAAATATAAATGATGAAGGCACTAATGAGACGATGTTTCAGCAGCGAGGAACCGAACAAGTGCGCTAACTAGCACGTTACACCACTCGTGTGCTAATGGCCGCTTTAAGAGGATCGTCTAGTTGTAAATTTTCATACAAAAAGCGATAACGTTTTTCTTCCCGTAAATGTTTCCAATTTTCATAATTTTTAGAAATGTTTCAGATACAATGAAGAACTATGCTCGTACGTTTTAATTTAAAAGAAATATTGCTTATGTTAAAAGTTATTAGCGTCTAAAATATCCATATTTTTGACCTAAAAACTTCCTCGAGTTTAATTTTTTTAAATTTAACTAAACTAAAATACTAAAAAAATAAAACGTACGAGCCTAGATTAAGGTGTACTGAATCTAATGAGACCAAAATTGTCTAATTTCCGTACTAGAAGGGCGTTTTTTAAATTTGTTAAAGAGTTGCTGATTTGATTGAGTTGTCATCATCCCTATTCTCATAACTCTATATAGTCCCACAAATTTATCTGGCCCGGTGGTCAAAATTGGAACTAATTTTTATGCCTGTTGAGTTTTTGTTTTTATTTTATTTTTCATAGATACTAGCGACGCTGTCACCGGCAGGGCGATTGCCTAAAAATGACAGCTACAATGTTACGATCGCAATCACCTGTGATTGGTTAGCATTCATAATTCATAATTTTTATTTTGCCAAATTGTGGGTAAAACAGTTGTTCTTCCACTATTGGCCAAATTCCATTGATGCAGCATAAATACCATAAATTCAGCCAATCAAAACAATTGAGACTGTAACAATGATTGATGCAGGGTTTACATAATCGACCTGCGGGTCAGATAAAGGGGATTGAACTGATCTGGCATAGCGACCTGCCGCCATTTTGATTTTTTTTCGAAATCGCGGCGCACGATGTAAGTGGTATGTATGAGTAGAGGACACATAGACAAACAAATAATGTCAAGTAACAGTACCCCAAAGTGTCACGTTACCGAGATATTTGGAGGTATAGACATTATGAGGACAACGACAATCATTAAAAATAGACTTATTACGTGTCTACAGGCGTCAGATTGTATCCAAATAATCGTTTCTAGGTTGATTATTATTATTACTGTTTATTAGAAGAGAGTAGGTACATTACATACTACTAGGAGCTAAAAAGAGTAGGTATAATAGGTAATAATACGAGTAGATAGCAAAAGCATAGCAATAGCCATAGCCATATACGATATCACTAAGGTAACTGACATAGCCCAGAGAATTAGTAAGATGAAGTGGCAGTGGGCAGGCCATGTCTGTCGCAGAACCGATGGCCGTTGGGGCAGACGCGTTCTGGAGTGGAGACCGCGTACCGGTAGGCGCAGTGTGGGACGACCTCCAGCCCGCTGGACCGACGACCTTAGAAACGTAGCGGGAAGTGGGTGGATGAGGAAAGCGGTGGAACGTGTGTGGTGGCGCGCTCTCCAAAAGGCCTATGTCCAGCAGTGGACGAATGCAGGCTGATGGATGGATGGATGGATATACGATATTTCGGTTCTAAAACCCTTACATAACATTAATTTAGTATGTAGTGCACATGCAGTGATTTCGTTAATCGCGGCGCTGTACCGACCGCTAACGACGCGCCATCGAGGGGTCATTATCGGCCAGATTAGGCCTTTTGACTGCAATTGTCCATAATGTTTAATGTACAGTATGGCGTTACGCTCATTTCATTTCACATGCGTATACCAAGTATTTAAACTCATATTTTTTATAAAAATAACCTTATTAAAAGTGCTTTAGAATCGTTGGGTTAATCTACCACTGGTTCGGAATGATATTCCAACCGAGAAGAACCAGCAAGAAACTCTTTTTGCTTTTTAGAAAAAAATCATTTAGAATTACGAGTACATCAATGTTCATAAGTAACTGCAGCCTTATGCATTGCTGTAGCGAGTCAAATCCATGCTCTTTTATCATATACGTATCTTCAACGTCTTCATCACCATCCGCCCACCGCCCGCCCAAGCACGGGTCACTGTCCACTAAGCTAACTTTAAATATTGTTAAGAATTTCCTCACGATGGTTTGCTTTAGCGGTATAGCAAGTGAACTTAAAGTGCTTAAAATACACATGACTTCGAATAGTTAGAGGTGCGTACTCGACTCACTCGAGGGTCGAACCCGCGCCCTACGACTAGGCGGCCGAGGTCTCAACTACTAGCCTATCACAGCAGCTCCACATTTTCTCTACATTTAGCCCGATAATGGGATATTCGTGTGCTGTAACGGTCGTGTATCAGTAGGTATTCTTCGAAAAAAAAAGTATTACGACGGTTGGTACATGTTAAATTGCTTTAACTGTGAAAGAAAACAACGTAAGGAAATCGACATGCCTATATTTTTCCATAACATTTTTACGGGCAGCGTGTTTGGCCGAGGGCCTAATCCGTGCTCATTAGTGGGCTAGCTCTTGATTGTGATGAATACATCCTTCCTACATGCGAGGGCATCCTTTTTAACCCGGAAAATTAAGGACTTATCGCAGGAATTTTTAAATAAACCGGACGCAGCTAGTAACTATGAAAAAAACATCAAAAGCATTAAATGACTATGCAAGCCTGTAAACAAAACCAGCCCCCCGATTATGTAAGAATTGTCCATCAAATGGTAAAGGTTCAGCGTCAAAGTAATATAAACCATAAAAGCATTGAATTAGAGCTCAATTTCGTGTATCCATTTTTATACGTTTGAGTATCGTACATACCTAAACGTATAAGAATGGGTACACGAAATTGAGCTCTAATTTAATGCTGTTATGGTTTATTTACTTTGCCGCAAACTTTAACGATTTCATCGGCCATTCTTACATGATTGGGGGGCTGGCTGGATAAAAAGAACTCAGTAAGCAACAAAATAACGTGGCATTACAAGCAGAAGGCAGTAAGCGGCAATTAGCCCGTAAATAGCTGCAATGTTTGTACCTACTTTGTACCTCCTAAGCGTTTAATATTCAATGCGAGCGCGCGCCCACGCACGGAGATGATAATTAAATTTGCATTTCATAGTATTTGTTACACTTTTTTCAGCTTAGCTTCATTTTGCTTACATTTTATTGTATTTAGTGTTGGTTGGTCAATTAGGTTGTATTTAATTTGTATTCCAGGTGGCTATTTAGCCTTTATTAATTATTTTATACTAATATTATAAATGCGAAAGTGTGTTTGTTTGTTGGTTTGTTGGTTTGTCCTTTAATTACGCCACAACGGAGCAACGGATCGACGTGATTTTTGGCATGGGTATAGTTGAGGACCTGGAGAGTGACATAGGCTACTTTTTATCCCGGAAAATTAGGGAGTTCCCGAGGGAATAAAAAAAAACTTAAACCACGCGGGCGGAGTCGCGGGCAGCAGCTAGTCTATATATATATAAATCTCGTGTCACAATGTTTGTCCTCAATGGACTTCTAAACCACTTAACCGATTATAATAAAATTCGCACACCATGTGCAGTTCGATCTAACTTGAGAGATAGGATAGTTTATATTATATAGATTAGGATTATTAGTGCTACCCGTGCGAAGCCGGGGCGGATCGCTAGTATTATATAAAAGGAATAGGTGACCGACTGACTGATCTATCAACGCAATTACTGACGTCATTGCAATACAAGTTAGCCCTTGACTGCAATCTCACCTGATGGTAAGTGAGGTTGCAGTCAAGATGGTAGCGGGCTAACCTGTCAGGGGTATAATATTAAACCCATACCCCCAATCGGGGGTACTTTGCTGTTACCTGCACTATAAATTTAAATGGATATAACTTTTGTATAAATGTAGGCTTCCATACCGTATGTGAGAATTTGTATTATTCTTATAGGTGAGCCAAGCTATTTGTTAAATAAATATTTGATTTTACATCGCAGAATAAAGCATTTGATGGAGAGGCAATTTTTCAAAACTCGCAGCACATTCTGTGGAAAAATGAAAATAAGTGAAAAAATTCCGAATGCCCGCGATATGTACCGTGTACGCTGAAAAGCTGAAAATATATTACTTGTGCCAAATTAACTTATGCCCGGTCAGTACCTGCAGTAATAAAATTGACTGCGCCATGTATGCTCTGGAAATTTTAATTAATTTCAGTTGTAAAAATATTATATTTTTCTCAGAAAATATTTTTTGGAACACGAAACGATATTAATAATATTTTCATTATTTTAAACGAACAAAACTGACTATGGGCACTGCAGCAACGAATAGGGATGATGACAACTCAATCAAATCAGCAACTCTTAAATCAAACTTAAACGCGCTTCTAGTATGGAAGTTTGTATGAAATACATAGATGTGACGTCATCAAATAACAAGGCACTTTCTTCTTCAATCTACAGTCACAAATCAAATATAAAACTAACCGAGGAATGAGGATGTGTTTTAAATTCTTTCCTTCTATTTAATAATCGGTAAGAAATAATTTATTTTTGACATATGAATCATTCCCATTATAATTAAAGGTTCCTCAGAATAGTGAAAGATTAGTTATGATAAGCTCCCCAGCACCAGCTTGTATGGGACCCCGTCCATTGCCACTTCAGTTTAGCATATCGGTTACTTTAGTTATTCTACGTATCTCTTCATTCGTGAGCGTTGCAGAGTTACGACGCTTATTTTTAACTAGCTGATGCCCGCGACTTCGTCCGCGTGGATCGAGGTTTTTCGTTTCCCGCTGGAACTCCTTAATTTTCCGGGATAAAAAGTAGCCTATGTGTTATTCCAGACTATAATCTATCTCTGTGCCAAATTTCATCCAGATCCGTTCAGCCGTTGGGGCGTGATTGAGTAACAAACATCCATCCATACATCCATCCAAACTTTCGCATTTATAATATTTATTTGATTGATTACTTTAAGGGCGAAAACACACTAGGGATAGGATAGGTATCTTTTAATATAGGTACCTTCAAATCAAGAGTGAATAGGCATCTTCTAGGCAAGCGCGCTCCACCTTAGGCTGCATCACCACTTGCAAGCAAATCTGATTGCAGCCAAGCGATAGACTATAATATTATAATATTAAAAAAATAAAAATAAAAAAGTGTATGCGTGCAATTTACACATGGCACAAGTGAAACTTCAGAACAGTAGCCTACGAGATAAATATAATGGGATAAATATAACTTGTATTCTATATCATTCTCTCGCAGGCTAAATCCTATTATGAATATATTTTGCTCTTTTTGGTGTCGCTTTTTCGTTTCGTTTTTCGTTTCATCGAATTTTCAAGTCACAACGATTCTAACAACACTTCAATAAAAACAAGATATTGCGTCTGCGCTTACAAAAATCATTTATTAATTCAATGCAGATATATTCAGGTCGGATTCGGAACACTAGTACCTTTGTACTAGAGAATCGATACAGTTCCTGTACAATACCGCATTACAGACATATTAAATGACGTTTTGTCTATACAGGTAGCTGCCTCAAAGAGAGATGTTCCTTTGAGGCGGTCGAGCGTTTATTACCTCGCAGCCTCTCCCAAGCCGTGCACACTGAAATCAGAACATGGATAGACGAGTTAAAGAAGCATTGTTTGTTGCTGCATTGATGGGCTGTGGCTCAATTTACTACATCTAGACATAATGTTTTGTCGTTTTACTGGATTACTTAATTACATTTCAGTAAACTACTCAAAACATCAACACGATATTTTGAAAATCAACAGACACCCTTATTTAAAGTTCTGCGGTTTTACCTGATATTAAACGATACGGCTCAGCCCCCCGATTATGTAAGAATTGTCGATCAAACGTAATGGTTCAGCGTCAAAGTAATATAAACCATAACTGCATTGAATTAGAGCTCAATTTTATGTATCCATTCTTATACGTTAGAGTATCGTTCATACCTAAACGTATAAGAATGGGTATACGAAATTGAGCTCTAATTTAATGCTGTTATGGTTTATTTACTTTGCCGCAGAACTTTAACGATTTCATCGGCCATTCTTACATGATTGGGGGGCTGATATAGCTCTCCTTGGTTCCTCGGTTATTAGATGCCACCTTTGCTACCTTTCCTTTGCTAGAAGGATGAATTTGCTCCAGATAATTACATCTAGAGATGATATTTTGATAAGTTACCATCACATTATCAAATAACTAGCTGATGCCCGCGACTTCGTCCGCGTGGATCGAGGTTTTTCGTTTCCCGCGGGAACTCCTTAATTTTCCGGGATGAAAAGTAGC
This sequence comes from Erebia ligea, assembly GCA_917051295.2. Taxonomy (NCBI): domain Eukaryota; kingdom Metazoa; phylum Arthropoda; class Insecta; order Lepidoptera; family Nymphalidae; genus Erebia; species Erebia ligea. Next base: position 20,481,824 of record OU785224.1, read on the forward strand.
CTATGTGTTATTCCAGACTATATCTCTGTGCCAAATTTCATCCAGATCCGTTAAGCCGTTGGGGCGTGATTGAGTAACAAACATCCATCCATACATCCATCCAAACTTTCGCATTTATAATATTTATATTTGATTGATAAGCAAATAATACTATTTGTTTGTCATCTAGGTTTTGACGACTTCCCTGGCGCAGTGTTGAGCGCTGTTGTTTTAACGTGCGGAGGATCCGGGTTCGATCCCCAGCAGCGTCAATTTGGAAATTAATAATTTCTGAATTTTCCCTGGTCAGGCCTGGTCGGAGGCTTCGGCCGTGGCTAGTTACCACTCTACCGGCAAATACGTGCCGCCAAGAGATTTAGCGTTCCGGTACGATGCCGTGTAGAAACCGATTAGGGGTATGGGTTTAATATAACTGCTATGCCCCTGACAGATTAGCCCGCTAACATCTAAGACTGCATCATCACGTACGATCAGGTGAAATCAAGGGCTAACTTGTAATTAATAAAAAAAACGTGTGGTGTTTAAACCTTTACCTTAAGTTAGTTACCGTAAGTTTTCATGACGTGGGAAGAGATTTCATAGTCCAGCATAAATAAGCTATAACCCGTACCTACTTAGCGTTACGTCATGCTAAAATATCTACCTAGATGATGGGTACTGATTTTACTGGAGTTTTCACAGAAACAAACGTTCAACCATACCTTCGGAAAATGACGCCTATAAGTTCGAGAAAAAGCAATTAATTTACGACTTCAATACTTTATTTTACTTCAAAAACCAGCTCAAAAATTCAAAATAAAAATAAGTTTTCAATAAAATAAGAACTAAGTAACTGAAAATATATTTCGTCTAGAAAGCGTCGAATATTTACAACACCCCGCTTCCGTTTTATATAAACATCAATTTAGGTAGCTCGATAGAGAGGTAGGGAGGTAGAGAGGTAGTGCATTAGATGTCCGTAGAGATTGTCGGTACAGTGTCGCTACATAAATGTCGTGTCTCAACACATTACTGCCTCGCTAATAATTAATGATTAAACGAACTTACCTGTAAGTGAAGTTCGATCATAATTATACGAGTATTCGTCCGAAGAGATTAGCATGATATACTTGTAGTACCGTGTACGAACGGCCACTTTCACACGTTAGTTGAGGTAGCTGGAAATAAAAACAAACGCTCCCTCTTACCGGCCGATAGCAGGCCGCTATATATAGGCCCCACTCCTGCACAACTAGTCATTTAGTTCGGAGCTTGACCTTTTTTTTTTTTTTTACACTTTCATAAACACATATATATTACAAATTTAACCTTGAATTTGAAATTTGACCTTTTCATGACACTGGGGTAACCCGTGGGAGGGTGGGATGCTAATCTCTTCGGACGAATACTCGTATAATTATGATCGAACTTCACTTACAGGTAAGTTCGTTTAATCATTAATTACACTTCGTATTCGTCCTCAGAGATTAGCATGATATACTTGTAGATATTGAGAGACTTGTCATGAAAACAGGTCTTACTCGTAGTTATTATGCGAAAAACGCACTTTAACCATCAGGTATATCATATTTAATACATAATAATGATTATGTTCTTATTTAATGAACAATTTTATTTATTTTGATAGATATTTACGAGGTACTGTATAACTTTGTTTTTTATAATGCTCGATTTTATTATTACAGGATCATAGTATTTGTAAGGAATGAGTCAACTCAACAATCTGAATTTTCGATAAGGAAAATTATAATTTCAAAAGTATTCGAGCAACTACTTAGTGTCGTGTACTTTGGGCAAAAACAAGGACCAGTCTGTGGATATGCCAAGTGACTGCAACTAAAATATTCTTGTGGATATGGCGGGCTCTTGAGGCCACGCTGTATTGAGGAATTGTGTCGAAGGTGTTTAATTTTGTCAAGATAACTATTGAGGGTTACACTTACGATAATGTAAAAATTGTATTATATACGGAAGAAACCTGTTCAGAAAGTTTTAATTAAAAATTTTGATTGACGAGAAATTTCGAAGGAAAGTTCTATGTTATATATTATTATTAAGTATTACAATTTTGAAAAACTTTTGCATTCTATGTAATGTTCTTGAAGCTCATAAAATTATTTAATGCTTCAAAAGTTCTTTTATAGTTGAAATTTCATCAGATCATTGATTGAGAAAAACAAAACACAAAAAAAAAAATTAATGCATTTCAAGGATCTCAAGTGATGTTACATTTTAGCATAGAAAGTCAGTATGAATTTGAAAAAAAAAAATTTAGAAATTCTATTTATAGTACCTATGTTCAATTTTTTCAATGAAACTGCATATTATACTTAGAGATCACGTATCTCTAATATTACGAGATCTACAACTATTGGTAAAGTTGTGATAAATTTCAACAACTCAAATTCAATTGAATTAATGCTTGCTGAAGACATCCATGGAAGAGATGTATAGTATTGATTGCCGAATTGAAACAACTTAATTGATCAACTATCGTGTTGTTTAAATGAATTTACAGAAGGACAGAAATAAAACTGACTGAAAGGTATTCATCATTTCTATAGATGAGAGTGGGAAATCTCTTATCAATAAAGACTACCGGCGAGCAGCCAGCAGTAGTTCCAACCAGGGTATGTGAGGTGTAATTTGCGGCTGCAGGAACGAGAGAGAAGGAAAAAAAAATAAAATAAAAATAAAAATATATATATACTTATGTATATATATAACCACGTCAGATGGTTCAAAGACCAGTGGACCAGTGGGTCCGAAGACAAATTACAGCAAGTAAACCATTAAATATGCGATATGATGGTAGGCTATAAAGGAACAAAAATTATGAACTTTACTTGTGTTTTCTTGATAATACCGAAGAGTGGAAACCCAAGAGATTGAAACCCATGAACGCATTAATGGCGTACGCATCTGAGTCATTCTTACACGAAATATATTAATTTTTATAATTGGTATAACATTGGGACGCAAAAAGGAGAATTTTCGAATTATTTGGACAGTTCCCACTAAATACCTTTGAACGGATTCGTCTTGATTCTCTAATAGCTTTAGTATCGTGACTAGAGCGTTTATATGTAATACAAACATCTTTGTAATCGCATCTATTCAATATATATCTCGTGGGCTCATCTCAAGAGGGGAAGTACCTACCAGCCATGCAGGTTATGAAACCAACTGCAATGGTATTGGCGATCTTGAAAAGATTTTGAAAAAATGTGTAAGTATTCAACAAATACTTGAAACCGAAGTAAGCTGGCAGAATTTCCAACTGGTTAATGTGAAATGCCTCATTTCGTTGGGTGCTAGCAGTTTCCTCACCACAAGCGGCCCCCAACCCCGCAGTTGAGAATCCTATGACAATTTCTACATCATTTCAATTTTGTTTACAGAATTAAGCCGCTCAAAATCTGAAGGACAACAGGATATAGATGCGTTGTTTCTTAATTACCATTTTTTAAATTTAAAACATTTACACCTTCTAAAACTTGGTTGTTTTAGCCGGCCACGATGAAGTAATAAGGCCAACTAATGTAGCAAAGTTCAAAAAAAAAATATTATTATGTATATAAGAATAAATTACGTATTCCAAAAAATAAAGTTGCAGGAGCTTGGTGGCAACTTATTGTTTCTTTTCATTGAAATATTATGTTATATAGACGTTCGTTTTGTGATTTCTTTTTAAAAAGAGAATCAATCATCATCGAACAATAACTATAGGTAGTGTCGGAACTCCTTATACGGAAGTTATTTACTTGTTTTAAAATTAATTATTAAAGAATTATTATGATTAAAAGGAGTAACATTAATTTCTTAGCCTCGAGGAAATTTTTAGAAAAAAAATATTGCAGTTTGGTTTAAATAAACCAAATAACTGTGGAACGTATATTTGGAAAACTATATTCAAACAAAAGCGCAATTAATTTAGTTGCCTTTCTGGTCTGCATGTATTAGGACCGAAAACTAAGCATCTTTTTGATTGGTTGTGGTCATATAGCAGTTCTCACTAATACAATTATTGTTCTAAATTCTTCAAATAAAGAAAAAAAATATTGAAATGTTTTTCATTGTTTTATATTAAAGTAAATATGTTCTTGCCGTATGACTCGGAAAAAGAGTACTGCAGTCAAAAATTAATGTACTGCAGGTTCACTTTGTGATATAGCTCCTATAGCTAAGGGACCATCGACTGCCTTTTGAATGAATTTCGAGGCAAAACAAGAAACACTTAAAATAGGAATACTATAGGAAAAAACAACTAACCACTGTAGGGTCATCGGTTATGGATGACCACTGCTTTTTTAAAAATTTTGACAAATTTTTAAAAAAAAATTACCAGTGTTCCTAATCTCGGACAACGATGGCTGCGATGAGAAGTCCTTAGCCGAAATGCTCGCATAACAGGTCTGTTGATTTAAAACTTCCTTTGCGGTTTGGGCTTTAGGCTGTTTCGACTCTGCGCTCTATTTAATTATCGCCTTAGCATCTTTGTAAGTTTCTGAAAGATTCTTGCTAAATAATAAGAATTAGTTTTAATATGCAATAACTAATCCTGAGGACAATTAAACGTCTTGTTAAAGAATCGCTGTATGTCGTAATTAAAGCGTCGTGCGTCCATTAATAGATGCTGTATCCGACGATCCGTATCGTTTTATAAAGCTCTGCTGTAGTAGCTATGCTCAAAACATCATAACAAAAAACTCGAAGGCGTCTTGCTGTCGGGATTCGGGAGTGAAGGCGGGACTTGCGCCTGCGTCATCATGACTTCTCCCAGGGCAGGTAAGATCGTTGGTCTTCATGACATTAGTCATTCATTATTGTTCATTAGAACGCAGTCCCAATAGTGAAGCATATTATGGCAACATGAATGCTTGGATAAGTTTTCGCACCTGATCGAAGATGCTTTGAGATTCAAGCACGTGCGCGCGCACTTTCGTCGTACGAAAAAAGGTGTGCCAATAAAGTGCGTAAAAGGACGCACTTCTCAAAAATAGATTTTGCAATAGTTAGTTCAAACAATCAATGCAATACAGGCATAATTTCATAATATATAATCGTGTACGAAAAAAAAAACACTTCAAAATTGAACAACGCCTGAGAGCCCCCGCTCATGACCCATTGCCAGTCCATTACTTTGTAGGCATGAGATTGCACGCGAAAATATACTTCAAAATTGAGCAATGCCTGAGGGCTTTCGCCCACGACTCATTGTAAGTCTATTACTTTGTAGGCATGTGATTGCACGCGAAAACGTACTCCAAATTGAAACGTACTTCAAATTTGAGAAATGCCTGAGGGCTTTCGCCCACGACTCATTGCAAGTCTATTACTTTGAAGGCATGAGATTGCACGTAAAAACGTACTCCAAATTGAAACGTACTTCAAATTGAGCAATGCCTGAGGGCCCCCGCCTACGACTCATTGTAAGTCTATCATTTTGTAGGCATGAGTTTGCACGCGAAAACGTACTCCGACTTATTGTAAGTCTATTAGGCATGAGATTGCACGCGAAAACGTACTTCAAATTGAGCAATGCCTGAGGGCTTTCGCCCACGACTCATTGTAAGTCTATCATTTTGTAGGCATGAGATTGCACGCGAAAACGTACTTCAAATTGAGCAATGCCTGAGGGCTTTCGCCCACGACTTATTGTAAGTCTATCATTTTGTAGGCATGAGATTGCACGCGAAAACGTACTTCAAATTGAGCAATGCCTGAGGGCTTTCGCCCACGACTTATTGTAAATCTATTATTTTGTAGGCATTAAATTGCACGCGAAAACGTACTTCAAATTTGAGCAATGCCTGGGGGGCCTCGCCTACGACTTATTGTAAGTCTATTATTTTGTAGGCAAGAGATTGCATGCGAAAACACACTTCAATAGGTAGCCATAGGCAATCCGATTTGCTAAGATTTCATAATATCCACGTCTAGACAGGTAGATTTTAACAGACTTTCTTGCTGATTCTTTTCTGTAGGAATGTTGGCGATTGCAGTGACTCCAAAGAACTCGATGACAAGCAGTGTAGAAGACTTCAAAAACAAAAGCTCGATGGTGTAGAAGACTCCAAAAAACTCGATGACAAACTTATTCGGTGATAACGTTTACGTGATCGGTTTAATTTCAAATTTCCGAAATCACTTACGTTTTTATCACAAAAATAAATAATAAAAATATTAATTTTTAATTTAATAATTTAAAAATAAAATAAAAACTCACCGAATTTGCGGACGTGCGAAGTGGCTGAGCACGAAAACACGAAATGACTAGTTGTGCAGGAGTGGGGCCTATATATAGCGGCCTGCTATCGGCCGGTAAGAGGGAGCGTTTGTTTTTATTTCCAGCTACCTCAACTAACGTGTGAAAGTGGCCGTTCGTACACGGTACTACAAGTATATCATGCTAATCTCTGAGGACGAATACGAAGTGTAATTGTAGAATTCCCTTTATTTAAAGTGAAACCTTTACGAACAACGGTATATCTATGACTTCACAATATGAGAAGAGCTTTGTGAAACAGAATGTTTTTCTCAATTTTATTGAACACTGATGCCCGCGCCTTCGTCCACGCGGTTTAAAAAGTCAGCTTATGTTACTGTCCAAGTCTTCAACTATATCCATGCAAAAAATCACGTCAATCCTCTGTTGCGGCGTGATTGAAACACAAACCAACAAACAAAACACATTTTCGCATTTATAATTCAACATATATTTAAATATTTATTAATTTCCGAGGCAAAAAGAACCCTAAGTCTATCCGGCATGCAAGCTATATCTGTTATCCAAATTTCGTCAAAATCGTATGAGCGGATGGTTCATGAAACTGATGGTACATACCTGACACAGACAGCCAGACAGACCCATTTTCGCATTTATTATCATTATGGGCGTATGGACTAGTTTGCAATCTCGGCTTCAGTCTTGTAAAATTTAGGTCACGGGTTTGAAATCAGACCGATTAAGTCCGAGTTGGAGCTTCAATCTTTTTTAAAACTATTTTTTAGAATATTTTTGTCTTTAAAATCTAAAAACTCTCGATTCTCTTTAAAATCTAAAATCTAAAAGACTCTAAAGGATGTTCGCACAAAAAGGTTAATAGATAGTCCATTTCAATTTCGTAATAACTACAAGTAATAGAAATAAAAATATCTAAACTTCCAGCAAATATTTTTTACCAATTTCAGACACATTTAAAAGGATCTCGCTAATAAAACTATTCAATAAAATAGAGTACCTAGTGAAAAAGTAGAACAGTTTCCTACTACTTAATAAGGTTAGATTTTTTCGCCCACAATTCGTTTTGGTTTCTGGAAAGCTCCAATCGACGTAATTCACATACTTCTTCAGATAGCCGGGAGATGGGATTCTCAGACTAAAGAAACTGGATCGAGACTAAACTTCTTCGTCTTATAATTCATCTGATCAAGAACGGTGCATAAAATGGATCCGGGCGCATACTACTCGTACCAACGATCAAAGCCGTACTGTAAACGTTAGTATTGTTGACATTCGTGTTTTAAAATTGTAATCTTTATTTTTGGCCTGATGGGAGGATTCGGCCGTGCCTAGTTACCGCCCTACCGGCAAAGACGCGCCGCCAAGCGATTTAGCGTTCCGGTAGGATGCCGTGTAGAAACCGAAAGGGGTATGAGTTTAATAGTGGGTTAATATAACTGCCATGCCCCTAACAGGTTAGCCCGCTACCATCTTAGACTGCATCATCACTTACCATCAGGTGAGATTGCAGTCAAGGGCTAACTTGTAGTGGATAAAAAATAGGTACGTGAAATTAAACCGCCATTTTAAATAATACTTGCTTAAAATCGATGTTAGTGTTTATGCACTTGCAACACCAACGTTGACGTTTGAAATTCTCTGTGTTTAATTTGTCAAAAATTGTTTTTCTTGTCACTTGTCAAACAATTACACGTAAAAATTCACTAAAAATTTATTAGAAATTGTAAAAAGGGAGATTAATAAAAAGGGTTTGTCGCTTCCAAAATGTTTTATTTAAACATTTGGCGACCGTGACAGGACTTCAGCACTGACGTAAAACAAAAGTTTTGGGCAAACTACGCGCCGGTCACAAATAGCATCGCAGCAGCGGGCCCAAGAAGCGATATCAAATACCCTTCAAGTCTTACACCACACGGGCAAGCAGCAGCATTGTGGTCGTACAGCCACGACACATTAGCATCGAGTCATCGCCGGTCAACAATCAGCACCGCAGCAGTAAGCCAAGTCAGCTAAGTGTCCCTGCCTTTCCCTTTTAAATCTCATACAAGTTCCTATATTACCAAGTGTAGTTTCAACTCTGTGCGGTAAAGGTACCTAGCTACTCCAGGCATATTTTCACGTAGTTTACTGAACTAAACATTCAATCAAGTCTGTTTAGGGAAATATCATTGAACAAAACACTATTATTGTTGTTTATAAAAACAAACAACAAGAGTAGCAGATAGGCTAGGCAGCTTGCGCTGATGTGCCTATATTACAGCTTGTGCCTTGCCTTTAAGTGCTTAGCCAGATAAGACTCAAATACATTCAGCTTTATCTGAACTTATAAGTTGATTATAATAATACCAAACCCTATTAGAAGCGGAGTAAGATATACTTAATAAGTTGTTTTAGTATTGATTGATTCACAAACAAGATCATGTCTGAGGCTAAATTAAGGGAACTCACTGTGAAACGCAGTTCAGTAAAAGGACGCTTGACTAAATTTAGGAACTTCCTAACTCAATATGAGTCATTAAAATCAGTAGATGAGATAGAACAATCTAAATTGAGTATCCAACTAGGCAAGATTGAAAGTCTATGTAATGTCTTTGATGAAATACAGAGTCAGATAGAAGTTTTGGATCCGACTGAGATGGAAGCGGAACTTGAGGAGCGTGACTCTATTGAGCTAGAATTTGCTACCTTGATTGCTACAGCTCAACAACTTCAGAACGCTCACAATCAAGCCAGCAATTCTAATATAGATGTTAACGGCTCCTCTCATTGTTGCAACGAGCAATCGGGTTTAGGTTTCAAACCGCCTACCTTGCAGATAGGAAAATTTGATGGGAGTTACAACAAGTGGCTCGAGTTTCGAGACCTTTATTGCTCGCTAGTCCATGACAACAAGCGCATACCTGCTCCGATCAAGTTTTGCTATCTTAACTCCTATCTGGAAGGTGAGGCCTCACGGGTAATCAGTAATCTTGAAGTCACTGAGGCAAATTATAATAAAGCTTGGGACCTGCTGCGTGAACGCTACGACAACAAGCGGTTGTTAATTAAAAGCCATTTAAATTCACTATTGAACTTTGATATTAAGTCGAGCGAATCGGACAAGGTGCTTAGATCTATAGTAGACAACATTAATAAAAATTTGCGTGCACTTTCAAGCCTTGGTGAGCCCACTACACACTGGGATACTTTAATCATTCATATAGTCTCATCAAAACTTGCAAGTCAAACTAGTATGAAGTGGGAAGAGTACAGAAATTCAATCCCTAACGCTCCTTCTCTCGAACAGTTCAACAAGTTTCTTAAAGACCGCGCTGACATACTAGAAACTTACAACCATCCAAGGTCAAGCGGTAATGCTAATTATAGTGAATCGAATAACAATAGCAAGAAGAAGCGGGCTCAAGCCAACGTGTTCACAGCTAGATTATCTGAGCAGAACGAGTCGGTTAAGGGTCACACCCCCACATGTGAGGTATGCAAAGGCACACACCGAATTTATGACTGCGATAAATTTAAAAATAAAACTATTGAAGAACGGCAAGAGCTAGTAAGTAGTTTAAGGCTTTGCCGGAACTGTCTCAGAAAGGGCCACGACGTATATTTCTGTCGCGCGAGATCTTGTCGCAAGTGTAAACGGCGTCATAATTCCTTAATATGCAGTAATAGCCAACAATTAGCCCCTCAGGACAATGCTGCACCTGCGATAGCAACTGTGTCCCCACCTGCAGCAGAGCTCACTGTTAACTTGGCTAGAGACAATGTTAATAAGGTTACACTTCTGTCCACAGCCTTGGTCGAGGCGGTCAATCCAGTCAATAATAAGGCTGAAATCGTGCGTGTTTTATTGGATTGTGGTGCGGAGTCTAGCCTCATATCAAAGAATTTGCATGATAGATTAGGGTTACAGTCATCCCCTATGGAACCGGTTAACTTAATAGGAATAGGCAACTCAATCTCTCATTGTACAAAGGAAGTTTGTTCATTTCATTTGAAATCACTGCACAGTGACTATGTAGTGAAGTTGACATGCCCAGTACTACCGGAACTCACAGGTGATATACCAAGGTTATCAATCAACACAAACAATCTCAACATTCCTTCAGATGTTCAGTTGGCCGATTCAAATTTTCATAAGCCGTCACCAATAGACGTGCTAGTCGGCGCTGATCTATTTTGGCACATCGTAGGAAGTGAGCGTCAATCATTAGGTTCAAACAAACCTTACCTTATAAGTTCAGAGTTCGGCTGGGTTCTATCTGGCCCTATTTATGCAGGAACTCGCCCTTCTAATATAAATTGCAATTTCCAAGTTGCAAGTTCCCCATCAGACAATCTCGACAAGTTGCTCATTCGATTTTGGGAGTTGGAAGAATTCTCATCTAAGAAATTATTGAGCCCAGATGAAAAGGCTTGTGAGGAACACTTCCAGGCTCATACAACTCGAGATTCCACAGGCAGATTTTGCGTGCGACTACCGCTCAAGGATTCACCAGATTGCTTAGGAAATTCGTACATCACTGCAAAGAAAAGATTCCTCAACTTGGAAAAACGTTTTAGGGCACAACCAGAGCTCAAGGCTCAATACATTAAATTCATTGATGAATATATCATGTTGGGGCACTGCGCCGTCTTAATCGGTCCCCGTGTGGAACCGTCCTATTTCTTATGTCATCACGCTGTCATTAAGGAACAAAGTGAATCAACTAAACTAAGGGTGGTGTTTGACGCGTCGTGTTCCACGTCGTCCGGTCTTTCAATTAACGACTTGCAATACATTGGCCCAACGGTTCAGGACACGTTATTCTCCATTTTGCTACGCTTCCGTCAACACCGATACGTGATAACAGGGGACATTGAAAAGATGTTCCGACAAGTAGATGTCCATGAGAAGGACCGCAACTTGCAGCTTATCCTCTGGAGAAACGATGAGCATAGCCCTCTGCAAACTCTGAGACTCAAGACGGTAACGTACGGTTTCGCGAGCGCTAGCTATCTTAGCACTAAATGTCTATGGCGTTTAGGTGAAGAATGTGATGACGATTTTATTAAGACGATCATCCAGCACGACTTTTATATGGATGATCTGTTGACTGGAGCCGACTCTATATCGGATTTGCGTCATATTTTGGATGCCGTCGTATCCGTTTTGCGCTCAGGTTGTTTTCCCTTGCGAAAGTTTAAATCCAACGTACCTTCAATTTTCGAAAGTCCTTTGATAGACCCGCTTGAAAATTTAACGCTAAGCGAATCTACTAGCACTTTGGGACTGCAGTGGAAGCCCTCCACTGACACCTTAAATATCGTAGTAAGCGTTCCGGATAACGCCAATGATTATATAACCAAACGATTGATACTTTCACATTCATTTAAAATTTTCGACCCCTTAGGGCTTATCAGCCCATGCACAATCCGACCCAAGGTACTCATGCAAGAATTATGGCGTCGTAACATTGATTGGGATGAACCAGTACCTTGTGATTTGCAAAAAACATGGGATGAGTTAAAACAGGACCTGAGCCAATTAGAACTTGTTGAAGTTCCCAGACTAACCCTTTGCATTTCGTTTGTTACCCTGGAGCTTCACTCTTTTTGTGATGCATCTACTACAGCACACGGTTGTTGTCTTTATTTGCGGTCCGTCGACAATAATGGACAAGTAATGGTCAGATTGCTATGCGCTAAATCAAGGGTCAACCCTAGCAAGCCGACTACGATTCCTCGACTGGAATTGCTTGGAGCCCTATTGGCTGCCCGGTTGTGTAAATCCGCTCTCGAGTCTCTTCGGTGCACGATTTCACGTTGTATCCATTGGAGTGACTCTAGTGTCGTGCTGGGCTGGTTAAGCACTAACCCCAGCAAACTAAAGACATTTGTTGCTAACCGAGTCGTAGAAATCTGCGAGAGCACTACGCCAGCAAACTGGCGCCACGTGCCTACGTCCTGTAACCCCGCGGATTTGATCTCTCGAGGCACCACGGCTAGCAGTCTCCTAGATTCTCATTTATGGTGGTCAGGTCCGGAATTTTTAACTGAGGCGGAATCCTTGTGGCCGGTTTTGGGAGAGCAGGTCGAAAGTGAGCTTCCTGAAATAAAGGTGCATTCGGTACAAGTTTCTGAAAATTTTATCCTTTTCGAAAGGTTTTCTAACTTAATGAGGCTGAAACGTGCGTTTGCCTTTACTTTGCGTTTCGTATACAATGTTAAAAATCCTGAAGCTAAACGAACTGGACCTCTGTCAGTCGAAGAATTAAGCCAATCTTTTATGCAGCTTTGTAAATTTGCTCAGCTTCAATCATTCTCAAATGAATATCATGCCTTGGTGAATGGCCGTGATATTCCAGCTCAAAGCAATCTTAGATCCCTCAGTCCATTTCTAGATGCAAAAGGCGTCATGCGTGTCGGTGGCAGGCTAGAACACTCAGAATATGACTATGATAAGAAGCACCCCGTACTATTGCATTCGAAGCACCACTTATCTGATCTCGTTTTTCAATATGAGCACATTCGTCATATGCACGCGGGTCCCCAGCTATTATTGTACACAGTGCGAAATTACGTATGGCCATTAGGTGGAAGACAACTGGCACGGCGAACGGTACGCAATTGTGTAAAGTGCAGACGTTTTCAAGGGAAAACGTTCACACCGCTAATGGGCCAACTTCCAGCGCAGCGCACTATGCCAGCATTTCCTTTCCAAACGACTGGCATTGATTTCGCAGGCCCGTTTACTATTTTAAATCGCAAAGGTCGCGGCTCAAAGACTTCAAAATGCTACTTGTGTCTTTTCATTTGCTTTAGATATAAATGTGTTCACCTGGAAGCCGTAACCGAGCTTTCTAAAGATGCCTTTATATTAACGCTACGTAGATTCATCGGGCGCCGGGGTAAACCGCTTGAAATTTACAGCGACAATGGGATGAACTTTGTCGCTGCTGCCAAGGAGCTCGCTAGCTTCTTGGAAGACGGACCAAATCTCGTATCTGACTTTGCCACTATAGAACAAATTAAGTTTCACTTCATTCCTGTTTACGCGCCAAATTTTGGCGGCCTATGGGAGGCAGGTATCAAGTCAGCCAAGTATCATATAAAGCGCGCTGTGGGTAGCTGTAATTTGACCTACGAAGAGTTGTCCACTTTGCTCGCACAGGTAGAAGCTATCCTTAACAGCCGACCCCTTTGTCCCATCTCGTCCTCTCCTCATGATCTCCAATCACTCACCCCAGGGCACTTCCTGATTGGTAGACCGCTAACATCGATGCCTGACCCGACGCTCGAGACAGAAAAAACGTCTAACCTGCAACGTTACGCGCGGGTTGAGCAAGCACGCCAGCATTTTTGGAGGCGCTGGCAAAGCGAGTATGTCAGCGAGCTGCAGCAGCGTACGAAGTGGCGCACTAACAAGGGCAACATCCTACGTGTGGGAGATCTGGTCCTTCTGCAAGAGGAGAACTGTCCACCACTGCACTGGCGTTTGGGGCGCGTGAAACAGCTGTTTCCCGGAATCGACGGAGTGGCCAGAGTGGCGGAAATCTCCACACAAAGAGGCGACGTTCGCAGAACGCTGACAAGGCTCTGCCCTCTGCTCTGCGAGGCTGAAAATATTCAGTAATACCCATCACTATTCCAGGGTATTCCAGCGGGGGAGTGTGTTTATGCACTTGCAACACCAACGTTGACGTTTGAAATTCTCTGTGTTTAATTTGTCAAAAATTGTTTTTCTTGTCACTTGTCAAACAATTACACGTAAAAATTCACTAAAAATTTATTAGAAATTGTAAAAAGGGAGATTAATAAAAAGGGTTTGTCGCTTCCAAAATGTTTTATTTCCCCTCATCAAAATTTTAAGAACGATGGTAGAGACGACCCTTGTCATAAAATTACACAAATATTCCTCCATGAAATAAAATAAAAAATAAACAATTCAAAATACAATAATAATAATAATAATAAATAATAAAGTTTTTTATTAGAGGCATTAAAACCCACTCAAGTTTACATATTATTAACAATGCACCGTTAAAATATTAACCTAATAATTAAACAATTCAAAATAAAATAAAATAAAAATATATGAAACTTAAAACTATCTATATATATAAGCAAGGATAATATAGTATAAGCAAGGATACTCTAACTACTGAAAAAAAATCGGAAGTGCTCATTATATTTTACCACAGAAATTCACAAAACAGATTTACACGCTGTTTATATTAAACTGCATAAAAATGTAAATAACATTTTCGTCTGTTTGAGAGATATTTTTTGCCTGCAAAAAGTATGTTGCTCAAGTAAAGCGTAAAATTAATTGAGTCCGTGTTCTTAGAAGTAACAAGTGAAAGTATAACGTGCTCGGTGTTTGTTCACAAGTTAAACTTGTATTTGCATGAACAAAAGTTAAAACAGGAAACATAGTCGGTCTTTTTTTCCCTTTAGTCTGTGCCGGGTAGATGGTCGTCGAGATAGTACCAATAAAATAGTCGTTTGCCCCGACTTTGCTCTCGTTATTGCGGTGTCTTCATCACTTAATCCATCACCGGTTACGAGCCGCTACTATTGGTTTAATGCTGTCTCGACAAGATTTCGTCCACGGTGGCAAATTTCCTGAGAATAGCCATCTGCGCGGGACATATTTAAGTGCACAAATATGTGCGGTGCATACCACACCACAGGTGCACTCTCTATGGCTTACTCTCATAGACAACCCTCCACCTTCCATGGCCCCACCAACCTCGCGGTTATATGGGCCGAATCGTAGGAGAGCACCAGTTCGGTACTTGCATAGCCCGAAGGGTCGGAAAACTCTACACAATCGGAAAGGGAACAAGCGTAGGACCGACGGCTTTACGTGCTCTCCGAGGCACGGGAGCACACGTCGCCAACTTCCAAACTCCGGGCTAGTACCTATACCGAGAATTTTTGTTAAAAAAATACAATACTTAATTTTGCCTAACCCGGGAATCGATCCCGGGACCTGGTTATCGACAGTCGAACATGCAACCACTGGACCAACCAGGCAGTCATTTCTGTCTGTTTACAAAGATACTTTTTCCTAATTTTAAGCGAGATTAAAGTTTTCTTTTTCGTGTTCCTTTCTCACAATCATTGTACCGTACCGTATAGGTACCCTCTACTTTATGATATATTTAATGCACATTTTAAATGCACAGTGTGACGTCCACCAGTCACAAGTGTGGGAATTGGGTACAATAAAACAACCGCATGTGCTTTCAGCTCAGCTGTCAAGTTACAACTGCCATTTAATTACTAATCATGTTACATAAACATCACACCTCTCCCTTTTTAACATATTTAGTTGGTAAGCCTTGGTACAGCTACATAATTGTATTTTAAATATACGTACACAACGTTACAACTTATATAGTTTTTTTTTTTTAAATAGTTAATGAATTTAACTAATGATATTAATATTTTTGTATTTCAGTTTTATTATTTATATTCCGGTCATCATATTTTGACATTTGCCATTTCTCCCTTTCCTCTTTTGATTTTCTGCTGAATCCTTATTTTCTTCCCTTTTTCTTCATTATTTTGTCCTGGTGTTTTAATTTATGAGTTTATTTCGGGATTGGTAATTGATCTTAAAAGGACGATTATAGAAATATTAAGAAATGTAACGCAAACATATTTACTGGTCTAGCGCAAGTGAGCGTAAATCTGTAAGAGCAGGTAAAATATTAAATAGAGTGGAATCACTAGCCGTGGCTACCAAATAATTTAATCTCGATGGAAATCAAGGAAATCTTATTTTTCGCTTCTGAACTAAAAGCTTCATTGCAGAAGTAGGTAATGATTTAACATTTTTGATATTTTTATACTCTCATTGAAACTTGCAAGAGTAACCTATTACAACGTGTAGAGATTAGAGGCGCCTCGAGAGATTTAATCTAATTATTATCGCACCGGCCTGAATTTAAAGACAATATTCATCAATTTAGGGCTTGATTGCTATCATCACCTCTAAATCAAATCGCGATCTAAACACCAAAGCATACAATAGTCGCTGAGTCTCCGAGGTGGACTGACCAACCAACATCGAAATTATTAACCTAAGGTACAGCTCAGCAAAACTGTAACAAAATTGCAATCCTTGACCCGAGGTAACCTTAAAGCCCTCCAGTTTGTGCCTGTCCTAATTCCTGGACTAGACACATCATGGTTACATGCACAAACCCTAATTCCCGGACTGTCCGCATTTCCTACCTTGGCGCATTACCTCGGGGTTTCCATCTAATATTTATGGTACGCGTCAGTTTAAACTCTCATTTGATGTTTAAGCGAAATTCATCAAATTTTAAGCGAATCTACTACTGGTTCGGAATGCCACGACCTAGCGAGAAGAACCAGCAAGAAACTCGGTGGCGTCTAGCATTCAAAATAATAGCCACCGATCACTGAACAAAACGATGACATTGGTATAAGTTTGTAATGACGGTACTTTCAAATTTTTAATTTTTTTAATTACTCGCGTCTTCAAAAATAAACAGCAAATGTGCGGATTGCAAAGCAAACCTGTAAGCATAATTCCAGAAGCGGGCAATGACCAAAACTACTTTTAAAATATATTTGCACCCTCTATATAAAACCTGTACGAGCGAATGGTCACAACGTGCACAGCCTCACGAGAGATTCAATGTAAACAGTCAAATAGAGAAAATTTGCCAAAACATCACGACAACAACCAATCACTTGATCAGGCTGCAGTTGCTACTGCCAAACTTAAAATCAAATTGCGATCTAAACTCAAAAGCATTCAATCACCGCTAAGTCTGCCGGTAGGAGACCAACTTTCACACGTCAAAGCATTCGCATTCACTATACAAGCCATTCCAATTTGGCGCTCCCGCCCACGAACTGACCGAGCCAAAATACATCGAATGACACCCTCATGAATAAACAAATTAACAACTCCTATCTTTTCTGAAAATTCAATTCAATTTTAAACACGAAGCCGACAGTTCGGCCGCCCTGCAAACAACACGTCCTCGTGCCCAAGTCACATCACGGACACACTTTATGCCCCAAATCGCGAACAGGTGTCCTGTCCCAAATCATGATCAGGCGCTCTTGCCTGCGGCGCTCCTGCCCGAATTCATGATCAGGCGGTCATGCCTGGGCCGCTCCCGCCCACGATTATTTTGCCAATAATAATTAATCTGTGAGAGTAAGAACCCTCAGTGCCATCAAACACTCAATGAGCTATTTTCTATAAACCGAAACGACCAACCTCTCATTCGATGCACCCTTTCAAAATCTGAATAAGTTATTCACTGTCACAAGTCTCAGGTTATGAAACAAAACTTTTAATCTTGAGTAATACGAGCACTTCCACAGTATTGATTTTAAAATAACAATAATGCCATTTTAGAATTCTTAAAATAATGAAAATGGTGTGGGCCGATCTAATATTTAAACTCTTGTCTTAGATTATTCGCAGATTTGCACCAATCTTATGACTGCGTCATTCATATGACTATGTTTTGTTAATTATTGTAATTTGTAGAACTAGATTTAGTTGTCACAAATTCATCAATATTGTGTAGGACATAAAGGAACCTGCACAATAAATAATTATTGAAACCCTACCTTGAAAATAGAGAACAGGCAACCACTCGTATGCATGTAGGTATGTTCTTAAATATTACCCACTTGGTAGTTATGTCTTGCCGTCCCTGGCAACTTTCATTTACAACCGACTTCCAAAAAGAAAGAGGTTCTCAATTCAGTGTGTTGTTTCGTTCCAATAAATTCCCACCCGATGTTAAATGTGGTTATATCAACAACATTACCCACGGATAAAGAATTCGAAGGTGAAATCAACCATGCTTTAAATACAAAGTAAAATGATTTCATGTATCGATTTAATGACAAATTACAACCAATAATATGATTAAAATATTAATGAGGTGGTCATGAAACATCATCTCACACCAACGTCGTGCTGTCCAACGTTACGCATGTCGCTCTTGAGTACGTTCTGTAAATATTGATTTCATCGTATGCCTACGCGCTCAACTAAGAGTTACCGTAAACATCACTTTTCAAAAGTTAAACCATATTATATTAATATAGTATGGTCAATTAATTCGAAATGTCTTCATAAACATAAAGTAGATACCCGTAGGTACCTTGCGTAATCAGCGTATTTGCCTATAAATATATTGCTAGCATTGCTAGTAAGCAATGCATATTATTATTGTTACCCAACAAGGTTTTTACTTCCTTAGGTGCGTTGAGTGCGCGCACTTTTTGGGTGAACAAAAATCATGGAACTCGCGTCATCGTCACGCTTTCCATTGTTTTGAGTTTTAACTTCTGTCAGCAGTCCTTATAACTGCCTATACGTTTTTTTTTTTTTTTTTTCTTTTTTCGACAAAGTACCAACCGACATTGTCAGTCTACTACTCGGTGTACAGTTACCGTTTTGGGTAGTACCAACTAGAATTGCTAGTTTACTATTTTTGTTGTTAGTACCTTTACTACTCAGTGCACAGTTTACGTTTTGGGTAGTACCAACTAGCATTGCTAGTTTACTATTTTTATTGTTAGTACCTTTACTACTCAGTGCACAGTTTACTATTTCTGTTGTTAGTACCAGCCGACAGATGTCAGCTTACTACTCGGTGCATGCCTAAAATGTTTGGCTTAGTACCAACTGATCTTGTCAGTTTACTACTCGTTTCATTTTTGTTTTTGGATAGTACCATCTGGCACTGCCAGTTTACTACTTTGCACTCGTAATAAAACAACGACCGAATCCAAAATCATAAACTTTCGGGAATCAGTGAAAACCATTTTTCTTAAGGTGACGTATTTTTTTAAGCTGAAATCGTTCCTGATAAGCGCAACTCATAAGTAAAAATGGCTACATCGCTTTTGAATAATATGTTTTGAATATGTTTTGATTTAGCCACAATGCAATCTCTTTTAAACTCCTTGGAAAACAGTTGAACAAGCTGCTTGAACTCATTACTAGTATCATACTGTCGCTCTGCATACAATTTATATAATTTTTTGCCTCTTTCTATGCAATTCATTTGTTGCCCATTCGTTAAAAACATTTGCATCAGCAGTTAAGACCGTTTTACTGGTGAATATTGATTTGAATATTTCACTGAAAGTATTAAGGAATATGTTATACATTTCATTAGGACTCAACCCATTTGGTAAAAAGGGAGTTCCTTTGTAAGACTTGTTCTTATTTTTTCAATACGGTCCAACGTTACTGGTACAAAAGTTATTCTACGCTTTGATACATTTTTATTTAAATTTTTAAACTGAATTTGTTGTCCACAATGATCTGAATCTAATTTACTAATAATGTTTTTATTAACAGGTATAAAATTTTGTAAAAACATTGTCTATGCATGTGGCACTAGTTGCAGTTATTCTAGTTGGCTCCATAAACATATTGGATAAGTTATACAATTTGAATAGATTCAATAACTTGCCACATATGCCACATACTTCAATATGTTTACTTTTGCATGGGATGGTAACAGTATTAATTAGTCACCTTTATATGTAAAATAACAATTGTATGCAGAGGACATCGATATTTTACAAAAAAGACCCATTACCGTTATCACTCTATCTGAAAAAGAGTCTATATTCTATGAAGTGGCGGTAAACAATTACTGACCCACTTTAAATTAAGTCACTGTTTTATACTGAAAAACTTACTGGTCAATTTACTACTCAGTGGATTTTATGTAAACCCTCTTTAGTACCTGCCGTTCACCGGCTTACCAATTTGATACATATCTTTCTTAGTACCAGCCCGTTTCCGACCTACTAATTTGATCAATAGCTCCTTAGTTCCAGCCCTTTACAGACTTACTACTGAAATCATGAGAGTAGGAGTAATTTATTTAAATATTACACAAAACAGACAAGTAAGTACCCACACCCATTTGTTTTCATATATTATCGTGACAAAGAATACACAATATCTCGATACCGCCACAATACGGCACAATTTCGAAAACCGCGAGATTTAGTTTGCATTTTTTCATGAGGTCACCTATTGAATAGAAAAATATGGAAAGAGCTTTTAATAGCATATAATATTGGCAATTACTTTCGATCGCGGATATTATGTTTTTTAGCACTATCCTCAACTTTTCAATCAAATGTAAAAATGTTTATACGTTAACCGTCACAAAGGTCCGAAAAATCCAGTGTTCCATTTATAAACATTAGGTAGGTTCCGCTTACAAGTTTTAGTAAGCTTAAGTACCTACATAAATTTCATTAAATTATTGCAATAATATAATTAGCGGAAATAATTGATTGAAAATTAAAAAGGACATAATAAGTATTTGAATTAGAGTGAGGTGATAGCGTTCAAAACGCAGGTGACACGTCAATATTCATGCATGCAAAACATTAAGGTGGGTAATGTAGGTACCTACTCACTATTTTGCTCCACTCCTCATTTTCGTTTTTTCATATTTTTTTTCTTACACCATTTAAGGGTACGTACCCCCTGACTCGTCGCCAGTTGTGACGTCCACCAGTCACAAGTGTGGGAATTGGGTACAATAAAACAACCGCATGTGCTTTCAGCTCAGCTGTCAAGTTACAACTGCCATTTAATTACTAATCATGTTACATAAACATCACACACAGTATACAGATATTTTTGACTGGAATAATATAATAAAGCACGATTTCTTTTTGTAATCTACACGTTGTTTTATATTCACAAAGCCGTCACGGTGTGGTAATAAATATCCCCCCACAGGATCGGGGAGGAGGGACGCATCAGCAGATTTCCTCAAGTCAAATCGTGCGTCCTCTCACATTTGTTCGCCGCGAAAATTCCTCCAACGCCCTGCATAACAATGTGATGCCCTTGTACTTTTTACACAATAGTAGGTATGTCAGTTTCTGTAAATGTAAGTTAAGGTGAAATTTTCCAAACTTAACTTGCTTTCCATATTCTAGAAGAGTCAATTTCGACAAAAATTGATTTAATAATTAATATACAACCGTCCTTTAAACTTTTAATTCCGATAAAAAATTTGGGTTTGATTTGTCATAAAATTGGATTTCACTTGATAAAAATTAAGGTTTGTCATGAGTTCATGACTAATATTTTTGTTATTATTCTAAAAAAACGAAAATTTATTGTGCTCAGAAATTGAGCATAATCAAAAAGTAGGTACAGTCGACGTCAAAAGTGCATATAGAATAAGCAAACAAGGTTCTTTGCATGCGGTCGGACACCCACACACTTGCAGTAGTAAGTATAATATAAGTCGTTCAGCTTGTAGGTATTGTAATAGCCGAGTAATATCGATAATTTCACACTCCAAGTAAGTGAGCTCAGTGGCGAGGCGTGGAACTGTTTGGATTGCGCAACGCAACTGTTGCCGGTTCAAATCTCGACCCCGTGTAAGCTATTTTTACTGTTTTTACTTGATGAGTGATATTTTGATACCAGCAATAGCATATGCGGGTAGTTCACTAAACAGATATGGTCACTGAGTACTGACGGAGACGGAAGATTTGACAATCGTTAGTCGTTATTAGCAAATACTACAAAATTATTATAATTTACTAAGTTTTGCTGTTTCTTATCTTCAACAATAATGCAGGCTAATATAAATATGCAGAAGAGGATGCATATTATTAATGAGCTAAATAATATCGGATACAATATAGCTCAAATTTTCAATGAAACTGGTTTCACCGTGAGTATTGTTTTTATTGTTAAAAAATGTGTGTTCATAAACTTAGGATTTGTTACATATCGTTATATTAGTAAATATCTATAAAATTTAGACAAGATACTTAGTAGTTTCAAAAGTGTTTATTTTAATCTCGCTGTTTGGTTTTTAGTGGACAACCAAGTTGGGTGTCGCATCCTGACGAAGAGAGTAATGCTTCACAACGAAGACATAATGTTATGGTTGAACAATATGAGAACCAACTGACGAGTTCGCGAACATGTTCGATACTTAAACACCAGCGCCAAAGCTGCACATTATAACACATGGAAGTGATGTCCAGCTGTTGATGTGCCACAACTATCATTTGTGCATGATAATTGTTGTCCTGTGCATCGATCACATATAGTGCGTAATTGGTTTAATAA
Organism: Erebia ligea; assembly: GCA_917051295.2. Classification (NCBI taxonomy): domain Eukaryota; kingdom Metazoa; phylum Arthropoda; class Insecta; order Lepidoptera; family Nymphalidae; genus Erebia; species Erebia ligea. The sequence continues at coordinate 20,504,191 of OU785224.1, forward strand.
AAACCCAGACAAGTTATTCCCTGGCCAGTAAGATCACCAAACTTAAATCCTATAGAATACTAGCTTATGCCCGCGACTTCGTTTGCGTGGACTACACAAATTTCACACCCCTATTTTACCCCCTTAGGTGTTGAATTTTTAGAAATCCTTTCTTAGCGGATGCCTATGTTATAATAGCTGTCTGAGTGCAAATTTTCAGCCCGATCCGACCAGTGGTTAGAGCTGTGCGTTGATAGATCAGTCAGTCACCTTTGCCTTTTAGAATAATAAGAGGTTTGATGGTGCAAAGGTGGGATATGCGAAATGAAAGGACTGCAGAGTAACTAAACGGAGGCTCACTGTATGGAAGTATGGGAGAATATATTTAGAGGAACGGATAACTGTCCCAATATTACAAACGGATTCACCCGGCGGCGCTTGCTTGCTGTTATTGAAAAAAGTGGAGGTTTTATTGAATAGTAATACTTTTAAAGCTATATAAAATTTAATTTTTAAGGCTTTAAATATGAAACATAACGTATATTCTTTTTCTAACTTGTATTAATTATTATTAGTATATCTTATCAAAAATAACAGACAAAAAAGCAGCGCCGCCCATTGGTTACTAGATTTTGGTTTAGCTTCAATTTTATTTTCTTTATGAAAACGATTACTTAAGCTATAACCTTAAAAAATGATAGAAAAAGTAGCTGAAGTTATTTATTACTTTTGATCTAATAAAAAGTGTTTCTTCCAATTTATTTTGTTTGTTTTATCACTTATTGACTCATAATAACCAATAATTAACACCACTAACATAGTTATAACTTTTCTCCCAACATAAGTAACTTTGTCCTTAAGTATTATCGTGTAATAATTAATGTTTGCGTTTATAAATGGATGTTATGTCTGTAAATAAAGATATCCATATAAATATTATAAATGCGAAAGTTTGGATGGATGGATGTATGTATGTATGGATGTATGTTTGTTACTCAATCACGCTCCAACGGATGAACGGATCTGGATGAAATTTGGCACAGAGATAGATTATAGTCTGGAATAGCACATAGGCTACTTTTTATCCCGGAAAATTAAGAAGTTCCCGCGGGAATCAAAAAAACCTCAACCACGCGGACGAAGTCGCGGGCATCAGCTAGTATTATAATAAAGAATAACAAACAGACACAAAACACATAAACAAAACATAAATTTTGTTTGTATTCAAAACAAAATAAAAACTGCTGAGAGATTCGAACCTAGGTCATATGATGAATCGTATTCCAACTATATTATCACGACACTGCGAGTGGTTACTGTATAGTGATGAAATAAACAATCAGAATAGACAAGGGTATTGAATAGGAATGTTTTAAACCTAATGCTAATGTCATAAGGTTGATATTGTTGACAGTTTATATAGCAATAGGCAGGTAGTATTGAACTGAAATCGTTTGAACCTTATGTGGTTGATTTAAGGTTGATAATATTATTGACAGTTTATATTTATCAGTGTGAGTGAGCACGTGAGTGATTCACAGCATTGCTCGCAAGCGGTTTTAGCCTTAGAGCTATGTATGCAATTTTGCAGCTGACTGTACATGTGACAAGATTTGCGGTGATAGCTTCATAGCTTATGAAATTATGCAAATTACTTATACTACCAGAATTAAAAAAAAAACCGGCCAAGTGCGAGTCGGACTCGCACACCGAGGGTTCCGTACAAACCTGTAGTACGAAACCCTGTTTTTTGAGTTTCAGTTCTAAGTATAGGGACCCCCAAAATTTATTGTTTTTTTTCTATTTTTGTGCGAAAATATTAATGCGGTTCACAGAATACATCTACTTACCAAGTTTCAACAGTATAGTTCTTATAGTTTGGGAAAAAAGTGGCTGTGACATACGGACGGACGGACAGACAGACACACTGAGAAAAATTTCCTTGTTTACCTTCCGATTTTTACCTTCTAAAACCGATTCCTTCCAAAATTGGGTCTTTTCCTTCCACCGATTACCTTCTGAATCGGGGAACTGCCAAATTCCTACCGATATTTAGAAGGTAATGAATTTTATCCGTCTAATACGGAAGAACATAAAGGAAGGAAATTTGTTGGAAGGAATTAACCAAGAAGGAATTTCCTTCCAGCTAAATATTCCTACTAAATAAGGATGCATTATAATAATTCCTCCCAAATTTATCCTTCCAAATTAGATGTTAATGTCCTTCTGAATTCAAATCCAAAGTTGTCGGAAGGAAAACGCAGCTAACCTTCTGATATTGAAGGATATTTACCCTCTTAACTACTGGGAAATAAATTGACATTACTATTCCATCAAAAAAGAAAGGATTAGAAAGGCTCGCTGGAAGGAACTACCGTCCAAATTAGATGGATCACACTCGGAGGGAATAACACAAGGAGTATCCTTCTAAATTAGATGATAATATCCTTCTAAATCAATTATAATTTTTCGGTAGGAACAGTGTCGGAAGGAAAACGCATATTTACCCTCCGAAATTGAAGGATATTTACCCTCTTATTTAGTAGGAAATGAAGTGACATTACTATTCCATCAAAAACGAAGGGATTAGAAAGGCTCGCTGGAAGGAATTACCATCCAAATTAGATGGATCACAAATGGAGAAAATAGTGTGGAATGCCTTGGGTAGGTAATATTATGTCTTTACCTTCTAGATTTCGAAGGTTATTTATATTTACCGAACAAATATGACCAAGTATGTATTTACCGTCATTTATTTTCCTTCCAAAAATTACCTTCCCTTTTGACTCAGTAGGAATTTCCGACCGAAATTTGGAAGGTAAGTATTACCCACCAAAATAGAAGGCAGACATTGTTTGGAAGGAAATTTTGGACGGTAATAATATCCTACCAAGTTGAAAGGAAAATTTCCTACTGAGTCAAAAGGGGCGGTAATACCTTCCGTATTTCGGAAGGTCTTTTTTCTCAGTGCATGACGAATCTATAAGGGTTCCGTTTTTGCCAAATTTGGCTACGGAACCCTAAAAAATATTATAGGCTAGCGTTTGGCTGCAATCAGACCTGCTTGCAAGTGGTGATGCAGCCTAAGGTGGAGCGCGCTTGAGCGAGCGCGCGTGGATATTAAAAGGGAGGGGAAAACGGAAGCTGGAAGGGCATTCCATATCCTAGCGATTCGAATTAGGAACGAGGAAGTAAATCGCTTCGTAGGTGTTGAAATAAACCAGATTAGGGTAAAACAAAGTAGCAATTTCCCACTTTGTCTGTGTACATACCCCCTGTCTATCTGCAAGGTACCAGCAGAACGTTGGCTCAGTCTTCCGCGAGCAACCATAAACAAACTCGCGAATGTTCAGCCACACGACCTACTTCCATGAATTATTCCAAGCGAAATATTTATGCAAACAATACTACTGTGTTTAAGTTCTAACTTCTACTAAAATGTGAGAACTATAATTGAAAAGAGGTTTTTGTGTAGGAAGAGCATTCCAAACCGCTGTTGGATTCCCTTGATGATTCGAAATAATTTGTAAGTTTATGTAAAATTCATCTAGATATATAAAAGAGAAAAAAAAAAAAACATACGCGCCGAATTGAGAACCTCCTCCTTTTTTGGAAGTCGGTTAAAAAAGGCGACTGTCTGACTGATTTATCAACGCACAGCTCAAACCACTGGACGAATCGGGCTGAAATTTGGCGTGCAGACAGCTTTTTATGAAGTAGACAACCGCTATGAATGGATTTTTGAAAATTCACGTTGGAGTTCCTAGAGCACCGAAGAGACGTTAGCTCTCTTTGTGTGTTCTACCGTTTCTACAATGGGGAGTGCTCTGGAGAGTTATTTAACCTAGGGTAAGGTTGCAATCATTGGACCAGTGCTTTGTTTGAACCACTTAGATTTCTTGAAATTAAACAGTCCTAAAAATCGTCGTTATTGACGAGACGCTAGCTATTGGACCCCGCACCCTGCCCCTCAACCCTCAGTCTCGCCGCAGGCTTCGTTGAGGAAGGACGTACGTCGGTGTGTTTTACGAGCTCCCGATATAAAATTTGTGCGTCATTATTTACCATGTAAGTACAGATTTATAAGGTATTTCTACCCAATTATTTTCACTAGGATTGCATATTTATTCGTTTAGCTAACCTATTAATAACATGTCACAAAAATTATATACTTTTTTTTAAGTTTTGGTTTGATTGGGATCACAGTGAGTTGCCATGAATGAACTCATGCAAGTTTCTTTCATTGAACCGGTCCAATCAAAGGAACTAAGTTTTTGTCGTCACTTAAACTTTTTTTTTTGTTTTAGGATGGCAAAACGAGGCCAGTATTATAACTGGAATGAAGGCAGCATGAAATTAGCGTTGTTAGCATTGAGTAAGCTAGCAGGTATGGTGTGCCAAAAGCAACATTAAAAAGAAGATTTGACAATAAAAACTTAAAATTTATCTTTAATAATTTCTTTATATTACGAGTTTATAAGAATTACTGTTTTATTTTTGTTAAAATGTGTTAATTGGTGTGTAGTTCAATTTTTTTTATTTATTATATGAAAAAAAAAATGGTAAATGGAAGATGGCCCCACAATGTACAATTAAAAATCGGTGCCTATTTGATAGTTATTCATAACTTAAAAATATATGGTAAAAGTTGTTATAGTTGATTATTACCTATTACTTTAAACGACTGTTCAATTAAAAAGACTGAATTTAGTAATAACCTAGCCTTTTATTTATTAAAACTCCTTGGGTGCAATGAATGAACCAGTCGATAAAACTTCCTAAGTCCGATTATAGCAACTTAGTGGTTCAATCAAGGAAACAGTGGTCCATACAAGGAAACCATCCCAAAAATGTTTTTTTGTAATATGTGTATTTATGCTCAAAGTAAAAAATCTAAAATCACAGTATGTGAATACCTGAGTATAAGCCCTAAGAAACTGATGAATCATATATCCATACTAGTATGGCGCGTGGTTGCGCGGCCCGCTGCAGCGGACCGCGTAGTGGACCGCGTGGTCCACTGTCTACTTACTCGCTGTCCTACTATCCTGCCCCCCGATTATGTAAGAATGGCCGATCAAATCGTCAAAGTTCGGCGTCAAAGTAAAATAAACCATAACAGCATTAAATTAGAGCTCAATTTCGAAACACGAAATTGAGCTCTAATTCAATGCTGTTATGGTTTATTTTACTTTGACGCCGAACTTTTACGATTTCATCGACAATTCTTACATAATCGGGCAGCTGGTTTACTGTCTACGTGTTCTGATCTGAACAACACACTGCTATGCTAGTGAGCACAGTGGAAGCGCCAGAACGCCAAGCGTCCGACGTAAAAGAAAATTCTCATAAAGGAAAAACATAAAACAAAGACCACCAACCCCCCGCCCCTCCCTTTTTGTTTGAGCAGCCCCTAAGTAGGTACCTGTCTTTAATACCCTGACCGTGCTCCTCACCCATCATCCGAACCTTCGATCATCATCTCTCTCCATATTTTTTTCTCCGAACCATTCGTCAAAATGAGATTTCCGAGAACCGTAGTCTTGCATAGTTCTACACTTGTAGCCTCTTCAATATTCGCCATATATTTTCTATGGAAAAATAAATTCCGCCATCTTGAATTTTTTTCCTGTTCATCAAGTAGACCTTCATGTTCTGATCATCTTTTGCCTTGCTTGGTTTCTTGAAACCACTTTTCCATCTTTTATACTCTCCGAGATAGACACCGACGGAATTTGTATGGCGGCCATCTTAAATCCGCCATTTTGAAATTTTTTTCAGCTCACTGTCAATTGGATGAAGTTTCGAGTGACATGTGGTCGAGCACCCCCCACCTATCTTCAATACCCTTTTCTATGGAAAAATAAATTCCACCATCTTGAATTTTTTTCCTGTTCATCAAGTAGACCTTCATGTCCTGATCAACTTTTGCCAAGAAACCACTCTTCCATCTTTTATACTCTCCGAGATAGACACCGACGAAGTTTGTATGGCGGCCATCTTAAATCCGCCATTTTGAATTTTTTTTCAGCTCACTGTCAATCGGATGAAGTTTCGAGTGACATTTGGTCGAGCACCCCCCACCTATCTTCGATACCCTGGCTGGTGCTCTTCATCCGTCTTCGAAATCCTCAATCATCAGCTCTCTCTGTATTTTTCCTCTTAATGAATTTTTGTCTTCTATACGAAACGATGAGTGAAAAAAAAAATGTTCATACAAAATTTTACAGGAGAGGTGATCAATATGTCAGTCAGCACGAGCAGCTATATATATATTAACTAGTATGACGCGTGGTTGCGCGGCCCGCTACAGCGGACCGCGTAGTGGACCGCGTGGTCCACTGTCTACTTACTCGCTGTCCTACTATCCTGCCCCCCGATTATGTAAGAATGGCCGATCAAATCGTCAAAGTTCGGCGTCAAAGTAAAATAAACCATAACAGCATTAAGTTAGAGCTCAATTTCGAAACACGAAATTGAGCTCTAATTCAATGCTGTTATGGTTTATTTTACTTTGACGCCGAACTTTTACGATTTGATCGACAATTCTTACATAATCGGGCAGCTGGTTTACTGTCTACGTGTTCTGATCTGAACAACACACTGCTATGCTAGTGAGCACAGTGGAAGCGCCAGCACGCCAAGCGTCCGACGTAACAGAAAATTCTCATAAAGGAAAAACATAAAACAAAGACCACCAACCCCCCGCCCCTCCCTTTTTGTTTGCGCAGCCCCTAAGTAGGTACCTATCTTTAATACCCTGACCGTGCTCCTCACCCATCATCTGAACCTTCGATCATCATCTCTCTCCATATTTTTTCTCCGAACCACTCGTCAAAATGAGAATTCTTCCATAAAAACAATTAATCTTGAAAAGAAACCATAGTCTTGCATAGTTCTACACTTGTAGCATCTTCAATATTCGCCATACATTTTCTATGGAAAATAAATTCCGCCATCTTGAATTTTTTTCCTGTTCATCAAGTAGACCTTCATGTTTTGATCATCTTTTGCCAAGAAACCACTCTTCCATCTTTTATACTCTCCGAGATAGACACCGACGAAATTTGTATGGCGGCCATCTTAAATCCGCCATTTTGAAATTTTTTTTTCACTCACTGTCAATTAGATGAAGTTTCGAGTGACATTTGTTCGAGCACCCCCCACCTATCTTCAATACCCTTTTCTATGGAAAAATAAATTCCGCCATCTTGAATTTTTTTCCTGTTCATCAAGTAGACCCTCATGTCCTGATCATCTTTTGCCAAGAAACCACTCTTCCATCTTTTATGCTCTCCGAGATAGACACCGACGAAATTTGTATGGCGGCCATCTTAAATCCGCCATTTTGAATTTTTTTTCAGCTCACTGTCAATCGGATGAAGTTTCGAGTGACATTTGGTCGAGCACCCCCCACCTATCTTCGATACCCTGGCTGGTGCTCTTCATCCGTCTTCGAAATCCTCAATCATCAGCTCTCTCCGTATTTTTCCTCCGAATGAATTTTTGTCTTCTATACGAAACGATGAGTGAAAAAAAAACTTTTCATACAAAATTTTACAGGAGAGGTGATCAATCAGTCAGTCAGTCAGCACGAGCAGCTATATATATATTAACTAGTATGGCGCGTGGCTGCGCGGCCCGCTAAAGCGGACCGCGTAGTGGAGCGCGTGGTCCACTGTCTACTTACTCGCTGTCCTACTATCCTGCCCCCTGATTATGTAAGAATGGCCGATCAAATCGTCAAAGTTCGGCGTCAAAGTAAAATAAACCATAACAGCATTAAATTAGAGCTCAATTTCGAAACACGAAATTGAGCTCTAATTCAATGATGTTATGGTTTATTTTACTTTGACGCCGAACTTTTACGATTTGATCGACAATTCTTACATAATCGGGCAGCTGGTTTACTGTCTACGTGTTCTGATCTGAACAACACACTGCTATGCTAGTGAGCACAGTGGAAGCGCCAGCACGCCAAGCGTCCGACGTAAAAGAAAATTCTCATAAAGGAAAAACATAAAACAAAGACCACCAACCCCCCGCCCCTCCCTTTTTGTTTGAGCAGCCCCTAAGTAGGTACCTATCTTTAATACCCTGACCGTGCTCCTCACCCATCATCCGAACCTTCGATCATCATCTCTCTCCATATTTTTTCTCCGAACCATTCGTCAAAATGAGATTTCTTCCATAAAAACAAATCTTGAAAAGGAACCGTAGCCTCTTCAATATTCGCCATACATTTTCTATGGAAAAATAAATTCCACCATCTTGAATTTTTTTCCTGTTCATCAAGTAGACCCTCATGTCCTGATCATCTTTTGCCAAGAAACCACTCTTCCATCTTTTATACTCTCCGAGATAGACACCGTCGAAATTTGTATGGCGGCCATCTTAAATCCGCCATTTTGAAATTTTTTTTCAGCTCACTGTCAATTGGATGAAGTTTCGAGTGACATTTGTTCGAGCACCCCCCACCTATCTTCAATACCCTCTTCTATGGAAAAATAAATTCCGCCATCTTGAATTTTTTTCCTGTTCATCAAGTAGACCCTCATGTCCTGATCATCTTTTGCCAAGAAACCACTCTTCCATCTTTTATACTCTCCGTGATAGACACCGACGAAATTTGTATGGCGGCCATCTTAAATCCGCCATTTTGAATTTTTTTTCAGCTCACTGTCAATTGGATGAAGTTTCGAGTGACATTTGGTCGAGCACCCCCCACCTATCTTCGATACCCTGGCTGGTGCTCTTCATCCGTCTTCGAAATCCTCAATCATCAGCTCTCTCCGTATTTTTCCTCCGAATGAATTTTTATCTTGTATACGAAACGATGAGTGAAAAAAAAAATTTTCATACAAAATTTTACAGGAGAGGTGATCAATGAGTCTGTCAGTCAGCACGAGCAGCTATATATATATTAACTAGTGTTTCGCTCTGTGCGCGAGCTGCTAAAGCAGCTCACGAGATGTGGTTAGCCCTTAATATCAATTTTAAACGAAATCGGTCAATTAACAAAGAATTTCAAAATGGCGCTGATTTTTTAAAACTTTGGTATCAGTTTCCTGTTTTGTGATCTCAGGGAGTCCTCAATATCGCTTTTGAACGAAATCGGTAAATTAACCAAGAATTTCAAAATGGCACTGATTTTTTAAAACTTTGGTATCAGGTTTCTGTTTTGTGATCCCAGGGAGTCCTAAATATCGATTTTGAACGAAATCAGTCAATTAACAGATAATTTCAAAATGGCGCTGATTTTTTATAATTCTGGTATCAGTTTCCTGTTTTGTTATCCCAGGGATCCTCAGATATCGACTTTGAACGAAATCGGTCAATTGATAAATAATTTCAAAATGACTCTGATTTTTTAAAACTTTGGTATCAGTTTCCTGTATCGTGAATCGTGATCCAAGAAAGCCCTTAATATCGATTTTGAACGAAATCGGTAAATTAACAAATAATTTCAAAATGGCGCTGATTTTTTAAAATTTTGGTACCAGTTTCCTGTTTTGTAATCCCAGGGAGCCCTAAATATCGATTTTGAACAAAATCGGTCAATAAACAATGGATTTCAAAATGGCGCAGATTTTTTTAAGCTTTGGTATCAGTTTCCTGTTTTGTAATCCCAGGGATCCTCAGATATCGGTTTTGAACGAAATCGGTGAATTAACAAATAATTTCAAAATGGCGCTGATTTTTTAAAACTTTGGTATCAGTTTCCTGTTTTGTACTCTCAAGGAGCCCCGTCGTGGGTAAAAAGGAACCGTATCAAAATCTTGAAAAATCTTGGAAAAATAAATTCCGCTATCTTGAATTTTTTCTTGTTCATCAATTAGACCTTCAGGTCCATCATCTTTTGCCAAGAAACCACTCATCCATCTTACTTTCTGAGAAAGACAGACACCAAAATATAAATTTGTATGGCAGCCTGAACATGAACTACACCGTTTCGGATCTGTGGCGCCGCGATTCGGGGTCGAAAAATCAAAAATTTGAAAATACTACAGCTCGGCCGCCATCTTGTTTTTCCAATTTTTTATACTTTTTCTATTGATGGTTTACTAATTTCTTCAATAATTGCGAGTTGTAACAAAATCGGTTGGAAAACAAAAGAGTTGCAAGAAACACGTCGGCCGCCATCTTGTTTTTTCGAAATGTCATAATTTTTCCCTACTCGAATCCCGCACCCGAACACATCTGCCTCACATCATTGTATCGTTTTCTGGCTCTTTCTAGGAGAACAATAAATTATGTCATTGAGTCCTAATCGCCATAATAAATATAATTTGGTATGAAAAACAATATTCCGCCATCTTGAAATTGTTTTCATTTCGCTAAATAGACCTCCTTGCTCTGATCAGCTCGTGCCACGAAACCACACTTCCATCTCTTATACTCTCCGAGATAGACACTGACGAAATTTGTATGGCGGCCATCTTGAATGCACCATTTTGGAGTTTTTTTTAAACTCATCGCCAATTGGATGAGGTTTCGAGTGACATTTGTTCGAGAACCCCCCACCTATCTTCAATACCTTGGCCGTGCTCTTTACCCGTCTACGAAATCCTCAAACATCAGCTGTCTCCATATTTTTGTTCAAGTTTAATTTTCTGACGTGTATACGAAGCCATCAGTGGAAAATAAATTTTTCATACAAAATTTTACAGGAGGACATTTTTGGGAAAATCTCGAAAACTACCCCAAATGTGGCAACACTGTTTAGATATCTCGATACCGCTGGTTGAGTTACACAATCGATTTATACATGTCAACTTTCCCAAATGTTGCCAACTGCCTCAAAAACGTTCGAAATTTTCAAAAACACAAAAAGAATACAAAATGGCCGCCACCTCGTTGCACAGACACATTTTACATAGTTTCATAATTTTTCCGTAAATTACAGGTCAAAATGCTCCTGATGACGTTTAAATTTTTCATCTCGCTCGCACCCAGCAGAAATGATCGCCCCTGAAAGAAGACCATGTCGAAAATCACTTTTACTTTGATAAATTCCAGTGTTGCCAGACCTCGGCGACGAAAATACCCAAATGTCATTCGCACAAGTGAGACACGTGGTTGCTCGTACTCAAATTTTGCAAAAAGTCCGTATTTCGATTTTTTTTTATTTTTGGGGTAAATCTTGGAAATTTCCCGAGAAATGGGGTAATTTTTTCTCCCAATCCATACCTCGAGCCTGTACACACAATCGCACCGTACAAGTCGAAACGCTCCGACGTTGCCAACTGTGAGAAAATTGAATTTTAAAATTGCGTTTTTTCGTACCTCAAACAAAAAGGCCGCCGTGACAGCCGCCATCTTGAATTTTTAAAAACCTTTCCTATTCTGTCAAAATACAGGATAATTGTAGTCGAAAAAAGAAAAAATTATCATGCTCGACCACGCCGTTTCGGATCTGTGGCGCCACGGTTCGGGGTCGAAAAATCAAAAATTTGAAAACACTACAGCTCGACCGCCATCTTGTTTTTTCAATTTTTTCTACTTTTTCTTTTGATCGTTCACTAATTTCTTCAATCACTGCGAATTGTAACGAAATCGGTTGGAAAACAAAAGAGTTGCAAGAGTCACGTCGGTCGCCATCTTGTTTTTCCGAAATGTCATAATTTCTCCCTACTCCCATCCTGCACCCGAACACATCTCCCCTACATCATTCTATCGTTTTCTGTCTCTTTCTTGGAGAACAATAAATTACGTCAATGAGTCCTAATCGCCATATAATTTGGTATGAAAAAAATATTCCGCCATCTAGAAATTTTTTCATTTCGCTAAATAGACCTCCTCGTCCTGATCATCTTTTGCCAAGAAACCACTCTTCCGTCTCTTATACTTTCTGAGATAGACACCAAATAAATTTGTATGGCAGCCATCTTAAATCCGCCATTTTGTTTTTTTTTTCAGCTCATTGTCAATTGGATGAAGTTTCGAATGACATTTGGTCGAGCACCCCCCACCTATCTTCAATACCTCGGCCGTGCCTTTTACCCGTCTCCGAAATCCTCAATCATCAGCTGTCTCCATATTTTTCTTCAAGTTTAATTTTCTGACATGTATACGAAACCATCAGTGAAAAAAAAATTTTTCATACAAAATTTTACAGGAGGAAATTTTGGGGAAAATCTCGAAAACTACCCCAAATGTGGCAACACTGTTTAGATATCTCGATACTGCCGGTCGAGCTTCACAATCGATCCATACATGTCAACTTTCCCAAATGTTGCCAACTGCCTCAAAAACGTGATCCAAATTTTGAAAAACACAAAAATAATACAAAATGGCCGCCACCTCGTTTCACAGAAACATTTTACATAGTTTTATAATTTTCCCGTAAACTACAGGATAAACCGCTTCTGATGACGTTTAAATTTTTCATCTCGCTCGCACCCAGCCGAAATGATCGCCCCTGAAAAAATACCATGTTGAAAATCACTTTTACTTTGATAAATTCCAGTGTTGCCAGACCTCGGCGACGAAAATACCCAAATGTCATTCGTACAAGTGGGACACGTGGTTTCTCGTACTCGAATTTTGCAAAAAGTCCGTATTTAGATTTTTTTATTTTTGGGGTAAATCTTGAAAATTTCCCGATAAATGGGGTAATTTTTTTCCCAAATCTATACCTTGAGTCTGTACACACAATCGCCCCGTAGAAGTCGAAATACTCCGACGTTGCCAACTGTGAGAAATTTTAATTTTAAAATTGCGTTTTTTCGTACCTCAAACAAAAAGGCCACCGTGACAGCCGCCATCTTGAATTTTTAAAAACCACTCGCATTCTGTCAAAATACAGGATAATTGTGGGCGAAAAAAGAAAAAAATATCTTGCTCGATTACGCCGTTTCGGATCTGTGGCGCCGCGGTTCGGGGTCGAAAAATCAAAAATTTGAAAACACTACAGCTCGACCGCCATCTTGTTTTTCCAATTTTTTCCACTTTTTCTATAAATCGTTTCCTAATTTCTTCAATCGTTTTGAGTTGTAACGAAATCGATCGGAAAACAAAAGAGTTACAAGAATCACGTCGGCCGCCATCTTGTTTTTCCGAAATGTCATAATTTTTCCCCACTCGAATCCCGCACCCGAACACATCTCCCGTACATCATTATATCGTTTTCTGTCTCTTTCTAGGAGAACAATTATGTCAATGAGTGAGTCAGTCAGTCAGTCAGTGAGTGGTAATTGAGCTATATATAGTATAACTAGTGTTTCGCTCTGTGCGCGAGCTGCTAAAGCAGCTCACGGGATGGTGTTTGCCCTAAATATCAATTTTGAACGAAATCGGTCGATTAAAAAAGAATTTCAAAATGGCGCTGATTTTTTAAAACTTTGGTATCAGTTTCCTGTTTTGTGATCCCAGGGAGCCCTATATATCGATTTGGAACGAAATCGGTCAATTAATAAAGAATTTCAAAATGGCGCTGATTTGTTAAAACGTTGGTATCTGTTTCCTGTTTTGTAATCCCAGGGAGCCCTAAATATCGATTTTGAACGAAATCGGTAATTAACAAAGAAGTTCAAAATGGCGCTGATTTTTTAAAACTTTTGATACCAGTTTCCTGTTTTGTAATCCCAGGGAGCCCCATATATCGATTTTGAACGAAATCGGTCAATTAACAAAGAAATTCAAAATGGCGCTGATTTTTTAAAACTTTGGTATCTGTTTCCTGTTTTGTAATCCCAGGGAGCCCTAAATATCGATTTTGAACGAAATCGGTCAATTAACAAAGAAGTTCAAAATGGCGCTGATTTTTTAAAACTTTTGATACCAGTTTCCTGTTTTGTAATCTCAGGGAGCCCTATATATCGATTTTGAAAGTAATCGGTCAATTAACAAAAAAATTCAAAATGGCGCTGATTTTTTAAAACTTTGGTATCAGTTTCCTGTTTTGTGATCCCACCTCCTCAGCCTCCTCGTGCTGATCATCTTTTGCCAAGAAATCACTCTTCCATCTTCTATAATATTTTCTGAGATAGACGCCAAATATTTTTTTCACTTTTTCTATTGATCGTTTATTATTTTCCTCAATAATTGCGAGTTGTAATGAAATCGGTTGGAAAACTACTTAATCGCCTTATAATTTGGTATGAAAAAAAAACTCCGCCATCTTGAACTTTTTTTCATTTCGCTAAATAGACCTCCTCGCCCTGATCATCTTTTGAAGAAACCACTCTTCCATCTTTTATACTTTCTGAGATGGACACCAAATAAATTTGTTTGGCAGCCATCTTAAATCCGCCATTTTGAATTTTTTTTCAGCTCATTGTCAATAGGATGAAGTTTCGAATGATATTTGGTCGAGCACCCCCCACCTATCTTCAATGCTACGATCAGTGCATTTCGGCAAATCGGCCGCCATCTTGTTTTACCGAAATGTCATAATTTTTCCCTACTCCCATCCCGCACCCGAACATATCTTCCGTACATTATTGTATCGTTTTCTGTCTCTGTCTAGAACAATAAACTATGTAAATGAGTCCTAATCGCTATATAATTTGGTATGAAAAAAAAAATGCCGCCATCTTGAATTTTTTTTCATTTCGCTTAATAGACCTACTCGTCCTGATCATCTTTTGCTAAAAAACCACTCTTCCGTCTTTTATACTCTCTGAGATAGACACCAAATAAATTTGTATGGCGGCCATCTTAAATCCGCCATTTTGAATTTTTTTTCAGCTCATTGTCTATTGGATGAAGTTTCGAATGACATTTGGTGGAGCACCCCCCACCTATCTTCAATGCTACGATCAGTGCATTTCGGCAAATCGGCCGCCATCTTGTTTTACCGAAATGTCATAATTTTTCCCTACTCCCATCCCGCACCCGAACATATCTTCCGTACATTATTGTATCGTTTTCTGTCTCTGTCTAGAACAATAAACTATGTAAATGAGTCCTAATCGCTATATAATTTGGTATGAAAAAAAATATGCCGCCATCTTGATTTTTTTTTCATTTCGCTGCATAAACCTCCTCGTCTTGATCATCTTTTGTCAAGAAACCACTCTTCCATCTTTTATACTTGCTGAAATAGACACCAAATAAATTTGTATGGCGGCCACCTTAAATCCGCCATTTTGAAAAAAATTTCAGCTCACTGTCAATTGGATGAAGTTTCGAATGACATTTGGTCAAGCACCCCCCATCTATCTTCAATACCTTGGCCGTGCTCTTTACCCGTCTCCAAAATCCTCAATCATCAGCTGTGTCCATATTTTTTTTCAAGTATAATTTTCTGACTTTTAAACGAAGCCCAGTGAAAAATAAATTTTTCATGCAAAATTTTACAGGAGGAAATTTTTGGGGAAAATCACAAAAATTACCCCAAATGTGGCAACACTGTTTAGATATCTCAATACTGCTGGTCGAGTTACACAGTTGATCCATACATGTGACCTTCCCAAATGTTGCCAACTGCCTCGAAAACGTGATCGAAATTTTGAAAAACACAAAAAGAATACAAAATGGCCGCCACCTCATTTCACAGAAACACTTTACATAATTTTATAATTTTCCCGTAAACTACAGGATATACCGCTCCTGATGACATTTCAATTTTTCATCTCGCTCGCACCCAGCCGAAATGATGACCCCTGAAAAAAGACCATGTCGAAAATCACTTTTACTTTGATAAATTCCAGTGTTGCCAGACCTCGGTGACGAAAATACCCAAATGTCATGCGTCCAAGTGAGACACGTGGTTGCACGTACTCGAATTTTGCAAAAAGTCGGTATTTAGATTTTTTTATTTTTGGGGTAACTCTTGAAAATTTCCCGAGAAATGGGGTATTTTTTTTCCCCCAATCCATACATCGAGTCTGTACACACAATCGCCCTGTAGAAGTCGAAACGGTCCGACGTTGCCAACTGTGAGATATTTGAATTTTAAAATTGCGTTTTCTCGTACCATAAACCGAACGGCCGCCGCGACAGCCGCCATCTTGAATTTTTAAAAACCACTCCCATGCTGTCAAAATACAGGATTATTGTAGGCGAAAAAAGAAAAAAATCATTATGCTCGACCACGCCGTTTCGGATCTGTGGCGCCGCGGTTCGGGGTCGAAAAATCAAAAATTTGAAAATACTACAGCTCGGCCGCCATCTTGTTTTTCCAATTTTTTCCACTTTTTCTATTGATCGTTTACTTGATCATCTTTTGTCAAGAAACCACTCTTCCATCTTTTATACTTGCTGAAATAGACACCAAATAAATTTGTATGGCGGCCACCTTAAATCCGCCATTTTGAAAAAAATTTCAGCTCACTGTCAATTGGATGAAGTTTCGAATGACATTTGGTCAAGCAACCCCCATCTATCTTCAATACCTTGGCCGTGCTCTTTACCCGTCTCCAAAATCCTTCTAATTTCTTCAATCGTTGCGATTTTTAACGAAATCGGTTGGAAAACAAAAGAGTTGCAAGAATCTCGTCTGCCGCCATCTTGTTTTTCCGAAATGTCATAATTTTTCCCTACCCCTATCCCGCATCCAAACACATCTCCCGTACATCATTGTATCGTTTTCTGTCTCTTTCTAGGAGAACAATTATGACAATGAGTGAGTCGCCATATTATTATATAGTATAAAAAAATATTCCGCCATCTTGAATTTTTTTTTTCATTTTGCTAAATAGACCTCCTCGTCCTGATCATCTTTTTTTCAAGAAACCACTCTTTCATCTTTTATACTTTCTGAGATAGACACCAAATAAATTTGTACGGTGGCCATCTTAAATCCACCATTTTGAAAAATTTTTCACCTCACTGTCAATTGGATGAAGTTTCGAATGACATTTGGTCAAGCACCCCCCATCTATCTTCAATACCTTGACCGTGCTCTTTACCCGTCTCCGAAATCCTCAATCATCAGCTGTCTCCCTATTTTTCTTCAAGTTTAATTTTCTGACTTGTATACGAAGCCATTAGTGAAAAAAAATATTTTCATACAAAATTTTACAGGAGGAAAGTTTTGGGGAAAATATCGAAAACTACCCCAAATGTGGCAACAACCTCGATTCACAGAAACATTTCACATAGTTTTATAATTTTCCCGTAAACTACAGGATATACCAATTTCTTCAATCATTGCGAGTTTTAACGAAATCGGTTGGAAAACAAACGAGTTGCAAGAATCACGTCGGCCACCATCTTGTTTTTCCGAAATGTCATAATTTTTCCCCACTCGAATCCCGCACCCGAACACATCTCCCGTACATCATTGTATCATTTTCTGTCTCTTTCTTGGAGAACAAATGAGTCCTAATCGCCATATAATTTGGTATGAAAAAAAATATTCCGCCATCTTGAATTTTTTTTCATTTCGCTTATTAGACCTACTCGTCCTGATCATCTTTTGCTAAAAAACCACTCTTCCGTCTTTTATACTCTCTGAGATAGACACCAAATAAATTTGTATGGCGGCCATCTTAAATCCGCCATTTTGAATTTTTTTTCAGCTCATTGTCTATTGGATGAAGTTTCGAATGACATTTGGTCGAGCACCCGCCACCTATCTTCAATATCTCGGCCGTGCTCTTTACTCGTATCCAAAATCCTCAATCATCAGCTATCTCCATATTTTTCTTCCAGTTTAATTTTCTGATTTGTATACGAAACCATCACTCAAAAAAAAAATTTTCATACAAAATTTTACAGGAGGACATTTTTGGGAAAATCTCGAAAACTACCCCAAATGTGGCAACACTGTTTAGATATCTCGATACTGCCGGTTGAGTTACACAATCGATCCATACATGTCAACTTTCCCAAATGCTGCCAACTGCCTCAAAAACGTGATCGAAATTTTGAAAAACACAATTAGAATACGAAATGGCCGCCACCTCGTTCCACAGAAACATTTTACATAGTTTTATTATTTTCCCGTAAACTACAGAATATACCGCTCCTGATGACGTTTGAATTTTTCATCCTGCTCGCACCCAGCCGAAATAATCGCCCCTGAAAAAAGACCATGTTGAAAATCACTTTTACTTTGATAAATGCCAGTGTTGCCAGAGCAGTACTCGAATTTTGCAAAAAATACGTATTGCGATTTTTTTATTTTTGGGGTAAATCTTGAAAATTTCCCGAGAAATGGGGTAATTTTTTTTCCCCAATCCATACCACGAGTCTGTACACACAATCGCCCCATAGAAGTCGAAACGATCCGAAGTTGCCAACTGTGAGAAATTTGAATTTGAAAATTGCGTTTTTTCGTACCTCAAACCGAACGGCCGCCGCGACAGCCGCCATCTTGAATTTTTAAAAACCACTCCCGTTATGTCAAAAGACAGGATAGTTGTAGGCGAAAAAAGAAAAAAATCATTATACTCGACCACGCCGTTTCGGATCTGTGGCGCCGCGGTTCGGGGTCGAAAAATCAAAAATTTGAATATACTACAGCTCGGCCGCCATCTTGTTTTTCCAATTTTTTCCACTTTTTCTATTGATCGTTTCCTAATTTCTTCAATAATTGCAAGTTGTAACGAAATCGGTAGGAAAACATAAGAGTTGCAAGAATCATGTCGGCCGCCATCTTGTTTCTCCGAAATGTCATAATTTTTCCCTTCTCGAATCCCGCACCCGAACACATCTCCAGTACATCATTGTATCGTTTTCTGTCTCTTTCTAGGAGAACAATAAATTATGTCAATGAGTCCTAATCGCCATATAATTATGTATGAAAAAAAATATTCCGCCATCTTGAATTTTTTTTCATTTCGCTAAATAGACCTTCTCGTCTTCATCATCTTTGGCCGAGAAACCACTCTTTAATCTTTTATACTTTCTGAGATTGACACCAAATAAATTTGTATGGCGGCCATCTTAAATCCGCCATTTTGAATTTTTTTTCAGCTCATTGTCTTTTGGATGAAGTTTCGAATGACATTTGGTCGAGCACCCCCCACCTACCTTCAATACCTCGGCCGTGCTCTTTACCCGTCTCCGAAATCCTCAATCATCAGCTGCCTCCACATTTTTCTTCAAGTTTAATTTTCTGACTTGTATACGAAGCCATCAGTGAAAAAAAAATTTTTCATACAAAATTTTACAGGAGGAGTTTTTGGGGAAAATCTCGAAAACTACCCCAAATGTGGCAACACTGTTTAGATATCTCGATACTGCCGGTCGAGTTACACAATCGATCCATACATGTCAACTTTCCCAAATGTTGCCAACTGCCTCAAAAACGTGATCGAAATTTTGAAAAACACAAAAAGAATACAAAATGGCCGCCACCTCTTTTTACAGAAATATTTTACATAGTTTTATAATTTTCCAGTAAACTACAGGATATACCGCTCCTGATGACGTTTAAATTTTTCATCTCGCTCGCACCCAGCCGAAATGATCGCCCCTGAAAAAAGACCATGTTGAAAATCACTTTTACTTTGATAAATTCCAGTGTTGCCAGACCTCGGCGGCGAAAATACCCAAATGTCATTCGTACAAGTATGACACGTGGTTGCTCGTACTCGAATTTTGCAAAAAGTCCGTATTTCGATTTTTTTATTTTTGGGGTAAATCTTGAAAATTTCCCGAGAAATGGGGTAATTTTTTTTCACCAATCCATAACTCGAGTCTGTACACACAATCGCCCCGTAGAAGTCGAAACGCTCCGACGTTGCCAACTGTGAGAAATTTAAATTTTAAAATTGCGTTTTTTCGTACCTCAAACAAAATGGCCACCTCGACAGCCGCCATCTTGAATTTTTAAAAACCACTTCCATTCTGTCAAAGTACAGGATATTTGTAGTCGAAAAAAGAAAAAATTATCATGTTCGACCACGCCGTTTCGGATCTGTGGCGCCACGGTTCGGGGTCGAAAAATCAAAAATTTTAAAGCACTACAGCTCGGCCGCCATCTTGTTTTTCCAATTTTTTCCACTTTTTCTATTGATCGTTTCCTAATTTCCTCAATAATTGCGAGTTGTAACAAAATCGGTTGAAAAACAAAAGAGTTACAAGAATCACGTCGGCCGCCATCTTGTTTTTCCGAAATGTCATAATTTTTCCCCACTCGAATCCCGCACCCAAACACATCTCCCTTACATCATTATATCGTTTTCTGTCTCTTTCTAGGAGAACAATTATGTCAATGAGTCAGTCAGTCAGTCAGTCAGTCAGTGGTAATTGAGCTATATATAGTATAATAACTAGTATGGCGCGTGGGTGCGCGGCCCGCTAGCGGACCGCGTGGTGGACCGCGTGGCCCACTGTGATCCACTGTCTACTTACTCGCTGTCCTAATATCCTGGTTTACTGTCTACGTGTTTGACGACCTCCGTGGCGCAGTGTTGAGCGCTGTTAAATTAACGTGCGGAGGTCCCGGGTTCGATCCCGGCAGGGTTTGAAAAATTTATAATTTCTGAATTTCTCTGGTCTGGCCTGGTGGGAGGCTTCAGCCATGGCTAGTTACCACCCTACCGGCAAAGACGTGCCGCCAAGCGATTTAGCGTTCCGGTACGATGCCGTGTAGAAACCGAATAGGGGTATGGGTTTAATAAAACTGCCATGCCCATAACAGGTTAGCCCGCTACCATCTTAGACTGCATCATCACTTACCATCAGGTGAGATCGCAGTCAAGGGCTAACTTGTAGTGGATAAAAAAAAACTGAACAACACTGCTATGCTAGTGAGCACAGTGGAAACGTCAGCACGCCAAGCGTCCGACGTAAAAGAAAATTCTCATAAAGGAAAAAACGTAAAACAAAGCTGGCTTTCCTAATGGCAAACCGACAATAATTCTTCCATAAAGAAATAAAGAACAAATCTTGTAAAAAAACCATATCAAAATCATGCATATTTCCTAACTTCTTGTACTCTCTTCAATGTTCGTAGATTCTGCCATCTTAATTTTTTCTGCTCATCAAGTAGACTTTCTGGCCCTGATAATTTTCTACCCAAAAACCTCTCTTCCATCTTTTAAATAATGTCTGAGATAGCCGCTATCTTGAATCCGCCATTTTGGATTTTTTTTTCAGCTCACTGCCAATTGTATGAAGTTTTGAGTATTTTTTGTTTGAGCAGCCCTACCTATCTTTAATACCCTGACCGTGCTCCTCACACGTCATCCGAACCTTCGACCATCATCTCTCTCCATATTTTTTTCTCCGAACCATTCGTCAAAATAAGCATTCTTCTATTAAAACAAACTTTGAAAAGGATATATCCGCCATATATTTTCTATGGTAAAATAAATTCCGCCATCTTGAATTTTTTTCCTGTTCATCAAGTAGACCTTCATGTCCTGATCATCTTTTGCCAATAAACCACTCTTCCATCTTTTATACTCTCCGAGATAGACACCGACGGAATTTGTATGGCGGCCATCTTAAATCCGCCATTTTGAAATTTTTTTTCAGCTCGCTGTCAATTGGATGAAGTTTTGAGTGACATTTGGTCGAGCACCCCCCACCTATCTTCAATACCCTTTTCTATGGAAAAATAAATTCCGCCATCTTGATTTTTTTTCCTGTTCATCAAGTAGACCTTCATGTCCTGATCATCTTTTGCCAAGAAACCACTCTTCCATCTTTTATGCTCTCCGAGATAGACACCGACGAAATTTGTATGGCGGCCATCTTAAATCCGCCATTTTGAAATTTTTTTCAGCTCACTGTCAATTGGATGAAGTTTCGAGTGACATTTGGTCGAGCACCCCCCACCTATCTTCGATACCCTGGCTGGTGCTCTTCATCCGTCTTCGAAATCCTCAATCATCAGCTCTCTCCGTATTTTTCCTCCGAATGAATTTTTGCCTTCTATACGAAACGATGAGTAAAAAAAAAATTTTTCATACAAAATTTTACAGGAGAGGTGATCAATGAGTCAGTCAGTCAGCACGAGCAGCTATATATATATTAACTAGTATGGCGCGTGGTTGCGCGGCCCGCTACAGCGGACCGCGTAGTGGACCGCGTGGTCCACTGTATACTTACTCGCTGTCCTACTATCCTGCCCCCCGATTATGTAAGAATGGCCGAAACACGAAATTGAGCTCTATTTCAATGCTGTTATGGTTTATTTTACTTTGACGCCGAACTTTTACGATTTGATCGACAATTCTTACATAATCGGGCAGCTGGTTTACTGTCTACGTGTTCTGATCTGATCAACACACTGCTATGCTAGTGAGCACAGTGGAAGCGCCAGCACGCCAAGCGTCCGATGTAAAAGAAAATTCTCATAAAGGAAAAAAAAACAAAGACCACCAACCCCCCGCCCCTCCCTTTTTGTTTGAGCAGCCCCTAAGTAGGTACCTATCTTTAATACCCTAACCGTGCTCCTCACCCATCATCCGAACCTTCGATCATCATCTCTCTCCATATTTTTTTCTCCGAACCATTCGTCAAAATGAGATTTCTTCCATAAAAACAAATCTTGAAAAGGAACCGTAGTCTTGCATAGTTCTACACTTGTAGCCTCTTCAATATTCGCCATACATTTTCTATGGAAAATAAATTCCGCCATCTTGAATTTTTTTCCTGTTCATCAAGTAGACCTTCATGTTCTGATCATCTTTTGCCAAGAAACCACTCTTCCATCTTTTATACTCTCCGAGATAGACACCGACGAAATTTGTATGGCGGCCATCTTAAATCCGCCATTTTGAAATTTTTTTCAGCTCACTGTCAATTGGATGAAGTTTCGAGTGACATTTGGTCGAGCACCCCCCACCTATCTTCAATACCCTTTTCTATGGAAAAATAAATTCCGCCATCTTGAATTTTTTTTCTGTTCATCAAGTAGACCCTCACGTCCTGATCATCTTTCTCCAAGAAACCACTCTTCCATCTTTTATACTCTCCGAGATAGACACCGTCGAAATTTGTATGGCGGCCATCTTAAATCCGCCATTTTGAAATTTTTTTCAGCTAACTGTCAATTGGATGAAGTTTAGAGTGACATTTGGTCGAGCACCCCCCACCTATCTTCGATAACCTGGCTGGTGCTCTTCATCCGTCTTCGAAATCCTCAATCATCAGCTCTCTCCGTATTTTTCCTCCGGATGAATTTTTGTTTTCTATATGAAACGATGAGTGAAAAAAAAAAAGTTCATACAAAATTGTCCAGGAGAGGTGATCAATCAGTCAATCAGCACGAGCAGCTATATATATATTAACTAGTATGGCGCGTGGTTGCGCGGCCCGCTACAGCGGACCGCGTAGTGGACCGCGTAGTGGACCGCGTGGTCCACTGTCTACTTACTCGCTGTCCTACTATCCTGCCCCCCGATTATGTAAGAATGGCCGATCAAATCGTCAATCGATTTGATCGACAATTCTTACATAATCGGGCAGCTGGTTTACTGTCTACGTGTTCTGATCTGAATAACACACTGCTATGCTAGTGAGCACAGCGGAAGCGCCAGCACGCCAAGCGTCCGACGTAAAAGAAAATTCTCAGAAAAACATAAAACAAAGACCACCAAACCCCCACCCCTCCCTTTTTGTTTGAGCAGCCCCTAAGTAGGTACCTATCTTGAATACCCTGACCGTGCTCCTCACCCATCATCCGAACCTTCGATCATCATCTCTCTCCATATTTTTTTCTCCGAACTATTCGTCAAAATGAGATTTCTTCCATAAAAACAAATCTTGAAAAGGAACCGTAGTCTTGCATAGTTCTACACTTGTAGCCTCTTCAATATTCGCCATACATTTTCTATGGAAAAATAAATTCCGCCATCTTGAATTTTTTTCCTGTTCATCAAGTAGACCTTCATGTCCTGATCATCTTTTTCCAAGAAACCACTATTCCATCTTTTATACTCTCCGAGATAGACACCGACGAAATTTGTATGGCGGCCACCTTAAATCCGCCATTTTGAAAAATTTTTCAGCTCACTTTCAATTGGATGAAGTTTCGAGTGACATTTGGTCGAGCATCCCCCACCTATCTTCAATATCCTTTTCTATGGAAAAATAAATTCCGCCATCTTGAATTTTTTTCCTGTTCATCAAGTAGACCTTCGTGTCCTGATCATCTTTTGCCAAGAAACCACTCTTCCATCTCTGATACTCTCCGAGATAGACACCGACGAAATTTGTATGGCGGCCATCTTAAATCCGCCATTTTGAATATTTTTTTCACTCACTGTCAATTGGATCAAGTTTCGAGTGACATTTGGTCGAGCACCCCCCACCTATCTTCGATACCCTGGCTGGTGCTCTTCATCCGTCTTCGAAATCCTCAATCATCAGCTCTCTCCGTATTTTTCCTCTGAATGAATTTTTGTCTTTTATACGAAACGATGAGTGAAAAAAAAATTTTTCATACAAAATTTTACAGGAGAGGTGATCAATGAGTCAGCACGAGCAGCTATATATATATTAACTAGTATGGCGCGTGGTTGCGCGGCCCGCTACAGCGGACCGCGTAGTGGACCGCGTGGTCCACTGTCTACTTACTCGCTGTCCTGAACAACACACTGCTATGCTAGTGAGCACAGTGGAAGCGCCAGCACGCCAAGCGTCCGACGTAAAAGAAAATTCTCATAAAGGAAAAACATAAAACAAAGACCACCAACCCCCCGTCCCTCCCTTTTTGTTTGAGCAGCCCCTAAGTAGGTACCTATCTTTAATACCCTGACCGTGCTCCTCACCCATCATCCGAACCTTCGATCATCATCTCTCTACATATTTTTTTCTCCGAACCATTCGTCAAAATGAGATTTCTTCCATAAAAACAAATCTTGAAAACAAACCGTAATCTTGCATAGTTTTTCTATGAAAAAATAAACTCCGCCATCTTGAATTTTTTTCCTGTTCATCAAGTAGACCTTCATGTCCTGATCATCTTTTGCCAAGAAACCACTCTTCCATCTCTGATACTCTCCGAGATAGACACCGACGAAATTTGTATGGAGGCCATCTTAAATCCGCCATTTTGAATTTTTTTTTCACTCACTGTCAATTGGATGAAGTTTCGAGTGACATTTGGTCGAGCACTCCCCACCTATCTTCAATACCCTTTTCTATGGAAAAATAAATTCCGCCATCTTGAATTTTTTTCCTGTTCATCAAGTAGACCCTCATGTCCTGATCATCTTTTGCCAAGAAACCACTCTTCCATCTTTTATACTCTCCGAGATAGACACCGGCAAAATTTGTATGGCGGCCATCTTAAATCCGCCATTTTGAATTTTTTTTCAGCTAACTGTCAATTGGATGAAGTTTCGAGTGACATTTGGTCGAGCACCTCCCACCTATCTTCAATAACGTGGCTGGTGCTCTCCATCCGTCTTCGAAATCCTCAATCATCAGCTCTCTCCGTATTTTTCCTCTTAATGAATTTTTGTCTTCTATACGAAACGATGAGTGAAAAAAAATATTTTCATACAAAATTTTACAGGAGAGGTGATCAATGAGTCAGCACGAGCAGCTATATATATATAAATACTCTCATACTTTTGATGTTATGGCAGTTTAAAGTTAAGTGGTCCAATAGTGGCAACCTTACATACCACCTTCCGTGTTCTCCAGTCGCACCCTTCGTCGCAGAAACAAATTTCATCCTCAGCACCTGGATGCCTGGTCTTCTTCCACCTCCCGTTATTCCAGGTCATTTCTGCCACGTACCTGCAAACTATGGAACCAGCTTCCATCTTCTGTTTTCCCTCTTGATTATTATATGGGGAATTTCAAAGGGCGGATAAACAAACATTTCAAAAGCTAGCAACGCATTGGCGGTTCCTCTGGTGCTGCAAATGTTCATGGGCGGCGGTAATCACTTACCATCAGGTGACCTGCCTGCTCGTTTGCTCGCTATAATATATATTTTAAAAAAAATCCATTAATAATATATAGGTTAATATAGGGGTTTGAAGTGTGTGTATTCCACGCGGACGAAGTCGCGTGCATAAGCTGGTCTATTATATTTTAACATAATATTGTATCTAGACGTGACAATATTATTATCATCCTAATAGCCACTTTCATATAAGTAGATCTGTTTGTTTTACCCGAAATAATAATATTAAAGCTAAATATCGGCGTCCGTGTCGTTAACAGCTCTTTAATGTAAAGTGTACAGAGATAATAAGGTAATTTCGCGCAATAACTACAGCGCCGCGCGCAACGCTTCAAACTTCGATATGGAGCTTAATGTAGCTTAGAACAATAATAAACTTACTATAATAAGCAATAAAATAAACTTTTATTGGACCAGCCTCCCTAGCATGGGCCGAGACAATTTTCTCCCCGAGGAAAGGATAAAAAATATATTTCTAAATAAATAAATAAAAACGCTAAATAACGGTAATAATGAACCGGTGAACGATGAAGTTTTTACATAAGTAGCGTCCGTAAGTAACTTACATAACTAACATTTGCATACGACTGCCTCGTTGGTCTAGTGGTTGGGATGTTCGACTGCGGCCGACGAGGTTCCGGGTTCGAGTCCCGGGTCGGGTCATAATTGAGTAATGGGTTTTTCTGACTAGAAATTCTCAGTACTAGCCCGGAGTTAGGAAGTTGACGGTGTTTCACCCCCGCGCCTCGGAGAGTCCTGGTTATTATCAATAACATGATAATAGTCGTTAAAGCCCACCAACCCGCATTGGAGCAGCGTGGCGGGTCTTAGACTCTAATTCCCTCTCTCCTATGAGAGTGGAGGCTGTGCCCAGCAGTGGTGGTGGTGGATTTGCATGCATTACGCGATATTTTACAAGTCTGTTTACATATTTTCGTAAACTTCTCATATTAGCGACTTTCGTGAGTAAATCTTACAAGTGTAAACGAGGTCTTTGGGTACATCTCTTGCTATGTATACGGAAGCATTGCTTCCTCGCAGGTGATATAGTGGGTGATACATTACATCGCGTGCTCTCGGCGTCTCGGGCAGTTACGCGCCGCCATTGTTATTCATCCCCACTCCACTCCGCTTCGCTCGGCTTTTACGGCAATTTTCTGAGAAATCCCTTTTTAATGTATAGGAAACCCTTTTATTCGAGTACGAGGTACGTTTCTCTCGAGTGTAATTATACAGGTTTCTCCTTAAGTAAGGAGTTCTTATCAAAAAGCAAAGCTACCTACCGAGATTCACGAGATTTTCACAATTTTTCCAAGTGAAAATTTTTCACTTTTTTAAGTTCCCTTAATTATCGATATTTATTTCAAAATAACTTATTTTAAACTACTAATTATATTATGCCAATGATTGGATTATTTCATTAAAATTCGGAAATTGATTGCGCACTGGTAAAACCTCAATCAAAATATTTGTATTCAAGTTTGATACACTGAACATTTTTTTAACATCAATAAAATAAGTGTGAGACGTTATGTTGATAATTATTAATTATGGCATTGTAAAACTGAAGCTACGAGGGTTCCAATTGCGCCCTGGTCTGAGAAGAGCCCACAACAATCTCAGCTGTTTTTATTTAGATAATATATAGTATCATGATTGGATTAATTATTTAAAGTTGTTTTAAATTCCCTTTATAATTCTTATGCAATAAAACTCTAATGGCGAATCTCAAAGAAATGAAGTTTGAAAACTTTTTTGTAGTTAGCCCTTGACTGCGATCTTACCTGATAGTAAGTGATGATGCAGTCTAAGATGGTAGCGAGCTAACAGCTGTAAGGGGCACGGCACTTATACCTATACCCCTAATCGGTTTCTACACGGCATCGTACCGGAAAGCTAAATCGCTTGGCGGTACGTCTTTGCCATAGGGTGGTAAATAATTAGCCACCAGGCCAGACCAGGGAAAATTCAGAAATTATAAATTCCCTAAATCAAGCCTGCCGGGGATCGAACTCGAGACCTCCGACGTCACGTCAGTACATTAAGTCAGTAGCGCTTAAAACTGCGCCAGGGAGGTCGTCAAATACCTACCTATCTAGAAATCGTTTCCGGATTTGTTAGTCATGGTGGCGAGGACCGAGGTGTGATGAAGCAGATGCACAAACAATATCAAAACACATAAATAATATCCGTGGGCAGTGCTATGATTTATTAATCCCGGGCAGCAATATCTGACGGTTCAATTTATAGCGCCCTAATACTTGCCGCGGACGGAAAGTATCAGATTATCCGTCTTTTATTGCGATAAATGCGCTATCTTATGGTAAGCCAGCTGATGACTTCTTAAATCAAGATTTTTTGGCAAACTAGAATTTAAAGGCACTTAATTTGTTAGTTTTATTTCCCGTCTCTAGGATGCCAGCTATTTCTACACTATACTTCAATATATTATAGCTCAAATTAACGGTTGAGGCTTGAAAATGAATCAGATAGAACAAAACCACAGACAAAACTCACTTTTTTATCACAAACTGATACTTTCTTTCCAAGTACACCATATATTATTGGAATGTGTCCGTAACGAGGCAGAGAGGTGAAATTCTTACCAAATTTCACATAGGTACTGTGGCTCATTGGCGGCTGTACCAATGTCCTGTCCCAGCCTCTATCAGAGGAGGCTGGGGCTCTGTTATGGCTGTACAAGAAAATCCTTAATAAAATCTCTTTAATTCTTACGTTTTAATGATTACAATTTTGTGTGATCCATACTAATATTATAAATGCGAAAGTGTGTCTGTCTGTCAGCTACGCTTTAACGGCCCATCTTTTCAGCCGATTTTTGACTAAATTTGGTATATTATATACCTAAATAATCCTTGAAGCCCTACGGAGTGACGTATTCCATACGTACTATACGTATACAGCATTGAGTTTTATTTCAAGTTTACTTCTTTTTGAAAACATACGCGTATTACCCGCAAAATTTATTACAGACATCGTACGGAAAGGAAGCGGCGATAAAATCTGCGAAATTACATCCGCACCGGCGAAGCATTACAGCCTCACTCGGATTCGCCCTTTTAACAACACGCCGCGCGTAATTCTAACGGTTATTACCTTTTATTGTGTCATTTTACGACGTTTTTCCAGTACGAGTGGGTCGGTAGAGTATGTGGGAAGGTAGCATAACATGTTTAGAAAATAATGTAATTAACGTGGACACTGAATCCAATTCTGTTGTACACCATAATGTCAGCTCTATATTTATTGCTATCCCTTTTAGAAGACTTCCAGCAGAAAGGGGCAGCATTAGATTAAGGGCTGTCATTTTAGTTTAGATTACAGATTGTGTCATAGGTACAGAATGGGCCACCACTATCAATTTTGCACAAATATTTAAAAATTAGATACAATTATGAATACTTGTTTAGTGGCGTAAAACTAACAGCCGAGTCGACGCGTCGCGACTTTGAGTCCTTCAAACTATTGACTGACGTTGAAGTACGAAGTAACTATTTTGTAAGCTGGAGTAATAATAATGTCTCCCCGACCAAATTTCGGCCACGGCGGCCTATCTCCAGAGAGCCTATCTCCGCAGATGGCTAAATCTGCGCGGAAGATATTATTCTTAGTGTACGAGTGTGTGCGTATACAGGTGCACTCTCTGTTCCTTTACTCTCATAGCCCGATGGGACCGAAAATCCGACACGACCGGAGAGAGATCAGGCGCAGGACCGACGGCTTAACGTGCTCTCCGAGGCACGGGGTTGAAACACCGCCAACTTCCTAACTCCGGGCTAGAATTTCTTGTCAGGAAAACCCAATGCCTTCTTGTGGGCCCGACTATATTAATATAAAGGTTTAAAATTACAAATATTGTACATCATTATGGTCAGAAAGTAATAATTAATAATTTGGTATGTGTAACTTTTATTGTATTTAATAATTAAGTAATCTGTGGTTAACGCAGTTGGTAGCATGTGTACCAAATATTTACTGTATAACTATATACTGTTTGTTTAATACACTGCGTGCTACTGTTTGTTACCCCGAATAAATAATTAAAAAAAAAAAAAATAAGTCTCGGGACTCGAACTCGGGACCTCGTCTGCTGCAGTTTAACATGCTAACCACTAGACCAACGAGGCAGTCGAGTACCTCCATGCTCATCGCGACTTTTATTTGTGCTGTAATCAGGTTAACAATGTTTATTCCACCCCCCATACTATACCTAGTAACCGATAATGTAGGGTGGTTTATAATTGAAAAGGATTCAATAGCGATGGAGCGTGCTCAAACAGAGCGTGTTTGTGCATACACTGCGGGCTCCTGCAAATAGCGGCGACAAACATTCAGCTAATGCCTGTCTGCTAAATAGTAAATACCTGTTTATCAGCCATACCAGTAGTACCTACAATGTATGTTTCCTGCCCCCCGATTGTGCTAGAAAATCTTCTAAAGCTAGAAGTCTTTTTTTCTCCGGTCAAAATTTTCTCCTCCGAGTTAGCGATGTATGTATAAGTATATGGAGTATATGGAGCTTGCACCCTTAAACTTAAAAACCTCGCTAACTCGGTCAATTTTGACCGGAGGAAAAAAGTCATAGTAGCTTTTTTATGTAAAATTTTAAGTTCTACATACTCTTACAAGAACTTTTTTGTCTAATTTTAACCGTTTTCGAGTAATTGCGATAAAACTCTTTTGACTTTTTTTTCAACCCTTGCCGGGGGTTGCAGACACGAAAACCTTTACACATTGTTTTTGTACCATAAAAACAACATTATATCAAAAATGCAAAGTTGTGCCAAAATTTTGATTTCAGATCTTATTTGACTGAACTATAATCGTTTGGCAAGCGGATAATTTGACCTGTTTGAGGAGTTCACAAAATATGCCTGCACGTCAAAAAGCATGTATGCAGTACTCCTTAAACAGTTCGAGAAATACCATTCACTATTTAAAACAAGTGATATTATAATTTCTTTAAACACACATCTAACTTTGAAAAGTTAAAGGTAAAGGACCCGGTTATCGAACCCGCGACCACCCGAATAGGAGATTTGCTGTCTGAACCACTAGGCTGAGGCTACGACTTACTTTTTATAATTTGATTATTGGGTAAAATTATTAATTTTACTGATAACAATATCGAAATAGAATATAAAAGAGGATGTCTGCAAAGTGGACAAATTTACATTAAGTATTCTGGTTTTGTAAATGTCTTATTTAGTTTCAAAATTGAACTGTTATAAGGCATTTTAAAGGTCAATGGTAGATTCACTGGACGATTCAAAAAGACTTCTCAAAGTCTACTTGAATAAAAATAATTGAGCTTGAAAAAAAAACATCTCGTCAAACCGTTGCTTTCTTGCAGCATGACTAATGGATAAACCTAAAAACTAAAAAACAAATACCTTTCGCATTAATTCATAATATTAGTACGGATTTAAACCTTTTCACTTTGGAGCTATTGATAACCTCACCCCTAACAGGTACCTACACTAAGGAAATGTCAGTGAAAGCATCTATTGTTGGACTAAATCCAATAATACAGGTAAAGAGCTGCCGACAATACGACAACGGTACAAAGCCTCTTCCGATTCGTAGTAGTCGAGGCGAAATGTGGAAACATGGAAAGTTGAGAGGTGAGACTATACGGGTATATTATTATATGACATTTTTATTTAATATAGGAAATACGGATCTCTTATATGCTGCATCTTATTATCACTCTACGCGAAACGTAACTGTGAAAAATTAAAATGATAATACTATAAAAGAAACTTAAGTATCCACTTCATCATCATCAGATGATGAACTGGATACTTAAGTTTCTTTTTATTCCCGCGGAAATTGCCAAATTTTCCGGGATAAAAAGTAGCCTTTATCCTTTTCCGGGATGCAACCTAATGCAACCTATACAAATTTCTTCAAAATCGGTTTAAAAGATGAGCCGTGAAAGCGTAGCAGACAGACAGAGACACTGAAGCATTTATAGTTTATGGATTTTGTGCCAAATTTTGGGTTTCACTCTTTGTTTAATATTATTTCAGTTGAGAATGAGTGTTCTTAGAATCATTATATTTAAAATGTTTTACCTACTACTTGTTCTACTAAGATTTCAAGCAAGTGGCCGACTCACACTCCATACTAATATTATAAATGCGAAAGTTTGTCTGTCTGCTACGCTTTTACGGCCCGTCTTTTCAACTGATTTTAACGAAATATGGTACAGAGGTCGGAGATATCACATGGAAGGACATAGGCTACTTTTATCCCGAAAAATTAAAAAGACTTCCGCACGAAGTCGCAGGCATCATCATACTAATATTATAAATGCGAAAGTGTGTTTGTTGGTTTGTCCTTCAATCATGCCGCAACGGAGCAACGGATCGACGTGATTTTTGGCATGGGTATAGTTGAGGACCTGGAGAGTGATATAGGCTACTTTTTATCCCGAAAGGTTAAGGAGTTCCCGCGGGAATCAAAAAAACTTAAACCACGCGGACAAAGTCGCGGGCATCAGCTAGTCTAGTAATATTATATATGTAGTTAGAACCTAAGTGACGTAATTTAATAATTAGCTCTCGTTCGTGAACCAACCAAGTTTGCACATACCATAATGTCCCTGACTACACCATATCACGCTATATTCTTGAAAGAACATTCGGGTGTGTTATTGATGCGGCCAATATTTCACCTTCATTGCTTCCTGTTATGTTTGAAGGTTCAAAGAGTTAGAAAGAGTATATAATATATCCACACATTCACTAGATCTTTTAGTTTGACGTAAAGCCGAGAGTGACACCAGAGCGGTAAAAAAAAGACTTTTTCCAAGAAAGATAAAACATGGATTGAGAAATCTTATTTTTCGAAAGTTTTCCACTGACTTGTTACCTAAATAAAATTAATAAATAAATATTTTTTTTACTGACCAACAGTTTACAACAAATTAATTAGATGAGAATGGTACTTCTATTACATGATACCTACCTATTATATTTTCGGCAAAGTTATCTCAAAGCACAAATAAATTGTAATGTTTTAGTCGTTAATAATATAAATAATATCGTTGTAAACCAAAGTCATAACCAGAATAAGAGTTACAAAAATAAAATCCACACAAATATTATAAACGCGAAAGTCCGTCCGTCTGTCTGTCTATCTGTTCGCTACGCTTTCACGGCCTATCTATTCAACCGATTTTGTCGAAGTGCGATACAGAGATGGGTTGTATTCCGCGGAGTACAAGGAATCAAAATCTCTTGATTTTCTGGGATAAAATTTAGTTCCCACGGGAATTTTAAAAGCTTCAATCCACGCGGATAGTGTCGTGGGCATTTTCTAATACCAACATATTACAGGCAACAATAAAACTATGCACGATGAATCCATTTGAATTTGCAATAAATGGAGAGAAAAATATAAAATAATTCCGTGGATTCCGAACATCCTTGAAATTTCTCCGGAAGCACGCCGATTGAATTCCAACTGAAACTTCGTTATGAAAGTTGCACAAGCTTTTAGTTTATTTTCGCTATTTACTGTTTATTGAAATTGTTAACTCAAAACTTTCTTATAACTTGATTCATTTCGTGAATATTAAAATTTTATGAATAAATAATTGTAAAGATTCGGATATTTAGCTTAATTGCAAATTTATTTTATCCGATTGAAATTGCCAAAACGTTCAATATTTTGAATTTTGATGTTATTTCGGTTGTTCAATACCATCGAATTACTTTCATTTCCAAGTCATGCTGATCGAATATAAGTTTAATATCGAGCCGCACACGATTAAGCCAATGGTCAGGCGTCCGGCTGTCCGCAAGCATGATAATAGTATATGTAAAACTTATTTATACTACACCCGCTCGGAAAGTACCCTCTTGCTTTTGTCAAAACGAGGTAGAAAGTACGTCATTGCTACAAACCAATTAAGCGGGAGGAAAAGATGTATGAAATTTCATTTCTAACGTGCTAAGCGGGGAGAAAACTGTATGAAAATCCATTTCTAACGCGCTGTTGTTTTTTAATTTTAAGTAAATATGGTATGGACGTTGAGAATTTGGATGTCTTACCATAAGGAAATATAACATTAGAAGCAGCTTCACCATATTTGACATAGAAAAGTCAAATAATATGGTGAATGTCGAATGTCGACATCGACGTCGATTATCGATATCGATATAGTTATGATAGAACGTCATTTTTTTTTTAAAATTTTTTTTTTTAATTTTT
Organism: Erebia ligea; assembly: GCA_917051295.2. NCBI lineage: Eukaryota > Metazoa > Arthropoda > Insecta > Lepidoptera > Nymphalidae > Erebia > Erebia ligea. The sequence goes on from OU785224.1 coordinate 20,538,179, forward strand.
TGAAAACAATACATTAGAAATTAAAGCTAGCTAGCCTAACCTAATTAAGGACTATTAACTATTATTAACTATTAACCTAAACCTTTTTTTTTTTTCTTTTTTTTCTTCTTTTTTTTTTTTTTCTTTTCTGTATTTTGAATATGGGTTTGTAAAATTGCCTGAAATAAAAAATATTTATTTTATTTATTATTTTAAACCTTTGTAAGTTCGTTTAATCACTAATTATCGCTTATTTTCCTCGCAGGTGTATTATAAAGCACTATGTATCACTCGGTAGAAAGTACGATTCCTACCTCGCGTGTATTGCGGCCCTTCGGCTACGCCTCGGGCCTCAAACTACACCCTCGATAGTAATCGGTCACTTTCTCCCCTCGGTGAACAATGTACTATTCTATTCGCACTGCGAAGCGGCTACTAATGCGAATAGAAGTGACATTCAATTTTTTTTTCTTTGCGGACAGCTGGGCGCTTGGCCGCATTGCGGGTGACCGCACATTGTATGCCTTACCATAATGATTTAAAAATTTATACAAATAAACGCTAAAGCATTTTTGTGGAACCTGCAATATTATATGCAAACTAGCTGATGCCCGCGACTTCGTACGCGTGGATTGAGGTTTTTTTGGTTCTTTTATTTTTTGTTTGGGAACTCTTTAATTTTCCGGGATAAAAAGTAGCCTATGTACTATTTCGGACTATAATCTATCTCTGTGCCAAATTCCATTCAGATCCGTTTAGTCGTTCTGGCGTGATTGAGTAACAAACATCCATCCTTCCATACATCCATCCATCCAAACTTGCACATTTATAATATTACTATAGAATAGATAATTATAAGTAGAGATAATATTGAAAATTGCACTAAAGTGGCTCTTAAGCAAATTGCGGATTGCCGCGTGCACCTACTGCAATATGCGAACTGTTTAAGTCCATAATAAAAGTAGTTATGGAAATAGCAGATCGGATGCAATTCGATATCGAACTATCCAATTATTACAGAGAGCTTCGTGAGGAGCCAATTAATTTATAAACTTGTGTTAACTATACACGTAGCAGGAAACGCTTTCACGAACAAATGGAAAATACTCGCTTTTCTTTTGTATTTTACATGAACTTCATGATAACTTCATGAATCCATATAAATATTATAAATGCGAAAGTTTGGATGGATGGATGTATGTATGTATGGATGTATGTTTGTTACTCAATCACGCTCCAACGGATGAACGGATCTGGATGAAATTTGGCACAGAAATAGATTATAGTCTGGAATAGCACATAGGCTACTTTTTATCCCGGAAAATTAAGAAGTTCCCGCGGGAATCAAAAAAACCTCAACCACGCGGACGAAGTCGCGGGCATCAGCTAGTACTGAATATATCACCGGTTGTAACTCACTAGTTTTGTCGGAAAACGCCCGACTAGTTTCGAACCCGTCTGAACAGGCTCATGAACAAGGGACCCGGATGGGTTCGAAACTAGTCGGGCATTTTCCGACAAAACTAGCGAGACAGCAATATACAATACTAGCATTTGCCCGCGACTTCGTCCACAGTCTAAGATGGTAGCGGGCTAACCTGTTAGGGGCATGGCAGTTATATTAAACCCATACCCCTATTCGGTTTCTACACGGAATCGTACCGGAACGCTAAATCGCTTGGCGGCACGTCTTTGCCGGTAGGGTAACTAGCCTCAGCCGAAGTTTCCCACCAGGCCAGACCAGGGAAAATTCAGAAATTGTAAATTCCCAAATTGACCCTGCCGGGTATCAAACCCGGGACCTCCGCACGTTAAGACAACAGCGCTACACACTGCGCCACGGAGGTCGTCGGAGGTTTCAGACTAAACATTGTTTGTGAGCCTGTATTATAGTCGTATTGAAATCGTCACCTTTTGTCTGCTTTCATCTTTTCTCGGAGATCTTATACATTTCGTTGGCACAAAGAAAGCTCAGTAATGTCTGTTTGATGTTGGTCAGTCGCGGGGAAAATTGTTCGCTTCTTATTTATTTAGGATTTTTTGGGTCACCTTGATTTACTTGAACTGCCTCGTTGGTCTAGTAGTTAGCATGTTCGACTGCAGCCGACGAGGTCCCGGGTTCGAGTCCCGGGTCAGGCCATAATTAACCCTTAATTACTCGCACGAAGAAAATTACATAGACTGCTCGCATGGTCACTGGTGACCCCAAATTGTAGGAATATTTTTTATTATTTATTAAATATATAAGTACATAAAACTTGTTTATTATTAAAGTGCCTTATTAATTCTATTATATTTAAAAGGAATAATATGAATTAAATATCTAATTAAACAAAAACAAGCTAAATTAAAATAATTATCAAAAATTAACAATTTGTACTTACACTGAGAACAAAATTAAAATTTTAGAATATTTTTAGGAATCCAAATCACTTTTATTACACTGTTGACAGTATATTTAAGAGTGATCATTGCACACAAACTTTGCGCATTTTGTGCATATTTTTGGTACTTTCAATTGGTTTTTTGGTAAATTGTTAATTAGTCGCACGGGGTCACCGCTCAAGAGTGCAGCGACGCATCCTTCCACTCCCGTGACTTGGTCGGTGCTGGAATACAAACTTTGACGCGGGTTAAGAAGCTAGCGGGGGCGCGGGGAAATTCGGGCAGCTGCAAGTGCTTCATTTTTTAATGCGAAACTGCTTTGACCCCATGCGACTAACTAAGGGTTAAGTAATGGGTTTTTCTGTCTAGAAATTCTCAGTAGGTACTAGCCCGGAGTTAGGAAGTTGGTGGTGTTTCACCCCCGTGCCTCGGAGAGCACGTTAAGCCGTCGGACCCGGTTATCATGTTAGTGATAATAACTTATCACTAACATGATAATAGCCAAGCGCGCCAACCCGCATTGGAGCAGCGTGGTGGATCTATGCTCTAATTCCCACTCTACTATGAGAGTGGAGGCCTGTGCCCAGCAGTGGGATGTTAATGGGCTGTAGTGGTGGTAATTTACTTTTGAATATATATGACGACCTCTCAGGTGCAGTGCGTGAGCGCTGTGGTCTTATAATTGGCAGATCCCGGGTTTCATTCCCAGCAGGAAATATCAGGAATACCTAAATTTATTTTTCCACTAGCTGCCCGCGACTTCGTCCGCGTGAAATAAGTTTTTTAAATTCCCACGGGAACTCCTTAATTTTTGGGTTAATATATAGCCTATGACACTCACAAATAATGTGGCTTTCTATTGGTACCAGAATTTTCAAAATCGGTTCAGTAGATCTGGAGATTACCCCCTACAACCTCACAAACTTTACCTCTTTATAATATTAAGTACAGATGAATCTAACCCCTTCCAATCATAAAGCCCCGGTCGCATACAGCGGGGCAGATCATCAAATCGGGAAAACCTTAAAACTTCACCATTTGGCAATGAGGTCGAACATAAATCGAGCTTATCTTAAGTAGATCTGCGAATACACAAGCTGATTTGGTTAATTTAACTAAATCCCACAGGCGCGGGGAGTGGGGAGTGCTAATGCTTATGAATTTCAATGAGTACGTACGTACTTTATTGTGTAGCGTAATTGCTCAGCTTAGATAGTGCTCAGTTTAAATTAAAGTGTTATATTATAATGTCACTAGGCGCGTATGAAATCAGCTAAGACAAAATAATAATAATAATTTCGAAGTACCCCTGCCACTCAAATTGCTTATGCCCTAACGGGGTCCGAGTGGCTTAAGTTTTTTGATTCCCGCGGGAACTCCTTAATTTTCCGGGATAAAAAGTAGCCTATATCCTTCCCCGGGATATAACCTACCTCTATACCAAATTTCAGCAAAATCGGTTGAAAAGATGGGCCGGGAAAGCGTAGCAGATAGACAGACAGACACACACACTTTCGCATTTATAATATTAGTATGGAAGTATGTAAGTAAGTAAGTATGTTCATGTTAATGCAAATAAATAAATCTGAATCTGAAAATATCTGACAATTTCTTAGAACATTTTTTTTTATCCACTACAAGTTAGCCCTTGACTGCGATCTCACCTGATGGTAAGTGATGATGCAGTCTAAGATGGTAGCGGGCTAAACTGTTAGGGGCATAGCAGTTATATTAAACCCATACCCCTACAGCCGAAGCCTCCTACCAGGCCAGCCCAGGGTAAATTCAGAAATTATAAATTCCCAAATTGACCTTGTCAGGGATCGAACCCGCGACCTCCGCACGTTAAGACAACGGTCAGAGGTCAAGAGGTCGTCAAGTTGGTCAAGGTTACCCGCGACTTTGACTTGGACGCCAGCTTGCGCGGGCTGACAATGTTGCTTGCTCCGCGCGTTTCCAAAATGGATAAGTTTCTCAAAAGATCGCAGCCTTCAACATCTGGTACGAGTGCCAATAGCGGTGGTGGTGAATCGAAACCAAAAAGGAACCCTTATAGTATAAGGGTTCCTTTTTTGCTCTTGAAGTACGGAATCCTAAAAACCATTATAAGATTAACTAGTAGACACAACTCACAATAAGATTTATTAAGGCTTCAAATTCCGCAGGAGCGAGTAGCTTCCGTATCTCGAGTCAACTGTATAGGATTTATGGTGGGGCGTGGCCGGCGCCTCTTCCACTGGCGGGACACTACATTACTGGGATGAATGGAGTACATATCGGGTATTTTTGTTATAATAGCTATCTGAGTGCAAAATTTCAGCCCGATCCGACCAGTGGTTAGAGCTGTACGTTGATAGATCAGTCAGTCAGTCACCTTTGCCTTTTATATATTATTTAGATCAAGCCTTAAAATGTAGCTTAAAAGAACGTGTAACGGCTTAAAATACGAGTACGTAAGTAGGTTTCCGCAAATAGCGGCTAACTTTGTGTTTCTTACGTTAGCTGCAGTTTTTCTTCGCTTTCGAGTAATTCGGTACAAACTGTGTACTGCTTGTAACAGATAACGCCAGAGTTACTGCAACACATTACACAACGAGCGAGTTTAAACTAAATACCTATTTACTTACTGGTTCATTTTAAACTCCTAAATCCACGCGGAGGTAGCGCAGATATTATCTAGTAGGTACCAAATTGCTTATTTCGTATTTAGTTTCATAGAGATAATAAATATCATTACCCTTACTCTGAGATTGATCGAATTTAAAATACGGTCTCACTAAGTGAGGTGAATCACATTTGAGTCAAACTAAAATGGACCCAAAAACTCTTGATTTAAAGCCACAAATTCAGTGCAACCGATTCAAATTTCGAAACGTATCGTTTGGAGCGCTTGCTGTGAATGCATACACGAAATTGAGCTCTAAATTAATAAGATTAAGATTCATTTTAGTTTGATGCATATGTAATTCACCTCACTTAGTGAGACCGTATTTTAAATTCGATCAATCTCAGAGTAAGGGTACATATTACTGGCGGATACCCGGCGAGTCACGTGTGCTACTACGCTAAAAAAAAATTATATTATACATTTAGGATTATATACAGGTATATAGTAGTAGGTCTACTACCGTGATCAAATTTGTAAAAACTTAATAAACTCAAAACATGCAAATTTAATATGTTCTCGTAGTGGCATCATTGTAACAGATGGTCGTACTCGTAGATCGTAAAAAGATGCAAGAGTAATAGTAAAAGGGCGCGTTAAAAGAAATAGCTAATAAACGCTTTCCGACCACCAGTGTACCCTTTACCACGAACATTTAAATCATATCGACTATGAGCGTATTCGAGTGGTAAAACACTTTGGTATTAGAGTAAAATGAAACCTTAAATACCTTGTTTTAGAGTTTAAGTTCGTCCATACAACCACATTCAGCACTCTAAACGGATTCGTTGCGAAATTAAAATCGGCGGTACTGAATTTGCAACTTTAATTGTAGATTTTTTGAGTCAATTTTACTCTGACGCCATATAGTGTTTAGAATAGAGATTCGAATTTCGAAAAGTTGGGAGTGATTTTAAATATTGTGGCTTGGTAACGGCTACGGTAACGTTAGTGATCACGCTACATTGTACCGTTAACGGCAGGAAACTTCTTTCCAACCGGAAGTGTCAGCGAATATGGATATTAAACATTATATTAAAAATATGGACGGCAAAATACTATGTAAGGGCTACTACTATGTATAGGAACTTACTTTTAGCGTTCCGGTACGATGCCGTGTAGAAACCGAATAGGGGTTATGGGTTTAATATAACTGCCATGCCCCTAACAGGTTAGCTCGCTACCATCATAGACTGCATCATCACTTACCATTAGGTGAGATCGCAGTCAAGGGCTAACTTTTAGTGGATTAAAAAAAAAAGGCTAACTACATTCATGAAACAGTTTAGGAAATAACTGTCTATGAATTAAAGTGATATGTGATGGAATTGGAGGCTTCACATTCAAATAAAAAAGGCAGTAATGTAAAAAATAAGTCAAACTTGTTTCTGAGAGCTTAGGGCGCCTTCAAATTTGCCGCAAAGCGTAACGCGGCTGCAGCGCGGCTGCAGCGCTGCGGCCGCGCTCCTGTCGCGAGGTTCGAACATCATAGGGTTGTACCTATATTTATTTTCACGATGGACTCTGACGAAGAAACACTGCTCTGTGTTACTATTAATACGAAACAACGAAAATATAAAGTAGTTGTGTTAATAATACATAATATTATACTTACATGCTTCATTTTTAGGGTTCCGTACCCAAAGGGTAAAAACGGGACCCTAAAACAGACCCGTCTGTCTGTCTGTCTGTCTGTCTGTCTGTCTGTCTGTCTGTCTGTCTGTCTGTCTGTCTGTCTGTCTGTCTGTCTGTCTGTCTGTCTGTCTGTCTGTCTCCAGGCTGTATCTCATAAACCGTGATAGCTAGAAAGCTGAAATTTTCACAAATGATGTATTTCCGTTGCCGCTATAACAACAAATACTAAAAATTAAAAAAATATATATATTAAGGGGGGTCCCCATACAATAAACGTGTTTTTTTCGTATTTTTTTGCTCAATATTAAAAACGGTAACAGGTAGACGGTTCAAATTTTCACAGAATATTAACTTGTATATTACCTTTCAAAATAAATAATTAAATATCAATAAAGTAAATATTAAAGGGGGGCTCCCATACAACAAACGTAATTTTTATTATTTTTAATACGTCATAAATCGTAAAACTTACTACAGGTTTGTACGGAACCCTCGGTGCGCGAGTCCGACTCGCACTTGGCCGGTTTTTTTTCACTTGGAGTCCTGTTTGTGAAATTGTCAATAAATTTAATGCATATTTCTTCCCAAGCCTTTTTCTTTTCGATTTTATTGCTGTACTTGTCGGACTTCGAATCCCATATTGCTGGACGACTCTCAACCTCATCGATAAATTCTTCTACCATTTTCGTTCATGTTTAGACTTGAACAAAAATACGTGCGCAGTCCCGTCACTAGTCGATCGATGAACTGATGCGCGGCCGCAGCGCGGGTGCAGCGCTGCAGTCGCGTGTTTTTTATTTATATGGATTTACAAAGCAGCGCGACCGCAGCGCTGCAGCCGCGCTGCTTCCGCGCGGCACTTTGCGGCAAATTTGAAGGCGCCCTTAATGAGAGTTAAAACGTCGTAGCTTGTTCGAGTGCTACGGTGAGCTACGCCGTAGTAATATTATAAACGTATGACGTTTTTAGGGTTCCGAAGTCAACAAGGATTACTTATAATTGACAGTCCGTCCGTCTGTCTGTCTGTCCGCGGCTTAGCTCATAGGATCGTAGTCCATACTAATATTATAAATTCGAAAGTGTGTCAGTCTGTCTGCTACGCTTTCACGGCCCATCCTTTCAACCGATTTCCATGAAATTTGGTACAGGGATAGATTGTATCCCGAGGAAGGACATAGACTACTTTTATCCTGGAAAATTAAGGGTTTCCCGCGGGAATTAAAAAACTTAATCCACGCGGACGAAGTTTCATCTAGTACTAGATAACTGTAACTTGGCATCGGTATAAATATTATTAGACACGCCGACAAAGTGGTAAAAATAAAACTTTGGAAAAGAAAATTTGTTAGGGAACCTCCCCTACACGTTAAGAATGAGTTTTATTTTTACTCGTCTATTCCATTATGTAGAGAACCGTTGGATAGTTTGTTCAATAGGGGTTAGTTTGGTATATTTAAAGGAAACCTACAAGTTAACGAGTAACAGTCGACCAACGTATAAAATGACCGCATATTGTGACGGGCACCTCCGGAACCCTACAATACGCGTGGCCTGACACGCACTTCTCCGGTTTCAATTAAATATGTACGAGTATTATATAGTACATTTGAATAGCACCTTTTTAATTTATTAATTTATCCATTGTATGTAGCATTTTTGTTTGAAACGGGCAATGACTTAAATTTTAAATAAGCTATAATATTATGTTTTTAATTTTTTTTATATTAATACAATTTTTTGTGCTCTGTAAAACACGAAAGTAATCCTAATTAGTAATTCAAAGGAACTTTTTTGGGACACATTATTTTTTGAAAAATAATAAGTGAATAATTAATGTAACAAAAATCTCGTGAAGGCTCATGATATTAAATTTTTTGCTCGATAGGTAAGCTTAGTATAAAAATAATATTATGGTACGCAAGTAAAGGAACTTTTTCTGACAATCCAATTTGTAGATTTCGAGTGATCTTACGCATGGGAAATGTCAAAGAACTGCTAAAAAATAAAAATAAGAGACATTTTTTCTTTTGTATTCTTCCCAAACTTGACAAATGATTATGAAAAAAATCGTGATAGAAACTTTTGATTATGAGTCGTGAGCGCCGCATTGTAGATGTCCTTTCAGCCGGAACACGGAACAGCGCTTTGATCGCTCTACCAGAACGAACACTAGACTAACGATGACACGTACACACATATTAGGTATATTACTAGATGATGCCCGCGACTTCATCCGCGTGGATTACGTTTTTTATTCCCGGGGAAAATTTTTAATTTTCCGGGAGAAAAAGTAGCCTATATCCTTCCCCGGGATGTATCCTACCGCTATACCAATTTTCATCAAATGTTTGAATAGATGGGCCATGAAAGCGTAGCAGACAGACAAACAGACAGACGGACAGACAGACACACTTTCGCATTTATAATATTAGTATGGATACACATACGAGTAAACGCATACATACTCACTTACTTCATGTATTAAATTCGCTCACGCTAGGTTCAATTTTCATACTTTCAAAGCCCTATTTTACACCCTAACGGATTCAATTTTCAAAAATCCTTTTTTAGCGGACGCTTACGTCATAATAGCTATCTGTATTCCAAATTTCAGCTCGATCCGTCCAGCGGCTTGAGCTGTATGTTGATAGATCAGTCAGTCAGTCTCCTTTTCCGTTTATATATTTTAGATATCACCTTCCTATATCGTACAGCAGATATATAAGTAGGTACTATTTCTGTTAGCTTACTTAGAGTTCAATTTTGTACGCAAATCAAACTGTGGAAGTGATGATGCGGCCTATATTATTCTTGCTCTGAGATGCTTTTTCATTCCTGTAACTCAAGGTATTTCTCAGGGTAAGAGGATATCTCGAGGCTAAAACGTAATAATGGCATTAGGGGTCCATCACACAGAGAAGGGTCTGGACTTGTAACTGAAGAGTTCTCTGACTTACTGTAAAGCTACCAATCGAAGTTAAACAGTCAAATGTTTGTACCTACTGTTGTGTACCTACTGGACATCGTTGCACTTAACAACTTTTCACCAGCCACAGCGGAGGTCTAAGCCATCACAAAGAGTTATTATCCACTAGATGATGCCCGCGACTTCGTCCGCGTGGATTTAGCTTTTTTGATTCCCGCGAGAACTCCTTAGTTTTCCGGGACAAAAAGTACCCTATGTCCTTCCCCGGGATATAAACTACCTCTATTCCAAATTTCAGAAAAATCAGTTGAAAAGATGGACCGGGAAAGCGTAGCAGACAGACAGACAGACAGACAGACACACTTTCGCATTTATAATATTAGTATGGATGGATACTAATGTTATAAATGCGAAAGTGTGTCTGTGTGTCTGCTACGCTTTCACGGCCCACCTGTTCAACCGATTTTAATGAAATTTAATACAGGGACAGGTTGTATCCCAGGGAAGGACATAGGCTACTTTTTATACCGAAAAACTAAGGAGTTCCCGCGGGAATCGAAAAACTTTAGTCAACGCGGACGAAGACGCGGGCATAAATAAATACTCAATCGTAAAAATGCTACTGTGACATTTGAAAAATATGCATGTATCTTACAGTAGACTTTAATAAAGAGCAGTTTATTGGGAAGTCTGTATAATCGGTGTAGTTGTTTTACATTGCAGAAATTGTGTTCAGGTGCGCGTCATAGGTGGCGCTGTTGTATATTACATCGCGCTGGGGATACCGTGGCCAGGGAGGTATAATAGTAATTCGAATAAGGAAACATTTAACACAACATCAAATTAAAATCTATCTGTGCATAGATTTCAAAAAACAAATTTTTGGAGAGGTGCCACTTAGGCATCTTTATGACTTAAACACACTAAGGCCGGTTGGCAGAGACGCCTGGCTAGTTCTTAATATTGTTTTAAACTAGCTGTTGTCCCGCGAAATGCCACGGGAACTCATTAATTTTCCGAGATAAAATCCTTGCAAAAAGTCACGTCAATCCGTTATTCTGTTGCAGCGTGATTGAAGGACAAACTAACACACTTTCGCATTTAAAATATTAGTATGATGTATTTCCGTTCTAGTCTTTTAGTTCCGCTGTATGTGAAGCCCGCCAACCCGCATTGGAGCAGCGTGGTGGGTCTAAGCTCTAATTCCTTCTCTCCTATGAGAGTGGAGGCCTGTGCCCAGCAGTGGGACGATAATGGGCTGTAGTGGTGGTATGTGAAGCACGTCCTCATTTTAGCAGCTGTTCCAGCTACATGCCGATTGCATGCCAAAGGGCCTCTATATAGAGTGTTATTTCATGCAACCATCCACCGAAAGTTTGAGAACAAGAAATTCATTGGAGAAGTTTACCATTTTTTTTTATTTATTGAGAAAATTAAGACAAAATAAAACAAAAATATGAAAGAATCATTGAAATATCTCAACAAATAAAAAAAATATGACACACGACCCTATCAACCGACTTTATAAAGCCGATTAAAAGAAAGAAATGGACTTAACGTGACTTAATTGAATTAAAAGCACTTAATTTGTGTGAGAAGATAATTTTGAAGTATTAAATCTCGGCTAGGTAAAAACTCACTCACAAAATTTCTCACTCGAGTAAGATACAGCAATCGGTGTACATTAAATAATTAAATTTATTAAATCATTAATTTCTCAGTCATTTATTGATGGATTTAAAAAAAAACTGATTTATTAGTTTTAATCTATATTTTATTTCCGTAGCGTTAAATATGATATTCACAACATCATGAAACTTCTCCATTGCAGTGAATGTAAAACTCATAATTTTAGACCTCTATTGGATAGAATCAGGCGTTTTGCGGAAGTCCATGACAATGAAGGAATTAGAAATTTAATTCGCTATAATCCGCCACTGTACTGTAGCGGGCGGATTATAGCGAATAAAATTTCTAGTTCCTTAATTTTAGACCTCTGGCAGTGGGGTCGAGTCTTTACTGCCCCTTGAGTTAAAAATGTCGTCCGCGGCGAAATGTTAACAATGCCTAAGTAAATCAGGGAAGGTTGAAAGATGAGGGAAGATTTGTACTCCCCTTTTTTAAAGGAATTTTCGATGTCATTTCTCAAATTAAGCTCCGCAGGCGTGGAGCTTAATCCGAGCTTAGAGGGCAAAAAAATACTTAAGATTTATTATTATTTCAAACTAGACTAGATGCCCGCGATTTCGTTTGCGTGGAATTGAGGTTTTTTGGTTCCCACGGGAACTATATTAGGTATATGATTATAAAATGAAGTAGCAAAATATATTCTCGACGGAATACGGACCGATATAGCCTCGACGATTCCAAAGCACTTGTAAAAGATTATTTGAGTAAAAAACATTTGAATTTGAATTTTTTTTTAATTGCCTTCCACTTTTAATCTTTCTTCAAATGAAGAGTGAATAGCCAGCTTCTAGGCAAGCACGCTCCAGTTCCACCTTAGGCTACATCGCCGCTTGCAAGCAGGTCTGATTGCAGCCAAGCGCAAGCCTATAAATACATTTAAAAAATACTTAACTTAATTACAGGGGCTATACTGCAAAAGCTTAAAGCCATATTGTTTCATTATTGTCGACTTTCGTGTATTAGAATTATTATTATAATAGTTATATTAGGAATGTCAAGGTACGTGACATCAACCTCCGTGGCGCAGTGTGTAGCGCTGTTGTCTTAACGTGTGGAGGTCCCGGGTTAGATCCCCGGCAGGGTCAATTTGGGAATTTATAATTTCTGAATTTTCCCTGGTCTGGCCTGGTGGGAGGCTTCGGCCGTGGCTAGTTACCACCCTATACCGGCAAAGACGTGCCGCCAAGCGATTTAGCGTTCCGGTAAGATGCCGTGTAGAAACCGAATAGGAGTATGGGTTATAACTGCCATGCGCCTAACAGGTTAGCCCACTACCATCTTAGACTGCATCATCACTTACCATCAGGTGAGATCGCAGTCAAGGGCTAACTTGTAGTGTAATAAATAAAAAAATTAAAAAACACAACATTTTGAGTAATATTGCTTATATATTGCTTTAAAGTTAAAGTCATAACAAGAAAACAATTACGCTTAAAATGTTAAAGGTCATACAGTATAGAAGCAAACGAGCGGCTCAGCGCTCAGCGCTAATTTCACGACCCGCGCAAACTTTGTACCAACACGGCGCGCTCGAGCTAATCCTGTAATACTACCATCACATAAAGCAATATTACTTTAAAATTGCAGTTTTATATGACGTGCCTTGATTTCCCTAAAATAAGGATTATGATTCTGAAACAAGAGCGTAAACAATATTAAAATAACACTGCTTTAAGCGATGGTAGCTCGCTACAGCTATACTTGTGTAAATTTAGATTCTAAACTTGGGATTGTTACTGCTACTTAAATAGACATATTGTGAACTTTAATTCTTGCTTTGTCATTCACAAAGACTATTTTAGTACATTTCTAATATTTTTGTGTATTTTCATTAACATCAATGGTGTCGATCGATAATTTTTTCTCGTTGAAATATTTTAATGGTTACTTTTTCTAATAATATTTGAATCAACAAAATAATGTAGTTTCTTTAACTGACCATATAATAGGTAGTTAAAGGCATTCCAGTACATTGGAAATCTGAGGAATTACTTAACTCTATACCAACTAATAATATAAATGCAAAAGTTTGGATATATGGACGGATGTGACTAGTGGTTCGAACCGAACTGAGACCTCGCGGTATCCATAAACTTGTACAGAGCGCCATCTATGATCTATTTTAACAGAACTTCACAAATCATTGTGAAGTTCTGTTAAAAATACGGCAGCTCATTAAAAATTAAATAATTTAATGTTTGTAACGCCAAGTTTCTCTCGTTTTGACAGCCGTCTTTAATCTACGCCTCATACGCCATGTTCCTTTTTGCACTCTTTTTTGTTCTTGACAACCTACGCATCAAGTTCATTAACCTGTTCTGTACTAGTTTTCGATAGTGAATCCATAATATTTCTGTGATTGTTGTAATTTACTCGAGAATAAACGACTAACTCAAGATTTCCTTGAGTTTCAATCATACATGTTTATCTTATTTTAGTATTTGTTGTTCACGTACAGGATATAATTCAAATAATTGATAAGTTTCAGCCTCAGCCTTTCAGAAAATTGAGAGTTCTGAGGTCAACTTTGGACGTTAGAAAATCTCCACTTTGAAAGCCCCCCATTTCGTCAATTTTAGGGGAAAAATTTAAAAAAATATATTTTTGGACTGTATTCCTAATTATCTTTAAAATGATATACCGCAACCATTACTAAAATTCTACATCAATGACCGCAACCCTATGTAACGCTATAAAAAATATTTTACTTCGCATTCGCTTCTATGAGAGCCCCCCTGAAATAAAGATTTTTATAACTTTTTAAGCCATATTCGGCGGGAGGCCATCGGTTTACATATTATTATATTTAAATTTGAAGTAATTACGCTCAGTAATTCAGAAGTTATAAGGCTCTGACAGACGGACGGACGGACGGACGAACGGACAAGTGCCAATTCACTTCGCTCGGTCAATAATTTCCCTAAAATAATCTTAATTAATCTCTTATAACCACAATAACGTATTGTGTAAAGTTTTTACAACTTCTTGAGCGTACACTCGTTGAATTGAATTGAATCACTCAAAACTACAATTTGATGTCACGTACCTTAACGTTCCTAAAATAAGGATTATAATTCTAAAACACGAAATTACAACAATAATGAAACAATATGGTATAAGCGTTGGCCCCTGAAATGATATTATTTAGTGATTCTGTAAGCGGGCAAAGCATCTGTTTCAGACTACAGAAATTTAATCAGCAAAGTTGCCCGCGCTAAGTTCGGAATCTGTTTAAATACAAGGATTTATGCGCAAAAAGTACAGAAACACTGAACTGGAAGTTAAATAAACGGCAATTACTTGCAACGGGTTTAAAGTTTACGTTTCGGCGAAATTAATTGCTTTTCTTATTTAGTTCAGGAGGGCCACTATTTTGTGATGAAATAATCTGGATTTTTCCGAGTCTCATTCATGTCTTATTATTATTTTATGTCAGCTTTTTTTTACCTTTAAATATTGCGGTTTATTGAAAACTTTACAATAAAACTTAAAGCTAGCTAGCGTGTCATAATTACTATGTAGGTAAATCATGCCCGCGAATGATGGAATGGTGGCAAGAATGCTGGCTGCATTTCCGCGCTGGACAGCCAGGCTGATGCTTTGCGCAAAAATGAAAAAGAAGGGCTGGCTCATTATCTAAGGTAATTTTGCTTACATGATCAGCATTTTATGGCATTCGATTTTTGCCATACCTACTAGTATTTCTCAGTTTATTTTTGTCAAATTCTGAATTATTTTGATGACAAGAAGAATACTGCGATCTCACTTGTGGTAATAATTGATGAAGCAGTCTAAGATGGTAGCGGGCTAGCTATGGTGTTAGGGTATGGCAGTTATATTATTAAACCCATACCACGGTTTTTACACACACGAGTCACCACTGCACTGAGCACAGATCTAATATAGGGAGGCCGTCAAAAAAAGTGGCATAATAAATTATATAAGACGTCACAGAAGTGACATTACTCTTCGTCAGTATCGGCGGTTAATACTTCCTTTCGGCCGAGTCACGGCATATTGCGTTACTTTGTTTGCATTGCCGAGCGTGATGGATGACGCGCGCTATATCGAGCAGCGCAGCAAATTGCCCCTTTCGCTTCCACAGTCATCATTTAAAGAGGAATTACACGAAAAAAAAGGTATTGGATAGAAACAGGATAGAAACAACTTTGCGGAAGTTTTTTTTCTTGTCCACTACAAGTTACTGCGATCTCACCTGATGATAAATGATGATGCAGTCTAAGACGGTAGCGGGCTAACCTGTTAGGGGCATGGTAGTTATATTAAACCCATACCCCTATTCGGTATCTACACGGCATCGTACCGGAACGCTAAAATGCTTGACGGCACGTCTTTGCCGGTTGGGTGGTAACTAGCCACGGCCGAAGCCTCCCACCAGGCATAAGTAAATGATAATGAAGGAACTAGAATTTAATTCGCTATAATCCGTCAAAGCAGACAAATCTTTGTGATACAGCGTGGTGTAGCTTACGATATTCACCGTCCACAAAGCCAGCAATTCGCATCGGCACAACACCACACCACACAAATCTTCCAAATTAATCTCAACGAACGTTTCACTCAGACACCGGAGCATCTTCAGGAGATGTTGACTCGACAACGCACAATTGTAAGGACCACTTTACTCTCCAATTTATACCGAATTAAACTTCTAGTTAAGAAAAATAAAGGATATTTTCATCCCACCATCTCGGAAAGAGTATTTTTATTCTTCGATATCTGATGGTAAAAGCCGTTATTATCCTCTAGAGGATAAAGTAAATTGAATTTAGAACATCGTGTGCACGTTAGTAAATATCACTCGTCTATGAAGTTTGTGAATTCAAAACATCATTAAAACCTATTTACTTGTACCTCTATGGTGCCGAATTTCCATACAATCGTTTTTAATTTGTTAAAAACTCACACTCGTAACCTTCTTGGTGTACTTTTTTAATTTGCTTTGCGCGCACCATTTTCTTTCACGTCATATTGTTTAAAATTAAAACCGATTAAAAACAAGAAAATTGAAAATAAGTGAAAAACCAAAAATGAGTGATTCTAGTGACGAAGAAATTAACAGAATTGAATTTAATCTTGTGATTTTTTTGCATTTAGTCATTTCCTCGCTGAGGTGGGATGAAAAGTTACCTTGTGATTTTTTTTGCATTTGGTCATTTCCTCGCTGAGGTGGGATGAAAAGTTACGTGTTGCACTCGAGTGAAAAGATTTTTCACCTCGAGCTCTTTTGATTCCCTCGCTGACGCTCAGGATTCTAATTTTTGAATCACTCGCTCCGCTCGTGATTCAATTTTAGAATCCTTCGCTTGCTCGGTCATCAAAATTGAGCACGCGGTTAAAAAACCGGCAAAGTGCGAGTCGGACTCGCGCACCGAGGGTTCCGTACAAACCTGTAGCAAGTTTTACGATTAATGAATTTAATGAACCGCAAAACTAACTTTGTTTGTAGAGGTTTTCTGTTAATATCAAAAAAACTATGCTAGTTAGAGCATTGTCTATAGTTTTCCTGTAAAATATACATAAATTCCTATTGACCATAATTATTTCAGATTTTTCGATTGGTAAACTCCGGAGATAAGGGGGGGGGGAACGGTATTTTTTTTGACTTTTTCCCCGATAAATCAAAAACTATCATGACTAAAAATAATTAAAAATCTGTTTTAGAATGTACAAAGTAAACCCTTTCATATGATACCCCACACAGTACAGTTATCTCACTTTTAAATTTCAACCCTCCGATTTTCCCCCCTTTTTAAATAAGAACAAAAATAATTTCCAATTTTTTTTAATTCCAGTGTCTTTGGGCCACTAATATACACAACTATTCCAAATTTCATGTCAATAGCTTCGGTAGTTACTGAAATAATCGAGTGTGACGGACGGACAGACAGACAGACAGACAGACAGACAGACAGACAGACGGAGAAAGTCGCACCATAAGGGTTCCATTTTTACCATTTTGGTACGGAACCCTAAAAACAACTTTTCACTCTTGTATAACAAATAACTATTTTACAAGCTTTATGTTAAAGTTGAAAAGCAAAAGCCATGCTATTATATTATTTCTTTACTAAAGCAAGTTTTGTAGCACTGTATATTTTTGAACGTCAAATATTTTTTTTTTTTTTTTTTATCCACTACAAGTTAGCCCTTGACTGCGATCTCACCTGATGGTAAGTGATGATGCAGTCTAAGATGGTAGCGGGCTAACCTGTTAGGGGCATGGCAGTTATATTAAACCCATACCCCTATTCGGTTTCTACACGGCATCGTACCGGAACGCTAAATCGCTTGGCGGCACGTCTTTGCCGGTAGGGTGGTAACTAGCCACGGCCGAAGCCTCCCACCAGGCCAGACCAGGGAAAATTCAGAAATTATAAATTCCCAAATTGACCCTGCCGGGGATCGAACCCGGGACCTCCGCACGTTAAGACAACAGCGCTACACACTGCGCCACGGAGGTCGTCGAATGAAGAAGTTAAATGAAGATAAATACAAGAAGTTGATGGTAATAACTAATAATTAATTAATAACGCTGTATTAAAACGGCTCATTCCCAAGATTTGATTGTCATTTACTTAAAATATAACCTTTTATATTTTAATTCAATTAAGACCAACTAACTAATTAATAAAACTAACTTATTCAGAGACTTTATAATAAAGTAATTACAGAATCTGAAAACTTATTGAAATACATCTACTAAAGGTCAGGAGATCCAAGGTTCGAATCCCGGGAACGTACCTAGTATTTAAGTAATTAACATAGCACTTTGCCGCACTTCGCAAAAACGGATAAACCCAGCGGTTCCTGTTAAGAAAGATACTTAAAAGTTATGACCGCTTTCAAGTAACTTTACCAAAACAAGTTGTAAAATCTGAAAGTAGGCTAAGATGAAGACATACCTCCCCTTTATCACATAAACGGCGGATCTACATAAATATTCGCGTCGGGCGGAGGGTTAAGGGCTGAATATTTGGTCCTAATCTGCCCCTTTCTTTATTGCGGCATTCCCTACATTCCTGGCTATTGCAATGTTTAGGTAAAGATATTGAGATATTCACATCGAAAACTTTGTACTACAAAAATGTGTGTTGTATAGTAACAGATTTTGTTTGAGTATTTTTATATCCATTTTATTAAACTTGCTACAAAAAAGAAATATTGTGTACGAAAATTGTAATAGGTATGTTTCGAAATGTTTGGTACTTACGTGCATTCGATTGTAACACGTATGTCGAATATTCGAAGTGCTTGAGAGGTTCACAGATGCCTCCATGTCGAATAGCATGTACCTATCAAATGTATGAACTCCTTACACAGTTTGAGTAATAAGTTTTAAGATCTCAAATTATTACGACTTCTCTAGACACTCGGGCCTTTGATATCGCTTTCAAATTCTTTGTTTTTCTCATTCTGTTTTCTCTGTTTTTCGTGTGTTTCACTCTGTGGGATCTGCCTAGAAAATACTTATTCACTCTTGATTCATTTATTACTAGATGATGCACGCGACTTCGTCCGCGTGGATGATAGATTTTCATTCTAGCGGGAACTCCTTAATTTTCTGGGATTAAAATTTAGCCTATGTATTTTCCCGGGATACAAGTTAAAACCTACCACTGTACAAAATTTCACTAAAATCGGTTGAAAAGATGGGCCGGGAAAGCGTAGCAGACCGACAGACAGATAGACAGACACACTTTCGCATTTATAATACTAGCTGATGCCCGCGACTTCGTCCGCGTGGATCGAGGTTTTTCGGTTCCCGCGGGAACTCCTTAATTTTCCGGGATAAAAAGTAGCCTATGTGTTATTTCAGACTATAATCTATCTCTGTGCCAAATTTCATCCAGATCCGTTCATCCGTTGGGGCGTGATTGAGTAACAAACATACATCCATACATCCATCCATCCAAACTTTCGCATTTATAATATTTATTTGATTGATTATTTGATTAGTACGGATTTGAGTGCAGGGAGGGGCTTAAAATTAATTTTAAGCAAGACCCTGACATCAGTATAAGCAGTTATTAATGCCTAGTTAGCACCCAATGTAGTCACAGTAGAGTCGTTCTCTCATAAATCACTGTCAACCAAGAACGTCGCGATAAATACACATTTGTCGTGACTCAAAGGGAATATCGAGTGAAAAAATACGCGAAAACGGAAAAGCGCTCGCGACTGGAAGCGGCGGAAGGCGTCAATAACTAATTCACTTCATGTAAATGCGGAGATGGATCCAAGCGAAGAGTACAGACTCTTCATGCAAAGTAGTCTCGTGGAGTGATTGTGAAGTGGCTTTTCGATTGTAAACCTATTTGTGTAAAAGTATACATTTATTGGATAAGAGCAGGTGTTACTTTGCGGAACTCCATGATAATCTACGAACAAGAAGTTTAATTTGTTATAATCCGCTAAAACAGACAAATCTATGTGTTACAACGTACAGCATACGCTAAGTATGTACCGCCTCCCGCTTCTAAACATGCAGGAAAACAAGAAACCAAGCAGGCTTTTTTTTTATCCACTACAAGTGAGCCCTTGACTGCGATCTCAACTGATGGTGAGTGATGATGCAGTCTAAGATGGTAGCGGGCTAACCTGTTAGGGACATGGCAGTTTTTTTTTTATCCTCAAATGTGCAGAATTAAGCAAAGTAAACTTTCTGTTCCTTGAGTAAACACTTAATATTGCAAGTGTAACAAAATTATTGCAATAACGATGAAGCTATAATTTTGATCTCGATAATTTTAACTGCCTCGTTGGTCTAGTGGTAAGCATGTCCGACTGCGGCCGACGAGGTCCTTGGTTCGAGTCCCGGTCCCTATCGATAAATAAACAAGCAAAAATAATCACTAACTTTTATACTCGTAACGTTGATAGTTGGAAGAAGGGAATAAAGGCAGGATTTGTTCCGTTCTTCCAACTAACCTTTTTCATGGCCGCATGAATCTATACAATGTGAGTGGTTTTTGTTCCTTTCTTCGAACTCACAATTGAGCGCTACGTCTATAGAATATAAAAGTGTAAAAAACTGAATATGTCAAAAAGTGGCGTTTATTCCCTTCTTCCAATTGGTGGTTCAATTAAGTATTGGGTTTTTCTGACTAGAAATTCTCAGTACTAACCCGGAGTTAGGAAGTTGCCGATGTTTCACCCCCGTGCCTCGGAGAGCACGTTAAGCCGTCGGTCCCGGTTATTATCACGAACATGATATTTAGTCGTTAAAGCCCGCCAACCCGCATTGGAGCAGCGTGGTGGGTCTAAGCTCCAATTCCCTCTCTCTCATGAGAGTGGAGGCTTGTGCCCAGCAGTGGGACGTTAATGGGCTGTAGTGGTAGTGGTGGTATAATTTTGATATTGTTCCTCCTTTGCGTCAATTAGCAGCAGAACGTTGTTCAAATGATATAACAAAATGAAACAAAAACTCTCATTCTGTAACGTAGATATCACTTATAATCTGGATCCAGCGCTGAAGTTTCGCAACCCGAGCTTGGAATCCAATTAGCGGGCGATCCCCGCGCCGCTAACCGCATCTCTACAAACTTGGCGCTACACTCGCAATCCTTTCCCATTTGAGATCCCGCAGCTATGAGAGTACTTGTGCAAATGTATCGCATGACCACGCTTCCCTGTACCTACCTACTGTAAAGTTCTCCTAACAACGAACGAGGATATACGACGTGTACCTCAAACATAATACTAATATTATAATTGCGAAAGTGTGATTTATTGATTTATTCGTTGTGAACACAATATTAACATGCATTCTGCCATTTCTGGCGTACAACATTTAGAATTAACTAACATTTTACATTATTATTTTACTACCTAATTAAATTATTAACAAGTTAAATTCTGAATACCTAATTATTATTACACTCAATAACGGACAAATTAGGTATATAATACATAATTATCAAATGTTACAAAAAATATTTAAATACAAATTAAATAGGCTACACATGTCAATAAATAATTCTTAGGTAAGTTATTGTTTTAATGATTTATAATCAAAAAAATCTTTTATTGAGTAGAATGAATAATTCAAGAGCCATTTACTGAGGGCAGGCTTAAATCGCTTAATAGGCAAGGTCTGAATATCACAAGGCAACTGGTTAAATATTTTAATACACATGGCATGACAACTTTTTAAATAAGAAGCAGTTCTAGGAGTTCTGCCCAGAACCAATCTGTCGGGATTCCTTGTATTTCTGAAATAAACATCTTTGGCTTTTTTAAATTGATGTATATTATTTTTAACATAAACAGCTATTTGGAATATGTACATGCATGGCAAAGTCAAAACTTCCAAACGTTTAAATAAAGGTTTACAGGAATCTGTTGGAGGTTTTCCAAATATTGCTCGAATGCATTTCTTTTGCGCTATGAACGCCCTTTCTATGTCACATGAATTTCCCCAAACTATAAGGCCATACCTTAAGATGGAATCTATATATGCATAGTAAACCATTAACATAACTTTTTGCGAGGTACTTTTACGCAATTTATTTAAAACAAAAGTATATTTATTTAGTTTATTACAGACAGAATCAATGTGAGTTTTCCAGTTCAGATATTTATCAATTTTTATTCCTAGGAAGGTACAATCATCTACTTCGTTTATTTTGTTATTGTTATGATTTAAATTTAACCTATTCTTTCTTTTATTATTATAATTGCTAAAGTGTATATAATTTGTTTTAGTCAAGTTAATACATAAATTATTGTCATTAAGCCAGTCTACTATAGTTTTGATTGTGTTATTTATGTCAATTTCAGTATTTATAATGTCATTACTATATGTCTTAATTATTGAAATGTCATCTGCGAATAATATATATTTATCATTAGATACGTCAGGGAGATCGTTAATATATAGTATAAATAGCAAGGGACCGAGAATGCTCCCTTGCGGTACACCATATTCATTTAGCATGTATGGAGATCTATAGTTTCTAAGTGTAGAATTTTCATCAATGCTGGCTATTTCAACGCATTGTGTTCTATTATCTAAGTAACTTTTTATCCATGTTAGGGCAGGTCCACGGATGCCATAATTTTCCAACTTACTGAGTAGAACCTTGTGTGACACGAAGTCGAAAGCTTTTGACATGTCAAAAAATATAACTAATGGAGAATTTAAAGTATCTAGATGCGTCGCAACCGTCCTTACTAGTTCAAAACAGGCGTCTATAGTCGATTTTTTTCTCTGGAAGCCGTATTGTGCTTTATTAATTAAATCAAATTTATGAATAAAGTCCACTAGTCTTAGGTGCATCGCTTTTTCAAATATTTTAGAAAATATTGATATCAATGTAATTGGACGGTAGTTTTCAACTCGGGACTTTTTACCCTTTTTAAAGAGAGGCTTAACGACTGAGTATTTAAGCTCGCTTGGAAAATATCCACATTCAAATGATTTATTGATTAAATGTGTCAATATGGGGGATATCTCATCAGCTACCTGTTTTATCACATTGGTTGAAACGCCATCAAAACCTACTGCATTAGAGTAATTTAATGATTTAATAATATTTTTAACCTCATTTACACTGTAAGGTGTTAGGAAAATGCTATTTGATATAATATTTTTATTTGTATTTTTACAATGCCTATGTTGCTTGTTAGTGGCTTCGATCCAATGGTTATTAAATGCTTCTGCTATCTCACATGGATTAGTAAGACTCTTAGCTTCATTATCTATTTTCTCGATGAATTGGTTTTTAATGTTACTATTAGTGCATTTTTTAATAACCTTCCAGCTAGCTTTACATTTATTTTTAGACTTAACTATAAATTTATTATTACTATTCCTTTATACAGCGTCTAAGAAGCTTAGAGTACTTTATATATTCTGTTTTATTTTTATGTGTTTTTGTTTTATAGTAATTGTATTGAAGCTTTCGTTTTGTTTTAGTGCTATTCCTTAAACCTTTTGTAATCCATTTAATATTTTCCTTATTTCCAATTTTAATTCTAATTTCGGGAAAACATTGTGTATAGAATAACAAAAATAATCCATGAAAGTTATTAAAGGCTTTATCAAAATTTATTTCTTTGTATGCCTCATCAAATGATAAACCTGATAAATATTGCCGAAATTTTTCAATATTATCAGCGCTGTAATCTTTTTTATATACATAATATGCTGTGTTTGGCTTTTCAACTTTGCTAATGGGTATATCTAGAGCTTGCGCAGTATTGTGGTCTGATAATCCTAAATTATATAACGTTCCGACAGCATTCGGAATATTACTTAGAATGTGGTCTATGCACGACTGTTGTCTAGTAGGTTTATTTATATGCAATGTTAAATTAAAATTATAACATAATTCTCGCAAGAGTTTTGAGTCTTTCGTATCTAACAATGTGTTTATGTTTAGATCGCCAGCTACAACTATATTTCTCTTCGACTTGTTTGTTAGACGTTGTAAAATGGTTTCAATTTTTTCAAAAAAGATATCTGTGTCTGATTTAGGTATTCTATATACGCAAATTATCATTAGATTCTTTTCATAAATGTGTATTCCGCAACACTCAAAAACGAAATCCATACAATGATCCTCTATATAACTAACGCAGTTATATTTTAAGCCTTCTTTTATAAGTATTGCAACACCACCTCGCTTTTGCTTCTTTTTCCTTGAATACGAAGCAGCTAGACTATAACCATTCAATGTTACATTTGACTCATTATTTGTTTCCAAAAACGTTTCCGAAAGGCAGATTACATCCGGGTCTTTTTTGTCATCGCGCAATTCTGACAAAACAATTTCTAACGCATCCATCTTATTTAATAAGCCGGCAATATTTTGATGCAGAATTTTTAAACTACTTTCGTTCTTCGCGAAAAAACTGCCTTTTATTTTTTGCAGATTTATTTTTATTTTTAGAGTCATTTGTTGAACTGTTTTGTGGGTCTTTTTGTAATGTTTGGTTTTTTGTAATTTTTTTGAAATAGTACGGAATCGTCCCTTTTGGGTATTCTTCGTTGTAAAGTTTGACATTAGCATGCATGTTAGTAGTTTTATGTAAATTATATTTCAAATATTTTCTGTCATAGTCAATTTGGTCTAAGCATCGATTAATTTTGTTGCAGAACTCCCAGTCATTTGCTTTGTATGAGACATGATAATTTTTTTCGTATTTAACAAAATAACAGTTCTCAAAGTTCTTAACAATTAAGTTTAATTTGGAGTTAAGTTTGTCTACATTTAAATGGGGATTATTTTTAACACCCATGATAAGAACAGGACACTTATCTAGTAATTTTAATACTGCTGAAAGTTCGATCATAACTTTAGTAGGGTTTCTATCATGTTCTCCTACACATATTATAACCCTATCTTTAGGTGAAAGATGATATAAGCTTATAGATTTCACGATTTCGTCAGTTGAAGCATGTGGTTTTAAGAATGATCTTATTTGGTAATCTCCGTAGGGGCTATTCACACGAAGTTTCGTTAGTTCTTTTGATAAGCCTAAACATTGTGATCCACCAATTATAATTATTCTACTATTTTCTTGAGGTATCTCTACTTGATCATTTTGTGGTTTTAAATTTTCTGTACCCTTTTTCATTTCACTAGAATAGTCTCCTTTTTCTTGAGCGGTATCATTATCAATATCTGATTTCATATTATTTTCCGACTGATTCTTATTCATATGTTCTTTGTTGTTTTCAGATTGATTTTTAACATCGTTTTGGTTTTCCATATCTTGTAATCCTTGACTTTTATGTCCTTCTTTAGTATTTTCACATGGCGATTTATCTACTGAGTCGTCTAAAAATTTTTCAGATAATCTTTTGCGTCGAGTTCTTCCTTTCCGACTTGTACTAACTTTCGTGCTGGATAGTGGAGTATTATTTATTAGGCCTTTTAGTGTTAATACTTGTTGGTTTAATCTATTTATTTCACTCTTCAATTCTTTATTTTCCATTATGATATTTTCTAATTCGTTTTGAGTACTATCCAATAGTGATCTCATTGTGGAAATTTCAGTTTTTAGATCTTCAATTTCATGATGGTTCAAATTTGTAGAAATATCTAAACTTCTAGACATGAAATCAGTATCTACCGTATTTGTGGGTGACATGTCCGTTATATCCATGACCTCACATGAATTTGATCTATGTAACGGTCTCCTTCTAAGTGTTATATTATTTACTAGTTCGTTATTCATTTTGTGAAAGATAAAAATAAAATAATTGAAAAATCCCTTATCCTTAAAATGAATATGCCTATATTACAACATAATTGACAATCCAAGTACAGATATAATACAAAATAATATTTTAAAAGAAATAAAAAAGTCAGGAAAAAAGAAAATACACCCAAAATAAAAATATAAACACAAAAAAGTCCATTCAATATAGGTTTTCTTGGGGATTGAACCGATCCTCTCGTCAAAGTTCGCTGCGTCGCGTTGTTTACATACGTTTCACCACTAGTCTGTCGCTGCTATGACGGTTTAAGTGAATTTAGTAGATAGTATTCAGTTTGTATTAGCATAGCAGTTCAATGTCAATAACTTGTTTTATGAAGGTCACTGAAACGATGATTACAAGTACAACAGCTGATCATAGCACGACGCGGCGGTACATTTACGTCACTTGTTTTGACACAACAAACGGTCGTTAAATTAGATATGTTTTGGTAAAATAGTTCGTTTTAGCTTGTTTTATGTAGTTCTTTCTATTTATTATTGATGTAATTGTATTTTGTGCACTTGTACTTCAGCCTGATTGGAACACGGCTTATTTCGTGAAATATTAGTGTTTATAGTGTTTACACCGCACACAAAGTTTTCACTTTTGTAACATGATTTCTGTGATGAACACTGTACAGTTAGCCTTGCTTACATTTTTACACTTGATTTGCACAGAATCTGATCGGAAAAACATGTAAGTAAATGATTTTCCGGTTATATATATTTTAAAATGTGAATTAAATACGGAGCCTTTGTACACTTGGCGACACTAGCGCCGTCTTCTCGGTTGTTTGTTGGTTTGTCCTTCAATCACGCTGCAACGGAGTAATGAATTGCGGCATGGGCGTAGTTGAGGACCTGGAGAGTGACATCTGCGGGAATAAAAAACTTAAACCACGCGAACGAAGTCGCGGGCATCAGCTAGTCATACTAACATTATAAATGCGAAAGTATGTTTGTTTGTTGGTTACTTGTTGGTACTTTTTATCCCGGAAAATAAGGAGTTCCTGCGGTAATAAAAAACTTAAACCACGCGAACGTTGTCGCGGGCATCAGCTAGTATATTATAATAGGTAGGTTAGTTATTCTAAATAAGATTTTTTAATTACTAACATGTACTTACTAGCATAGATTAAAGCCTCGTATTCACTAGGGGACAAATGTCCGCGTGTCAGTCCCTTTTTTTTACGTCACTACAAGTTAGCAGTCTAAGGTGGTAGCGGGCTAACCTGTTGGGGCTATAGCAGTTATATTAAACCCATTATAACCCACTAGCTTCGATCTTCATTTATGTAATCAAAACATAACTAGTCTCAAGGAGAAATTAGTTAAAGTTCCTGTTGCGGTGAACGATATTACTCGTAACTATGGCAGTGATATTACCGTGATACTACAAAGCTATGACATGACTCTTACCTGTCACAGTCTCGCGTCGTGTTCCCTGAGGTAAGCGGCTAAGAATAGAATACAATGAATTTCAAGTCTGAATAATATGTGTTACCCGTGATACTACAAAGCTATGACATGACTCTTACCTGTCAGTCTCGCGTCGTGTTCCCTGAGGTAAGCGGCTATGAATAGAATAGAATACAATGAATTTCAAGTCTGAATAATATGTGTTACCCGTGATACTACAAAGCTATGACATGACTCTTACCTGTCACAGTCTCGCGTCGTGTTCCCTGAGGTAAGCGGCTATGAATAGAATAGAATACAATGAATTTCAAGTCTGAATAATATGTGTTACCCGTGATACTACAAAGCTATGACATGACTCTTACCTGTCACAGTCTCGCGTCGTGTTCCCTGAGGTAAGCGGCTATGAATAGAATAGAATACAATGAATTTCAAGTCTGAATAATATGTGTTACCCGTGATACTACAAAGCTATGACATGACTCTTACCTGTCACAGTCTCGCGTCGTGTTCCCTGAGGTAAGCGGCTAAGAATAGAATACAATGAATTTCAAGTCTGAATAATATGTGTTACCCGTGATACTACAAAGCTATGACATGACTCTTACCTGTTACAGTCTCGCGTCGTGTTCCCTGAGGTAAGAGGCTATGAATAGAATAGAATACAATGAATTTCAAGTCTGAATAATATGTGTTACCCGTGATACTACAAAGCTATGACATGACTCTTACCTGTCACAGTCTCGCGTCGTGTTCCCTGAGGTAAGCGGCTATGAATAGAATAGAATACAATGAATTTCAAGTCTGAATAATATGTGTTACCCGTGATACTACAAAGCTATGACATGACTCTTACCTGTCACAGTCTTGCGTCGTGTTCCCTGAGGTAAGCGGCTATGAATAGAATAGAATACAATGAATTTCAAGTCTGAATAATATGTGTTACCCGTGATACTACAAAGCTATGACATGACTCTTACCTGTCACAGTCTCGCGTCGTGTTCCCTGAGGTAAGCGGCTAAGAATAGAATACAATGAATTTCAAGTCTGAATAATATGTGTTACCCGTGATACTACAAAGCTATGACATGACTCTTACCTGTCACAGTCTCGCGTCGTGTTCCCTGAGGTAAGCGGCTATGAATAGAGTAGAATACAATGAATTTCAAGTCTGAATAATATGTGTTACAATGATGGTTACATTATGAAAAGGCGCAGCATATCCTGCCAGGCAACCCTGACGTACAAATTTTGATGTAGTTATATTATATTTAAATAACATAGGTAGTACAAGTACGGTCTAGTCGTGGCACTTCATATAAATTATTACATCATACTAATATTATAAATGCGAAAGTGTGTTTTGTGTGAAATCTCACTAATTTACAAGAATCTATTTTCTAAATGATAAATGATTAAATTGATCATGAACAAATTACAACAAAAACTATCCGCAACAATATCATAATTTCCATGTTCTGACCTTCATAACCGAAGTTGATAGAAAACAGACGTGACCGGGCTACAGAGCCAAAAACCACGGGAGCGCTGCGCTGATCCGGGTGTGATTTATTACTCCCCGGAATAAACAATAACTATCAGATTTGCCGGACCCACGCGCACAGTTCTCCCGAAAAACATTATGAAACTTGTATTTCCATTTCTATGTATGAACAAAGGATTTTTATTAAAATTATTACCCGACTATGACAAATCCAAAAGGAAGGTTATGACTTTAGCAGTCTATGTAAGTATGTATCGTTTTATGTATGTATATTTGTATACATGCTCTACCGTAGCGCCTAAACTACAGTGCCGATTTTGGTGTCAATCGATTCGTTAATATGATCCGGGTGACATACTCGTATTATGGCTACTTTTACATGAATAATATCGATATGACGGATATTACAAAGTCCGGAGTTAGGAAGTTGGCGGTGTTTCACCCCCGTGCCTCCGAGAGCACGTTAAGCCGTCGGTTATTGTCACTATAGCATTATAATAGTCGTTAAAGCCCGCCAACCCGCATTTGAGCAGCGTGTTGGGTCTAAGCTCTAATTCCCTCTCTCCTATGAGATTGGAGGCCTGTGCCCAGCAGTGGGACGTTAATGGACTGTAGTGGTGGATGTTACATGTAAAAAGTGGGAGTCTCTAATATTTGTTCTGTAGTCGGCTTAATGTTTTTTCATTAATACTGCTTGTTTAGTAAGTAGGGACAACCACATCAATAGGAAGATCTTGCTCCAGGCTGGTATACCTACTCGTGGTACCAGCTGAAGTCCATCGCTTGGATGCAGGCTCTCTCTGTAGTAATGTATTTTATTCGTGTAAAGGACTAGATCTGGATGAGATATAGATGGGATCTGGATATACAACACAGTAAGTAGTCTAAGTACTTTTCATCCCGAAAAATTAAAGAGGGAACCAAAAAGACGTGTGGCACTCGTAGACTGCCGCGGTACAGCTATTGCATAGCATTTTTTATCAACTTATGTAATTATAATTGGACCTACTTATGCAAAAAGGAACCAATCCACACACATACCAAAAATGAGATGTATACAGAAAGCTTTTAAAATGAAATGAAATGATGATTTATTTCATGTAGGACAACCTGTGCCACTTATGATAAGTCGTAAGAATCTACCACCGGTTCGGAAAGCTGATTCTACTGAGAAGAACCGGCAAGAAACTCAGCAGTTGCTCTTTTCAAAACAGAAAATGTAACAATTTGTATATAATATAAAATACATACGCTACGTAACAAGTAGGTATTACACTGACTTGTGGGTTGCTGGATGCGAAGCCGGTTGCTTCCCCGCAACTTTGTCAGCGAGAAAATCATCTATACTATAATAAGCTCGACTTAACAGATGCTGTTTAACACAGTCTTTAAATTTATGTAATGGCAACTCCAGAAACTCTTTTGGTACCATGTTATAAAAGCGTATACTCGACCCCACAAAGGATTTCTGCACCTTGCGCACACGATATGACGTTGTTACAAGTTTATGGCGGTTTCTAGTACATCGATTGTGAGTATCACTTATTTGTTTATAAAGATTAATGTTTTTCCTGACAAAGACTATATTATCGTAAATGTATTGTGAAGGCACCGTAAGTATACCAATCTCTTTAAATTTTTCACGAAGTGATTCGCGTGATCCGAGTTTATAAATAGAACGGATGGCTCTTTTCTGTAATATAAAAATTGTTTGGATATCAGTTGCTCTGCCCTACAATAAAATGCCATACGACATGACACTGTGGAAGTAGGCAAAGTAGACAAGCCTAGCCGTTTCAATATCGGTAAACTGTCTAATTTTCCTGACAGCAAAAGCAGCCGAGCTAAGTTTTCCCGCTAGTGTCTCTATATGAGCGCCCCATTGAAGCTTATTATCCAAGGTCACCCCCAAGAAAACTGTGGAGTTCTCCATTTTTAGTGATTCCCCATTTAACGTTATTGATTTATCGATAAAATGCACCTTCTATCGACCCTGGGACCTATTCATCGAGTCGGAGCCGGTCGGAGTGGGGGGTGTTAGGTTATTTTCGTTACGGAATTTCTGGATTCGGTTTCCACGCTCAAGGCCCGCGATAGAAGCTATGCAATAGCTTAAAAACCTCAATCCACGCGAACGAAGGCGTGGGTATTAGCTACTTAATAATAATGAATAGTAAAGGTAACAGATCGGCGCCGTTTACAAAATTAGTACAGCCTGGATCGTCATAAAACTAGATACATACACAATGGCAACAGAAATCTGCTGTATCGTTCCAATGATGTAAGCAGCATATATTTATATTAAAGCAGTTCGTCCCACAAATAAATGTGATCAGCAATTTATTGGAGGCCCGTAACAAGTGTCGCGTTACGAAGGGTTGGAGCGGGCGCGTTATTTACGGCCGCAAACAGAACAAACCTTATTTCAGCAGACATTCTGTCATACGCTCGCTATTTAGGTGAAGGCTAACTTCCATATTTTTTGTTTTATAAATTACAACAATAAGGCATAATTAATTAAACAAGTACATTTAAACTGATTTAGTTACATTTAGAAATACTGGTAAATTAAATATTTAGGTGTCACACCACCACTACAGCCCGTTAACGTCCCACTGCTGGGCACAGGCCTCCACTCTCATAGGAGATAGGGAATTAGAACTTAGACCCACCACGCTGCTCCAATGCGGGTTGGCGGGCTTTAACGACTATTATCATGTTAGTGATAATAACCGGGACCGACGGCTTAACGTGCTCTCCGAGGCGCGGGGGTGAGACACCGCCAACTTCCTAACTCCGGGCTAGTACTGAGA
Source organism: Erebia ligea (assembly GCA_917051295.2). Classification (NCBI taxonomy): domain Eukaryota; kingdom Metazoa; phylum Arthropoda; class Insecta; order Lepidoptera; family Nymphalidae; genus Erebia; species Erebia ligea. The sequence continues at coordinate 20,569,426 of OU785224.1, forward strand.
ATTTCTAATTCGAAAAACCCAACACTTAATTATGGCACGACCCGGGACTCGAACCCGGGACCTCGTCAGCCGCAGTCGAACATGATAACCACTAGACCAACGAGGCAGTCAAATCAGTATCAAACCAAACAGTAACTGACCCTTCACGTGACCTACGTCGTCGCGTAGACAAGTTAATCATTTTCTGTGGCGTCGTTTCGCGTCGCGTCGCTTCTGTCGGTCTTCTGTCGGCAGGTAAGTGTAGGGCATACAATAGTCCTATATTGGATGATGTAGATGGCTTTTATTATTGCCAGGACAGCGCAATTTACTTAATTTGAGTAAATCACTATTGTACGTTTGACGCATCTATTTACCCGACTGCGGAACGCACAGGGTTATGTGTTCATCAGTCTATATATGTATATTTCCTTTGTGTCGCACTACAGACAAAACGGCTGAACCGATTTTGATGATACTTGCACCACTAGATTTGTCTTAATTTTCCGAGTGTCATAACGGAAGCCGAATTTGAGAAAAAACAAAATGGCGCCCACTAGAAGCCATATTGTAACAAATTTAAAAATGAAAGTCAATAAACTATGGCAAGTGGGGTATCGATGAATAGGTCTTGTAAAATCAGAGTTAGGTTCCCTAGACCATTTTTTCATTTTAACGATCATTTAGGATTTACGAGGTTTCAAAGGTTCATTTTTAGTGTATTCCTTTGTGTCGCACTACAGACAAAACGGCTGAACCGATTTTGATAATACTTGCACCACTAGATTTGTCTTAATTTTCCGAGTGTCATAACGGAAGCCGAATTTGAGAAAAAACAAAATGGCGCCCACTAGAAGCCATATTGTAACAAATTTAAAAATGAAAGTCAATAAACTATGGCAAGTGGGGTATCGATGAATAGGTCTTGTAAAATCAGAGTTAGGTTCCCTAGACCATTTTTTCATTTTAACGATCATTTAGGATTTACGAGGTTTCAAAGGTTCATTTTTAGTGTATTCCTTTGTGTCGCACTACAGACAAAACGGCTGAACCGATTTTGATGATACTTGCACCACTAGATTTGTCTTAATTTTCCGAGTGTCATAACGGAAGCCGAATTTGAGAAAAAACAAAATGGCGCCCACTAGAAGCCATATTGTAACAAATTTAAAAATGAAAGTCAATAAACTATGGCAAGTGGGGTATCGATGAATAGGTCTTGTAAAATCAGAGTTAGGTTTCTATGAACATTTTTTCATTTTAATGATCATTCAGGATTGACGAGGTTTCAAAGGTTGTAATCCTTTGTGTCGCACTACAGAAAAAACGGCTGAACCGATTTTGATAGTACTTGCACCACTAGATTTGTTTTAATCTTCCGAGTGTCACTATGGGTTTTAATCTTCCGAGTGTCACTATGGAGGCCGAATTTGAGAAAAACAAAATGGCGTCCACTAGAAGCCAATTAATAAATGAAAGTCGATAGGCTATAGGCAAGTGGGGTATCGTTAGATAGGTCTTTTAAAATCACACCTAGGTTCCTTAAACCATTTTTCCGTTTAAATGATAATTTAGGATTTACGAGGTTTCAAAGGAAATGTTTAAAGTTCCTACATAAATCATCTATCTATCAAACTAGGTATGATACCTATTATAAAGAGAAAAGATTTGGATTATCTCAAAAACCACTCAACCGATTTTAAAAATTATATCACTTATAGAAAGCTACATTATTAACATGTTAAATAGGCCATATTTCATTTTTTTTAAAATAAGAGATCCCTACGAAAATTGCAATAATGTGAATTCAGTCGGAAAGAATCGTCTCATCTGAGAGCTTCGTTGCGTGCGCTGAGTAAATAGTTAAAGTTACACGAAAATAATGTATGGTGGAATAGTTTCTCTTAAAAAGTTCTATAAAAAAGTCCGCGATAGCATATATCTAACTTTTAAGGCTGACTAACAATAAACATTTTTATGATTTTCAAACTTGGTTTAAAACTATGCTTTACTTGTGAAGGTGTTTTTACCGACATAGTATTAATCCTTATCAAAATAAATATGTTCGTCATCTTCAGTATTTAATTAAGATAAAAATTGCTCTGTACACCATTTAATTTAGATGAATATTTTATGAGATATCATAGAAATACAGTAACGTTCAACAGAAAATGACGCGGCCGGCAGCGGATAGAAAAGGGTGAAGGTGGGGCGCGTACCTACTCTCACAATATAATATTACGGTAGTAACTTAATATCATTGTAAAAGCTTAATGTGACGACATAACCAGTCTCAAAAAACTTGATGATTTGTACTCCTTCAATCGATCAGTCAAAAAATCAATAAATTCATCAATGCCACATGCAGCGCATATTCGACTTACATAACTTACGACTAAAATTTTTAATGTCTATTAAAATATTGGTTCCGACTTTGCACAAATTGTGTTTTTGAAAATACTTTTTTTGCATTGTTCACGGGCATTTTCGTAAGTGGCCGACGTTCATTGGCTTACGAAAGCGATTGGACGCGGTAAATGCCGAGGTCTCGTGACGTCGCGTCGCTGCGATAAGACTCTCGAAAATTAATTCACTCTCTCTGTCGAAAAAATAGCAGATTCACGAACTTTACCAAACCAAATTTATATTAGCATTATAACATATTATGCAAATTTGATGATGGTTATGGTGATCACCATGGTAGTCATTACGAATAAATGAATCCGCTGCTTATTCACATGCTCTAAAATGCTACCACAAAATCTATAATAGTACCTTTGGTACAACTTCGGGCAGAAAAAACGTCGCCTGTTTACAATAAATACTGAACTAAAAAGTTTGAAATAAAAAAGTAATTTAATAAAACAAAAAACCCGACTGCTTGGATACCAAAAAGTATAAAACAAGACATGTATTGAAGTATTTCATTATTATCAATTTACATCGTATAATAATATTAATAAAATTTATCACGGCGCAGTCCCACGTCCAATAGCTAACATTTACCATAACGTGCGACTGCGCCTTGATAAATTTTATTAATATTATTATACGATGTAAATTGATAATAATGAAATACTTCAATACATGTCTTGTTTTATACTTTTTGGTATCCAAGCAGTCGGGTTTTTTGTTTTATTAAATTACTTTTTTATTTCAAACTTTTTAGTTCAGTATTTATTGTAAACAGTAAACTTTTTTTACGCCACTACAAGTTAGCAGTCTAAGGTGGTAGCGGGCTAACCTGTTGGGGGTACAGCAGTTATATTAAACCCATTATAACCCACTCGCAACGCTCCCCCCACTAGCTAGCTTCGATCTTCATTTATGTAATCAAAATATAACTAGTCTCAAGGAGAAATTAGTTAAAGTTCCTGTTGCGGTGAACGATATTACTCGTAACTATGGCAGTGATATTACCGTGATACTGAGGGGTGTTATAGGCCACCTCGTAGCCTTTCTTAAGGCTATCACTTTATAAAGAATAAACGCGTGTTCACTGATAATTCGTATATTACTTCATATTACAACGTTAATAATAAAACTGGTAAATAAATAGAAAGTATGAAAAATCTATGAAGCGCTCCTAGATGATTGTGCTGAGATGACTTGTATATTAATAATGATGATGATGGCCTCCATTTCTGCGTGGCTGTTCTACGCATGCTTCGAAAGACGAACATTTTCAAATCGTAGTTTTCGAAGCGATGACCAGCCAGTGTTAAAGGAGTATACCACAATACTACAAAGCTATGACATGACTCTTACCTGTCACAGTCTCGCGTCGTGTTCCCTGAGGTAAGCGGCTATGAATAGAATAGAATACAATGAATTTCAAGTCTGAATAATATGTGTTACAATGATGGTTACATTATGAAAAGGCGCAGCATATCTTTCCAGGCAACCCTGACGTACCAATTTTGATGTAGTAATATTATATTTAAATAACATAGGTAGTACAAGTACGGTCTAGTCGTGGCACTTCATATAAATTATTACATCATACTAATATTATAAATGCGAAAGTGTGTTTTGTGTGAAATCTCACTAATTTACAAGAATCTATTTTCTAAATGATAAATGATTAAATTGATCATGAACAAATTACAACAAAAACTATCCGCAACAATATCATAATTTCCATGTTCTGACCTTCATAACCGAAGTTGATAGAAAACAGACATGCCCGGGCTACAGAGCTGGAAACCACGGGAGCGCCGCGCTGATCCGGGTGTGATTTATTACTCCCCGGGATAAACAATAACTATCAGATTTGCCGGACCCACGCGCACAGTTCTCCCGAAAAACATAATGAAACTTGTATTTCCATTTCTATGTATGAACAAAGGATTTTTATTAAAATTATTACCCGACTATGACAAAGCCAAAAGGAAGGTTATGACTTTAGCAGTCTATGTAAGTATGAATCGTTTTATGTATGTATATTTGTATGCATGCTCTACCGTAGCGCCTAAACTACAGTGCCGATTTTGGTGTCAATCGATTCGTTAATATGATCCGGGTGACATACTCGTATTATGGCTACTTTTACATGAATAATATCGATATGACGGATATTACAAAGTCCGGAGTTAGGAAGTTGGCGGTGTTTCACCCCCGTGCCTCCGAGAGCACGTTAAGCCGTCGGTTATTGTCACTATAGCATTATAATAGTCGTTAAAGCCCGCCAACCCGCATTTGAGCAGCGTGTTGGGTCTAAGCTCTAATTCCCTCTCTCCTATGAGATTGGAGGCCTGTGCCCAGCAGTGGGACGTTAATGGACTGTAGTGGTGGATGTTACATCCAAAAAGTGGGAGTCTCTAATATTTGTTCTGTAGTCGGCTTAATGTTTTTTTCATTAATACTGCTTGTTTAGTAAGTAGGGACAACCACATCAATAGGAAGATCTTGCTCCAGGCTGGTATACCTACTCGTGGTACCAGCTGAAGTCCATCGCTTGGATGCAGGCTCTCTCTGTAGTAATGTATTTTATTCTGTAAAGGACTAGATCTGGATGAGATATAGATGGGATCTGGATATACAACACAGTAAGTAGTCTAAGTACTTTTCATCCCGAAAAATTAATGAGGGAACCAAAAAGACGTGTGGCACTCGGAGACTGCCGCGGTAAAGCTATTGCATAGCATTTTTTATCATAATAATTATAATTGGACCTACTTATGCAAAAAGGAACCAATCCACACACATACCAAAAATGAGATAAGTATACAGAAAGCTTTTAAAATACACCTTCTATAGACCCTGGGACCTATTCATCGAGTCGGAGCCGGTCGGAGTGGGGGGTGTTAGGTTATTTTCGTTACGGAATTTCTGGATTCGGTTTCCACGCTCAAGGCCCGCGATAGAAGCTATGCAATAGCTTAAAAACCTCAATCCACGCGAACGAAGGCGTGGGTATTAGCTACTTAATAATAATGAATAGTAAAGGTAACAGATCGGCGCCGTTTACAAAATTAGTACAGCCTGGATCGTCATAAAACTAGATACATACACAATGGCAACAGAAATCTGCTGTATCGTTCCAATGATGTAAGCAGCATATATTTATATTAAAGCAGTTTGTCCCACAAATAAATCTGATCAGCAATTTATTCGAGGCCCGTAACAAGTGTCGCGTTACGAAGGGTTGGAGCGGGCGCGTTATTTACGGCCGCAAACAGAACAACCCTTATTTCAGCAGACATTCTGTCATACGCTCGCTATTTAGGTGAAGGCTAACTTCCATATTTTTTGTTTTATAAATTACAACATTAGGGCATAATTAAGGGCCGTTTGAACAAGTACATTTAAACTGATTTAGTTACATTTAGAACTACTGGTAAATTAAATATTTAGGTGTCATACCACCACTACAGCCCGTTAACATCCCACTGCTGGGCACAGGCCTCCACTCTCATAGAAGAGAGGGAATTAGAGCTTAGACCCACCACGCTGCTCCAATGCGGATTGGCTTTAACGACTATTATCATGTTAGTGATAATAACCGGGACCGACGGCTTAACGTGCTCTCCGAGGCGCGGGGGTGAAACACCGCCAACTTCCTAACTCCGGGCTAGTACTGAGAATTTCTAATTCGAAAAACCCAACACTTAATTATGGCACGACCCGGGACTCGAACCCGGGACCTCGTCAGCCGCAGTCGAACATAATAACCACTAGACCAACGAGGCAGTCAAATCAGTATCAAATCAAACAGTAACTGACCCTTCACGTGACCTACGTCGTCGCGTAGACAAGTTAATCATTTTCTATGGCGTCGTTTCGCGTCGCGTCGCTTCTGTCGGTCTTCTGTCGGCAGGTAAGTGTAGAGCATACAATAGTCCTATATTGGATGATGTAGATGGCTTTTATTATTGCCAGGACAGCGCAATTTACTTAATTTGAGTAAATCACTATTCTACGTTTGACGCATCTATTTTCAAGTTTATTTCGGGCATACCGGTTCGAATCAAATCTTTAGGGATTGCTTTGTGCAATAATTACAGTAGATACTCGGAGACAAATCAATACAATCTGTAAATCAAATCATCGTCAATCGTATTCAATTTAGTTTTCCTCTTGTTAGTAGTTCGGAAGTTGTAAATAGAAAGACAATGGAAGTTAATCCCTCCGAGGGGCGGATCTCGCTAACAAATTAATTCTGTAATGAATTCCTCAGCGTCGTGACTCGTGTTGGTAATGGGCACAAATTGTCAAACTTCTCAGACAAAATCCGAGACGGTGTAATATTCGACTTCAGAAAACTAATTTGTATTTCTGAATCCCACTTTTGTACTTACAGCTACTTATGTTCCCAAAAATACAGACCTAAGTGTCTTTCAAAACTCGATATTGGCCCGCCGCGCCGGAGGCAAATCTTGTCAATCTTTAGCTTAACTTTTAGCCTTTGAGACGTGCCGCAACTACTAAATTCTAGATTTTGAGCTTCTTACAGCGAAACCATTCGTATGCGACCACTTTTATCGCCATATTTTGTCTGATATTCTTTACTAATATTATAAATGCGAAAGTTGGGATGGATGGATGTTTGTTACTCAATCACCCCAGAACGACTGAACGGATCTGCATGAAATATGGCACAGAGATAGATTATAGTCTGAAATAAGTCTTAGATAAGGTTTTAGGATTGGGTAGTTTTAGATTTACTAACATTAGGTTATTGTGTGTATCCGTACTAACAAACTTTATGATCTAAATGGTCGAAAAATAAATGTTTTTTAATTTTTTATTGGCATTACGTAGGTGCACTGTCAGCTCAAGAGGCGCCAGCTCAAAGAATATAACATGATGTAATTGTGCAAGATGGTGGAAGCTGGGAGCTGAGGAAATTGCAAGCAATGTGAAAGCGAAATAAGGAATGGGGAGCATTAATATCGAGTTAATAAATGCTGCCTCAGTTGGGATCACGACCCACTTACGCTGTACTCAGATAATATAGAATATGATACAAACAATGTTTTCATTGTCCTCGTTAAAATCTCAACACGTCAATACGCATGCTTAGTATGGGATTTTGTATTAAATACTAAATTGTGACGTCATCAAAGTTCGACGCACTTTTTTACTTTAATCGATAGTTCAAAATGATTATTCAACATAAAACTACAACATATTTTGTTAATAGAATAAATAATTCTACTAAGTAATTGTAGTAGAAAAGACAAATAATTGATTCAAAGATTAATTATTTATTATTATAACAAAGGGATCTGCATGTACCTTAATAATATAATGCGCTATCCATGTCATCCCCACTCCTCATTCATAGACACTATGCTATGAATATTCAACTGAGTGTAAATATCCTAGTGTACGGACGTTTCCTGTTTCCTGAACACTAGCTCTGCGGTCTGTACAGACCCTTTGACCTTTGACAAATTATGCAAACGCCGATGTATTGTATCCGTACTACGTAGGTACAGAGTTTGGATTGTACCTAACTTGCTATTGTTTCAGAATCTTCCTTGTTTAACAAGGAAAGGTGCATTGCGATTTGTAGAGGCTTTCAACTTTAGTTACATGGATTTTGATGAAACTTGCACTGTTCCCTTAGTTAAAGTAAATGTAAGCAATATAATGCTCACTATCCGACTAATAGTTTTGGAGAAATCTACGGACTAACATACATACATAAATTACATACATATGAAATTTTGTGTATCTGTTTGGAAGCCCTTTTAAATAATCATATTATGTGCAGTTTCAATAATATCACATTATATTACATCATTATTCCAATAGTATATCTACCGCCACCATAGAGGTATAATATTATGGTTATATTATACCTCTATGACCGCCACAGATCCCTTGTTTCTGTGATCTGTGTCTACCGCCCTTTCTTGAAGTCGGTTTAAATAAGAGATTGAATTAACCCCGTGTGTTAGACATCAAACAATAATAAATTTATTAATCGCTATGAGTTTCCAACAAATTACTCATTAAATTTATTTTTTGGCAATATTCGGGTGATTAAATCCCGAACAAATCGCCCATGGGGACTTTAAAGCGATAATGATGGAGCAATTTCGTTGAACCGCATTGTACACGCAGTAATCGATGACGGTATAATTCGCTTATTGCTTTCGGGGATTACGCCGATGAGAATATAAAAAATGTATTAAACACGTAAATTTATTCGTAGACATGAACGTAAACAAGCTTTGTACGGAGGTGATTTTAATAATGTACAGTCGACCTCAAAAGTCCATATTGAATAAGCAAACAAGACGGCTTGTTACAAAGTCACCCTCAAAGTTACATTAGTACATTGTTCACCGAGGGGAGAAAGTGACCGATTACTATCGAGGGTGTAGTTTGAGGCCCGAGGCGTAGCCGAAGGGCCGCAATACACGCGAGGTAGGAATCGTACTTTCTACCGAGTGATACATAGTGCTTTATACTACACTTGCGAGGAAAATAAGCGATAATTAGTGATTAAACGAACTTACAAAGGTTTAAAATAATAAATAAAATAAATATTTTTTATTTCAGGCAATTTTACAAACCCATATTCAAAATACAGAAACATAAAAATAAAAAAAAAAACAAAAAAAAAAAATAAGAAAAAAAAAAAAAAAAAAAAAAAAAAAAAAAAAAAAAAAAAAAAAAAAGAAAAGAAAAAAAAAAAGAAAAAAAAAGGTTTAGGTTAATAGTTAATAATAGTTAATAGTCCTTTAATTAGGTTAGGCTAGCTAGCTTTAATTTCTAATGTATTGTTTTCAAAAAATTTAAAAAAAAAATTAAAAAAAAAAATGACGTTCTATCATAACTATATGAGTCGCTTCATTCGAAGCTTCACTATCACAACTAGACTACATTTTGAGGATTATTTCAATATAGATTTCGATATCGACAATCGACATCGATATCGACAATCGACATCGATACTGACAATCGACATCGATACCGACAATCGACATCGATATCGATATCGACTATCAATATCGGATATCGATATCGACTATCGATATCGATAATCGACGTCGATGTCGACAATCGACATTCACCATATTATTTGACTTTTCTATGTCAAATATGGTGGGGCTGCTTCTAATATTATATTTCCTTAAGGTAAGACATCCAAATTTTCAACGTCCATACCATATTTACTTAAAATTAAAAAACAACAGCGCGTTAGAAATGGATTTTCATACAGTTTTCTCCCCGCTTAGCACGTTAGAAATGAAATTTCATACATCTTTTCCTCCCGCTTAATTGGTTTGTAGCAATGACGTACTTTCTACCTCGTTTTGACAAAAGCAAGAGGGTACTTTCCGAGCGGGTGTAGTATAAAAATAATATTCATCTTGTAGGTTGACATTGTTGATAATGTATGGAAATAATCTAACCAAGAAAAGAAAAAGTAATATTGAATATAGTTTGAAACTAATGTTCGGGCATCAGCTAGTGTACAATTATTTTAGGGAAGCTGCATGGCCGAGGGTTCTTCATAATGTTAGGGGTATGACAGTTATAGTAGATTAGTAGCCAAGGGCTGTAAGGCATCAATTGCAGCCCGAGATATTTAGGCGCACGAGCACAGCGAGGGCGCCTATAGTTCGAGGGTGCAATTGATGCTTACACCCGAGCTAACTACTCTGCTTTACATCTCGATTGTGAGGTAAAGTAGGTCCTTATTACCCCCAAATGGAGCTTGAAGGTGACCAATTAGCGCTCCAGGGTAATAATGTAGCTAGAAAAGCCCTAGGGCGGTAAGTAATTTAAAAAAAAACTCTTCACTCTTTCAAAAAGTTCGCGTACATCTAACCATCATACTTTTTTTAATTACTTACCGCCCGAGGGCTTTTCTAGCTACATTATTACCCTAGAGCGCTAATTGGTCACCTTCAAGCTCCATTTGGGGGTAATAAGGACCTACTTACCTCACAATCGAGATGTAAAGCAGAGTAGTTAGCTCGGGTGTAAGCATCAATTGCACCCTCGAACTATAGGCGCCCTCGCTGTGCTCGTGCGCCTAAATATCTCGGGCTGCAATTGATGCCTTACAGCCCTTGGCTACTAATCTACTATTATTTTGACTAATAATTATTATTATATCTATGTGTTTATGTTTTACTTGCACTATCCTGTTAACTTTATTTTTTCCTCTCTAGCCAAGGGTTGCCTGGTAGAGATTGCTTACAGCAATAAGGCCGCCTTTGCATACTACCATGTTAGTTTTAGATATTATATATTTTGTTATTTCTTCATGTAACTATTTGGTGTGCAATAAAGTTTTTTCATTCATTCATTCATTCATTCAGTATTACAAGAGTAACACTAGGGCCTAGTCTTGTTTATTAATTTTTCATTCCCGATTGTAGTCAATGAATCAACCGAGTTTAAAATTCCATAACGATCCAGCGCGGTCGGTGCGGACATGTAAAATATTCAATAGGTTTTTCTGTTTATCTGCACGTTTAGTTTAGTTGCACGTTTTATCTGTGGGACGCACGAACCTATAGGCGTGGTGTTGACTTTATTGATATTGCTTCATACGCAATTCAATTCAATTATTATAAACATATTTATTTAAAAATAGGTACCTACAAAGTACACGTTCTGAACGTCATGCTTACAAAGTATAAGACGTGATGGTGATAATTAAGTACGGTATCTTAAAACTAAAGCTACGAGGGTTCCAAACGCGCCCTGGTCTGAGAAGAGCCCACAACAAAATCAGCCGGGTTTTATTTATTATCACCATCTCACAAAATATAGGATATCATTGAATCGAAGCAGGAGTTACTTTGCGGAAGTCCATGATAATATGCTGTGGCGGATTATAGCGAATTAAGCTTCTGGTTCATTCATAGGATATTACTTAATTACTTCCTTCTCAGGACCTCCTGAATTTTCCGGTATAAAAAGTAGCGTCGTCGTTCCGTTGCTCGTGCGGCGTGATTGAAGAAGAAACTTACAAACAAACACACTTTCGCATTTATAATATTTTTAGTGTGATTGCATGTGTTTCTGCTAGCTCTCGACTGAATAATCGTTGTCCTATTCTTCAATTTGTCCTTGTCCTTGTTTACTATAATAATACGTTACCTTGACATCCCAGAAATATGGATTATAATTATTCAAAAGCACGAACATCAACAATATTAAAACAATACGGCTAACGATGGTAGTAAGCCCCCTGGGGGACAGTGGAAATAAAATAAATAAATAATGTGGATCCAAAGCAACTTGGCCAAACCAAATTAGCCTGCTCGGCTAATATTATAATTTTTCATAAATATATCTGAATCGCGCTGACATTTTTATTCCGGGGACAAAGCAAATAATTAATTTAAATAAATGACGCCTACAGAGCGCCGCATTATGCTCGGATATAAAACCAACGTGGGGACAAAACAAAATGGCTTTTTATTTTGAATTTGCCGCACGTTGCTGTTTATAGCTTGTACGCGATTAAAGATGTGACACTTTAGCTCTCCGGAATAGCTGCTGAGAGTGAGATAAGCAGAGCAGAGTGGCTGTACACGGACTGCGACAAAACGAAGTAGCTTTTTTTTTAAATCCACTACAAGTTAGCCCTTGACTGCGATCTCACCTGATGGTAAGTGATGATGCAGTCTAAGGTGGTAGCGGGCTAACCTGTTAGGGGCATGGCAGTTATACTAAACCCATACCCCTACTCGGTTTCTACACGGCATCGTAGCGGAACGCTAAATCGCTTGGCGGCACGTCTTTGCTCATAAGGTGGTAACTAGCCACAGCCGAGGCCTCCCACCAGGCAAGACCAGGGAAAATTCAGAAATTATAAATTCACAAATTGACCCTGCCGGGGATCGAACCCGGGACAGAGCTCTACACTGCGCCACGGAGGTCGTTTAAAAGCTTTAATTAAGTATAGCAAAGTAGCAACTACGCGTTAGCGTAAGCGTAGCAGTAAGCGATTAAAGTATAATTAGGAATGTAGTATATTTTATATTTAAGACCTTTTGTCTTCGTAACAATGCGAGGTGTCGGTGTCGGTGACGCGAATCCACAAGTTTACCCCCTACCAAAAAGTGCTCAACGCGGCTAAAGAAGTTTTCACTTAAAAACTGTTGATCTAAAATCGAATATTAAGAGTGAATGCTGCTATCATCGGAAGCTATTCTTGGAAACAATTAGCACATTGTCATCTCGGCTCAGCGTGCTAATGAACGACACGCCACCAACAATAGCCTGATCCAGGTCACCGAGTCACGGTGGAGCACGCCGCACGGGCGGTGGCGCGATCGCTGAACACTTCTTAAGTTAATAAATCTTCATTGTATTAAACTAGTTGATGCTCGAACTTCGTACGTATGGATTGAGGTTTTTTGGTTAACGCGGAAACTCTTTTTCGGGATAAAAAGTAGCCTATATGTTATTCCAGACTATAATCTATCTGTGTGCCAAATTTCATCTAGATCCGTTCAGCCATTCTGGCGTGATTGAGTAACAAACATCCTTCCATCCATCCAAACTTTCGCATTCGTAATTGGGTATTTGACTACTATAGTCAAATCAATTTTTTAGTGATTATTAAATAGAATATCTCCCAAAAGTCGTAATATCCACGTCCCCGGATAGAATTGTGCTGAATAACCATTTTAAACTATCGATTAAAGTAAAAAGTGCGTCGCACTTTGATGACGTCACAATTCAGTATCCATACTAATATTATAAATGCGAAAGTGTGTCTGTCTGTCTGTCCGTCTGTCTGTCTGCTACGCTTTCACGGCCCAACTGCTCAACTGAAATTAATGAAATTTGGTATAGGGGTAGGTTATATAATATATTCCGGGGAAGGACATAGGCTACTTTTTATCCCGAAAAATTAAGGAGTTCCCGCGGGAATCGAACAACTTAGCCCACGCGGACGAAGTCGCGGGAATCATCTAGTTTCATATAAATTGCATACAAAGTACGCGTTTTTGACGTTTGAAAAAAAGTTGCTGATTTGACTAGTTGTCAAATACGTAATTACGACCCGACCCAGGAATCAAATCCAGGAGATCGTCACCCGCAGTTGAAGATGCTAACTACGAGACCAGAGGGCAAAGAGCCAGTTTTGTTATGTCCACGATAAATGAATCCCGCATGACAAAAACACTCGCGAAAATAATCGAAACAAAAGACTGTAGCTCGTTAAGCTTTTGCAGATTTCAGTTTATCTGAAATGCAGCAACATCCGCGACTCAGCGCGTCAGCGGCAGATGCTGTAAACACAGATCCATGTTGATACACGGAGGAACAATGCTGTTTTAAAATTAAGTACATTGTTTTCGTAGATGCAAGAAGTAATTTTTTTTTAAGTGTAAACTTCTGTAGGCGCGTTGAGCACTTTTTGGTGGTTAAAATGTTCTTCTTAAGACAAAAGGTCTTAAGTATAAATATAGTACATTCGTAATTAAACTTTATTCCCTTATTTTTAAGGGTTATATTTAAAAGTGCTGTGTATCCGTGACTGACACCTCGCGTTGTTAAGAAGACAAAAGGTCTTAAATATAAATGTAGTACATTCATAATTAAACTTTAATTACTTAGTTTTAAGGTTTAAATTTTAATTATTTTAAAAGAGCTGTGTAACCGTGACCCACACCTCGCGTTGTTATTTTAAATTATTTTTAATATTTTTTTTCAGTTCTATCGGCTATCCCTATGACTGCCAATTTTTAAATTTAAATCAAGGGTTTTTAGGGTTCCGTAGCCAAATTTGGCAAAAACGGAACCCTTATAGATTCGTCATGTCTGTCTGTCTGTCTGTCTGTCTGTCTGTCTGTCTGTCCGTCCGTATGTCACAGCCACTTTTTTCCGAAACTATAAGAACTATACTCTTGAAACTTGGTAAGTAGATGTATTCTGTGAACCGCATTAAGATTTTTACACAAAAATAGAAAAAAAACAATAAATTTTGGGGGTCCCCATACTTAGAACTGAAACTCAAAATTTTTTTTTTCATCAAACCCATACGTGTGGGGTATCTATGGATAGGTCTTCAAAAATGATATTGAGGTTTCTAATATCATTTTTTTCTAAACTGAATAGTTTGCGCGAGAGACACTTCCAAAGTGGTAAAATGTTGGTCCCCCCCCCCCCCGTAACTTCTAAAATAAGAGAATAATAAAACTAAAAAAAATATATGATGTACATTATCATGCAAACTTCCACCGAAAATTGGTTTGAACGAGATCTAGTAAGTAGTTTTTTTTTAATAATTTAAAACTTACTACAGGTTTGTACGGAACCCTCGGTGCGCGAGTCCGACTCGCACTTGGCCGGTTTTTTTAATTAAACAGTGAGTCACTTTCGCCCTGAAACGAGGACCAGCTCTTTGGCACAGAATTGAGCGCTGTGGTTTTAAAAGTTCCTACAGGTTTTAACCATCTTGAACTGCATCATCAATCGTGGTGGTGTTGAGCGCATCGTGATTGTTTTGACGTGGGAGGACCCGGATTTGATTCCCGGGAGGGTCAATTTGAGAATTGATAATTTCTGAATTTTCTCTAGTCTGGTCTGGTGGGAGGCTTCGGCCGTGGTTAGTTACCACGCTACCAGCAAAGACGTACCACCAAGCGATTAAGCGTTCCGGTACAATGCCGTTTAGAAACCGACTAGGGGTATGGGTTTCATATAACTGCCATACTCCTAACAGGTCAGCCCGCTACCATCTAAAACTGCATCATCTATTAACATGTGAAAGATTCTTACGACTTATCGTAAGTGGCACTAGTCGCCCTACGTGAAATGAATCATTTCATTTTTCATTTTCATTTTCATTTGGTGGTATCGCAGTCAAGGGCTAACTTGTAATGAAATAAAAATAGGTACTGCCGACGAATATTAAATTAATTACAAATGTAGTATATTTATATTTAAGACCTTTTGTGTTCGTTACAACGCGAGCATGTCGCTGTTCGCGAGCATGTCGGTGACGCAAATCCACGAGTTTAAACACTACCAAAAAGTGCTCTTAACACGGCTAAAGAAGTTTTCACATAAAAACAGTGAATAATTCAGGTGCGCCGGACAGTGGGCAGAGCTTTCCGCTCGAGTGGTGTGAGGTGTACGAGAGAGTGTGAGGAACACAATTGAATGGGATATTTTACTTACACGCTGTAACGCGCCGACGAATTATGGCAACACATAAAACTCTGATTCAACTAGCTGGAACTTTACTGTTTGGGTATACTCGTACAAGGGAGGAAATTTATTTCTATTATACTATAGATCTAGGAGGACAAAATCGTTGCTTTTTTTTTTTTTTTTTTCTACTACAAGTTAGCTCTAGTCTGTAAGAGATGGTAAAGGCTAACTGATGGGGTAGGGGTATGGCTTTGATATATGGGTACGGCAGTTATATTGAAGCCATACCCCTAATCGGTTTCTACACGGCATCGGCACGGCGGTGTTTTTAGGGTTCCGTAGCCAAATTTGGCAAAAACGGAACCCTTATAGATTCGTTATGTCTGTCTGTCTGTCTGACTGTCTGTCTGTGTGTCCGTCCGTATGTCACAGCCACTTTTTTCCGAAACTATAACAACTATACTGTTGAAACTTGGTAAGTAGATGTATTCTGTGAACCGCATTAAGATTTTCATACAAAACTAGAAAAAAAAAACAATAAATTTTGGGGGTCCCCATACTTAGAACTGAAACTCAAAAAATTTTTTTTCATCAAACCTATACGTGTGGGGTATCTATGGATAGGTCTTCAAAAATGATATTGAGGTTTGTAATATCATTTTTTTCTAAACTGTATAGTTTGCACGAGAGACACTTCGAAAGTGGTAAAATGTGTGTCTTGTAACTTCTAAAATAAGAGAATGATAAAACTAAAAAAAATATATGATGTACATTATCATGCAAACTTCCACCGAAAATTGGTTTGAACGAGATCTAGTAAGTAGTTTTTTTTTTTAATAATTTAAAACTTACTACAGGTTTGTACGGAACCCTCGGTGCGCGAGTCCGACTCGCACTTGGCCGGTTTTTTTTTAATCCACTACAAGTTAGCCCTTGACTGCGATCTCACCTGATGGTAAGTGATGATGGAGTCTAAGATGATAGCGAGCTAACCTGTTAGGGGCATGGCAGTTATATTAAACCTATACCCCCATTCGGTTTCTACACGGCATCGTACCGGAACGCTTAATCATCTTTGCCGGTAGGGTGGTAACTAGCCACGGCTGAAGTCTCCCACCTGGCCAGACCAGGGAAAATTCAGAAATTATTAATTCTCAAATTGAACCTGCCGGAGATCGAACCCGGAACCTCTGCACATTAAGACAACAGCGCTCAACACTGCGCCACGGAGGTCGTCAGGTTTGCCGGTACGGTGGTAACTGGCCACAACCAAAGTGGCAAGAATGCTAGCTGAATTTGCGCTCTAGACAGCTAGCTTGACCCTTGATCGCGAAAAATGAGCCAGCCCTAGTATTGGAATGAAATAAAAAGTTAGGAAACTGGTGCTATACGCTAGTTATCTATCGCCATAGATACGGCAAAGCGCACGTTATGGCACAGAATAAATAATAGTACGAGCACGTAGCTCCGCTTTGTATCCGCTGCCCGAACAATCACGTACTGCTCCTCAGTTCCATCGCCACACGACACAAAACGTGGCGGGAGGAAACACAAATATTATACGTGCCGAAAACTCATATGTTCTTTTTTTTTTTAATCATACTAATACTAGTGGTTCGCCCCGAACTGAGACCTCGCGGTATCCATAAACTTGTACTGGGCGCCATCTATTGACATAATACTTGTGAAGTTCTGTTATTAATACTGAAGCACATTAAAAATTAAATAATTTCGTTTCCTTATAATATTTATCTAATTTTAGTATTTGTTGTTCATGTATAGGATATAATCCGCTATAACAATCAGTTGTAGTGTTATTGCGTAGTCGGAATTCGGATAAAATGAGGTTATAATATTATAATGTTTTGTGTATCATCAAGCAGGGAACATTAGAAAGGCCCCGTTCGTCGGCGCAGCTTTATGATTGTTTCATCAAAGCCAAACAACGAGGCAATTTCACGGAAGTAATTATTATGACGGTGTGAAAGCCCTGTGTAATGTGATATTAAACCTAATGATGTTCGGAATATTGCGTGCTTAACGTTTGTTTTAATTACTTTTTATAACGCTCTACATTTTTATTGTAATGGTATGCTAATAGGAAGAAACAGAATGTGCTCCTCGCATAAAAACGAAAACACACTATATACTTTTTCTATAGGTACGATGCGAACTTGACGTTTGGATCGGCTGTTTTTTCCCGTTCTAGGCCTTCGGCGGTTCTACCACCCTACTGGCAAAAGACGTGCCGCCAAGCGATTTAGCGTTTCGGTACGATGCCGTGTAGAAACTGATGAGGACTATAGGTTTATTACTGGATAATAATATAACTGCCATACCACTAACAGATTAGCCCGCTACCATCTTAGACTGAATCATCACTTACCATCAGGTGAATTTGCAGTCAAAGGTTTATTTGTAATGGATAAAAAAAAGTCAAATTTTGTAAAGCTGTCGCTGTTTGACCATGTTGGCATAAAGAACATAAAAGTAATACAAAATTAAAATTAAACTTTACCGGGTTTGATCATACCTTGGACCAGATCGCTAAACCAACGGCAGTTTCGGTGGTTAAATACTTATTCGAAATGAATAATAATTTTCAAACAATCAATTACCAAAACTGAAAAAAAGCTAACAAAAAACGTATTTTTACTTAACCGTACGTATATATCGAGTTACATTTTCCTCTAACTTTGGCACCCTCTGTTTTCTGAGGGGTTGGATTTCATAAAATTTTTACTAAAGACTCCAGGAAGTTGTGGGTAAGGGTCCGGTTGCTAACTTCAATAGTTGGCTTCTTCATTAAGCCACTGTTTTTAATTATTGGATAGAATCAGGCGTTACTTTGCGGAAGTTCATGATTAAGCAAGAAAAATTTACAATTATTTTGCTATAATCCGCCAACAGAAAAAGTCTGTATGGTCAAATATGCAGTTACAAGCGAAGCACCGCTTACCTACCCAACCAAGCAAGAAAGCCAAGTTCCCAAGCAAGCAATGCCACCACCACTCACATGCACCACCACACAAGACTTTTAAACTACTCTCAACGCACGTTTCGCTCCGACACCGGAGCATCTTCAGGAGATGTCGACTTTACAATGCTCTTACTTCACTAGACTATCTTGCATTGTAAAGTGCATTTTTGACCATACAGATTTTTACTGTTTTTAAGTTAATTTTCATATTTAAATAAGGCTTAGGTACCTATACTTTATTTTTCTGTAGTAAAACTTAGTATAAAGATGTACGGAACTGGATTTTGACACGTTACCGTGCTTTTGATGATCTCTATAGCGCAATAGTGAGCACTGTCTATAACTGGACGGTCTATGGTTCGATTGCTGACAGGGGCAATTTGACTAATTAAGTAATTGAATGCCAGTTGAAATAATTTCTATATTATTTGCACCACTTTACAGTACGGTAAAGTAGATTAAAATGCGACGGCGAATAAAATGTGGCATGACAAATCAGTTATGAACTCTCACCATAGTGTAGAGAGGTTTTTGACGACCTCCGTGGCGCAGTGTTGAGAGCCGTTGTTTGAACGTGCGGAGGTCCCGTGTTCTATCCCAGGCAGGGTCAATTTGGCAATTTATTATTTCTGAATTTTCCCTGGTCTGGCCTGGTGGGAGGCTTCGGTCGTGGCTAGTTACCACCCTATTGGCAAAGACGTGCCGCTAGCGATTCAGCGTTCCTGTGCGATGCCGCGTAGAAACCGAATAGGGGTATGGGTTTAATATAACTGCCATACCCCTAACAGGTTAGCCAGCTAACATTTTCGACTGCATCATCACTTACCATCAGGTGAGATCGCAGTCAACGGCTAACTTGTAGTGGATAAAAAAAACAAGAAGTAGTTAAAACTAAAAGTCCTCTGGCTCTCATTTCACAGTCACCCGGACAGCGCCCGGGCATCATTTCCGCGCAATATCCGCACCGCCTCCGCATTCCGCGTCACATCCGCGCCGCGCCTGATTTCCTAACACCTGTTATCTGTGCCATAAACCACAGCTTTTGGAACAGTTTTTATGGAAACGTTTTTTTATCGCAGGGCAAATGGTTTCTAACTCAGTGTTCTTGACTGAATATTCATATTTTAATCGTCTTTTCATCCCTGCATTGTCTCATCTTTGTAGATACAATAATATCGCTTCTTTTAACGGTGGAGGAATACATCGCGAAAATATCTGCATGCCCGAAGTCTGCCAATCCACACATGACCAGCGTGGTGAACTACGGCCAAAGCTTTCTCATTCTGAGAGGAGGCACGTGCTCAGTCACTAAACCGGCAATTGGTTGAAATGATGATGATTATTAATTATCAAGTAAAGCCTTTAAAACTATCGTAGGAAAAGATACGCCTATTCCTAGAAATAGGCGTATTATCTTTGAAAAATAATATTTTTCATGCGAGACGGTTTCGCGCTTGACAAAAATCATGCTTTATGGAAAGCAATAATACCTATAATGACAGTAGTCAGTATTTCCGAAAAACTGCAAAATATAATAGAGCAGGTATTGTAATTTATTTATAATGATTTTCACTATCGTGCTCATTGTAATAATGAAAATTGTATATAGACAAATTTAATGTCTGAAATAAAATATTTTTATTTATTTTTATTTATTTATTGTAATGATGCGGTAAAAAGTCAACAAGAAATTGTACACATATTAGACGAGACCTAATTCGAAGGATTGAAACAACCATATAACCATAATATTTATTTATTCATATTTTTAAATTATATTTATTTATGAATGTATATACTATGTAGGTAGTATTGTTTGTAGTTAGTATGTACCTAAGTATAATATTTGATACTTGTAGTTTGCGCACCATCCCGTTTGTATTCTCTTATCCCGTCACCAAAGGTTGTCTGGAAGAGATCGCCTCAGGCGATAAGACCGCCTTTGCATACTGTGTAGTCCTAGTTTGTTGTTTTAATGTCTTGTTTATTTTCGTGTGCTTGTGTGCAATAAAGATTTAATAAATAAACCACCAAACTAGTGCGCCTAGTTTATTTCTCAAATTTGCTACATCAAATAATAACTAAATCTGGCTATTTGTAGAACAAAGGCCTGTTAGTTTAGCCTATTAGACTAGAAATCTATCTGCACAGGCGTATCTAAGTGGATCTAATTTAGATGCTCCATTTCGATAATGACCAAATATACGGATAACGTTATAGCAAAGATCAATACGATACAGTAATATCGATTAATGTCAACAATGATAGTCTACTGTCATTAGTTATGTACGATTGTATAACTCACTAGCTGATGCCCGCGACTTCGTCCGAGTGGTTTAAGATTATTTTATTCACGCGGTAACTCCTCAATTTATCGGGATAAAAAGTAGCCTATGTCCTTTCACGGAATACAACCTGTCCCTGTACCAAATTTCATCAAAATCAGTTAAACAGATGGGCCGTGAAGGCGTAGCAGACAGACAGACCGACAGACGGACACACTTTCGCATTTATAATATTAGTATGGATAATATGGATACACATTACTAAACTAGTTAAACATCAAACTAATCTGCAATAGAATTTAACTAATTTAGAGTACCTAGGTATAACGTTCGCCTGTCAACCAACTGTCAACATATTATCAACACATATTACCCGCAGTAACTTTACCTAGTTACCAGCTATTTGCATAGGACAAGTCCCTGCGGTCGATTCGTAATTGAATCAAGTAAGTGGATAACCGCCAATACTGTGTCGTCGTGACCGAATTCGGTCACGACGGCGGACAGTTTTAATAGGAATGGTGCCTATATCCAAAATATATTATGTCTAACTGAATATTAAATAGAGGGTCTTCCAAAAGACCTAAAATTCACATCCTCGGTTAGTTTTAAGTTCGATAACCATTTTAAAATATAGATTAAAGAAAAAAAGTGCGTTGAAATTTTATGACGTCACAACTGCGAATTTCATTAAAATTCCATACTAGAAGTGCGTTTTTAAGTTTGATAAAGAGTTGCTAAGTTGCTCCAAGAATACTAGCCAACTACCCAGGAGGTAATAATATTATAGTGATCAAGGTACAAGGTGCACAAATACACGTCCACTCTATTTTCCTTTGCTCTCAAAGTTCAATGGGTCGCCAATTAAATCAGAATCCAAACGTTCCCAACTTCCCAACTCCAGCTACATCTGAGAATTTACTATAAGAAAAATCCAGTTCTTATATATCAGCGTATAGACCATCGAATTGATGAATTGTCACACTCTTTTAAAATAAAATCAAACTCACATTAGTTTATTTAATATCGGAGTTAGGAAGTTGACGGTGTTTACCCCCCGTGCCTCGGAGAGCACGTTAAGCCGTCGGTCCCGGTTATTATCACTAACATGATAATAGTCGTTAAAGCTCGCCAACCCGCATTGGAGCAGCGTGGTAGGTTTAAGCTCTAATTCCCTCTCTCCTATGAGAGTGGAGGCCTGTGCCCAGCTGTGGGACCTAATAGACTGTAGTGGTGGTAGTGGATGTATAGTACGACATGGTGGCTGGTGTTTCTTATGAAAAGTCTTATTTTGATTTGATCATCGATTCGGAAAGCAGATTCTACTAAAACATGCTTTTATTACTACTCTCTCGTCCTAAACCACAATGGCATGGCTACAATCAAACGCGAACTTGCCAGAACTACTTGTATTATTAAGTAGATAAACAAACGTGCATTGTCGAGTCAACATCTCCTGAGGATGCTCCGGTGTCGAAGTGAAACGTACGTTGAGAATTATTTGGAAAATTGCAAATTGTTGGCTTATTGGGCTGTAAATATCGCAAGCGACACGCCTTCCAACATAGATTTGTCTGGATTGGCGGATTTTTTTTATCCACTACAAGTTAGCCCTTGACTGCGATCTTACCTGATGGTAAGTGACGATGCAGTCTAAGATGCGGGCTAACCTGTTACCACTACAGCCCATCAACGTCCCACTGCTGGGCACAGGCCTCCACTCTCATAGGAGAGACCTGTTAGGGGCATGGCAATTATATTAAACCCATACCCCTATTCAGTTTCTACACGGCATCGTACCGGAACGCTAAATCGATTGGCGGCACGTTTTTGCCGATAGGGTGGTCGGCCACGGCCGAAGCCTCCCACCAGGCCAGACCAGGGATTATAGCGAATTTAGCTTCTGGTTCCGTGATTATGTAGATAAAAACAAATCCAATTATTCCGTGTAAAACAGCCATCAAGCAGGTACAAAGTGTTAGTATTCCGTAGTCTTCGCAACCGCCAGCAGTTCGCGGAGAGTAATGTGGGTTACCGGCCAACATATGGAGGCGCTGCGGCAATTTACAGCCGACAAAACTACCGGCCTTTTATTTATTCACGAACACCTAACACGTCGCAATAAAGGCTATTTTACTGCAGCACTCAGGCACGAGGTATTGGGTTTATGGGTATCAGCTACACTGTATTTCATGGCAATTGGGTTAAGGCGTAATAAGTATCCCAAAACTTTGAAAGTACGCCTTTCATAAGTTAATTTATGTTAAACTAGATGATGCCCGCGACTTCGTCCGCGTGGATTAGGGTTTTTTTGGTTCCCGCGGGAACTCTTGATTTTTTCGGGATAAAAAGTAGCCTTTGTCTTTCCCCAGGATACAACCTATTCCTGTACCAAATTACAAAGATAGGTTCTATCCCGGGGAAGGCTACTTTTTATCCCTGAAACTCCCGGAGTTCCCGCGGGAATCAAATAGCTTAATCCACGCGGACGAAGTCGCGGGCATCATTTAGTAAGTTATAAATAAAACTACCTATTAATTGAACTATAATATTAATTATAACTGTGGTGAACCAACCTCATTTATTATTATCATTTTGTATAATCTCGTAGCAGTTTCAAAAATCACAATTTTCTCATTTCCCTCACAAAGACTATTCCGGGAACATCTGCGCGAAAAGGGCGCGCGGTAAACTTTAATAATCCCTCTGCTTACTTTAGAGCTAGCAGCGAAACTGGCGATCCCTTTACCTGGAACTTGGTCCAAGTTCACGCTTCACGAGCTCACTGTAATTAGTTATTTTTACACAGCGGAGAGGAAGTTAAAGACAATTTTAAGCTCGCCAAAATCTTGCGTACAAAGCACTTCAAGTTTTTTTTTATTATTGTTTAGCTTTTTAAAAGAGTAGCCGCCAATTTACCTGCTAGTTCTTGGTGGAAATGGTATTTCCAACCAGTGGTATATTCACTTGAAAATTCAAAAGCACTTGTTTCATGTCACAAAAGTTTATTTGAATAAATTAAATTGAATTTCAATGTAATATTATAATTTTATTACAGTGCTTCACACACGAGGAAAGTTTCTAAACTTACATACAATATATATCAAAAATTTTCGGAACCGGCAGGATTTGAAAGAAAGATGCATATCTCAAATTTCGTCACTGGCAGGAAAATGAAC
Organism: Erebia ligea; assembly: GCA_917051295.2. Taxonomy (NCBI): domain Eukaryota; kingdom Metazoa; phylum Arthropoda; class Insecta; order Lepidoptera; family Nymphalidae; genus Erebia; species Erebia ligea. The sequence continues at coordinate 20,593,437 of OU785224.1, forward strand.
CGTGGCCGAGTGGTCCAGGCGCTCAGTGCGCGATTCCCAGAGAGACGCAGGTTCAAATCCTGCCGGTTCCGAAAATTTTTGATATGTATGTAAGTTTAGAATTTCAATGTAATAAGCTGGGTACTGAATACGTAGCAAGAAAACGTACCTTGTGACTAGAAGTCGCCTCACTAATCGTTCATTTAAGGACTAAATGTCCAACAAATCTTGCCGTGGGATTCATCTCTAAATAGACCGTGACGACGATCCAATTTGTGTGTACATCTAATTTGCACGTGAGCGTAACCACATTATGTGTTACTACATAAGTGCATTCATTTTAAGATAACCCTAACCCTGCCAGGTCGAACGTGGTACCCTACCAGCCCCCCTATTCTCTAACTCAGTGGCTATCTAGAAATGAAGGCCACTGACATATATTTTTTATCGATTGAAGGTTTGCTATGAAATATTATTTTTATATCATATAATAAACCTTTAATGGATACAAAATATATGTCAGTGGCTTTCATCTTTTGATAGGCACTGAGTTACAGAATAGGGCTTCAGGTCGAAGTACAGTGACGCCGAACTTTTAACTGCATCAATATACTAATCCTTACTTAATATTATAAATGGGAAAGTGAGTTTGTTTGTATGTTTGTTCCACTTTCACGCCGTAACTACTGAACGGATCTGGATGAAATTTGGCATAGAGATAGATTATAGTCTGGAATAGCACATAGGCTACTTTTTATCCCGGAAAACTAAAGAGTTCCCGCGGGAACCGAAAAACCTCAATCCACGCGGACGAAGTCGCGGGCATCAGCTAGTCTTTTATATGTGAAAGTGTGTCTGTCTGCTACGATTTCACGAGCTATCTTATCAAGCGATTCTGATGAAATTTTGTACATGGATAGGTAGTATCCCAGGGAAGGACATAGGCTTTATATCCTGGAAAAGTAAGGAATCAAAAAAATTAAATCCACGCGGACAAAGTTGCGGGCATCATCATCATCTAGTGACAAATAAGAAAGAAAAAAAAGGAGACGAAAGTTATTAAATGTGTTACAATAAACCAAATTAACAGTTTTTATACGACCATATCGTATGAAAAGACGTTCTACAAAGATATCTTTGGAGGAAATGCTGCAAGAATATTTATAAAGCTGTTAAAATCGTTTAGCGCCGGACGAGTGGCACAGACATGTTCAGACTCACAAAGCTCCTGCAACCTTCGATCGCGTCTCAACTCTCAATAGAAACGTGTTTCAAACGCTTCGTGCCGCTCGCTTCTTCAGTGTATTTCATCTTGAAAGCTGTTTAACAAAATAATTTGTTTGCAACGTTTATTTTGTGAAGAAACTCTTACAAAAATCCTTGTAGTTCTTCTACTTTAAATAAATAAATTCAAATCCTTACTAATTGAATCCATAGTATCCATACTATAATCCATACCATATATCTGTCCGTCCGTCTGTCTGTCCGCCTGCTGCGCTTACACAGCCTATCTATTCAACCGATTTTAAAGAAATTCGGTACAGGGATAGTTTGTATCCCGGGGAAGGGCATAGGCTACTTTTTATAACGGAAAATAAAAGAGTTTCCGCGGGAATTAAAAAACTCCAAAGAACCAAAGTAATCGACATAGCTCTCAAGGCTAGCACGTTGAAGTGGCAGTGGGCTGGTCACGTTTGCAGCAGGACCGACGGCCGCTGGAGTCGCAAGGTCCTAGAGTGGAGACCGCGTCTCGGCAAACGGAGTGTAGGGCGCCCCCCGGCTAGGGGGGGTGACGACATCCGGAGAGTCGCTGGCATCAAATGGATGCTAACAGCCAATGATAGGCAACGAGGCCTATGTCCAACAGTGGATGCATATTGGCTGACGATGATGATGATGATAAGCCAGTTGGCTACTGAGTGAGTGGAAAGTTTTGTGTATCAGCGTCACTATCACACTGACTCACCCGCTTTTAAAACCCACTTAGCTAGCAGACTCGCTCAATGTCATCGAGCCTTAAGTCTATTTCCTGTGCGCTCGTTAGCGAGCTCGATCCAGTCTCCGCGTAGTGGTACGAGCACATCGCCGCAGATCCAATATCCGCTCGCTCGTACTTGCCACGTCCGCATTCCGCATCCATAACATTGTTTATAAGTTGCAAATGAGAAAAGCGTTGAATATTCCATGTTATATCGTGCATAATATTATGAATATTGTGTATGAAAATTACATGTAACAAAGATCGCACCAGAACGCTAAATCGCTTGGAGGCACGTCTTTGCCGGTAGGTTGGTAACTAGCCACGGCCAAAGCCTCCCACCAGGCCAGAAAAAGGGAAAATACTGAAATTATAAATTTCCAAATTGACCCTGCTGGGTATCGATCGCGGGAGCTTCCGCTCATACGACAACAGCGCTGAGCACTGCGCCAGGGAGGTGGTCAAAATTAGGCATATATATATAATATCCTTCCTGATAATATAAAGCTTGCTTGGAAGAAACCTACAGGTGTAGTAAAGAAAACTGTAAATATTCTGTAATATTCTTGGGACTGTTACTGGTTACTCATGTATCTATGTATAACTATGTATAACTAGCTGATGCCCGCGACTTCGTCCGCGTGGTTTAAGTTTTTTTTGATTCCCGCGGGAACTCCTTAATTTTCCGGGATTTAAAGTAGCCTATGTCACTTTCCAGATCCTCAACTATAGGTACCCATGCAAAAATTCACGTCGATCCGTCGCTCCGTTGCGGCGTGATTGAAAGACAAACCAACAAATCAACAAACCAACAAACAAACACACTTTCGCATTTATAATATTAGTATGATTGTTTAAGCATATAACATACAGCTGATAAATAAATACAGCGTAACAGCTGCTAACTATTGGCCCTTATAATATATTGCCACCAGGAACAAGCCAATCAGAACAAAAGGGATGATGACCACTCAATCAAATTAGCAAACTTAAAAACGCGCTTCTAGTATGGAAGTTGTATGAAATACCTACATAGATGTGACATCATCAAATTTCAACGCTCTTTTTTCTTTAATCGATATTTTAAAATGGTTATCAAACTTAAAACTAACCGAGGATGTCAATTTTACGTCTTTTGGAAGACCTATTTAATAATCAGTAAGAAATAATTTATTTTTGACATATTGAAATTATAGCAATGATTGACGCAGCTTTCCGTAATCAACTAACAGTAAGCATTAAGTATTTAATAGTTGTATAAAAACAGTAGCTATAGTAGTAAAATAAAATAGTTTCTCTCGGTGAGATAATCTTCTACAATGTAATCAACAGCTCGGCACTTCGGAGTTGATTAAAGTAACAGCAAAAACTTCTTAAGTTTGTTCCCTCATTTAGTTTTCCTTTTACAAAACCTCTATCTTCGTTGATGAGCTGATACTTTAGCTAATTTAATGTATTAGACAAATATCACATTAAACTAGCCAAACTAGTTTTTATTCTTAACAAGATGATGCCCGCGACTTCGTCCGCGTGGATTAAGGATTTTTGATTCCCGCATGAACTCTTTAATTTTCTGGAATAAAAAGTAGCCTATGTCCTTTCCCGGGATACAAACTATCCCTATACTATCATCAAAATCGGTTGAATAGATGGACCGTGAAAGCGTAGCAGATAGACAGACACACTTTCGCATTTATAATATTAGTATGGATAGTATGGATTTGAGGAATTCCCAAATACATTTTTAAATTCAAAGATCAATACCGCTTATAGGGCGCAATTCCCAGAGAGAAGCAAGGTTCAATTCCTGCTAGTTCTGCTATTTATGATATGAATTTAAAGTATATTAGCTTTACTAGCGTAGCTAGCTATACGTTCAAGAGATGTACTGACTGACAAACGTTTTTTCTGCACAAACTTGAATCGTCGCTTTGCTCGTGCTTTTGAATCTACCACTGGTTCGGAATGCCATTCCTACCGAGATGAACCAGCAAGAAACTCGGTGTTATCTCTCTTTGAACTCTACATGTATGCCCGTGAAATACATTCTGAAGCTAATGGCTACCTTCAAAGAAATTCAGAAAAACCGATATTCAGTAGCACTAGCTTTTGAGAATCTAAATAGAGTCAGAACTCGGAGGGCCATTGAGCTCAGCTCGATACACCACAATACGACCTGAGGGCATACCACCATCGCTTAAATCCGTATTTTTAAAATACTGTTGACGTTCGTGTTTTAGAATTATAATCCTTATTTTAGAGACGTCAAGGTACATGATATAAAACTGACATTTTGAAATAATATTACTTTAAGCGATGGTAGTAACCCACCTGAACTGGGCCAACGGAATGCGAACTAGGTTACTATAGCCTCTATACAGCCTCTACACCCTTGCAGAGCCTTTATACGACCACAAAGCACTACACTACAAGTGCCTATTGAAAACGATGCAAAGAATAACTTCTATTAGCTTCGCACATGGTGACATTCTGATAAGGATCAGCTGTTGTTATTAAATTGCAGAGATTCTTTTAAATAATAAATAAATAATGGTTTTTATTCAAATAACCTTTTTGAATCATTGATTGAAATTCCCGTGAATTTCTGTTTTGCCGGAATAATAACATTCTCCGGTATTCCGGGCCAGATATAAGATAAACCAAATATTCATGAATTATGTTTCGACTCGGCAATCGAACCCAGGACCTTGTCATCCGCAATCGAACATACATACTAATCACTAGACCAACGAGGCAGTTGCTGTTCGTTAAGGGTCATAACAAGATACTATTATCTGTGGACAGACGGACTGACATACACAATCGCATTTTAATATTATTGTAGATGCTGACTATGAATATTATAATACTAGATGAATAGAATAGAATAATAGAATAGAATAATAAATAGTAAAGAATAGTCCGCGACTTCGGGTTAAAAAATAGCCTATGTCCTTTCCCGGGATATAACCTACCTCTATACCAAATTTCAGCAAAATCGGTTGGAAAGATGGACTGGGAAAGCGTAGCAGACAGACAGACACACTTTCGCATTTATAATATTAGTATGGAAATATGGATATGGATTAGTATGGAATTATGGATATGGATATCTAAAATGCTAAAACAACCATTGCAAACTCTAATTGTCTTGCCATAACATAACCCAAAGTTACAATAATACAGCATGCATGCCTTTAATGCTAAAACTACGTACGTTAGTAGTTTTAGCGGCAAGTACTGAACTGTGAAACTACAGTAGTTGGTGTTTAGTTCTGGCTCACACTTAGCGAGTTCAAATAACTTTGCCGCATTCGCTTTATAATAGTGCTGGCGCCAAACAACTGTAGCGCTTGTGAAATGATTTATGTCGACTCGCGAAATATGTTGCGTGGAAAAAGATCTTTATGGGGTTGAAAACAGGAATAAGTTCAAGAATTTTCATACGTTTTACGTATCAAAGAAAAAATCTTAAGACGTTTGAAAATTATTATTATAACATTGATCCAGCCTTTTCTCACGTTCATATTTAATTGGGCTGTCCTAACTATATTTCTTCAAACTGTCTTCTGTCTTGGGTCGTCATTGTGTCAATTTGGTCTGTTCAATATAACTGACATCCATCTTTAAACAAATAAATAAATAAATCGTTTATTTGCTGGAACCATTGTACAATTAAGATGACACATACCTTTGTCAAGGTCTTGCCTATCATCTGGTTCCAGCGCGAACATTGATGAGAGTTTCGGTCACGTGATTCTTTCTTCTCGTGGCATGATCATACCACCGCAGCCGCCTCTCTATTAGCCTCGGTTGGCGCTGCTTTAATGTCCAGAATATGCTTGCTTTGTACCTTATCTAGTAAGGTTTACTCGCTCCAGCAATGCTAAGGACAGCGGTTACATAAGTATCTACACACTAGCTGATGCCCGCGACTACGTCCGCGTGGATTGAGGTTTTTTGGTTCCCGCGGGAACTCCTTAATTTTCCGGGATAAAAAGTAGCCTATGAGTTATTCCAGACTATAATCTATCCCTGTGCCAAATTTCATCCAGATCCGTTCAGCCGTTCGGGCGTGATTGAGTAACAAACATCCATACATTTATCCAAACTTTCGCATTTATAATAAGGAACTTCGTTCCAATATTTATTGGATTGTTGTAATTGTAAATTAATTTTTTCAAAAGAGCATCTACCGAGTTTCTTGCTGGTTCTTCTCAGTAGAATCAGCTTTCCGAACCGGTGGTAGATTCTTACGACTTATCATAAGTGGCACAGGTTGTCCTACATGAAATAAATCATCATTTCATTTCATTTTAAGGCCTATATCTGTACCCATATTCTTGCAAATAAAATATTATTTATTATATCAAACACTTTTAATTTGATAAACAAGTAAGTGGCACGTGGCACATGATCACAATTTATTCATCCGACTTTCCCCCTCGGTTGTTCAGTTTTATTGGAATTCTCTGACTTATTCATAAGCTGTCTATCGGCTATGTACGACTTGGTGATAAACGGTTTTCGTTATTCGACGGATTTGACGAATACAGTACCGAATATATTGTTTGTAAACTCATGAAAAGGTTTCGTTGCAAATATTCCTTTTTCTTTTATGGGATTCAATATATTGTGATTCATAGGTATACCACATAATACTAATAAAAACATCTCGGGTACTATTAATAGTTAAATTTCATGGTTTAAATTACTGATTGTAGTACTCAGTCAGACTTTTTAAAACTTTATTAATCACTTGCCAACTAGTTTTGTTTAAAATCTTTATTTTGTTGTGTTTTTAATGCAATGAACGAATCTTCTCAAAAAATTTGCAATAAAATCAGAACAAAAACTTATAAAGTTGATCGACTTGGAACAATGAATTGGTACTGAGTTTATATTTTACAAATTATTATTTAGCGTTTAATATCACCGTTTTATCCCTTATTTAAAGTCCGCATAAAATTTAATACAGTGAAATTCTGTTTTAAAATAATTAAACTCCACAAAACAATACTCGAAAAGGCCCATTCTAGATTTGGGATGGCATTTTGTCTAACAGCTCAATTCCAAGTGTAAATGGAAGCAAGAATATACGGTTCGGAAGGTGACGATAAAAATATGTTAATTGCACCATTCGTGCGACCTCGAACAACCCTCGTAAAAATTTGTTGCTCACAACCTATCGACTACTTTTATGTTCTTTTGTGTAGTTTTATGTAATGAGGTGGGTGAAGACAAGACAGTATGTATAGCTTTTCTATAGTAAAATTCATTTTTCTATATAAGTACCCTTAGGTAGACGTAATTCAACGGATACGTACAAAGTACAAACCGATTTGTAGTTCCTAATAAAATATACTAAGAAATCCGCTAATACTTTGTGTTAAATAATCACACGGGAATAAAAATATAATGATTATAATCCTCTTAAGTTTCTCCTTTTTTTGCATGTAGAATTGATTTTAGGTATTACGGTATATAAACATGATTTTTTGCACGGGTATAGTCGAGGACTAGTAGGGCATGTATAGTAGCATGCGCACAACGAGTAAAATTATGTCTATACCCGTTATCTCTATTTGTCTACCGAAGCTAACATGGTTACTTGTCTCGTCACGTCAAAAGTAAAGGAAAGAGTAATATTTCTTATCTGTGGTATTTTGCTCTATGAACCTTTACATGCCGACTAATTTTTTCTTGTAATATAACCCCATTTTGTGCATGTTAGGTTAAACGAAACAATAGACGGCAACGACAACATCTCTCTCTCTCGTCGCGAGATAATCTCCTTGTGCGCATGCTAAGCACACTGGAGAGTGATATAGGCTACTTTTTATCCCGGAAAATTAAGGTGTTCCCGTGGGAATTGAAAAAACTGATTTCACGCGGACTGTCATCGCGGGCATCAGGTAGAAAATAATAAAGTACCTATTAGGTCGTTTTATTTTTATAACATTATCTTGTGCTATTTTATGAAAGGGAAACATATTAAATAAGAAACAATCCAGGTCCTCGATACTAAAATATTTTCGCTATGCTGACAAATATTCGGCGCGCGTTTAACAATGTTTTTACGGCTTCAGTATTCCCTGGACAACTTTATGATAGCGATAGGCGATTCCATCACTAAATTCTTATTCTTCCGTCGTGTTTTTATTTTGTTTTATTTTTATAGAGAAAAAATTGTGAATTTATTTTTTATTTTTTATCCACTACAAGTTAGCCCTTGACGGCAATCTCACCTGATGGTAAGTGATGATGCAGTCTAAGATATTGAATCGAAGCAGGCGTTACTTTGCGGAAGTCCATGATAATGAATGAACGAGAAGTTTAATTCACTATAATCCGCCACAGTAGACAAATCTATGTGGTACAGCCCCCCAATCATGTAAGAATGGCCGATCAAACGTTAAAGATTTCCGTCAAAGTAAAATAAACCATAACTGCAATGAATTAGAGCTCAATTTCGTCTGCCCATTCTCATACGTTTAGGTATGTACGATACCCTAAACGTATAAGAATGGGTAGACGAAATTGAGCTCTAATTCAATGCTTTCATGGTTTATTTTACTTTGACGCCGAACCTTTACCATTTGATCGACAATAATTATTCTTACGTAATCGGGGGGCAGTTTAAAAACAAACTTTAAGGACAGCTATGATACTATATGATGACCTCCGTGGCGCAATGTGTAGCGCTGTTGTCTTAGCGTGCGGTCCCGGGTTCGATCCCAGGCAGGGTCAATTTGGGAATTTATAATTTCTGAATTTTCCCTGGTCAGGGCCTGGTGAGAGGCTTCGGCCGTGGCTAGTTACCACCCTACCGGCAAAAACGTGCCGCCAAGCGATTTAGCGTTCCGGTACGATGCTGTGTAGAAATCGAATGGTGGTATGGGTTTAATACAACTGCCATGCCACTAACAGGTTAGCCTGCTACCATCTTAGACTGCATCATCACTTACAATCAGGTGAGATCGCAGTCAAGGGCTAATTTGTAGTGGAAAAAAAATATTGAATTGTCTATTAAAACAAGGCCAATGAAGCGGGAAAACAGGTTATATTTTTTCAAATGGCTCTCGTAATGGAAGAGTGTTTCGGAAAATTTTTGCAGTTGCCATCAGCGGTTATTGGCTACAAATTCAATTTTCTAACTCGGGAGCTCGTTTTAATTTGAAAGCGCAAGAACAACTTTGGGTATAAAACGACCAAAGTTTGTATTTCTGTAGTTACATTCTGTTTGTGTAATTTCATTTTCAGTGTTATGAGCAACGGTTAACATAAATAGTAATCAGTTAAACACATTATTTTGTTGTGGTTTCTATTTTATTCTCTAATTTTTAACTATAGCGGGTCACTTTGGTTTTGTACAGCATTCACTTTTAATAAGTTTATTTGTGTAAAAAAATATGAATTTGAGTTTACTATGAGCTGATACTAGGATATGATACTAGGTACATACCTATGTACCTATTTCACTGACTTAAAATCTACCTTTTATTAAGCTACTAAGCCACATCACCCGGGTTCGGGCGGAATTTCTGAAAATCCTTTGTTTTTGGAATTTGCTATAGCAACTTTGACCAAGTTGGTGAATGGATGGGCCTATGTTTGAGAGGTCTGACGGATTACCATTTCCAAATTAAAACCAAAAATGTTGACTTTATGGTAGATTGGATAATAAAGACTATAAATATTTTATCGTTAAAATAGCTTTTTCCAAATAAAATTTTCAATAATTTTCAATGAGGATCGTCCAGTTACCAGGTTTGTTATAGGCATAGATGATTTTCTTTTAAAAAAAACCGTATAAGTATATACGTTACAAAATTACTAAAAGACCCATTTTGAAATGAAAGATCCTAATTTGAATAAGCCCGACATTAAAGTCTGGAAATCTTCATTAGCGCAAAGAAGTTAAGAATTTTAATCCATCCGAATTAAGGTTTTTCTATTAAAATATTTTTTCATAAGATAAAACCAGCGACGGTAAAATGGAATAAGCTTTTAATGAATGTCTCGATGAACGTTTGAAGCGGCGCGGCGGCGCCCGGGGTCGAAGCTAGCGATTCTACGGGATTTGCATAAACGATTTTAATTTACATCTGTAATACAAGCTTAAATCCACCGAGCGTTATATTTCTCACTAATATATTACGTAAACTAGCTGAAGCCCGCGACTTCGTCCGCGTGGTTTAATTCTTTTTATTCCCGCGGGAACTCCTCTGTTGAAATAGTTTGTATTAGCCACTGCTCAGATAACTGAATACCCTTAAGGATAATACATTAATTTGTATTAATAAAATTCATTAGGACACAATACAGTAAAGATCAACGCAAATTCATTAGGATACCGTAGGAAAGAGCGCACGGCTGAGTTTGTTTTGGGCTCTTCTCGGACCAGGGCGCGTTTGGAACCCTCGTAGTTTAGTTTTAAAATATCGCAATTGATTATCACCTGACTCTTCTTGATCACTTATTAACTGCCTTGTTGGTCTAGTGGTTGGCATGTTCGTCTGCAGCCGACGAGATCCCGGGTTGGAGTCCCGGGTCGGGCCATAGTTGAGTATTGGGTTTTTCTGACGAGAAATTCTCAGTACTAGCCCGGAGTTAGGAAGTTGGCGGTATTTCACCCCAGCGCCTCGGAAAGCACGGGTTATTATCACTAACATGATAATAATCGTTAAAGCCCATTTACCCGCATTGGAGCAGCGTGGTGGGTCTAAGCTCTAATTCCCTCTGTCCTATGAGAGTGGAGGCCTGTGCCCAGCAGTGAGACGTTAATAGGCTGTAGTGCTTTATCACCGTCATGTTTTATAAGCTACGGACGTCAATAAGACGTGTACAGTGTACCTAAACTAAATTATTGAACAAAAATAATTATTGATATTGATATTGCAGACCGGTAGAATCCAAACTTTGGGTCTTTCCTGATAACAGCTAATACAAAGCAAATACTAGACTTCGATAGTAACCTAACCCCACTCCGTCTATAGTTTTTCTCACAGACTTATTTACCATGATTTTTCCTCATACAGAAAAAAGATAAACAAGTAACGACCTCCGCGGCGCAGTGTGCAGTGCTGTTGTCTTAACGTGCGGAGGTCCCGGTCGATTCCCGGCAGGGTCAATTTGGGAATTTATAATTTCTGAATTTTCCCTGGTATAGCTTCGGCCGTGGCTAGTTACCACCCTACCGGCAAAGACGTGCCGCCAAGCGATTTAGCGTTCCGGTACGATGCCGTGTAGAAACCGAATAGGGGTATGGGTTTAATATAACTGCCATGCCCCTAACAGGTTAATATATGGCCCGCTACCATCTTAGACTGCATCATCACTTACTATCAGGTGAGATCGCAGTCAAGGGCTAACTTGTAGTTTAAAAAAAAACCTCTCGTACACTCGGAAACTCGAATTAAATATGCGTCGACTCAAATTTTTCTTATTTTCATGTAATAAACCATAGATATGTTAAAACATAGAAATTCGTATATTGAACAACTTTTCCATTACTTGGTAATATCTATAAAGAAAAATTGCCGCGACAAATTCAGCTAAATGATACCTATTTTAAGAAATAATTAAATCACAGTCACGCCTCGCAAATACCAGACTTATTATGAATATTATTGGGTGACTAGCTGCCCGCAACTTCGTCCGCGTGAATTGAGGTTTGTTTGGTTTCCGCGGGAACTCTTTAATTTTCCGGAATAAAAAGTAGCCTATGTATTATTCCAGACTATAATCTATCTCTGTGCCAAATTTCATCCAGATCCGTTCAACCGTTGGGGCGTGATTGAGTAACAAACCTCCATCCATCCAAACTTTCGCATTTATAAATTACTAGCTGATGCCCGCGACTTCGTCCGCGTGGATTGAGGTTTTTCGGTTCCCGCGGGAACTCTTTAATTTTCCGGGATAAAAAGTGATGAAAATAGCCTATGTGCTATTCCAGACTATAATCTATCTCTGTGCCAAATTTCATCCAGATCCGTTCAGTAGTTACGGCGTGAAAGCGGAACAAACATACAAACAAACTCACTTTCCCATTTATAATATTAGTAAGGACTAGCTATTACCCGCGGCTTCGCTCGCGTGGCTCAAGGGAACAATAACTGAGTTTTATGTGAAAGATTGTCAATTATCAACTTAACTGTGACTGCCTGTTTGAGACATTTCACTCAGCGCTCTGAACTCTGCACTCTGAACTCTGAACTCTGAACTCTGAACTCTATACTCTGAACTCTGATCTCTGCACTCTGAACTCTAAACTCTGCACTCTGAACTCTGCACTCTGAACTATGCACTCTGAACTCTGCATTCTGAACTGTGACCTGTGCACTCTGAACTCTGCACTCTGAACTCTGCACTCTGAAGTCTGAACTCTCCATTCTGAACTCTGAACTCTGAACTCTAAACTCTGCACTCTGAACTCTGCACTCTGAACTCTGAACTCTGCACTCTGAACTCTGAACTCTGCACTCTGCACTCTGAACTCTGAACTATGCACTCTGAACTCTGACCTCTGCACTCTGAAGTCTGAACTCTGCACTCTTAACTATGCACTCTGAACTCTGCACTCTGAACTCTGACCTCTGCACTCTGAACTCTGCACTCTGAACTCTGCACTCTGAACTCTGCGCTCTGAACTCTGCGCTCTGAAGTCTGAACTCTGCATTCTGAACTCTGAACTCTGCACTCTGAACTCTGCGCTCTGAAGTCTGAACTCTGCATTCTGAACTCTGAACTCTGCACTCTGAACTCTGCACTCTGAAGTCTGAACTCTCCATTCTGAACTCTGAATTCTTAACTCTGCACTTTGAACTCTGAACTCTGATTTCTGAACTCTGCACTCTGAACTCTATACTCTGAACTCTGCACTCTGAACTCTGCACTCTGAACTGTGACCTCTGCACTCTGAACTCTGCACTCTGAACTCTGCACTCTGAAGTCTGAACTCTCCATTCTGAACTCTGAACTCTGAACTCTGAACTCTGCACTCTGAACTCTGCACTCTGAACTCTGCACTCTGAACTCTGCACTCTGAACTCTTCACTCTGAACTCTGCACTCTGTACTCTGAACTCTGAACTATGCACTCTGAACTCTGACCTCTGCACTCTGAAGTCTGAACTCTGCACTCTTAACTATGCACTCTGAACTCTGAACTCTGCACTCTGAACTCTGAACTCTGACCTCTGCACTCTGAACTCTGCACTCTGAACTCTGCGCTCTGAACTCTGCACTCTGAACTCTGCACTCTGAACTCTGCACTCTGAACTCTGCACTCTGAACTCAAACCCTGCACTCTGAAGTCTGAACTCTGCACTCTGAACTCTGAACTCTGCACTCTGAATTCTTAACTCTGCACTTTGAACTCTGAACTCTGATTTCTGAACTCTGCACTCTGAACTCTGAACTCTATACTCTGAACTCTGAACTCTGCACTCTGAACTCTAAACTCTGCACTCTGAACTCTTCACTCTGAACTCTGCACTCTGCACTCTGTACTCTGAATTTTGCACCCGAATATCTCTTCTATTCTATTTCTATTTTTTTTTAGTCATTCTTATACTTACTATATACCCCCCAAAAAGAAATTTTTTGTTTTTTTTTTCGTCTGCAAACTAAAAAACAACTGCCTTTGTTTTAAGGTTTATATTTAAAAGTGATGCGTAACCGTGACTGACACCATGCGTTGTTACGAAGACAAAATGTCTTAAATATAAATTATAGTACATTCGTAATTAAACTGTAATGCCTTAGTTTTACGGTTTATATTTTAATGTTAGTTTTCACTTCTATCGGCAGTCCTGACTGCCAATTTTTTTACTTTAATGAGAACAACTTCCAAGAACACTTTCGCATTTATAATATTATTAGTATGATACGATGTTACTAAGGTAGCACATGTTACTTTCCTTGTCCTAAAATAAATCTTAACGTCGGCTAACCTGAACGTGGGCTAACCTGAACGTGGGCTAACTTGAATGGCAGGTAACTTGGACGTCGGCTAATTTGGACGTCGGCTAACTTGAACGTCGGCTAACTTGAACGACGGCTAACCTGACCGACAACTAACCTGAACTTGTGCTAACCTGAACGTCGGCTAACCTGAACGTGGGCTAACCTAAACGTCGGCTGACCTGAACGTGGGCTAGCCGGAAGGTTATGATAACCTGAACGTGGGCTAATCTGAACGTGTGAACGTGGTAACGGTGAAACAAATGCAAGAAAAAGAGCATACTATCCCACAGGGACTGTTAGTTTTCCAGGATGAAAAGTGGCCTGTGTCACTCTCCAGGTTCTCAAATATACCCATGCAAAAAATCACGTCGATCCGTTGCGCCGTTGAAGCGTGATTGAAGAAAAATGCGAGAAAAAGAGCATGTTATCCCACAGGAACTGTTTGTTTTTCCGGGATAAAAAGTAGCCTATGTCCTTCCCCGGGATGCAACCTATCCCTGTACCAAATTTCATCAAAATCGGTTGAACGGTTGGGCCGTGAAAGCGTAGCAGACAGACAGACAGACAGACACACTTTCGCATTTATAATATTAGTATTAGTATGGAAGTATGGATATGGACTAGATGATGCCCGCGACTTCGTCCGCGTGGATTAAGGTTTTTTTGATTCCTGCGGGAACTCCTTAATTTTCCGGGATAAAAAGTAGCCCATGTCCTTCCCCGGGATATAACCTACCTCTATAATAAATTTCAGCAAAATCGGTTGAAAAGATGGGCGGGAAAGCGTAGCAGACAGACAGACAGACACACTTTCGCATTTATAATATTAGTATGGATAACTTAAATAGATTAATATGCCAATCCGCATTTTGCCGGGGTGGTGGACTATGGCGGATGGCCAAACCCTTCTCATACTAACTGCTGAGAGGAATTATAGTCGTTCTTATTTGTAGCCTTGTAGGTCTTTTATCCCACTTCAAAAATATTCAAAATCTAATTCGCTTTTCCCCATGACTTCGTCAAAGAAATCTTGGTTCGGCGGCTATTTACAATCTGATGAGAGCTGATCGGTAGCGCGACGCAAGTTACCAGTGGCGCCATCTAGTTTGATGAGATACAACTATATGACTTGATATATTTTATAGTCCCACAAAGTAACTTAACCCGGTGACAGCGTCGCTGGTAACTATCATACTTCTAAATATTATATAAAAGGCAAAGACTGACTGACTGACTGACTGACTGACTGACTGATCTATCAACGCACAGCTATAACCACTGCAACTGGTCGGATCGGGCTGAAATTTTGCACTCAGATAGCTATTATAACGTAGGCATCCGCTAAGAAAGAATTTTTGAAAAATCCAACCCCAAAAGGGTTAAATGGGGGTTGAAAGTTTGTATAAAAGTTCGTCATTTATCAAGTTGTTATTCAAGTTATATCCATGAAACTTTGATTTTGGGCTTTCGATTAAAAATAAAGAAATACTTACGTGTTTCACAAATTTTAGAAATTCTACCCCCAAAGGGGATGAAAATTTGTAAGAAAATTCCTGATTTTAAAGTTATTTGACATGAAACTTGGCATTTTGGCTTTCAATTGAAAAAAAAGTCACAAAAATAAATTTGATGTGATAGTGTGTGATAAACGGAGTATAAAAGGCCGTATCTTTTGATTGCGTCGACTTAGAAGTTTGATTTTTTTACTGCTGCAAGGGATTGCGGACTTGAGTATTTGATATTGATTTCAGCTTGATACCTCTACACGTTCCTGAGAAAAAGGGTCTTGACAGACGGACAGGCGGACAGACAGACAGACAGACAGAGATCTTATAATGGTTCCGTTTCTGGTACGGAGTACCTACCCAAAAAATGTTTCAACAAAATGTGTAAGGACAAAATGTTTCATACAAACTTTCAACCCCTTTGGGGTGGAATTTTGAAAAACTGTGACATTCCTACGTACTTCTTTAATTTTTAACGAAAGTCGAAATACCAAGTTTCGTAGATTTAACTTTAGAAATATCTTGAGAAATTAAGGACTTTTATACAAACTTTCATCACCTATTTCACCCCTTTGGAGGTCGAATTTTCAAAAATAGTGAGACGCGTACTTCTGCATATCTCAATGTAAGCCCAAATAAATGCTAAGTTTCATGGGTTATATTTTGAGAAATGAAGGACTCTCATGCGGCCTTCCTATCCCTATTTCACCCCATTGGGGGTGAAATTTTGGAAAACTGTGACATACATACTTCGTTATTTATTATCATAAGCCAAAATCATCAAAATCACTCTCCTACGATGAGACAGAAAAACTTTTAAAAATAGTCAAATAATTAAACACACACACACACACACACACACACACACACACACACACACACACACACACACCTACACACACGTGCCAAGTCTTGCATGTTGCTTTTAGTTTTATTTTAATGTAAATTTTTCTAACTACCTACTATAAACTATTAATTTAAGAAAATAGTTTTGGCTTACTGTATAGGATTACTGTATTACTGTTTCGGAGGCGGGCGTTGACGGCTGAAACGCAGTTTATACTTTTTTAACCGACTTCCAAAAAAGGAGGAGGTTCTCAATTCGGCGCGTATGTTTTTTTTTTTTTTTTTTTTTTTTTTTTAATGTATGTCGGTGCATATCTCCGTGGTTTCTTAACCGATTTGAAAAATTTTTTTTTCATTGGTTAGAGGAAGCTCCCGAGGTGGTCCCATAAAAAATTCTGACTCCAAATCCTCAATCCTGATGCTGTAGGTGTACCATACTACATGAAATCCTCAAAACTAGGGAGTTAGGAAATTTCGATGGTGAATTCATATAGTAGGTATCAAGTCACGTGTATACGATTCAACTCTGAGTCCCAACTCCTCAACCCTGATGCTTCAGGGTACAGAACTCCCGAAAAATAGCGATTTAGGATTTTTTATGTTGAATTCATATTGTAGGTGTCAAGCAACGACTTCATACTTAAACCTAAGTCCCAACTCCTCAACTCTGATGCTGCAGGGTATTGCACTCCTAAGCCGTGCGGATTTAGAGTACACTAAAAAGTTAAAAATAAAAATTCTTTCCAAAAAACCGACTTCCAAAGCCACTGTAAAGTAAAAAATAATTTTGATTTCTACACACTATGTTGAAGTCGGGCGAGCCTGACGCGTCAACTTTGCCTATCTTTGTAATACTCGCCCGACTTCAACATAGTGTGTAGAAATCAAAATTATTTTTTACTTTACAGTGGCTTTGGAAGTCGGTTTTTTGGAAAGAATTTTTTAGCCGTCATCGTTCTTTAGAAATAAGATGCATAATTTTTGTTACAGTGTACAAAATAAATAAAAAAAAAAATTTCATTTCATTTCAAAATACTAAGTTTCGTTGATATAACTTGAGAAATATCTTGAGAAATGAAATTTGAAAAATGATTTGATTTGATTGATTTGATTTGATTTGTAATATACGTATTTCTTAATTTTTTACCGGTAGCTCATATACCAAGTTTCATGGATATTACTTGAGAAATTACGGACTTTCATACAAACTTTCAACCCCTATTTCGCCCCCTTAGTGGTTGAAAAATCCTTCCTTAGTGAGCGCCTATGGCACAAAAGGAACCTACTGTCAAAATTTCAAGTTTCTAACCCCAGTGGTTTAGGCTGTGCGTTGATATATAAGTCAGTCAGCACTTTGAATTTTATATATATATATACTCGTAGATAAGTATAGATTATAGACTGCTTTTAAGAGACGTTAATCAATATCGGTAAAGCGACAACGGATAAACGCTTAATCCATTAATGTGTTAAGTATTTATTTAAGGCTTTCGACGGATTATTTATTAGCTTTGGGAAATCTCCGCGCGACTAATGGAGCAAAATATTCTACAAACAAAATGGGTGTCGGAAATTATCCGGATTAATTAATTATGAATAGAGGAAAACTTTTGAAGTGAACGCGATTTACATAATATTATTATGTAAGTGTTAACTTTCCCTTTATGATAGACTAGATGATGCCCGCGACTTCGTCCGTGTGGATTAGGTTTTTTATTCCCGCGGGAGCTCCTTAATTTCCCAGGATAAAAAGGCTATGTCCTTCCCCGGGATACAAACTGATATCTGGATCTGTATATCAAATTTCATAAAAATCGGTTGAACAGATGGGCATGAAAGCGTAGCAGACAGACAGACCGACTATCGCATTTACAATAATATGATAATATATACATAGTATGGAATAGACAATAAGCTGAATTCGCCCAACATAGCAAGTCGCAACGCCACCACTTGCAAGTCGATTTGGAATTGTCAACAAGTATAATTTAGGAGCAAAACCACACAAGGGATCAAGGGACAAAATGTCAGCGTGAAATATCTGCATTGGAGGGGAACCAAGAGCTCCATGTAAAGAAAACTTTTTTGGATAAAAACTACTTTTTTTTATGTAAATATTTACTTTTACGTAAATATTTCTCAAGCTACTTTATGCTTTTCATTTCAATAGAGGCTGCAGCTAAATATAGAAACATTACGCGTTCTTGGTAGAGACAGGGCGCTCACAATGTCGGCCTCCAATGGAGCAGAAATTCTATTAATGCGGGAGCGGGCCGCGGCTGGGAGGCCCTGTGACAATAGTACGTGACGCTTGCAACAAGTGCGTTTGATAGCTCATGGCAGCCGTGAAAACAATAGATTATTACCCTTACCACAAGATTTTAATTCATACCGAAGTTTTGCGTAGTCAGTCAACAAGCATGCGTTTTAGCCTCGACAGATACACGCATAGGTGATGGTGAGGTGATTTATTAATTGTCATCTCTCCAACTAGTGCTTTCCGATACAAGCCGCCATTTAAATCTTGGTACCTTTACTTCATAAAACTTTCTTCAACTTCAGTTGGAAGCTTCATCCTTTTGGACTCTTAATTTAAAAACAAAATTAGTAATAAGGTTAGGCTAGCTAGCTTTAATTTCTGTAGTATTATTAATTAGGGTAAGTAAGTACATATTTGTAATTTTCGAGAAGTTTATAAACACGTTTGTCCTATTTTTTCTATGGCAGATCGAATAGAACCAATAAACCATACAAGTGCTTTATATATCAATACTGTGAATAAAACGTGCTGAATGAAGCAATTACAGGTAGATATACTAAGGACGGATATAAAATCTAATTACCGGTGAATAATAGGCTTTACAAAATGGAAGGCTTCAACCGTGGCGTCCCAACAATGTGATTTGTTCGCTGTTTACACAGCTACAGTTGCCTGATCGATTCCGTACAAGCTCTAGTGGTTACACTGCGGGAATGATTGTTCGCAGAGTCTAAGAGATACTTAGGTTTACTTAATCTATTTATTTAACCTATTAACCTTGGTTTATAGGTCTGTGTCGCCTGTTGTATACAGTGATAACAACATATTTTGTAATAGGGAATATGCATGTATTTTTTTTATTTTTTTAAACTATTCTTTAAGTGATTATATAACCGAAAAAAAAATATAACACTTGCACAATTTTATTAAATAAGCTAAAAAAAATTAATTAAAACTACTATCATTTTCGGACGATTTAAACGCCACCATTTTGGCGCGCTCGTTCTGTGACGTCACCGTGCACACCAACGAAGTGTTTGATTCACAGTTTTAATAAAAGTGAGTGACGTAAAGCGTAAAAGATTAACTTATTGTGATGGAAGAGCACCCAAAAGCTTATTATAAATATTGTATTGTCCCTACGTGCAGTAAAACAATATTAAAACTGCACCTGACAAAATATATTTTCATACTAGCTGATGCCCGCGACTTCGTCCGCGTGGATTGAGGGTTTTCGGTTCCCACGGGAACTCTTTAATTTTCCGGGATAAAAAGTAGCTTATGTGCTATTCCAGACTATAATCTATCTCTATGCCAAATTTCATCCATATCCGTTCAGCCGTTGGAGCGTGATTGAGTAACAAACATCCATACATCCATACATCCATACATCCATCCAAACTTTCGCATTTATAATATTTATTTGATGCCGAAAGATATAAATAGGTATAAGGAAATAAATAAAAAAAAATTAAAAAATTAGCGGTATTATCTTTCAGGTTATAATAATTTGATTGACTCATCTCACGTATAACAATAAGGAATATGAAAAATCGAATATGTAGGTAACTGTAACTTTTTTTTTATCCACTACAAGTTAGCCCTTGACTGCGATCTCACCTGATGGTATGTGATGATGCAGTCTAAGATGGTAGCGGGCTAACCTGTTAGGGGCATGGCAGTTATATCAAACCCATACCCCTATTCGGTTTCTACACGACATCGTACCGGAACGCTAAATCGCTTGGCGGCACGTCTTTGCCGGTAGGGTGGTAAGTAGCCACGGCCGAAGCCTCCCACCGGGCCAGACCAGAGAAAATTCAGAAATTATAAATTCCTAAATTGACCCTACCGGGGATCGAACCCGGGCCGCACGTTAAGACAACAGCGCTGCACACTGCGCCACGGAGGTCGTCCCACCTTATTATTATCCTTGCTGCAAGGTTATTTACATACCTTGCAGTTTTTACTCCTCTTAGTTCAGCGGACTTAAAGTCAAAATTATTTGCGAAGTACGTAGTCACCATGAACACATCAGTTTTAGGCAGATTATCCGACTGTGCCTTGACAAAACCGCTTTCAGTCATTGTGGCGAGTCTTTTTTCACAAGGAATTACTGCTTTCAGTTGATAATTCCCAAAAACACTAATGATTTATCATAAACAGCGGCAAAACAATGCGAATAACTTTCAATAATCATACAAAACAAACGACCTGTGAACAGTCGACAGGCTACAGAGTGGACGGTGACGTCATGTTTCGTTCCGCCAATAGCGTTGCGTTTTAGAAATTTGAGCGGGAATTCGAAAAATACTACTTTTAAATAATTAAATTTATTAATAGAAACATGATAATTTGTAAAAATAATCATCTGCATATATTTCTTTAGCAATAAAGATTACATATAATTTTTTTTGTCCATTTCTAAATCACATGCATATTCCCCATTGAGATGATGACAGCTCAATCAAATCAGCAACTCTTTATCAAACTTAAAAACGCACTTCTAGCATGGACGTTGTATGAAATTTAAAGTTGTGACGTCGTCAAATTTCAACGCACTTTTTTTCATTAATCTATATTTTAAAATGGTTATCCAACTTAAAACTAACCGAGCATGTGAATTTTAGATCTTTTGGAAGACCCTCTATTTAATAATCAGTTAGAAATAATTTATTTCTGATATAGGCATTGAATCCCAATTCCCGTTCAGATATTGCATAGCCATATGCAATGCAGCCATATTCAATTTCAATTTTTTATTTTAGTCGACTACAAGATAGACCTTGACTGCAGTCAAATCTCAGCTGATGGTAAATGGCCTTTCACGCCTTAATATCTCCCTACGGGAAGATGGTTGATAACTACGCAAATGATCATAAATGTTTAATCTGCTTAAATATTGGTATAAATGTACATACTATATTAGGAAGGAAGAAGGGACGTAGCAAGCAACACAGCGTTCAGGACAAAGCTTAAAGCTTAAGAGACTGGAAATTCAATTATGAGTGTAATGGAGCCTCTTCTCTGTCGTCAATCACGTCTATCTCGCATCCAGATAAATGGGTGGCAGGATACACGCACTGCCGGGGAGATGGTGGATAATTTAGAGGAGATACTTACTTAATAGAACATAAACATTCCAGATATCCCAGAAGGTACCTGTGTTTGAAGAAATGTACCAGAAGGTATATCAACGTAAGTCAACGTAAGTCGATATCTATATTTTATTTTTGTCATTAATTTTAAATATTTAATTTTGTTAACTGTAGTAAACAGTGATGGTCCGTGACGTCTCGGCCCTTGGGCCCCTCCTGAAAATCAGCGTTGCGGTAAGTTGGGTAGGTACATACCTACCTTTCATAATGTGGCACAGGCTGAGGAGGTGGCCCATTGACTACACTTATAGTTTAAGTCAGAGCCTTATAACTTCTGAATTGCTGAACGTAATTACTTCAAATTTAAATATGATATGTAAACCGATGGCCTCCCGCCGAATATGGCTTAAAAAGTTACAAAAAATCTTTATTTCAGGGGGGCTCTCATAGAAGCGAATGCGAAGTAAAATATTTTTTATAGCGTAACATAGGGTTGCGGTATATCATTTTAAAGATAATTAGGAATAGAGTCCAAAAATTATTTTTTTTTAATTTTTCCCTTAAAATTGACGAAATGGGGGATTTCAAAGTGGCGATTTTCTAAAGTCCAAAGTTGACCTCAGAACTCTCAATTTTCTGAACTCTCAAGCATGAAACTTGATCAATTATTTCAATTATATCCTGTACTTGAACAACAAATACTAAAATTAGATAAATATTATAAGGAAACGAAATTATTTATTTTTTAATGATGATGATATTTTTAACAGAACTTCACAATGATGTCAATAGATGGCGCTCTGTGATACCGCGAGGTCTCAGTTCGGGGCGAACCACTAGTACAGGTTACCTTAATTAATAGAAAACAATATTATTCTTCCTTGAACTGCTGTATTGTTTGATCAGTTTCCAACATGTAAGTCATTCAAACCCACGAGCTCTTGTACGTCATGGGCGGCGATATACAAAGCAAAGAGAGTAATAAATGTTGTTTTCTCGGCGTATATGACGCTAACTGTGTCTGCATGATACCCCGCCTTCCCTCCGAGACACCGTAATGGATACGCGAGCATTTTCTCAATACGACTTGTAACTTATGGATAGAGACTATAATGGTATCATAGAATTACAAAAAGGGCCATTTTATACGACTGCCTGAAAAAAGGAGTATATTGTGTTCAGGGTTCATGTATGTACGTATGTATGTATGTATGTTTGTAAGTTTGTATATTCCACCATAACTTCTATACGCCTGAACGGATTTTGATGAATGAGGTATCGTTAGAATCCTTAGCTTATTACGGGTGACATAGACTTGTAAAATTTAAAAAAAAATTGATAGGGTGACCATGGTCCTGCATCAAAGACTAAAGTTGAATTTTTTTTTTTTAGTTGAGATTAACTATATGGTCATCATCAAGAAAATGATGAGTAGATACCAAAAATATTTAAGACTATATTTCAATATCCAGTGATTCACAAAAAATATCATTTAACTATGTCAGTCGTATTTTTTAATTCTTTGAGTTATATTCACTTGTCAGTCGTAGTGTTACTTATAAGTACACTAAGTCATGCCCGTGACTTCGTCCGCGTTGATTAAGATTTTTAGATTCCCGAGGAAATTCTTTAATTTCCCAGCATAAAAGTAGCCTATTTCCTTCCCCAGGATGCATCCTACCTCAGCACCAAATTTTCAAAATAGGTTCAAAAGATAGGCCGGGAAAGCGGACAGACAGACAGATACACTTTCGCATTTATAATCATACTAATATTGTAAATGCGAAAGTGTGTTTGTTTGTTGGTTTGTTGGTTTGTCCTTCAATCACGCTGCAACGGAGCAATAGATCGACGTGATTTTGTGCATGGGTATAGTTGAGGACCCGGAGAGTGAAATAGGCTACTTTTTATCCCGGAAAATTGAGGAGTTCCGGTGGGAATTTAAAAAAACCTATTCCACGCGGGCGAAGTCGCGGGCATCAGCTAGTTAGTATATAGTATGCATATAGCTAGCATGTAGCATATAGTTTGGATTATTTTGATGTAAGTATTAACATTTAGTCTTTTTTCAAATCACATAATTAAACTGAGTGGCACATAATATCCACTTATTCTATGAATGACGATCGATCGTCGGTCGAGGTAACTGCGAGCGTTTACCTAACTCCGCCATTATCTACTTAGCGTTGTGAAACACCGCAGCGACGGGTTCAGGTTGCATGCTACCATTGCTTTTTTTTTATCCACTACAAGATAGCCCTTGACTGCGATCTCACCTGATGGTAAGTGATGATGCAGTCTAAGATGGTAGCGAACTAACCTGTCAGGGGCATGGCAGTTATATTAAACCCATAACCCCTATTCGGTTTCTACACGGCATCGTACCGGAACGCTAAGTCACTTGGCGGCACGTCTTTGCCGGTAGGGTGGTTAACTAGCCACGGCCGAAACATCCCACCAGACCAGGGAAAATTCAGAAGTTATAAATTCCCAAATTGACACTGCCGGGGATCGAACCGGGTCCCTCCGCACGTTAAGACAACAGCGCTACACACTGCGCCACGGAGGTCGTCAAAACTCTACCATTCTCTTCTCTCCCATGTCTAAAGCCGTATTGTTTTAATATTGTTGAGGTTCGTGTTTTAGAATTATAATCCTTATTTTAGGGACGTCAAGGTACGCGACATAAAACCGACGTTCGGGAATAATATTGCTTTAAGTGACTGTAGTAACCCCCCAGTTTACTCCTGTGTAAGCTGATAACCATCAACAAACTTCCCTATACGTGCCTAATATATATAGCCTCCGACCTCGTACGCATTGGTTTGAGATTTCTGAGAATCCCGTGATGAACTCTTAATCTTTTTGGGATGAAAAAGAGTGCTTATATCCGTCTCCGGGATAAATGTAGCAGACTGGCAGAGAGAGACAAACAGACACATTCCATTTCAAATGACGTCTGATTAATAGCAACCATATTATGCAATTATTACAATTACAAGAAAAACTTAAACCTTATTTAATATGAGACTAATATTAATTAGTCATAATATTAGACTAATTCTATAAATTATTCATAATAAAAGACTCGTTGGTCTAGTGGTTGGCATGTTCGACTGCGGCCGACGAGGTTCCGGGTTTGAGTCCCGGGTCGGGCCATAATTGAGTAATGGGTTTTTCTGACTAGAAATTCTCAGTACTAACCCGGAGTTAGGAAGTTGGCGTTGTTAAGCCGTCGGTCCCGGTTATTATCACTAACATGATAATAGTCGTTAAAGTCCGCCAACCCGCACTGGAGCAGCGTGGTGGGTCTAAGCTCTAATCCCCACTCTTCTATGAGAGTGGAGGCCTGTGCCCAGCAGTGGGACGTTAATGGGCTGTAGTGGTTACGAAAGAATAGAATATTACAGATTAGTTGATGCCCGCGACTTGATCCGCGTGGTTTAAGTTTTTTTTCATCCCACGGAAACTCCTTAATATTTCGGGATAAAAAGTAACCTATGTCACTCTCCAAATCTTCAACTATACCTACCCATGCAAAAAATCCGTTGCTCTGTTGCGGCGTGATTGAAGGACAAACTAATAAACAAATACACTTTCGCATTCATAATTATTAGTATGAAGTATGATATACTTTTAACATAAAGACAATATTTTTGACCTCAAGGAAAAAAAAATTCCCGGAGAAGCCTGATCAACTAGAAATTCTACTATTGTTTGCTGCTAGAAGAAGAAAACAAGTA
Source organism: Erebia ligea (assembly GCA_917051295.2). Classification (NCBI taxonomy): domain Eukaryota; kingdom Metazoa; phylum Arthropoda; class Insecta; order Lepidoptera; family Nymphalidae; genus Erebia; species Erebia ligea. Next base: position 20,618,815 of record OU785224.1, read on the forward strand.
AAAAATAATTAATGAATGAGTGAAGCCAACCTGAGTTAATTTGATGAGCAAAAACAAGGCAAAAGAAAGATTTCTAGATTTCTTCTAGTAAAGATTTGTTTTCTTTCGAGAGAAGTCTGAGATTTCTCACCAGCCAAACTCAATATGCTTTATGAAAGTAGTTACTGTTCAATTATTTTTTTTCCTAGATGATGCCCGTGACTTCGTCCGCGTGGATTTAAGTTTTCTTTTGGGTCCCTTGAGAACTGTCTTTGATTTTTAGAGAGTCACCGTTGCAGAAAAATAAGACAGAATCAGCCAATCATAACAATAATCTCTCTCTGCGTCGTGTTCCCCATTACTGAGGGTCGTGACCGCTTTCCATTAATCAAATAATGGTAGGAGTTTTCTTGGGATAGTAATGCGGTGGGTTCCCACGTCCTTCCGCATACGACTTGACTGAGAGGATTTAAACTCTTAGGTTTTTGTAACGATTATTATCAGATGTTAGTAATAATAACCGGGACCGAAGGCTTAACGTGCTATCCGAGGCACGGAGATAACAAAAAGGCCAAATTTGAACTTAAATTCGGTCACCCATCCATTTACCGACTTGGGTCAACGTTGCTTAACATTCGCAATCGACTGATATGCGTTGTCACAACTAGGCGACTCGTCCCTCAACAACAATAATATTGGGATTGTAAGCAATAATTGATGCAGATTTTCCACGATAAGGCTACATGGTCCAAGATCCCGCGACGATCAGACCTTCGTTATTTTATTTTATTAAAGCTGAAAGTTTTTCTATGTATGTCTATAATAGAGGTTTAAACGATCCCCGACTATGCGGGTATTTTATTTTTTATTTTATTTATTTAGTACACTAACAATTTACATATATGACAAACACAAGAACGTTCACATTATTACTATTTCTTATATATAAATCGATTACAAGTGTACATAACATTTAAAAGGTTAAACGTCATGTAAACTAAATTTTGCCATAAAAACTTACATACTATGTATTATAAACTTACAAACTTACTTACATACTTAGTTCAAAATTATAATTTAGTAGAAAACAAAATACTTACAAAAAAAAAAAATAATAACAAACAAAATATTACCTTAAACTGGAATTAGATGATACATGATCAGTGAGTATTTTCTTAAAAGTAGTATAAGAGTCATGAAATATGTCGATGCCTGGTAATGTTTTAGACAATTCGTTATATTTGCCACAAATACGCGCAATGGGAGCTTGACGACCGAGATGTGTTTTCACGAAAGGAATATGGAAAGTTTTCGAGATGCAACAACGGGGATACCTACGTGGAACAGATAACGATATGCGATTAAGAATATTGCTGCACTTTACTTTATTGTGTAATATTTTATGAAGATAGCACTGATCGAGAATTTCTCGCCTATTTCGAAGAGATATCAATTTGAAATGAGTCAGTCGCTGATTATAGGGTTGCCTGTGTGAGATACCGCTAGCATGAAAGGCAAGGTGTCGAGTAAAGGCTCGTTGTACACTTTCAATGCGCTGGGGTACTAAGTTTGCGAAGGTATCAGGTAGAAAAGGTGGCACCTAAAATTCGTTAAAGTATTAAGCTCCGTTTTATTATATTCGTCCGTCTTTAGAATAATATTAGAAACCACGTTGTCCATTGTCAGACACTTAGTACGATTGCAACCCCCTGTCAGACACCCTGTTGTTTTATAATTTAAGAGTGGTGGAAACTCTGTCACACTATAAACATGAAAATCAACGCCACTTGACCGTCGCGTCGTTACCATGGCAAGCCCATCGACATAATGCTACGAGCGACGGCAGTACGCTTACTCCCAGTTCTAACATTGCAGATACGATTGATCGACGTGAGCGTTCGATCACATTTGCGTCAAACTAAAATGAACCTTAATTGCATTGATTTAGAGCCACAAATTCAGTGCAACCGATTTAAATTTCGAAACGTATCGTTTGGAGCGATGGCTGTGAATGCATACACGAAATTGAGCTCTAAATCAATGCCGTTAAGGTTCATTTTAGTTTGACGCAAATGCGATCGAACGCTCACGTCGATCAATCGTATTTGCAATGTTAAAACTGGGAGTAAGCGTAACGATACGAGTTATATTGACGTTTGTAGCACGGCGAGACACGGGTTAGCGGCGGCCATTTTGCGCTCGAGTGAACTTGTACTATCAATCTTAATAAAGCGCTCGAATAAACCCCTGCGGTTGATGCGGTGGTGTTTCTATGAATTGGTTAATCCATACTGATATTATAAATGCGAAAGTGTGACTGTCTGTCCGTATGTGCGTCTGTCTGTCTGCTATGCTTTAACGGCCCATCTTTTAAACCGATTTTGATGAAATTTGGTATAGGAGTAGGTCACAACTTGGGGAAGGATATAGGATACATATTATCCCGGAAAATCAAGGAGTTCAATAAACCTGATCCACGCGGACGAAGTCGCGGGTATCATGTACCTAGTCTCTTGATAATCAGCTCACAACGAATTCTTATAATATAATAATAAGGGCCTGTTTCACAATCGCCAATTAGTATCTAAACCTTAACCTTTTGGACGACCTCCGTGGCGCAGTGTTGAGCGCTGTTGCCTTAACGTGCGGAGGTCCCGGGTTCGATCCCCGGCAGGGTTTGGGAATTTATAATTTCTGAATTTTCCCTGGTCTGGCCTGGTGGGAGGCTTCGGGCGTGGCTAGTTACCACCCTACCGGTAAAGACGTGCCGCCAAGCGATTTAGCGTTCCGGTACAATGCCGTGTAGAAACCGAATAGGGGTATGGGTTTACTATAACTGCCATGCCCCTAACAGGTTAGCCCGCTACCATCTTAGACTGCATCATCACTTACCATCAGGTGAGATGGCAGTCAAGGGCTAACTTGTAGTGGATAAAAAAAAAAAAAAAAAAAATCTGACGAATAAATTTGATGTTTCGACAGATTTTGTATTGGAAATTGGAATCCTGTCAAAATTTTAAATTTATTTGTCAGTTATGGTTTACTTGGCGATTGTGAAACAGGCCCTTAGACTATTAATCTATGTCTACTAATATTAAGAATTAAAAAAAAAAAAATTTTCTCACGTCTGTTTGAACAAACAGACTGAAGTTTTCAAGATTAAGACTTAACAATACCTAACCTTACATAAGAAAAACTTTCGTAGAACTTCGTAGAAGTTAGATTATTGTATCATAGTATACCCAGCTGAAACTACTCAATATTCTACTATCACTTAATAGGTATGATAACAAAAGCTCGTATACAAATAAAGAAAAATGAAATGGAGCTCGCTCGTTGGAATTACAAATCCTTTGTACTAAAATATACTAGTACTAAAATACTTTGTAAACTAAATACCTACAGTTTAATTGTGTCATTAAAACATTAATCAAAGCTAGTACGTAGATAATTGGTAACTCTATTATAGACCTACATGCGTGTGGTGATGGATAGGGTTTTAAGATGCAAACTAACAATATGTAATACACAGACTCGACCATTTATTAAGGAAGAAACACAATAACATATAAGATATATTAAATTAATTGCAATGTAACAATATAACAACAACTAGATCCATAACCACTCGCGACCAAGGTATAAAGATAGGTCTACTTTCTGTAACACTTGCTACTCAAGGCAAATCTGAGTATCGAATGGTTAAAGACTTTGAAGTTGTTATAATGTAAATTCCAAAGCAGTATTGTGACGTCATGCCATTAATGGCGGAAAACCACGCGTATAGACTACTTTGCCGCGCCACAGGTTCAGCGCCATCTGTAGTCAGCAAGCGGCACTAACATCGAGCGGCGCTGTCATCTAGCGGCGCTAACACTCGGCCATCAGACCACGCGTGCGTCCCGAACGCGTTCATGTCTGGTGTATTTGCTGAGAACAAAAAACGAAATGTTACAATTTCTGTTAACCATCCGTTCATCCCAAATGTGTACAATGAATTCGGGACAAACGGTTAACTTGTGACAACGCAAATGTAAGATTCACAATATGGAATAAACCACTTGAAAATCTAAAGACCAGTAAAGGTCGTCAAACATGTTAACGATTGAAACCATACTGAAATCTTAAGTTCGAAAGCAAATACATTAGACAAATGAAACAAAACAAGTTAAGGCGCAGATACTTTACTATGAAACTTAATATTTTTCGCTAACACTCGGCCTTTTGTTTTGCTCACCGTCCAACGTATGATAAAATTGTATTCATGATTCGTTAACTAATGTCAATCCCTTTCGCTTCATTATCGACTTGCATATGTGATTAATGCGCAATACGTGCAAGATGAATCGCCGGCATAATCCACTTACACGTTGTACTTGTGTATCATGGTTTCTATAACAAGTGATGTACACATACAGTATCACTAGTTTTGTACACCATGTACCCTGTATCGTAAACAAGCGGTTGTAATTTGTAAACTCTCATCTCCGCTTAGGGTAAGTACTACTCATCCCTCACATTGCAACCGATACGCAAAGCGAAAGTATCAACTCGTAAAGTAAATTTTATCAAATGTACCGTATATTGTGCAAAAGTGGATTTCCTACATACCACGTGACCTTATGGTACATGCAAACATCATTAAACCATTTGATACAAATTGCTAAGTAACTTGGGTGTCTGCTCGTAAAGTAAATTTTATCAAATGTACCGTATATTGTGCAAAGTGGATTTCCTACATACCACGTGACCTTATGGTACATGCAAACATCATTAAACCATTTGATACAAATTACTAAGTAACTTTGTAGTGTAAATCTAGTAATGTACATAGCCACAGTTAATTGTCAAGTAAAGTGGGTTTACGACATACCACATGGTACGCGAAAAGCTGTACACAGTTTACAGTTTGATTCCAAAAATGCTACGAACGTTTTAGCCACAATATTTTGTGTATATTTATCGTAATATTTCATTTCTCAAAAGTCCAGTATAATAATTTAGACAGTTAAAATTTCATGTGTAAATTCAATTGCCAAGTTTAAAATTAAAATGTTTCAAAATGCGTTAAGCGTTAATAACCGTAACGAGATATTATTGTAAAATGAATAATCGTAACGTTATATTACTGTAAAAACTGATTTTTCAATATTCAAATTGAAAATGTCTAAAAATTTTCGTAAAACGGAAGTAACATTCCAAATTGTATATTCAATTCGTTAAATGTAAAGAATCAAAATTGTTCGTGAACCGGAAGTAACGTTCCAAATTATTGTAAGTATATTCAATTCGTTAAATGTAAAGAATCAAATTTGTTCATAAACCGGAAGTAACATTCCGAATGAAAATTCAATAAATGTAAACTAAATTGGAGTTAACTGATGACCTTTAATGTTAATGTAATTATTTGTTCAGTATTGATTCAGTTCGGATATGCTGAATCATCGTTAAGTGTAATTTTAATTTGTGAAAAATTAATTTCATTTCAAAAGTAATATTTTAACCCACAACTAATATAATCCGTAAATTATTATGTACCTACCTTCGTTACTCACCGTTTATATATTTTAGAATTGTAGGTAGGCCGAAAAATATATTATTCGCACGTGGATTGTTAATACAATGTAGAAGAATCGATTCAAATATCAACACGATTCGTAATTAATGGAAACTCAGTTCGAAAAATGATATTTTTAAGTTATAAAACTAATTTCAATTTTAAAAAAAACATTGTAGGTACAATTTGAAATAAATTCGTAACTATGTAGTGTTACTTCTCGGAATTGAAAATAAAATATATTTATTCATGGAAGCCGCTATGTAAACTTGAGCTTGTCTTTAACGTCACTTTGAAATCAAAAGCAATTCTTTTAAGATAACTTTTAGCACAGTAAACAGATAAAACTTTTAGCTTGAATAAGTACCGCTCGGCATCTCTGACAATTAACACACTAAGAAACCATATACTTTCCCTATGGTTCTAGTTAATTACGTAATAAGATGTAAAAGTGAAGGTAATAATAAAAAATAAATTAACCGAGCTCTATCAAAGGAAATTTTTACTCATCGAGCGTTAACTACATTATCGTTGTAATACTCGTTATCTCATCGAGCGTTAACAAGCACATACGTAAACTACCTACTTTCAAAAGAAAAAAAAAAAAAAAAAAAAAAATTACAGCTAAGAGGCAGTGCAATGCGTTTACCTCTGTTAAATTAATGTTGTTAACCCACATTTGTAAATTTTGTAAAGAAATGTTCAAAAACTTACAGTTTATCCTTTGATTACCAAACCAACTATGGGCGTCTTCTTCTTGAGCACTTCTGATATTATAGACCTACATGCGTGTGGTGATGGATAGGGTTTTAAGATGCAAACTAACAATATGTAATACACAGACTCGACCATTTATTAAGGAAGAAACACAATAACATATAAGATATATTAAATTAATTGCAATGTAACAATATAACAACAACTAGATCCATAACCACTCGCGACCAAGGTATAAAGATAGGTCTACTTTCTGTAACACTTGCTACTCAAGGCAAATCTGAGTATCGAATGGTTAAAGACTTTGAAGTTGTTATAATGTAAATTCCAAAGCAGTATTGTGACGTCATGCCATTAATGGCGGAAAACCACGCGTATAGACTACTTTGCCGCGCCACAGGTTCAGCGCCATCTGTAGTCAGCAAGCGGCACTAACATCGAGCGGCGCTGTCATCTAGCGGCGCTAACAACTCATTCAATATTTACTGAAATAAATGATGTTTACTGACACAAATGTAATGTTTCCAACAAATAAACGAATTATTATTTATTAACAATAAACTATAAGTACTCGTAAGCATAGAATTATAATATGACAATAACACATTCGGTAAAAATCTATATTATTACTAGCTGATGCCCGCGACTCCGTCGGCGTGGATTGAGGTGTTTTAGAGGTGTAAAAAATTGTGTATTCTCAGACCTAACGAATATACACAAAAAATTTCATGAGAATCGGTCAAGCCATTTCGAAGGAGTTTTGTTACAAACACTGTGATACGAGAATTTTATATATTAGATGTACCTTATGAACGAAATAATATCACAAGTAATAAGTTTACATGAGCATAAACCTATACCTACTCGCATTCTAGAACGTATTCTACACCAATTTAATTTAAAGCATTTATGCAAAACCAATTCCGTTTGCATGCAATTATATAGACTCTATGTAAATACAGCTTTTGAGACATACTTAAGATCTACAATTTGATTCCGTAGAGGGTAAGAGAAGTAGTAAATTTATTAAGTTATTGCCATTTGCCACATTTCTAGCTAGGGCACTAACCTACTAAGGTAAACTAGTATCTTTTACAAATGAGGTACCCCCATCGAGCATACAACTAATAGACTCCTCATATTATAGGGCGAACACTTTCAGACAACACATCAGACTTATAATAGGTCTTATATAATTCCACGCCCTTGTAACAAAACCTACCGAGTTATTTATATATTAATTAGAGTATATCGATAATTAATTATCGATAAATAATTATTAGGAGTTAGGACCCCATCCTATTTGATTTATGATTTTTTTGACCTTGAGTAGACCAATCAGCGTTTAGTACCCCGCGCCTGCTTACTTGAGTCATTTGACTGAATTGTTTGCATTACGAAAGCATAGTAATTAGGCGTCTATTGGTTGTGTGGTCGATGGGTACCCCCTAACTATTGAATTTTAGGTTTTAGTTTGGTTTGTATATAATTTCCCAAACTGACCCTAACGGGGATCGAACCCGGGACCACGTACCAATACCGTGTGGGTACCAATTTTGAATAAACATCCCTTGACTTTGACTTTGACTTTAGAACTCCCGCTTGAGAACAACAGCGCTCACCATTGCGCCAAGAAGGTCGTTAAAAACTTCCATCAAAAAAATCGCTCCACCCTTATGCCTATTACGTTAGCTATTAATTTCGTAGACGTGAGTTACATCGACAATCTGCGATGTGACCTCAAATGAAATTAACTTTGTCGTGGTTTGTCGTGGTCATAGTTTGTACGGAACCCGTCGGCTTGCGGTTACAGTACAGTTCAACTTTATTGCCATTTCATTAAAACATTATTTTCTTGTTTTAAAATATACTTACGGCCGTTTATGCCGCATATTTTGCATATTTTGACACTAAATCCAAACCGATAGGCTACTTCCCGTTGACCTAGAATCATGAAATTAAATAAAATAAGTCTAAATAAGGTCTCACAGCACAAGTATAGAAAAAAAACCGAAAATTGATATTAATTATCGGTTCCGTACTCATAGGGTGTCGAATTGTTTGTCAGGCGTTACCAGGCGACATAATGTAAGCCAGTTATTTCACAGCAATTACGTGTTGTTATGATATATTTGCTGTTATTTACTAAAATAATGTATATTATGTAGTAGTACGGAACACTCTTTTGACCGGTTTTCTTTCATATTAAATCATGAAAAACAGAAGTTCAACAAAAAAAGTGAAATTATTAAAATTGAAAATCATTGTCAACCTACACGGACTTCTCGCACGCACGAGTTCGTTGAACCAAACGCTCAGCTGTTGCGTACATATTCATCGCGACGCTAGTGTGTCGTGCGTTTATGTAGTTCTATGGATATGATGGACTATAGTAAAGCCAAAGATGTTAAATAAATAATACCGTATATACCATAAATTCCACTCAGGTACCTAATATGATACAAATTTTACGACACGCCAAAAATGTCTCTGTATATTCACCAGAAATTGCTTTATTTCTAACATCAATCACATAAAAAAAACAATAAAATCGCGAGCAATCAAGTAAAAGATACGGGCCGTTTCAGTCACGTAGGTACTTCACTTTCTTCTCTATGTAGCAATTTTCTGCATTGTTTCTCCCCAATTCTTAAATACATATCCTTTAGCATCAAGTCAAACAAAGAATTTCCTCAATTTATTTTTATCGCTTGGTGTACGAATAAACAGTAGGTAATACATATTATTATACTCGCCATACGTATCGTTAATGACGTATAACGTAACAGATTCTAAGTGTCCTTGTAAGGTAAAATTCTGAATATGATAGCACCACATGAAAACATAATCATCTATTGATTTTACTGTTGGAATTTATTAAATAAAAAACGTTACTATCTTCATTTTCATGAGTCAACTGATCGCTATCACGTCCAACGATATTTGACTATAAATAAGACAATTAAATGCTATAACACTATCGTTATAATAATTAAAATACTGAGTCTAAGGTTAGGTTTTTTCGATAATATTATTTACTATACTTTTAAATTATTAATTATTTATTTATTATACTTTTTTGTTTGTTGCACACGAAGGGCTCCCTAACATCGTATAAGATTTAATACTGTATACTTTTCTTATCGCGGAAATAGAAATACACACTGTAAAAATTCAAATTATCTTGTCGGTTCATACAGCCCGCTCATAGACAGACGGATAGACAGCGGAAGCGTGATGGGGTTCCGTTGGCACTCTTTGAGTACAGAACCATAAAAAAAATCTATATCGATAACTAGCTTTTGCCCGCAGCTACCCTACGTTAAGTTCGATTTTCATACAAATTTCTAACACCTATTTTACCCCTTTAATGATTCAATTTTCAAAAATCCTTTCTTAGCGTATGCCTACGTCATAATAGCTATCTGTGTGGCAAATTTCAGCCCGATCCGTTCAGTGGTTTGAGCTGTGCGTTGTTATAGCAGTCAGTATCCATACTAAAATGCGAAAGTGCCTGTCTGTCTGTCTGTCTATCTGCTACGCTTTCACGGCTTACTTATGCTTTCATCTGTTCATCCGATTGTGATGTAATTTGGTACAGGGATAGGTTGTATACCTGGGAAGGACATATGATTTTTATCTCGGAAAATTCAAGAGTTCCCGCGGGAATCAAAAACTTTAATCCACGCGGACGAAGTCGCGGGAATCATCTAGTCATTTATATATTTTGGAAGAGTCAATTAACCTTGTTTTCACACCAGTACCAGCGCAAGCTATTTAAAGATAAACGAGTCCACCCAAATCCAATTAAAGAAAAAAATAACTCCAGTTAAGGGATATTTATGTTTAACTGTAAAAAGAAACTCCAGTGAAAGTGGGAAGACTGAGAGCGCATAAATCAGTGCCAACTGCCTCATGAGCGTCGCCGTCGCGCCAGCAGCCAGCATCACACTCAACACTTTGAAACTCCTCCACGGACTCCATCATTTTTGTTCCAACTTTGGTTTGTAGTTACTTTTTTTATGTTTTCATATTTTAGTTTTTTAATTTAGCTGTACATATCTTTTTCGTTTCGTTTTAATGTCTTCTTTTTTGTTTTGTTCATGTATAATTCGACGCACAGCTACTGGACGGATCGAGCTGAAATTTGACATGATTAGCTATCATGTCAAATTTCAGCTCTTATGACGTAGAGATCCGCTAAAAATAGATTTTTGAAAATTAACTACCTAAGGGGGTAAAATAGGTGCTTAAAATTTGTTAAGTCCATGCCGATGAAGTCGTGGGCAAAAGCTAGTTAAAATATTATAACAAGCTTTTGCCCGCGACTTACACCATACTATATTATATTAAATAGAAAGTTAACACGTGGTTAAATAATTTATGTCAGCAGCTATTTTTCAAGGTCGAAAAGTCAGCCCCCAACAAGTGTCAGTGACATGTCGGCACGTCTGTAGACGCTTAAGACAGAAAGAAAGTTAACTTTAACCAAATGTAAATGTATTCAGAGTAACGCGAAGTACACCAATGAAGTGTGATGGCCTGTGACAGGAGCACGTCATACCTCACTAGCTGATGCTCGCGACTTCGTCCGCGTGGATTGAGATTTTTTGGTTCCCGCGGGAAATGTGTTATTCCAGAGTCCAGACTATAATCCATCTCTGTGCCAAATTTCATCCAGATCCGTGCAGCCGTTCTGGCATGACATCCACAAAGCAGAATTGGGATTTACAATTTCTGAATTTTCTCTGGTCTGGTCTGCTGGGAGGCTTCGGCCGTGGCTAGTAACACCCTACCGGCAAAGACGTACCGGCAAGCGATTAAGCGTTCCGGTATGATGCCGTATAGAAACCGACTATAGGGGTATAGGTTCAATATAAGTGCCATACCTCTAACAGGTTAGCCCGCTATCATCTTAGACTGCGTTATCACTTACCATCAGGTAAGATGTTTTAAATATATAGGCTAGCGATTGGCTGCAATCAGACTTGCTTGCAAGTGGTGATACACCCTAAAGTGGAGCACGCTTGCCTAGAAGATGCCTATTCACTCTTGATTTGAAGGTGCCGATATTAAAAGAGGAGGGGAAAACGGAAGCCGGCAGGGTATTCCATATCATAGCGGTTTGAATTACAATTAGAAACGAGGAAGCAAATCGCTTCGTGCGAGCCCGCGGAATTTTGACTGCGTAATGGTGCAGAACTTGGGAGATCGCAGTAAAGGGCTAACTAGTGGTATAAAATAAAAATGAATTGAGATATGGAATGCCCTTCCTGCTTCCTCTTTTAATATAGATACCTTCAAATCAAGAGTCAATAAGCATCTTCTAGGCAAGCGCGCTCCACCTTAGGCTGCATCACCTTGCAAGCAAGTATGATTGCAGCCAAGCGCTAGCCTATATACCTATTTTAAAAAAAAAGGATAATTGAGAAAGGAGAAATGGCACACGTCGATCGCTCCGCGTGCGGAGTGTACGCAGATGGCTGTTCCGCGTGAACGAGCGCCTAATCCGGCTGATTTATGTGCGCCGCCATGATGGATGCCCCAGCCTCCAACTGCGATCCGCGCCCACTGTACGGTGATATACGACCCGTTTTTGACGTTTACCTATTTCTGATAGCACTATCTTATCATTTACTAAATGGTACTCGCAATTCCTTCCGCATGCGGACAGAAGTTTTTGGAAATTCCGTGGAAACACTTTAATTTTCCGAGATCAAAGCTCAAGGTCAGTCTCCAGAGCGAAGCTATCTTTATAGCTAATTTAATTAAGTAACCGAGTTTCTTGATGGTTGTTCTCGGTAGGAATGGCATTCCGAACCAGTGGTAGATTCACTTGACGATTCAAAAGTACTTGTAAAAGTTTATTTGAATAAAAAACATTTGAATTTGAATTTGAATTAAGGTTCTTGTGGATTATATTAATTATGATTGATTGATTAAGGATTTGAATATTGTTAGTATTAATTTCCTAATTCTTTTTGCACGTCAGCATTGACGAAACATGAATAATTTATGTTTCTATAGTAAATAAACGATTGGTTGATTGATCTCTGCACCAAATGTCGTTAAAATCGGCCAAACGAGTAGATGCGTGTAGAGTCAATACCAACAGACAGACTGTTTATGCTTAGTTGTGTCTATCCTTCAAATTAGATAACGTAATTTCAGGCTGATTTGTGCGCGAGTCCCCGAGTCCCTAACTAACTAGCCTAACCTATTTGAGGCGACTGCTATTTTCAAACGAATAGGGTTTTTGCTACAATAAAGCCATTTATTTGTTCCTTATATTTTGTAGCTGTAGAATATAGATCCAATGAGATATAAGACCAGCGTTTAGGAGATATTAGGAGATACTAGCGGCTGCCCGCGTACTCTTTAATTTTCCGGGATAAAAAGTAGCCTATGTGTTATTCCAGACTTCTATCTCTGTACCGAATTTCAGCCAGATCCGTCAGCCGTTCTCGCGTTTTGCATTAAAAAAAATTGACCTCGATACGAAACAATCTAAATAGGACCGTCTCGTCGGCCTAAAAATAATAATATTGGAAGTGTTTGCGTCACCCAATACTAGTTACCAGCAAAGATGTCAAGACGCGCTCCCGAGGCGGCGCGGGCGGGGACGCTCAATATTGACACGGGATCCCTTCTCACGTCGCTGTCATGTCACACACATACCCACACAGTCTATACACGTGGCTAAAACGCGCACTGCCAAATATTTTTTCTAATAATAACAAAAATAATAATAGAAAATTCAAGAGTTCCCCCGGGAACCAAAAAGCCTGCCTTGCGGGAGCCTGGTAGCCTGGTAGCCTGGTGGGAGGCTTCGGCCGTGGCTAGTTACCACCCTACCGGCAAATACGTCGTGCAGCCAAGCGATTAAGCGTTACGGTACGATGCCGTGAAATGAAATGAAATGATTTATTTATTTCACGTATAGGACAACTGATGTCACTTATGAAACGTTAAGACTCTACCACCGGTTCGGAAAGATGATTTTACTGAGAAGAGCCGGCAAGAAACTCAGCAGTTGCTCTTTTCTCAAAAAAGAAAAGGTTGTAAGTAGACAATACAACACATAAGACGTGTAGAAACGTGTAGAAACCGAATAGGGGTATGGGTTTAATTTAACTGCCATGTCCCTGACAGGTTAGCCCGCTACCAACTTAGACTGCATCGTTACTTACCATCAGGTGAGATAGCCGTCAAGGGCTAACTTGTAGTGGATAAAAAAGAACCAAAAAACCTCATTCTACGCGGACAAAATCGCGGGCATTCGTTAGTAAAACATAATAGCATCCGCAGTATAAACAATGGATGCTGTTTTCCACGAAGCAAGTAGGTATTTATTGATGCAGATAAATTGAGATCGAGTGCAGAAAGCTCCTGGACCCGCGGGACCGCGTCGATGGCGAGACTTTCCAACACAGCCACGATGATTCGTTCGCATTTTAGGTATAATATAATCAGATCAACTTTTGCAATCTGATTATTGGAGTTCGTTAAGAATTGAACATAGATATTGGTACTTAATCTTTAATGTTTCACTGGATGATGCCCGCGACTTCGTCAGCGTGGATTAATTCCCGGGAGAACTTCTTAATTTTCCGGTTAAAATCCTTCCCCGGGATGTAGCCTACCGGTATACCAAATTTCATCAAAATGGGTTGAAAACATGTGCCGTTAAAGTGTAGCATAGCAGTGAAATTTAGCACAAAGATAGATTATGGTCTGGAATAACACATGGGCTACTTTTTATCCCGGAAAATTTATTATAAAAACAAGATGCAGACCGCGATTAAATACTGAGGAGATTGTTCCTGAAGTGAATTCCGTGGTGTTGGCCATGGGAAGCGCTAGGTTCACTTCCTGGCGCGGTCAAGTTGGGAATGAATGCCAACAAGTAATAAACTGCCCCTGTATGCTACCGACAAAAATAAATACAAGCCCATATCCATCTCACAGTGCGTCACTACTGACCAAGACACATATCAGTCGATTTGTAAACTAAAAAAAATAACACGAAAATTGTAAATGGAAACCAAAGTATTGAAACAAGTCAATTGAAAGTAACCATTACTCCTGATCTGGAAGTGCACACGAATGCATGCGATGCGCTTTCCGCATTATACTCGTACCTAATGCATGGAAATGCTTCGGAGGAGAGCTCGGGCCCGCGAGCTTTCAGGATTTATCGACGCCTTTGTTCCGCCACACCTGTGAATGCATTACCCGGACTGTAAATAGCTTCAGGTAGAATGAAACTATGAAATCTTATTTATCCATAGTACTAAATCTATATATATAAAATTCAAAGTCCTGACTGACTGACTGACTGACTGACTTATATATCAACGCACAGCCTAAACCACTGGGGTTAGAGACTTGTAATTTTGACAGTAGCTTCCTTTTGTGACGTTGGCGCTCACTAAGGAAGGATTTTTCAAAATTCCACCCCTAAGGGGGTGAAATAGGGGTTGAAAGTTTGTATGAAAGTCCGTTATTTCTCAAGTTATATCCATCGGACAACGGAGCATTTTAAGTAGGTAGGTAGGTAGGTAGGTATCATTATCACCGCGATAAAAACGAGCGAAGTACTCTCTTCGCGTAAATGGCGCTTAAAAGTTATTAATTGAACCGTAATGATCGTCGCAGCAATGGTCCAAGTTCAGACAGCTTCCCCTCCATTGTATCTGACATAATGCCGGCCGAAATATTAAATACGCCCTCTGCCCGGCTGAAGGCGCGGCTTTCGGATGCGCTCAGCTGGAAGCGGGCAAGTTATGCCAATTAAGAAACTTCCTTCATCTTCTTTTTTTTTTTAATCTACTACAAGTTAGTACAAAAAACTAAAAATCACGAAAAGGCTATCAACCACCTGTCTCCAGAGGATCCTTGATTATTTCGGCCACATTGCCAGAAGGGAGGGACACAATCTTGAAAAGATTGTCATTACTGGCAAAGTGGACGGCAAGAGACCTCAGGGACGTTGCCCGCTGCCCGATGCGTTGGTCAGATCAAATCCGCACCGCTCTCGATAGCAAGGTCCACGAAGCCCTGCATGTCGCAAAAAACAGAGCAACATGGCGCGACATCGTCCACAGAAGAATCATCGGTGGAAGGGGTCACGACCCTCAGTAATGGGGAATACGACGCAAGGAGGAGACTACAAGTTAGCCCTTGACTGCGATCTTATCTGATGGTAAGTGATGATTCAGTCTAAGATGGTGGCGGGCTAACCTGTTAGGGGCATGCCAGTTATATACCCCTAATCGGTTTCTAGTTCCACACGGTGTCGGAACGTTAAATCGCTTAGTGGCACGTCTTTGCCGGTAGGGTGGTAAATAGCCACGGCTGAAGCCTCCCACCAAACCAGACCAGGGAAAATTCAGAAATTGTAAATTCCCAAATTGACGCTACCGGGAATCGAACAAGGGACCTCTCACTCAAGGAGAGATGGTCAACTCAAATTTCACAAACTATCTACGGTATTGCTCTTCCTCTCATTGGCCGTGACGAGAGGATGCTTGGAATTACGAGCACATTTTACGCGCTCTATGAATTTAATAGCTCATTAAAACCAGAGCAATATACGAGTGCGCTGTGAGCTTGGGGATGTTCGCGAAGCCGCACAAATTACCGCACACTCGGGCGGATCACAGTAGCAAACGCATGCCGCAGCGGTTTTGTTGACGCACCGTCAAACCGCACGATCGTAGTCTATTTAGTGAAAGCTGAGAGTCGGATTTTTAGATGCTGGCAGCACTGGTGAGTATCAAACTCAAGATTAAGCAAAAAAATATTATGGGGATATCCGATCTAATTGTAATCTTTTATCCGCCGTTTTCTCTCTCAACTTTCACTAGACAGGCTATTCGTCAGTATCCAAGACTGCGTGTAAGCGTGTATAAAGAACTCGCCAACAAACTATGTGTGTAGTTTGGCGAGATACAATTGTATTGTATTATTGTTTGTGCATATTATAAAATAATAAATTAAAAAAAAAAAAAAAAAAAAGATTCAAGCATAATTTAAGTGCAACTCATCACTCCACCATACCACAAGCAGGCGTTGTCACACTGGGGGCTTGCTACCATCGCTAAAAGCACTATTAGTTAAATATATTATTGTTCACGCTCTTGTTTCAGTATAATCCGTATTTTAAGGATTATATTTTTATTGCTAGAGGTTTTTAAGTGTAAATGCTTCAAGTAAGAAATCGTCCTCCGCTTGACCGCGCAACGCCGCGGCGTGCGATGTCGTGTGTTACCTGCCTTACCGTAGAGTTGCCGTCAGATGCGAACATCGGACTGTTTTATTACCGCGAATTAAAAGCCGAGCTTAAAACCAAAGATATGCTCAACCAAAGATAGCTCAGGAGTTGTCTCATATTATGGTGGCAAGATCGATCGCAACGTTTTTTTTTATCCACTACAAGTTAGCCCTTGACAGCGATCTCACCTGATCGTAAGTGATGATGCAGTCTAAGATGGTAGCGGGTATACTTATATAACTCCCATGCCCCTAACAGGTTAGCCCGCTACCATCTTTGACTGCAACTGTCGCCCTGTTGATACGAGTCACCCGCTGTCCTAGGTGAACGCGCGGCAACGCGACGCGATGCGACGCAACGCGACAATATAAAACAGTAGCTGACCCTTCACGTGGCCTACGTTGTCGCGTAGATACGTCTGTAATTTACGTGATACGACTCCATAGAAAATGACAAACTTGTCTACGCGACAATGTAGGCCACATGAAGTCTTTTTTTTTAATATAATAGGCTATAGCGCTTGGCTGCAATCAACTAAGAATTGTCGATCAAATCGTAAAAGTTCGGCGTCAAAGTAAAATAAACCATAACAGCATTGAATTAAAGCTTAATTTCGTGTACCCATTCTCATACGTTTAGGGTATCCATTTTCTACGGCGTCGTATCGCGTCGCGCCGTATCGCGTCGCTTCTGTCTATCACCCAGCGGGTGAAACATCTAAACAATGCATTAATTAATTATTATAGAAGTCAATTGTTATAAATCTGCCCAATCAAAAATTACATTATCTATCTTCATTAACTAGTAAGTTAATACCTAGATCTTAAAATAATATTGTAGGTACTTACTTAGTCGATTGCAACAAATAGCAATACAGAATAGTACACAGATAAGTAACTAAATTAAAAGTATCTAAATTAATAGGGCTTTGAAATTTGTATGAAAATCGAAACTAACTTTTTATTTTTATTTTTTATTTAGCAGTTCTGAGAAGTCCCTTTAAAAAGAACATAGGGGCTGTTTTTGTTTCAGACATTCCGCAAGAGGATCAAACCCGACCACGCGAACGTTTATGTAAAACTAGAGGACGCCCGCGACTTCGTTCGCGTGGCATAAGTTTTTTAATTCTCACAGGCACTCCTTCATTTCCGGGATAAAAAGAAGCCTATGTCACTCTCCAGATCCTCACCTATACCTACCCATGCAAAAAATCACATCGATCCGTTGCTCTGTTGCGGCGTGATTGAAGGACAAACTCTCTTTTTAACGTCCTTGGGGATAGAAATTTCCAAACTGTGGAATACGTATTTCATAATTTTAAATCGGAAGCCCAAATACCAAGTTTCAGGGCTATAACTTGTGAAATGAAAGACTTTTATACCAATTTTCATCCCCTATTTCACCCCTTTGGGGGTCGAATTTTCAAAAACTGTGAAACACGTATTTCTTCATTTTTAACCCGCAGCTCATATACCAAGTTCCATGGCTTTAGCTTGAGAAATGAAGGACTTTCATATAAACTTTAAACCCCTATTTTACCCCCTTGGGGGTGGAATTTTGAAAAACTGTGAAACACGTATTTCTTTATTTTTAACTGGTAGCCTATTTACCAAGTTTTATGGATATAACTTGAGAAATGACGGACTTTCATACAAACTTTAACCCCTTATTTCACCCCCGTAGGGGTAGAATTTTGAGAAATCCTTTCTTAGTGAGCGCCTACGTCACAAAAGGAACCTACTGACAAAATTTCAAGTTTCTAACTCCAGCGATTTAGGCTGTGCGTTGATATATAAGTCAGTCAGTCAGGACTTTGAATTTTATATATATAGATAATAAGCGTAAGTATAATACATAGATATAATAATAATTAAGTAAAGGAAAATTGTATTACGCTATTTTCAAGAAAGATATAAGAAAAGTTGAGTACTTTATCATAAAAGTTCAAAATCGTGTTAAAATGTAGGCAGTCCTAGAAAATAATACTAATGGGTTCACTAATTTATTCCATTAGGTACTGAAATTTCATTGAAGTTTTTTGAGATAATTCTAAATTTTGAATAGCTCTCCCTTTTAGGCAAATAATATTATTATGAGACCTGAATTTGTAATGGAGTACAATTTATTCTAACGCAGTGTACCTACTTAAACGTATATTATTTTAATGTTCATTGAGAAAATAATTTGTTTTCGTTTTATGAAAGGAGCAATGTGGGTGGATTGCGCCTTCTTTTTTTAACAAGGCTCTTATAAACGTTTATCTCTGACATACGTTTGAAATTGATACGTTTGCTTATATCAAATTGTAATTAAAACTTAACTATAAAATAAATCTTTAATATATAAAAGGAAACTCAGAAAGTATATAAAGGACTGCCTCTTTGGTCTAGTGGTTGGCATATTCGACTGCGGCCGACGAGGTCCCGGGTTCGAGTCCCGGGTCGGGCCATACTTGAGTACTGGGTTTTTCTGACTAGAAATTCTCGGTACTAGCCCGGAGTTAGGAAGTTGATGGTGTTTCACCCCCGTGCCTCTGAGAGCACGTTAAGCCGTCGATCTCGGTTATTATCACTAACATGATAATAGTCGTTAAAGCCCGCCAACCCGCTAATGCGGGTTGGCGAGCTGCCACCACCACCCACTACGCTGCTCCAATGAGCAGCGTGGTGGGTCTCAGTGCACAGCCTGTAACTAACCTTACGTGGCCCCTAGAATCTATACCTTACTCTACCTATAAAATTCAATGTCTCTCTAAAATGGCACGTGAATCATCCAGCAGTAAGACCCTTATAATGTTGTGTCCATAATAAACCAAGATCTTTTAGAGTTTCGGAAGCTTCGAGTTCAACCATCCCAACGACTTGCTTATATACCGATCTATAGTGACGTGTTCAAGTTTTAAATAATGTATAAACGCTTTCAAGTATTGATTTAATGTAAAGTAAATGGTGATTGGTAGCTCCACCCCGCTCACCAATGATAGGCTTCTTCCCTCTCTTGGTATCCAAGAGGCATTAGTCATCGACTAATAGGTCTCAATAAGTATAACAAAAGGCAGCAGCCTCCCCTCCTTAAACCACTAGGCCACCATTTGGGGAAATAGCGCGGACGTATGCAAGCATACTTTAATTTAGTTAAATACAACGCGGAAACCACCATGGGTAGTAGGACGTCGTTTGTACGTTACATAGGTTGTGAGCCAATGTGACGCAGCATAGGTCGTGAATCTATGCATTTACAAGTAACATAGGTTGTGAATCTATGGAACCGTAAATAGTATAGTAGCACAGGTTGTGAATCCATGCAACTATGAATAAGTGTCGAGGCTGAGTCAGGCGTAGTGCAAAACATAGCTAGATATTCGGTATCTCACGCGTGATCCAACCTTCGGTAATAATAAACAGCGTCCTATCAACCATGGTTAGTTGTCGTTCGAATGTAACGATAGTTACGGGTTTACATAATGTAAGCATAAGTAATCGCATGGCAGAGCTAGGTGTACTGCAGAACATAGTAATGCACATGAAGTACATTGCGCACAGAGAGCAAGCTCTCTGGTTCAACAACAAACCAATCCCACCCAAACGTCCAACTAGGTAGACATCAAGACAGAACCAGCCGTGCTGAGGCATCGCCGAAGCGATATAACCTACGCTCCGCAGCCCCAACCCAACCAGCGATGATTATATGTAGGTAATATACGTGTAAATATGTTGTATTAAAATATGTATATAAATCCACCATAAGCGGATCAAATATCGTTGGAAGCCTCCAACGACATTATGCGTTCGAACGAGCGACGGACATCGTGACACATACTGCACGCACCATTACACGAACAGCGAATCCACTTTGCTCAGCATCAGCCCGAGAACGAGCGGTGGACATCGTGACACATACTGCACGCATTAAGCAAACACCACAGCAGTGCACCATCACATAGTAACACAAGCTACCAGACTATACTTTCGCATCGTCGTCGCTAGTTCGGCGACCAGTCCGTTTGTCGGAAATCTTTCTAGCATGGACCGAGATCGCTCCTCCACTATATATACTATATTTTATTCTCTAATATTGTTTTAAATATATATATTTTGACTGAAAGGTACGAATCGTCACAAGCCTGGGCACAGCCAAACCACTGATGATGCAGACATCCGCAAAAAAGAATTTTTGAAAATTTTTCCCCTAAAGGTGTAAAATAGGGGTATAAGATTTGTGTAGTACACGCGGATGAAGTCTCGGGCAAAAGCTAGTTGAAATCGTTAAATCGGAATCCACCACAGAGAGGCATAGTGCTCATGACGCTGGTAGCATGGCCCCTTTGTACTGTACGGGAGCAGGTGATGTGGCTTGACCGTAACAATAGGATGAAAATCCTCCGAGCGGGTGTTGTGCTCGGGGACCACTGGTCCGACCGTTCATCTTTGGAGGTCGTATATATAGCGTAATTCTGAGAAAACTTCGTAAGCGTGAGTTGGGCTCTTCGTGTTCGCGTCCATCGTACTAGTAATGCCATCTATTGGATTATGTGCGGACTGCAAAGACCGCCACTGGATGGCATAACTTATTTTTTGGCCAAGAAGCCAGCTCTTCCTTGATCTCCGTTAGACTAGAGTCAGACTATCATTTCCTTGAAAGTATGAAAGTTTATCTAAAAGCGCTCAAGCCCCTGGGTTCCATGACCAGGGTTTCCACCCCACCAAGTGCTTTACTATAATAATACTAGATTATGCCCGCGACTTCACCCGCGTGGATTAAGTTTATTTGATTCCCGCGGGAACTCTTTAATTTTACAGGATAAAAGTAACCTATGTCATTCCTTGGGATATAACCTACCTCTATAACAAATTTCAGCAAAATTAATTGAAAAGATGAGCCGGGAAAGCGTAGCAGACAGATAGACAGACAGACAGACATACTTTCGTATTTATAATATTAAGTATGGATATAGTATCGATATGGATTTGTAAGTCACTCAATGCTGTTTACTTTTAAACAGCCGTAAAATAAAAGCTATAGTTTTCTTAAAAAAGCAATAAAAACCCGGCGAGTCGCGTTGAAGTTAGGGATAAAAGTTTCATTTAAACTACTCCAAGCGTTGAATACTCTAACTTGGCAATATTTTTTTCCCTATAAGCTGCTTTGAGAACTTCCAAGAAACGAGAGTCTGTTAAATAACGTTGAAAATAATTATTACAGTTTCAATAAGTTTAAAAGTTGTTCGGCTCACTGGTTCCTACAGAAAACTGTTTTATATTTTAATCGATGATTTCATAATAGGTTTATTTGTTTTATCACTAGAAAATAAAGGCCAAAGGGTGAATTAATGCGTCAAAGATGTAATGAGTTATCTTCATGAAACAATATCAATACTAATGTTTTTATGCGATAGTGTGTCTGTCTGCTACGCTTTAACGGCCCATCTTTTCAACCGATTTTGATGAAATTTGGTACAGAGATTGGTCGCATCCCGGGGAAGGACATAGGTTACTTATAATCCCGGAAAATTAGATAAGGAGTTCCCACCGGAACTTTGGTCGAGTAGCTAATAAGTTGATGAATAATGTGATAATGGTCAAATACAATTATAATGCTCCCAACATCAAGCAGTAGTAAATCATGCATCCGATTAGGGGTATGGGTTTAATATAACTGCCGTACCCCTAACAGGTTACCGTTACAGGTTACGCCCGCTACCATCTTAGGTTGCATCATCACTTATCGAGTGAGATCTCAGTCAAGGGCTAACTTGTGGTGGGATAAAAAAAGTTGTGATAACTCATGGCGGCCGGGGCACGTTTAACATAATATTATTTTAATAATGAGAGCGGCCTTAAATCCTTTCAGCCGAGTATGACTCTTCATTAGGCTTCATTAACTCGCGACGGCGGCATAGTGTAGCTGATACCAGTATGCTCTTTGCTACTCTTAATATTGAAATCTTGAAATACAAAAAGTTACAGAAAATTGGTATTTAATATATAGTAGCTAATTGATATTATAGATGTTCAATTAATTATGAGAAACTTATGTACACATTCGCAAACAGCGGTGAACCGTGACACGTCAAAGTACCAATGTTTATTCAAAATTTACATAGTGCACTTTTTGACGTCAAGTACCTACACAAGACGTGATGATGATAATTAACGACGGTATCTTCAAACTAGAGCTACGAGGGTTCCAAACGCGCCCCTGATCTGGGAAGAGCCTTCGACAAACTCAGCCGGTTTTTAACCGACTTCCAAAACTTCTTCCGCTCCGACTTCCGTTTTCTTTTTTATTATCACCATCTCACAATAAAATCAAATAAATATTATAAATGCGAAAGTTTGGATGGATGGATGTATGTATGTATGGATGTATGTTTGTTACTCAATCACGCTCCAACGGATGAACGGATCTGGATGAAATTTGGCACAGAGATAGATTATAGTCTGGAATAGCACATAGGCTACTTTTTATCCCGGAAAATTAAAGAGTTCCCGCGGGAACCGAAAAACCTCAATCCACGCGGACGAAGTCGCGGGCATCAGCTAGTATATATTAATCAGAATATTTAGCCACTGGAAAAATTCATTCCCATACTTTTTATCGTTTAAATAGTCATTTACTTTTATATTTTATTACTTTACATTTAATTTGTAAAGCGTGTATCCCCCCAGGCGCCGGCTCTGCGCGGTATCGAAAGATTGATGAGCCCCTACATACACGACGATATTTGTATTCCATTTCGAAGTTTATCGTTTTAGTAAGACATTCATTTCAAGATATTAATATTATAAATGCGAAAGTGTGTCTGTCTGTCTATCTGCCTGTCTGTCTTTCTGTCTGCTACGCGTTAACGGTCCATCTTTTTAACCGATTTTGACGAAATTTTGTATAGAGGTAGGTTACCTCTCGGGGAAGGATATAGGCTATGCCGGAAAATTAAGGAATTCCCCGAATCATCTTGTTTTAGGGACATCATAGTACGTGAGATAAAACAATCATTTTGAAATAATACTGCTTTACGATGGTAGTCACCCCTCTAGTGGAAAGGCATGCAATGGATTTGCTTTGTTTGAGCGGCAGACATGCTGTAACACGAGTTACTCCACTGTGTCGTGGATCTATAGCGGCTTCAGCATCGGCGCTCAGTTTTTAACGACGAAGTAATAAGATGAAGCGCGTAATCCCTCCAGCCGCCAGCTCCGCGCGGCGGCGGGGGGTTGATGAGCCCCTACCTACACGACGACGATTGATGAGCTGAGATGAGATGAGATGACAGTATTCTATTTTGAAGCTAATAGTTTTATTAAGACTTTCATTGCAAGGCAAGATTAGTAAGCCCCGCGATGATATTGTTTTATTGATCTGACTGTAAAGCTTTGAAGCTTTATTAAGTTAGAACGGGATAGATTCCCGCTTTTATACATCTATCTTTCGCTCTCATATTGCTGTCTATTTACAATCTTAACCTTAGCCATTAACCATACAACAAGACAGTGGGACGAACGCACTTTCAGAAAAATGCAGCTATCGTGATTTTACTAATTTCGTCGAAAACCTCCAGGCAGAATTTGTAGAATGAAGTAAGTAAATTAATAAGCGTTTAATGATTTGTAGGGTAAAACTACATCTTTGGGTAAGACACGTTCCTAAATAACTCTTACACGCAAAACTTGACTCGATTCGTTGGGTCTTAAACGCATAAAATTTTGCGCAATAGAATCAGGAGCGTATTAAAAAAGGCAACTTATACTTATTATCAAAAGCTATTCATTAAACGGCAATAATTTACCTAACAGTTTGGATAATAAAGTTAGGCATGAATGTTATGTCAGTGTTAAATATTTGATGAACGGATTAATGTAAATCGGAATCAAAATGAACATCCATAAATCATATTCAGCGTTATTTGCTCCAAATCAACAAATGAATATGTAATCATCAGTTCTATTTGTGGCTTAACAAGCATATTGTATAGTTAATATAATATTTAGATCGGGGTATGAAACTGGGTAAGAGGGTTGAGAGGCGCGGTTGTGACTGCTAATATCACTAGATTAGGGTGCCTGTCCGTGACTATAGATGATTAATAATTTGTCAGTAAAAACCTCCCCTTCGAAAGTAAAGCTTTGTTTTAGACCAACTTTGGTATAATCATATAAATGGTTATTGTGAGACAACCTTAAAAGATAGATACTCGTAAATGTATCGGTTACTTTTTTTTGAACTTTTTGAGAACAACAATTCCACAATACATTGTTTTCGTGTAACTTTTAACAATATAACAAGAACACGAATACTTTTTTCGTGCTTTAACTATTTACGCAGCGCACGCCGCGGAAGCTCTCAGATAGGACGATTTTTCCGACTGAATTCACATTATTGCAGTTTTCGTAGATTTTACAAATAAAATATAGTTGCTCTCTGATAAAGTAGCTTTCTTTATGTGAAATAATGTTTAAAAGTCGGTTGAGTAGTTTTTGAGTTTATACAAACAAACTATCAAACAAACCATTTCTTTTTATCATATTAGGTTTAGATGTTCCTATTAAATTAAATAGATGGAAGCAGTTTTCTTAGGGTATCTAAAAATCCGGTTTTAATAATAGGAGTAATTCCTTGATCGTTGCGCGTTCGACTCGATTGAAACTCTGGGAGTGCTTCAAATTCAACTCTTAGGTTCTTTGCCATGGAGGAAACGAAAAGGCTAAATTATTTAACCAATCAATTTCGGTCACCCATCTAGTTACCGACTTGGTTCAACGTTGCTTAACAATTGCAATTGAATCTTGTTCATGAGCACAATAAGACAGCTGTCTAGTTCAGTGTAGTGTACTTAGGCTGGGTGATTCATTGAAAGGGCCACGAGAACACCTCAGCAATGCATACGAGAGAAATACGGGATTAGGTTTTTATAGTAGCCAGACAGGAAAAATCTGGAATTCATACGACGAATTACTGACGCATCCAAAGAATTTTTATATCCACGTTACGTCCTTACTGCGTCCACTGTTTTTGTACTTTTCTGTATGCACATAGTGGCATGGGATTCAGCAGTTATACATCATATTGTGAATCCCCTTTTATGGGCTTTTTCGGGGATGAAACATAAAGAAACGTCAAGTTCAAGGAAAAGGATATTCTTAAGTATTATAGATTCAACTAACGACGGGACTTTTTAAATCAATGTTGTTAATAAAATTAACGGCAGTAATAAAAGAACAGCTCGGATCTCTGTTTCCCTATTCGGATATAATCTTCTGGAAGATTTCAGCCTCTCGGCCCGGAAGGTCTACATTTTTCATTTTAATATTGGGTACTTATGTTTTTTTATTGGAGGAACCTTTATTATAATAGAGAACCCAATTTTTTTGTAAGTATATCTGTTTACGCATGACGCTGAAACTATCATACTAATATTATAAATGCGAAAGTGTGTTTGTTTGTTGGTTTGTCCTTTAATCACGCCGCAAAAGAGCATCAGCGTGATGATTTTTTGCACGGGTATAGTTAACTGGAGAGTGACAAAGGGTACTTTTATTCCTGGAAAATTAAAGAGAGAGAGAATAAAAAAACCTATTCCACGCGGACGAAGCCGCAGGCATCAGCTAGTTGCTTAATAAAAGTAATGCCCGTACTAAAGTTGGGCCAATAGTATTGAAGAATGGAATCTGCAATTCCTTAAACAAACTATTATTGAAGTGAAAACTTCTTTAGCCGCGTTGACCGGGTAAACTTGTGGATTCGCGTCACCGACACTTCGCGTTGCTACGAAGACAAAAGGTCAAAAATATACTACATTCGTAATTAAACTTGAATGCCTTAGTTTTAAGGTTAAATTTAACTAGCTGATGCCCGCGACTTCGTCCGCGTGCTTTAAGTTTTATTTATTCCCGCGGGAACTCCTCAATTTTCCGGGATAAAAAGTAGCATATGTCACTCTATACCCATGCCAAAAATCACGTCCATCCCGATTCGTTCGTCGACGTTCGTGTATCACGAACTTTTATACAAACTTGCAACCCCCCTTTGGGGTTGGAATTTTCAAAAAACCTTTCTTATCGGATGCCTACGTTATACTTAATAGCTACCTGAGTGCAAAATTTCAGCCCGATCCGACCAGTGGTTTGCCTTTATATTTAGACTAGAGGATGCCTTTGCCTTTATATATTTAGACTAGAGGATGCTCGCGACTTCGTTCGCGTGACATAAGTTTTTAATTCCCACACGCACTCCTTAATTTTCCGGGATAAAAAGAAGCCTATGTCACTCTCCAAGTCCTCAACTAAGTATACCCATGCAAAACGTTGATCCGTTGCTCTATTTCGGCGTGATTAAAGGATAAACTCTCCATTTGACGTCCTTGGGGATAGAATTTTCAACTGTGAATCACATATTTTTCATTTCAGACCGAAATCCCAAACTCCAAGTTCCATGGCTACAGCTTGAAAAATGACGGACTTTCCTACAAACTTTCAACCCCTGTTTCAGCCCTATGGGGGTAGAATTTTCAAAAATGGCGATACACAGATTTCTTCATTTTGAACCGATAGCTCAAATATCAAGTTTCATGGATATAACTTGAAAAATGACGGACTTTCATACAAACTTCATAAAATAGGGGTTGAACCCCTATTTTACCCCTTTGGGGGTGAAATTTCGAAAAATCCTTTCTTACTGGATACCTACTCTCCACAAAGAACACACCCTCCAAATTTCATGTCTCTAGAACCAGCGGATTGGGCTGTGCGTTGATATATAAGTCAGTCAGTCAGGACTTTGAATTTTATATAATAATATTGATAACTTATTCAAAAAAAAAAAATTTTAAATTATTATTTTAAATATTCGTATATGCAGTCCCTATGGCTGCTATAACTAATAGTCTCTAATACTCACTCTATGTATTGTGTTGTGTATTGTGCTGTCAACACAATACACAGAGTAAGCTGTAAGCTGAGCATGAATATCTCATGATAACGAGACTCAATTCCATTAGCAACATCCAATAGAGAGCGGTACCGAGTTACTGTCCCCGGGGGAGCCAGCGGCTAAATACCGTGACGTCACAGGTTCCTACCTCCCTGGCGTCTTACTGTCCAGTAATGTTTCTGAGATTAATAAGCAGACAACTTAAATACACGAAATTGATTTTTTTTATCCACTACAAGTTAGCCCTTGACTGCGATCTCACCTGATGGTAAGTGATGATGCAGTCTAAGATGGTAGCGGGCTAACCTGTTAAGGGCATGGCAAGGCACGTATTTGCTGGTAGGGTGGTAACTAGCCACGGCCGAAGCCTCCCACCGGGCCATACCAGGGAAATTCAGAAATTATAAATTCCCAAATTGGACCTGCCGGGGATCGAACCTGGGACCTCCGCACGCTAAGACAACAGCGCTACACACTGCACCACGGAGGTCGTCAAACTTGTTTTGTTGACACTGTGGTTTTAGCACTATTTCAGTTGCTGGATCAATCAAGTTAGGTCTCTATTCAGTACTCACACAACTCCGATAGGTGAAAAATGCGTGCCCGAGAATCGAAATCCCGACCACCCGTAAGCCAGGCGTCTAAACGACTATAGGCTGTCACCGTTTTAACTGACATTATACTATACTAGCAGATGCCCGCGAGTTCGTCCGCGTGAAATAAGTTTTTCAAGTTCCCATAATAATTCGTATAACTTAAGTACATTCAAGGCAAGAGTGAATAGGTATCTTTTAGGCAAGCGCGCTCCAACCTAGACATCATCATTGCTTTGTATTAAGCATCACTACCATCACACTACAGCCCATTAACGTCCCACTGTTGGGCAAAGGCCTCCACTCTCATAGGAGAGAGGGTATAGCTTAGACCCACTATATTAAGCATGATTGTCGTCAAACGCAGGCCTATTCTGAAATTAAAAAAAAAACTTTAATTCATGATGAAAAACAATCGACACCCATCGATCGAAACGACACATTGAATAAAACAGTATTTTATAATGTTTTATAGTATTGATTATTTGCCAAACTCTTTTTCTTAATATTATCTTATTTGTTCAAAAAATGAAAGCTGATTATAATATTCTAACTTTTTATAGATAAAAAACAAAAATAAGTTTTTTCGTAAGTTTCTTACGGAAGCGTAGCGAGGCAAATGACACTTGATCTGTGTGAAAAAGTTTCATCTGCTCCGTTAAG
This sequence comes from Erebia ligea, assembly GCA_917051295.2. Lineage (NCBI taxonomy): Eukaryota > Metazoa > Arthropoda > Insecta > Lepidoptera > Nymphalidae > Erebia > Erebia ligea. The sequence goes on from OU785224.1 coordinate 20,647,526, forward strand.
CGACTACGCCGAGGCTAGAGGGCCCGATGGCACTGTTTTTTCTCAACTGCCCCGTTAGCGGGGCAGAGCCAGCGGGGCGGATGGGACGAAGTCGTTTTGATGATCCTTCATTCAATATCCCTATCGCCGCGTCTGCTATCGCCGCACCCATTGTTCCCCGATTAATTGCAATCCCGCTGATACCCGCGGGGATAATTGTTTTGATTTGTTTGAGCGCCGCCAAACGGGAAATCTTCTAATTTAGTTTTAATTACGCTATCAAAATGAGACCATTCCATTTTAATAGCAATTAAAAGTTATACGAAAAATACGTCTCTATTTTTGGTTTAATGCTGTTTATCTGTATTATCTATATTATATAATATATAAAAGGAAAAGGTGACTGACTGACTGACTGATCTATCAACGCACAGCTCAAGCCACTGGACGGATCGGGCTGGAATTTGGCATACAGATAGCTGTTATGACGTAGCAATCCGATAAGAACGGATTTTTGAAAATGAAAACCCAACCACAGATAACATAGGAGTTTGAAATTTGTATGAGAACCTTCCAACATCAATTAATATTCAAGCGTTCTTTCATTGGATCGGTTCATTCATGTTTTGTTTCGATTATTTTTAGATCGAGTCCGGCCTCGTACACTACATTTATTTACGTAACATGATTGATTCCATTTCGGTAGCTTTTGGTTCAATTATATTTTATCAATTATTTATTTTGAAATAATACTATCAAGAGTTAAATAAACACTTAATTATAACTATCTCTCAGCATACATTTTCGAAGCATCAAGGCCTTTTCAAAAGTATCTCACAGCGGATTTACAAAAATGATATTTATTTTCAATAACTTGATTTACAATAATACCATGAACTTAATCAAATCAATATTTGTTTATTCTAATTAGGTACACTGTACACTTATTGACGTCCAATAACTTATAAAACACTAGCTGATGCTCGCGACTTCGTCCGCGTGGATTGAGGTTTTTCGGTTCCCGCGGGAACTCTTTAATTTTCCGGGATAAAAAGTAGCCTATGTGCTATTCCAGACTATAATCTATCTCTGTGCCAAATTTCATCCAGATCCGTTCATCCGTTGGAGCGTGATTGAGTAACAAACATACATTCATACATCCATCCATCCAAACTTTCGCATTTATAATATTTATTTGATATTTGATGATGGTGATAATCAGTTAGGTCGCCAACCCGCATTGGAGCAGCGTGGTGGGTCTAAGCTCTAATTCCCTCTCTCCTATGAGAGTGGAGGCTTGTGCCCAGCAGTGGGACGTTAATTGGCTGCAGTGGATAATCAGTTACGGTATCTTAAAACTAAAGCTACGAGGGTTCCAAACGCGCCCTGGTCTAAGAAGAGCCTACAAGAAACTTAGCCGGGTTTTTTTTACTTATCTCACATCTCACAACTAAGGAACAGTAACTATCAGATCCATTAGAGCAAATTATTGCCAAGCTTAGATTTAAACGATGGTAGTACGCTCCCTGCGCGTGATGTTTTGCTGGCCACGTTGGATTGCCGTCCCATCGGACTATGGCAGTAAAGGAATAGAACTATTCTGATAGAACAAATATTTACAGAAACACTTGTGCTCTGTGTGCACATTACGCCATCTCTTGTATTGTTGGCTCCGGGGAAGTTGGCAGCTTCGGCTGAAATTCAAACAGAAGAGCGTGCTAAGCACTTTTTTTAAACAAAGTTCACCCTTTAAATTATAATCAGGTAACAGCTGCTATTACTGGCGGCCGTTCCCTGAACAAATAGTACGAGAGCGAACAAAAACGTGTACGTCAGCGGAACCCTCCAACTGAACATCAAATATTCATTTCAAAGCGCTTTCAGAGTTAATTGGATTTTACTTTTCATCGTGTCACAATGTTGACCGTTTTAGAAATCCACTAACTCATAGTATTGATTGCACCCTGACATTTATCCCCGAAACTAGGGCTGCCGCTGCTGTAGTTTTACATTCTTTGTTTTTTTTCCATAACACGGTTCTAGAAGAGCCAATCTTTTCATATTCTATAGACATGGTCGCTTACGGGCCTGATAAGAAGATTACCAATAGTACTATGGCGGCTCGATGGATACTTGAAGTACCTACTCTACGCGATCAAATCAGACATGTGAAGATCCGTAGAGAACCAGAGTCACTGGTCACGCTAAGCTTACCTAAGTAGCAATGTACGGGGCACTTATAGAGAAAAATACCAGTAGGCATTGGGGTTCCAAGGTGCTTGGCAGCCTCGCACCGGAAAGCGCAGCGATGGACGACCCCCCACTAGGTGGACGGACCATGTCAAGCGAGCAGCTGGGAGCCACTGGAAGCTGTGGCGAAATCCCGCAAGATATACCCGATTTTACCGAGAGTTACGCCAGGAGACCGCGTATACGCAATCCGAAATTTTGCATGCGGCAAATTCACTCAATGTTAATTATTATACACTTATTATGATGTTCGTAGTTCGTACTTAGCGTTATTAGTGTATATCGTATCTATAGACTTTTGTAACTTCAGTATAATTAATAAACTTTCAATATACATATAAGTACATATTTATAAATTACATTGGATTTGTTTAATTTTACTTCAAACGGCCATTAACACGCGGCGCAACTCCGTGTCCTGTGGAGAGAGAGAATTAGGCTTTGTAAACTATAACGTGCTATACTTAACTATTGTCATGTTTTCTATTATCATGCATCATAATTATTATCTGTGGTATTAATTATCGATGATTATCATAATTAGTGAGTACAATAACTATATTACTGCCCATTGTTACGTTAAATCAATTAATACGGTGCCAAACATCATTAATTAGTAAACGTATAGAATAATCTGTATACCTAAATATTACTTACTTACTTAGTATTACTTATTACAATATAATAGTATAAATGTGAAAGTGTGTCTGTTCGTCTGTCTGTCAATCTGCTACGCTTTCACAGCCCATCTGTAGAATCGATTTTGATGAAATGTAGTACAGGGATAGGCTGTATTCCGGGGAAGGACATTAAAGAGTTCCCGCGGAAATAAAAAAAAACATCATCTAGTGACTGTATGAGTGAAATCCCCACATACAGACAGTCAAAAATTTATTTAACAGCTGAGAGAGTATACATCCCGGCGCAGTGTTGAGCTCTGTTGTCTTAACGTGGGAGGGCCGGGTTCGATTCCCGGCAGGGTCAATTTGGGAATTTATAATTTCTGAATTTTCTCTGGTCTGGTCTGGTGGGAGGCTTCGGCTGTGGCTAGTTATCACCCTACCGGCAAAGACGTACCGACAAACGATTAAGGGTTCCGGTACGAATGCCGTGTAGAAACTGACTAGGGGTTTGGGTTTAATATAACTGCCATACCCCTAAAAGGTTAGCCCGTTACCATCTTAGACTGCATCGTCACTTACCATCAGGTGAGATCGCAGTCAAGGGCTAACTTGTAGTGGAATAAAAGAAAAACACCTGCGTAATAGTACGAATGAAATCGTTGGAGTACCATTTCACTTTTTGGTAGCGCAAACAATATGAAAAAGACTGGGACGAATTAGTGTTTGTTTTGTCCAAAGAAAAAGGTTAATAATATAGGAAAGAGACAACACCAAGTAAATAAACGGATTTATCACATAAAATGGGACAGGAAACTTGATTTCCCCGTCGCTTACGAGCGATAAGAGCTTTCCGTGATTCATTTGGCTGCATTAGCCCGGATCACAAAGACTGGCCGGTGACCGAGGCGGGCATATTCACGGCCCATTGGTGAACCGATCTACAGCCACAGGCAATGGTGCAATTCGTCTGTGAATCCGTCCCATTGAATACCGGGGCATCCGGGGTAAAGCTATGTGACATTAAAGCTACTCGTACGCGTAGTTCATTCCGTTTGGCTGGATTTTTTTTTATCCACTACAAGTTAGCCCTTGACTGCGATCTCACCTAATAGTAGGTAAGTGATGATGCAGTCTAAGATGGTAGCGGGCTAACCTGTTAGGGGCATGGCAGACATTAAACCCATACCCCTATTCGGTTTCTACACGGCATCGGACCGAAACGCTAAATCGCTTGGCGGCACGTCTTTGCCGGTAGTAAAAAAAATCTAAATTCTAAAAAAAACAAATGTATCAAATTCTCCTTAACTTAATTGTTACAGTAATAGGGGGGGGGAGTGGGCGGGGCTTCAGTATGAGTCATGCCAAAAAGGTATAAAAGCCGGAACTTTCGACACGATCGTCACTTTACAATCGTGCATTGTCGAGTCAACATCTCCTGAAGATGCTCCGGTTTCGGAGTGAAACGTACGTTGAGAGTGATTTGGAAGATTTGTGTGGTGTGGTGCTGTGTCGGTGCGAATTTCTGGGTGGTGGGTGTTCGCATGCTATTGGTGAAGGACACGCACTGTACCACATAGATTTGTCTACTGTGGCGGATTATAGCGAATTAAACTTCCCGTTCATACATTATTATTTATTCATTATTCCTCATACACTCAAATTGCACCATTAATTTGTTATACAGTTAAGAATTCCGGTTAATATCTCCGAGACACAATTATTGCGCGGGCGCCAGAGACAAGTAATGCGACGCGGGCGCGCGAAAAATTAAACTAACAATTATTTTGCCAAAATGTGGGGATCAACAGCATTTTTTATAAAATTCGTCCCGTTCACTATTTACTGCCAGTTATTATAAGAACTTTGTATTAATTACTAGCTGATGCCCGCGACTTCGTCCGCGTGGTTTAAGTTTTTTTTGATTCCCGTGGGAACTTCTTAATTTTCCGGGATAAAAAGTATCCTATGTTGTCTCCTGGTTCTAAGCTACTTCCCCACAAATTTTCAGCCAAATCGGTTCAGCTGTTCTTGAGTTATATTATAAATAGTAAAACTAACACGACTTTCTTTTTTATTTAGATTTTCATTTTAATAAAACTTTAGGATAATTCCATGAATTATTTCTCGCTTCAAGACTACAAGAGAGCTGAAGTGCCTAAATCAGGCATTTCCGCAGGCCACTTGTGGAGCGCGAGTGCAATCGAATGAACGTTCAGCCGCCGGAAACGGCAGCTTGTGGGAAAATAAGAATTTCACTGAATTTCCATCCACAATTGCAGTAGGCCTGAAATATTCCCTCTACATTTTTTCCTACCAACTTTATATTCGAGTGTATTTTGACGACGTGTGTTTAATTTTTAAAAACGCTTAAAACTGGGACACGTTTTTAACAATGGCTCGAAAAGGACGCTATGTTTTTGAACAATTTCAAAGCGGTATATTTAATCCTTTCAAGAATATTATATTTAAAAATATGGCTTACATTGTGACTCAACGTTAAGTTTTGTAATGTTAATAACCAGAATTGTTAGTACGGCGTACACTTAGTTATTTCAACAATCAAAAGTGTTTTCAAGAGATGGCTGTTACGCTTTTAAAACGTTTGCTGCTTTGTAAATCAATTAAGTTTCTCGCATTACTGTGTCCTTGGTAAATACAACACGTCGTACTTACGTGCCCTTGGAATATTATTATTCCATTATCTTTATCTAAATATATAAAAGGCAAAGGTGGCTGACTGACTGACTGACTGATCTATCAACGCACAGCTCTAACCACTGGTCGGATCAGGCTGAAATTTTGCATATTATAACGTAGGCATCCGCTAAGAAAGGATTTTTGAAAATTCCAACCCCAAAAGGGTTCAATGGGGGTTGAATAAAAGTTCGTCATTTATAAAGTTGTTTTTCAAGTTATATCCATGAAACTTTGATTTTGGGCTTTCGATAAAAGGCAACCAATTTTGGTTCCCCCGGGAACTAAAAAACCTCAATCCACGCGGACGAAGTCGCGGGCATCAGCTAATTTAGTAATAGATATGTGATGAAAACTCAAAATGGACTATTCAGGACACCTTTCTAGTAAAGTAAGCAGCGCCCGGAGTGATTCATAGCCCTCCACTTGACATCCGATAGCGAGCGGCCGCGCGCGCCAGCCGCCGCCGCTGGGTTAATTACGAGTAATTGATTGAACTATACCGACAGCTGCGCAACGTGACCCCTCACTTACCCGCTAGTGAGGACTTATGTTCTAAAGCACCTTTTTAGGGTGAGTTTGTTACCTGAAAATATTGAGGAAAAGTTTTAGAACATAGTTCTTTTTGGCACTCTAAAAAGCGGGGACCTGGCCTGTAAAATCGTGTGAGACGAAAAGCTTAATTTCTATCTCTCCCTCTCTTCATCTTGTACTAGCTGATGCCCGCGACTTCGTCCGGGTGGTTTATAAATTACCGGGATAAAAATTAGCCTATGTTACTCTCCAGGTCCTAAACTATACCCATGCCAAAAATCACGTCGATCGGATTTATAATATTAGTATGATGCAAAAGTGTGTTTGTTTGTTGGTTTACTGGTTTGTTGGTTTGTGGGTTTATTGGTTTGTTGGTTTGTCCTTCAATCACGCCGCACGGGAGCAACGGATCGACGTGATTTTTGGTATATAGTTGAAGACCTGGAGAGTGACATAGGCTACTTTTTATCCCGGAAAATTAAGGAGTTCCCGCGGGAATCAAAAAACATAAACCACGCGGAGGAAGTCGCGGGCATCAGCTAGTTATAAAATAAAAAAACGTAACTGGTTTTTTTTACGTTACACAATGTATTTGTAATGTATATTGAGGGTAGGTTAAATATTTAGTGTCAATTGTCACCCCGAACATATTTAGATTATAACAGTTTAAAGCTAGTTGTGTTTTCTTCCGTTCCCTTTTTAAAGTGTGATCCCGTGGGATCAGCTGTTTCAGTGGCGACGAGGATTTATCGGCTCACGCGGCGACGTACATATTAGGCATACTTTGTGAGACGAGAGTGAACGCAAAGTGCGGGACGTAATACAGAATGTCGCTTGGTAAGATCGAGGCGTTTGACCCGGCGACTGGCAATTGGAAGCTGTACGCGGAGCGGTTTGAGCAATATTTCCTAGTGAATGACACGAAAGAACAGCTGAAAGTGCCTACATTAATTACAGCCATGGGCGGTGATGCGTATGAACTGTTAGTGACTTTGTGTGCGCCGAACAAACCGTCGTCGATGACATTCAAGGAGGTCGTGAAGGTCATGGCTAATCACTTGCAGCCGACACCTAGTATATTGGCAGAGAGGTACCGATTTAGGCGGCGGAAGCAAAATAGTGGTGAAACAATAGCGGAATATGTCGCTGAATTGAAAAAGTTGGCCATGAAGTGCGAGTTTAAGGCAATGTTAGACGAGAATTTAAGGGATCAACTAGTGTGTGGACTATCTTGCGAGACTACCAGGCAACGACTTTTTGCAGAAGAGGAGTTGGATTTTAAGAAAGCCTTGGCATTGGCAAACGCGTTAGAGGCGGCAGAGAAGAACGCGGCGGCGGTGAATGTTGGTAGTTTAAATCGCGGCAGTGTAGCGGTCACGAACAATAATTATAATCAATCGTGTGTGGATGAGCGCAGTCAGGGAGGAAACCAGCCAGGCCGGGCGGACGTGTATGCAGTCAGGTCGAGTCCCAGGGGTGCCAGAGGCGGCGAGCGCGGGCGCAACAGAGGGCGAAGTTCACGTTCTGCGGGATACGGTGTTCGAGAGGCAGCAGTTGCGAATCGTGTGCCGATAGGAATGAACGGTAGACCCTGCGGAGTTTGTGGGGGGTTGCATGACCCCATGACCTGCAAATTTAGAATCTATGTCTGCCGAATTTGTAACCAAGGGGGCCACCTGAAAAAGATGTGTCCTAGAGTGACGTCGTCGTCATATAACAATTACATAGGTGCGGATGTCGGCGAAGACTCAGGCGATAATAGTAGTAGCGAGGTAACTACCCTGTGTTTTAATTTGCAGCATCTCTCTAAGTATAAACCTTATATGATGACACTCGAAGTTTGTGGTAATCCTTTATCTATGGAGATTGATACAGGCAGTACAATTTCTTGTATCGGTTACGACTGTTATGTTAAGTTATTTAGTAATCATTGTAAATTAGAAGACTGTAACTTGCAACTGCGGTACTACACGGGGGAGAATGTCAAGGTCATGGGCAAGATAACGCCGACGATACGATATAATAAGGTTGTGCGTAAATTAAGTTTGTATGTAATTCGGAATGCGGCGACCTCTCTAATCGGTCGTGAATGGTTAGAGGAACTAGGAATTATGTCACCACAGTGTAATAAGCTAGGAAACGAATTGTATGATAGTGAAAGTTTTAGTTTAGACAAATTCAGTTGCAGATATGCTGAGGTGTTTGCGGACGGCCTAGGGCGATTCACGGGCGGCACGGTGGGGCTCCGGTTGCGAGAGGGTGCCCAGGCCGTGTTCATGCGCGCTCGTCCGCTTCCTTTTGCGATGCGAGAGCCAGTCGAGCGGGCTCTGGACCAAATGGTAAGTGACGGAATCATTACTCCAGTCGAGACCTCCGATTGGGCCACACCGATTGTTCCCGTAGTGAAGTCTGACGGTACCATTCGCATTTGCGGGGATTATAAGATCACTTTAAATAAGTATTTGGAGATCGATAGGTATCCGGTTCCGCGCATAGACGATTTACTTATTAAATTAAATGGTGGAGAAAAGTTTTCGAAAATCGACCTAAGTCAAGCGTATGCGCAATTTCCGTTGGATGAGTCTAAGAAATACACCACTATTAATACACATAAGGGGTTATTTCAGTATAATAGACTTATTTATGGCCTAGCTTCAAGCCCGGGGATATTTCAGCGGAAATTGGAACAGATATTCGGAGATTTGCCTACTGTAGGGGTTTATTTGGATGACGTCATTATTACAGCTAGGACAGACAAGGAACACTTGGAGGTTTTACATGTAGTTTTCCAAAGATTGCGAAAGTATGGATTGAGAATAAAAAAAGAGAAATGTGAATTTTTCCAAAATTCAGTCACCTACCTAGGTTACGTAATTAGCAAGGAGGGAATAGGAACGTGTCCTAAAAAGGTAGAAGCGATACAAGGCCTACCGGTTCCTAAAAATACTACCGAAGTGCGGGCTTTCATAGGTATGATGTATTACGCGAAATTTATAAATAATATAACGACGACGTTGGCACCATTATATGCATTGTTAAAGAAAAATGCGAAGTTTGAGTGGTCGGAACAATGTCAGAAGTCATTCGTTGATATTAAGAATTTATTGGCTTCTAGTGATATCTTGGCGCACTATTCGCCGGAACTGCCGCTCGTGTTGACGACGGACGCGAGCAACGTAGGGGTCGGAGCGGTCGTCGCGCACCGGTCGCCGGCGGGTATCGAGCGCCCCCTGGCGTATGCGTCGCGGGTGTTGAATGACGCGGAGAAAGGTTATTCGCAGATTGAGAAGGAAGCATTGGCTATCATTTACGGTATAAAAAAATTCCATCAGTATTTATATGGCAGAAAGTTTACGTTGCGTACGGACCATAAACCGCTAGTCACTATTTTTGGCAGTAAACAAGGAATTCCAGTTATGGCGGCCGGCCGGTTGCAAAGGTGGGCAGTTCTCCTTTCGGGGTACACTTACGATATAGAATACGTTGCTAGTGTCAGTAATGGGGCAGATGCCCTATCTCGGTTGCCTAGTGAGGAACAAGCGAAGGTGCGCCCGGAAATTACTTACCTAAATTTTATACAAGATTTCTTGCCGGTAACTTGCGAAGCTGTTAGGGAAGCCACACATAAGGATAGTGTATTAGCCAAGGTGCTGATGTACGTTACATCGGGATGGCCGGCACAATGTAACGACGCGCAGCTGCGTCCATTCTTTTTAAAAAAACATGAGTTATACTTAGAGCAGGGCTGTGTATTATGGGGTTATAGAGTAGTTATTCCAGAAATTTTAAGAAAATATATTTTAAAAGAGCTTCATGTTGGACACATGGGAGTGGTGAAAATGAAGAGTATCGCCCGTAGCTATGTCTGGTGGCCGGGGTTGGATCAGGACATTGAAGACACCAGTCGTGAGTGCAGCGCATGCGCAGCAGAGGCCAGTGCCCCGCCGGCCGCGCCACCTCAACCCTGGCCGTATTCTCCAGAGCCGTGGACCCGGGTTCATATTGACTTCTTGGGGCCCGTGGATGGGGAGACGTTTTTAGTTTTGGTCGACTCGTCGACTAAATGGATAGAGGTATTTAGAATGGCCCGGATGACATCTGCGGCGGTTGTTAGAGTCCTGCGGGAAACCTTTGCCCGGTTTGGGCTGCCTAAGGAGCTGGTCTCTGACAATTTTGCGGCGTTTTCGTGTGGGGAAGTTAAACAGTTTTTAGAACAAAATGGCATTAAGCAGTCGTTTTCGCCACCGTATCATCCCGCTTCAAATGGCGCGGCGGAAAATGCAGTGAAATTGTGCAAGAAGGCTATTAAAAAAGCCAAGCGATTAAAGGTAGACGTAGATGCCGCCCTTCAGGCCTATCTTATGGCCTATCGTAATACGCCTCATAGCACGACGGGTGAGGCACCCGCACAATTATTGCAGCGGCGCGTTCTGCGTTCTCGCCTTGATTTGTTACGAGGTTATCGCGGGCTGGAGGATAAGGTTAGGCGGGCACAGCATCGGCAAGTGGAAAACGCGCGCGGGGTTGATAGGTCATTCGTTTCGGGGGATCAAGTTTGGGCTCGTGAACATGCTAGTGCGGATCGGTGGCTTCAGGGTCGAATTCAGGAGCCTCTAGGGTCTCGTCGTTATCTAGTAAAGAGGTCTGATGGTACTTTGGTAACAAAACACATTGATCAGTTAAAATTAAGAAAAAAAAATTCGAAACCGGTTTGGCCTAATCCGGAAGTGGGGTCGGCTGAGGAAAGTGGTGATTCGGTTACTCCAAGGACCAGTGTTGGTCAGGAGGAGGACGAAAGCGGGCAGGAACAAGGTATTAGCGCGAGGGCGGGGGCAGAGGGCGTTTCGACACCTCTGCGTGTGACTCGCTCGGGCCGTACCGTGAAGCCTGTTTCTAGATATGGCCTAGATATAGATTAAGTACCTGTAGTAATTAGTATTTTTTATTGTTTATGATTATTTGTGTGTGTATTAGTTTAAGTGTGAGGGTGTAATGTATATTGAGGGTAGGTTAAATATTTAGTGTCAATTGTCACCCCGAACATATTTAGATTATAACAGTTTAAAGCTAGTTGTGTTTTCTTCCGTTCCCTTTTTAAAGTGTGATCCCGTGGGATCAGCTGTTTCAGTATTAACCCGATGTTTATATTTCGGGGTCCTTGAATGTTGCACGATCACATTAATTAACGTTAAAAGAAAAAACATACTGAACATAATATCTAGTTATTGTTGTACAGTTTCCCTACAACTTCTTAGGAAACTTCAAATCAGAACGATGCAAACGATTCGAAATAGTTTAGCGTCTGTTCATTTGAAATGTTCAAAGTTGGAAATATAACGTCACAGATCTAGGCGGGAGGGATCGCTTCCAAAATACATCTCTGAGAGTGAAGCCATCACTCGCTACGTGCCGGATCTATTTCCTGCACCTGAGCTACGTCCTGTTGCTGTGTAGTGTGTGTGTAGTGTGTAGTGTGTACACACACCGACAAACTATTTCCTTTTCTAGGTATATTCTTATACAAGTTAGCCCTTGACTGCGATCATTTTGGTAAGTGATGATGGAGCAGATATTTTGATGACCTCCCTGACACACTTCTGGAATTATGCCTACAATCATCTGTGCCTACAATATATAAAAGGAAAAGGTAACTGACTGACTGATATATTAACGCACAACTCAAACCACTGCACTGGATGAATCGGGCTGAAATACATACAGATAGCTATTATGACGTAGACATCCGCTAAGAAAGGATTTATGAAAATTCAACCCCTAAGAAAGTGAAATAGGCCTATGAAAATTGTATGAAAATGACTGACGAGAGCAAGGCCGCTTGCAAAAGCTAGTGAAATTATAAAATATTAGTATTCCAAAATAGCTAGAGCTGAGGATCAAACCCGGGGCATACCACCTGTAAAAGCACTACGGCCGACCGCTCACCACCACTCCAGAGAGGCCGTCCAATACTCCCTGTAGGTAAATAGAAGTGGAAAATACTTCTACTAATCTTAAATACTTTTAATAATCTTTTGATCTTTGAAGATAAAATATTTGTAAAACTGTTGGTAAAATTGGGGATGAAAAATAATTATTACAGAGAGAATAAACTTTGTTTATAATGACGTCGGTTGAGCTTAAAATATTCTGCTATAAAATGGATGTTCAAAACATTTTAGAATTTTTAAAGCTCTCACAATGACAACAATATAAAATTTCTTTAAAACCGCTTCAAACAACAAGGGTTTTATATTTTGTTCTCTTAATAATTCGTTTTTTTATCAAGTAATTAGATCTGCCCCCGACTTCATCCTCATGGATTGTAGGATTTTGCCCGGGATGCGACCTGTCTCTATAAAATTGCGTCAAAATTGATTGAACTGATGGGCCGTGGTAGTGTAGCAAACAAACAGATAGACACGCTTTCGCTTTCCTGATATCAGTATGGAAATAGCTTGACATAAAATAATATGATAAAATATGATTTAGTTATTTCATTCGGGTCAACTTGTGTCACTTATGATATCTATGTTGAAAGCTGTTTAACCATTTGTAAAAATCTGAACTTTTCATATTATGTTTACACACGTGTACATAGACCGTTACGTTTTAGGTATATAGGTCGCTATTCATGGTCTTATAATTATAACATCTTCTTTGAATTAATTTAAAGTGACAGACGCTCGTAGCAATAAAAGGAACCAAATTAGCAAAATTATACGAGCAAAGCAAAATTTTGTAATTAAATGAAAACAAGACGTTAGAGCTCAGAGCGGGTGTACGCGTAGAGGGAAAAGAAAATATTTTCTCTTCCCCTTCATTGTGTTTAGATTACAAGCTGCTCCTAAAAAGCATTTTTGTTTAACTAGAAAAATGACATATTCTGTTATTCGCTTTAACATTAAATAGCATCGCAAAGTTAATTGGTTTTCAAAATGCTTTTCATTTTTGGCCTTTTTAGAAACAGAGTTTTTTAACACAAAGTTGGGTAATCGGTCGGTAACGGTCATAAAGTCCTTGAAGTTAGAACTAGAGTTTGCGGAATCGTTGTTGGACATCGAGACGGCCAATATGGAATATTATAGACTGTAATGGGAGCTCAAATTTATTTAGTAACAATATACTCTCAGCAGTAGAAAAAGTCACAATTAACGGAGAAGAGAATCAGACTGTTTTTTCAATCAGTCCGTGAAATATTAAGTATTAAAGTATTAAGTAACGATTGAATGACGCCTTTTTTAAAGGTTAAATATAATTGGTGTCACACGAAGATGAATGTCGTAATCGAAAGACAAGCTAGGATCAAGGTGAACAAAATTAACTGCTACCAGTATCTATACTTTTTTATGTTAAGGTTCGTATACTTAGATAAGTTCTTCTATTTTTTACTAATTACAGGAAAGTTGAATTACTGATGCCCGCGACCTCGTTCGCGTGGATTGAAGTTTTTTGGTTCCCGCGGGAACTCTTTAATTTTCCGTGATAACACCTATGTGTTGTTCCAGATTATAATCTATCTCTGTGCCAAATTTCATCCAGATCCATTCAGCCGTTCTGGCGTAATTGAGTACCTAACAAACATCCATCCATCCAAACTTTCGTATTTATAATATTAGTGTATTCTCATCAAACCAAAGACTAGGTCAAACCAAAGACTAGGTCAGGCAGTGTTTCTCAGAAGTTGTAATAGTGCAAGGAACTTATAACCTAGATCTCAACACAAAGCTAGTGCTAAACTAATCACCGAAGACAGAGCATAGTCTGTGATAACTAGAGTGAATCAATTAGTCTAAATGAACTCGGTCTCAGCTGTCTGTCCTCTCATGGCCGCGGCATAATTATCATATTGTATCAAGTGCGGAATTATTAATGACTTCAAGCGACCTGCCATAGATAATACCTTATCCTGCTGTGGTGTACAAGACAATAGGATTTAGGTAAAGTCTCACGAGTGATTCGATGCGCTTAGTTGTGAGATGACGGCAGTGTGATAGCATAAGTGATGGGAGCTAATACTATATTATAAATGCGAAAGTGTGTTTGTTTGTCCTTAAACAACAGAGCGGCGCAAAATCGACGTGATTTTTTGCATGGGTATACTTAGTTAAGGACCTTGAGAGTGGCATAGGCTACTTTAGTCCCGGAAAATTAACAAGTTGTTTTTACGCCACTAGAAGTTAGCCTTTGACTGTAATCTCACCTGATAGTAAGTTGTGGAAATTAAAAACCTTATTGCACGCGGATGATGTCTGAATGATGAAGAAGTAAAATATAACCAGATTTCCTTCTGTGTTATTAAAACATACTGTCGGAGTGAACGATACTGCGGTCTCACAGATTTGTTAGTCACAAGTGATCGCATACTAGATACCAGCCGACCTCAAGACCCGTGAAAGGCGTAAGTTTTTTTAAAAAATTATTTATACAGCAGGGGAAATCCTTATGGACATCCGTTGAATAGTCTCAATTCAAGAGTGAATAGGCATCTTATAGGCAAGCGCGCTCCACCTTAGGTTGCATGACTACTTGCAAGCAGGTCTGATTGCAGCCAAGCGCTAGCCTATTATGTATTTAAAAAAAACCGCCTTGCAGCCTACAACACGGCAACACACTTGCCTTTTCACCTACTTAGTAGTAAATACTCAAGATCTTTCTTAATATTGTCATTTATCTGTTCAAATATATTTTTTTTGCAAGCACAAATTAACACAATTATTATGTCAGAGACTTGCACTGTACATGAAAACTATCTATCTATCTAACTATAACTCGTGTGGTCTAAGGTTTAAAAAAAAGTTAAAATTTATTTTCTAAAATCTTTCCTCAATTGGCGTTTTAGAGAGAACTCGTAGTTCATGCAATATTTTTCAGCAGTCAGTTCTTTCCACAGAAAATGGTTCCTACTTATCGATAAGAATTTAGTTTTGCAAATTGTGGCGAATAATGTAAAACAATAGACATAGAATTTTTTCGCTTCGTGTGTAAAACAGACTAGGTACGCGAGTTCAAAGCAATAGAAGATATGCACTATCCGAGTACAAAAGCATCTCGTGCAGGGAAATGCGTCTGACTTGACGACGCCCGACGCCCGACGCTCGCAAGGTGCACATATTTGCTGCACTGCGAATATTCAAAAAAATTCAAAAATTTTTATTCAAATAGACTTGCTTATATAATAGACTACAAGTGCTTATGAATAGTCGAATGAATCTACCACTGGTTTGGAATGCCGGAATTCCACGATATTTTCTATTTCGCTTTACGTCCATTGTGAGTCGTGGAGCCAAACAGGGGGATAGCAGTTGAGCTAACGGCGTGGAACAGGTACTGTGAAGGCATTGTTTGTGAGAATATCTTGTTCCGGCTGGGTGATTGATGTGGGTGCTGTAATAGTCCTTCATTTTGAAGATAATATTCTGAGTAACATTTTGTATGACGCAATGTAACGTTCAAAAGCCACTTCTACGAAACAGAAAAGCGGTTTTGGTTCAGCCATCTTAGCATCTATCTCTGGCACTAATGCCAGACATCAAAATGTTGTATGCTTGGTTGTGGAAATACGCAACATGACTTCAGCTAGCAAGTTGCGATTGCAATGACTGATACCAAAAGCGATTTATATTTCGCAAAACTTATGGCTCACTGCAGCAGGAGTCTAGTTACCAGAGTGGAGGAATATTACAAAGTGGAATCTTGAAGCGTGGAAAGACCACCATCTGACATCAAAAGAGAGCGATGATCTGAAGAAACTCGCAAGAACTGACTTGGGGAACTCTATGAGCGCTCCCGAAAAGCTATGATGAGATAAGTTTTATTATTCTTCCAAAATGTTGTTTTAGGTGTGCCTAATCGTGTTTTGCCATTGCTGGCTTGATACAATTTTTTATATTATCAATACGATTTTCCTCAAAATGTGGCACATCTATAAAATATTGTATTCATACGCTTTAAAGTGAATGTGAGACAGCTTGCCGTCTCTGCTGGCGATGCGCCAGCGCCGCGCCGCGTCGGAAGCTGGCCTGATGCTCTGATAATATCCGGTGCGAATAATTAATTATTTATTTGTGCATTCCATAATTCCACGACAGGTTTTAGCTATTTAGGAAATTGTCACTATTTCATACCTGCCTATTTTATGTACTTATTGCACGGTAATTAAGGAATTTAATTCTGGAAGAGATATTTCTGAAACAGATATACTTAATTCAAACGTTTTTTTAGCAAATATTTGCTTTAGAACTAACCTAACAATTTGAAATAAAATAAAAGAACTATCGGGAATTTTATATTAAGACAGAGATTAAGATGCCAAATTATAATCACCTTTTTGACGAAGTTGGTGAAAGAACTACGCGAATTTGTGTAGGGCGATATATTAAGACGAACTCCAATGAATCAAGGAAAGGAAGTAATCTACAAAAGGAAGGGTGAATACAAAAGATAGTGGCCTAGCCGCCATCGTGTAAAATGAATCTAACCTAACATCCTTTAGACTGTAGACAGATATTATAGACTATATTATGATCATAATAACTATAGGCGATGCCCGCGACTCCAACCGTTAGAATTTCTCAATATCTTATAGTAATGGGGATCTCAATACTCTAAGCAACCACAATGAAACTTAAAAGTTATTTAGCAATATTATAAAGACGAAATTTTCTGTCTCCAACCGTTTCACGGCTTATCCGTGGAATCGATTTTGACAAAATTTCGTACAATGATAGCTTGCAAACGGGAGACGGAATTAAAGGGACTTGTTACTCCGATAAATACATTTTTAAGTCCGAAGTGGCATGTATGTAGTATCCTGCAGTCAGTAATCATCTATAGTAGGAAATTAAAAGAAATAAAAAAATCGACGAGCACAGAAGCGGCAATTTTGGCATATTATTCTTATGCGAATGCTTGGCTGAGCTATGGTGTAGTATTGTGGGGAAACAGCACAAATGCACCAGAACTATTTATACTGCAAAAAAAATGCATAAGAATAATAAAAAACTTAAAGAATCGGGAAAGTTGTGTACCTCACTTTAAATCATTAAACATACTAACCCTGCCATGCATTTACATACTCGAATCGGCTAAATTTGTACGGAAACAACCGCAACACTTTAAAAAACTAGAGGACCTACCGCGACGTTACCAATTACGACCCACGCGGAAAAATAATATGATGATTCCCAGCTCCAGCCTAAGCATCCACAGTACCGGTCCTAACCCGATGTGTGTAAAAATTTATAATAAAATCCCAGATCACATCAAATCCTTGGAGAATAATAACGCATTTGTCAATTCTTTAAAAAAATTCTTGATTGATAAAGTATATTACAAGCTAAATGATTTCCTTGAGGAGAAATAGGGCGGCCGTCTCTCTACTACCACTGATTTTGCTGTGCCCCACCGGGGTTCCAATATTATATATAAGAACTTTCTTGACATTATGTAAATAACTATAAGAATAAAATTATTGTATTGGAATGCAAATAAATGAAATGAAATGAAATGAAATTAGCTTCAAGAAATTAGAAGCTATAGTGAGGCTGTCAAACGCGGATAGCGACTTTATTGTATGTTATTTGGGTAAGATTTTGAATTTTAGCTCCAATCATACGAGTATTTCTATGAAGTGTGTAGTTTAATGCTGTTTAATCATTGTTATTGCATTGGGCATTAAACTCAATGCTCAATGTATTTATTAGTAGGACATACAGATGTCTCTTATGTTACGTCATGTTTTGACTCTACCATCAGTTCGGAAAATAGATTCTACTGAGAAGAGCCGGCAAGAAATTCAGATTATGATGTTTATATTACAGCTCGACAGCCTGTGCACTGTACTCCCGGGAGCTAATCCCGGGAAATATGAGCTCGCCGAAACATTGTAACATTAGCCGGGCTTATTGTTGTAGCCTTTGCCTTCTGCCGAAATATTATGTAATTAAAAAGCTTATTTTAATTTGGACTGCGAATTTACTCTAAATACAGTCTGTGGGAAAGCTAGGTACGATAGGAGCTTCTATAGAGCTGTAATGCCGAAATTAAAAGTTATTCAGCCATGATGCTAAGAGTAAGATGACCTACTCAATTCATTTATTTCATAGATCTTTATTTTAATGAAAGATAATTATTATTATAATCATGTCCAGAACACACATATAAATAGAAAAGTCTTGACTCACTAACTGACTTACACTTAGCCCAAAACCTTTGAAAGCTGAAATACAGCACATGAAGACAATAATGCCTTTATAATCTAGATTCTAGACGATTACTGTCTTTCTTTCTAAATATTTTTATTAAAAAGTCTTAATAGATACCAAATAAATAAATATGAACTGCTTGCCGAAACGAAGTAAACTTGGCGTGTACAGAGCCTCTTCAATAGGTCTACTAAACATAAACTTTTATTAGTACCTAAGTAGAGGTCCCTCATTCCACCGGAAAACAATATATTACCTTGGATCTAATGTTATTCACTCAATCATACGAGTAGTTCTCTCGGTTGGATTTAAGGGGCAATTAACTGTAACAATCGCCTCCTTCATAGTGGTCGAAGGGCGGCGTAATAGCGCCCGTTGTATAGAGAAGCCTAATCAATTCCTCACGAACCGCACCGCACACAGAGCGAGCCTGAAGCACGCCATTATAAAGGATCATGACTCTTAAGCTGTAGCTGTATATGTATAATCCATTGAATACTAATCCTATTTAATCTGTGTTCTTGTATTTATAGCAAAAATGTGACTGTCAATTTAATATTCATTTGTCAGTTAGATTTTTACGGTTTTTTAATGAAATTAGGTACAGAGAAGCTTGCATCCTGGCCTACGTGAAATAGAAACTGGATTCGGAAACTACGTAAATTCACGCGGTCGAAGCCGCGTTCCTGATTTTATAATTCGTCGGTTTTTTTGAAGTGAAAACTTCTGTAGCCGCTTTGAGCACTTTTTGGTAGGGGGTAAACTTGTGGATTCGCGTCACCGACACCTCGCTCGGACATGCTCGCGAACACCGACATGCTCGCGTTGTTATGAAGACAAAAGGTATTCAATATAAATATACTACATTCGTAATTAAACTTTAATATCTTGGTTTTGAGGTTAATATTTTAAATTTTCGTCCTCAATTCTATCGGCAGTCCCTATGACTGCCAATTTGTCTGACAAGCAACAAAACATGTACTTATAGATTTATTTGTGTGTATTTTTATCATTTTCTAAGCAAATGTGTAATTCCAGTTAAACATCATTTCCGAAAATAGGATTACATTTAGATGCACCGACGCTAAATATTTTCTATTCATCATGTTTTATTGTACGCCATGATACGTCTACCAAAATATTTCCGATTGAAATTCTTGCACGTGTATTGCATTTCAAGGAATGTTTGCAGCAAAACATATTGAACACGTATCGAATGTCAACTCGTCACTGCCTCGTTGCATCTACGTTCTGATATAGAATACCTGCACTCAGGATACTTGGCAAAGGCTACTTTGGAAATGTTTATTTAGAAGAGCTCAAATTCTCAATACTTTCCGAGTTTACTTGGGTGGATTTTCACTTTGTCCGTCCATCTGTCTTATCCTCCTTCTCGCCCTCCCTCTACTTTCACGAGCTATATGTTTCTCAGTTTGTCAGTCACCGTAGTAAATATAGTCTATACTAGTATTATAAATGCGAAAGTTTGGATGGATGGATGTTTGGTAATCAATCACGCCAGAAAGGCTGAACGGATCTGGAGGAAATTTGGTATGGAGATAGATTATAGTCTGGAATAACACATGAGCTCCTTTTTATCCTGGAAAAACAAAGAATTCCGGCGGGATTCAGAAAACCTCAATCCAAGCGGAAGAAGTCGTGGGCATCAGCTAGATTTATGTATATGTGAATTATTTATTACTAGCTGATGCCCGCGACTTCGTCCGCGTGGATTGAGGTTTTTCGGTTCCCGCGGGAACTCTTTAATTTTCCGGGATAAAAAGTGGCCTATGTGCTATTCCAGACTATAATCTATCTCTGTGCCAAATTTCATCCAGATCCGTTCATCCGTTGGAGCGTGATTGAGTAACAAACATACATCCATACATACATCCATCCATCCAAACTTTCGCATTTATAATATTTATATGGATTATTTTTAAATTATAATGTGGTTTAATATTATAGGTAATTGTTTTAGAAGAGTTTATGCAATTTTCACGTTATAATTATTTATTGAGCAGGAAATTTTTAAGAATAATATCTTTAAAAGATAAATAAGAATATGCCGCTTATTTATAGCAGTCATTCGAAATTACAATTGTTTCGATCAAAATAATGTAATTACAGCTTCTCTCGCAATCGGACGTTCAACTCTTCAGACAGACGAAGGCCAATAATAATTTAATAGCAGAGTAACATGCCTAAGTAGAATTATATTTTCATTTTTAGTAATTTTAGGTAGGAAAATATTGCTTCTTTTTCAACCTTCACAGACATAATTTCGATGAAGCAAAAATTCCAATAACTCAAAGTTAAGCATACAGCTCTTTAGACCGTCAACGGAAAACCGGGTGCTAATGAAATATTGTACTTATAATAAAATATGTACCAAAACAAAAAAAAACAAGGGTTTTAAATCAATTTTAGGGTTCCGTACCTCAAGAGGAAAAACGATCCCATAAGGTATGTTGGGGTAAGAGCGGATAGGGGGTAAGACCGTATACATCAAATTTCCCGCGAATGAGACCATATTTTTTAAAGTTGGTATCATTATGTTCAACGCCATTTTGTTATGCGTCTACTTCAGTTCGCGCCAGTCACTCCCGACGGACCGAACGTGAGTTATGGTGAATTTAAAAAAACAAGGTAATTTTTGTCTTTTTTTCTTCTATCCGATCTTTCCCTTTCCCTTTTAGATTCATATTTTGGCGAAAGTACAGCTTGTTTTGCTAATATTTTGCCTTAATACTAGGTTTTAGGTAGCAATAGCTAGATAGATCTGATCAAAATACGCCTAGGATGTCTATTAGCAGATATCCGATGTTCCCCCTTTCGAGTAAAGATCGGATTAAAACCATCCGGTCTTTACCTGTACAAAATAAGGCAGGGATTGTCAAAGTTTTACAACATGAATATTTTTTACCTTAAAATACAGTGTAAGGATTATTCTATTTTGATCTCGAGATTTTGATGGAAATGTGTTCAGAAGCGTACAGATATAGAAAAGAGCCCAATAACATTAGAATGTCTGTATATGTTCGTCTTATATCTTGGGTATCGTTTTTATTTTTTTACTAGCTGATGCCCGCGACTTCGTCCGCGTGGACAATTTTTTTAAAATTCCTACGGGAACTCCTCAATTTTCCGGGATAAAAAGTAGCCTATGTCACTCAAATTTCAAAAACTGTGAAACACATATTTCCTAATTTTTACCCGTAGCTTGTAAACCGAGTTTCATGGATATAACTTGAGAAATGACGGAGTTTCATACAAACTTTCAACCCCTATTTCACCCTCTTAGGGGTGGAATTTTCAAAAATCCTTTCTTAGCGGATGCCTACGTTATAATAGCTATCTAAGTGCAAAATTCCAGCCCGATCCGACCAGTGGTTAGAGCTGTGCGTTGATAGATCAGTCAGTCAGTCAGTCAGTCACCTTTGCCTTTTATATATTTAGATTTACAGCATTAATTTTTATTTGTCATTTATTTTACTGTTATTTATTTATGTTTTTATATTTCTGTCTTTTAGTCTTATATATGTTGTTTATAATGGATATAAAAAATTGTTTTTAAGCAATTTCCATGCTTGGGATCAACGTTACAACGTTATTTTGAAAAACGGACAGATAGAATTTTTGATGTCTTTAGTTCACTAAGAAAACTTTTTCTGTCCCTTTTTCAAGGTTAAAATTAGCTATCATTAATAACTAGCAAAAAATGTATTCATCCGATCTTTCCCGTGGATCTGGATAATTCATCTTATGATGAGAGCAAAGTTTGAGAATCACAAAATGTAAAAAAATCATCACTGGGGGTAAGATCGAATGCCTTTAAGTAAAAAAAAATAAAATCGATTGGAACATTCATGTTTTTAATTACATAAACGTAGTTTTTTTATATATTGTAGTGCGTTTAAGATCGGATTTATTATTCTTATACACCTTGTTCTCAAAGCCATAGAAGCGGGTTTGAAAGTACATCCGATCTTGCCCCCGAAGGACAATTTTTTAACCATAGCCATAAAAAAGTATGTCTTGTTTTTACATGCGTATAAAGCAGAAACTGTTGAGTTTACACAAATAAACAAAATTGAAACCTAAGCTACGTTTAAAAATTAAACAAATGCACCATATTTCAGTAATTTATCTTCAACAAATATCGAGAAAATTGAGTTCTTGCAAAACCTTTTCAATTGGTCTGAAATCCGTCCGTTCTTACCCCAACATACCTTATAGGATCACTTCGTTGTCTGTCTGTATGTCTGTTAACCACCTTTTTCTCGGGAAAATTGTGGAGGTATCAAGTAGAAATTAATATCATACACGTAGGTCCACGGTCACTTGGAGCTGTAAAAAATCAAGCTGTTCTGTCACCTTTATTTTTTTACTACCTGATGCCCGCGACTTCGTCCGCGTGGAATAAGTTTTTTGATTCCCGCGGGAACTCCTTAATTTTCCGGGATAAAAAGTAGCCTATGTGCTATTCCAGACTATAATCTATCTCTGTGCCAAATTTCATCCAGATCCGTTCAGCCGTTGGAGCGTGATTGAGTAACAAACATCCATCCATACATCCATCCAAACTTTCGCATTTATAATATTTATATATTTGATAATTTCCAAAAATAAATTAATTAAATTCTGTCATAGTGGAAACCCATTGTCCTTCGAGAAAGTTCTCGAAAGTTAAAAGAAACTTGTTCCTTGCCCAAGTTTGGCGGAAATGTTTGAATAGCTTAGATTCTTGAGTCGGTTCCAAAATAGTTTTAGTTTCGGTTAGATGCTTGATTTATTTGAGAAGGCATCTTACAACGCCGGAAACTCATTACTTAACTAAGTTTGTTTGTTAAGCTTTTGAAGTTCGCCAAAAAAAAAAAAAAAATCAGGCATCTATTACCTACTTACCAGATTTGAATTTTTTGATGAATTTATCATTTACCCATTAGACACCTACTGTAAATGCGTAACTGTGTTTGTTTGTCCTTCAGTCATGCCGCAACAGGGTGATAGATCAGGGTGAATATTTTCGGGTAGAAGTGCATTTCATTCCATTTTAAATTTTCCAAAGAATTTTTAAACGAAATAAGAAATTATCCAAACGTAATTCGGAGATATTTTTGGAAAACAGCACAATACGTCATCAGAATGAAATGAGAGCATTCGTAAGGAATAAAATTACACGAGACAAAAATAAATTGCGTTTATGACATCACATTTTTGTCTCAGAATTTATCGCTTATTGCTAAGTGAGGTATAAATAACACATAGCGTTGAGGGTGGTCTGTGACCTAAATCGTCAACAAAATATGTGCCCAAATATACTGTTTCCATACAAATGAAGCCTCAATAAATCAACGGTGTAGGGGGCTTTTCTAGGTCCTTAGGTCTGCAATCGTATTTCATAGATCCCCTAGACATAATATTATAATTATATTCATCGTACAAGATTTAAGCTAACATGGCGGGGCCAAATAAATGAAGAATGGAAATGCTTTATAAAGCTAAAGCTGTAAAAAAATTATGTTATTTTTTATGTAATATTGTAAGAGATATCTGCTTACATTTTTACAGTGCGACTGTTGGACCGTGATCAGACCAAAGCTCTCGTATGATAATACAATCTTGCGTAAAAACAGAATATGGGTTGTCACTTGTCAGTCTAGAATGCTATTAATTTAGATTTTACTAATTAATTAGAATTTTCGATAAAGTCCCACTTTCACATGTAAACTACAACATCTTCATTATCTACGAGCCGGATCGGGAGCGGCGTGGAGCGGAGTGGTGCGGAAATCGGCCGGGGATGGCACCCGCAGGAAATCAAGCGGATCCCGCTCCAGCCCGGAAACCAAGAGTCGTGCTGACAGCCCTGTTCAATTCCACGTTCCTCTATACGGTGGAGTTATTATTCAGAAATGTTAATCGAGTTATGTTATCATTTTGTAGACTCAGATTCACGTAGGTATATGAAGGTATTTACGTACATTATTTATGTCAGCTCAGGATTTATTAGTCCAAACACAGAATTGGTTAATTGGTTAAACGCGTAAATATAAACTTACATATTACATATCTGCCAATCTGTTACCTTGATCAAATTCACAGAGATGTTACATCTTTTAAGTAAAAAGTACGGTCCGAAATTGAGAACCTTTTTTTGAAAGTCAGTTTTAAATTAGTACTTTTAAATTAGTACGACATCGAAAATCCATACGGTTACCAACTCATTTGCTTATCAGATTTTAGCAACACAAGTCTAAATCTAAGAGTTCCAATGCGTTTTTTAAGCCGCCGTCAGAATTGCGTGTTACTGAACTAGAATTAATTCGTAAGCATTGATTCATCATTATCATCACTACAGCCCATTAACGTCCCACAGCTGGGCACAGGCCTCCACCCTCATAGGAGAGAGGGGAATTGGAGCTTAGATGATTATTGAATTTATTATTTAGAAGCAATGATTATTTTATTATAACATATTATTTTAATACTTCTCAGTTCAGAAGTGTTTAATAATAATTAGCATGATCGTTTAAGGTTAATTCGTTTCCTGAGTATTTAATCTCTATTAAAATACATCCGCCCGCGATCCTTCAAATATTACTTCATTTTGCCTACTCCGTATAAAAGTTTGAGGAAAGTCGCGCAGCATCTGAAAGTTTTCCAAGTAATTAGTCATTTTTAAACGCGACTCGGCAAAACTTCCGAACAAAATTTTTAGTCATGATTAATGAACTTTATCAGACGTAATTAAATATCAATCAATGTTCAAACGAAAATTAGTTTTTCATTTTATTAGAAGATGGATAAATTGATGTCTGGCTCGCCAGGCTAGGCGTTTAGATTTTGATTGAGTTTGAACTGATCCAAACTGAATTAAATTTATTCATAAAATATTAGTGGTTTTTCTTTCGATTGAGAACACAAAATTGATGATAATTTAATTTTTATATGAACACTTTTCTTTTCGCAGTCAAAAATTTTACCAGCTGCTTAATGGCATAAAAATGGCGTTAAATAAATTAAAAAAACGTTAGATTTGTTGTAATAACTACCCAAACTACCCAAAGACTTATTTTGTTACAGATCAATAATTGTGTAGTACATCAACCAAAACCTCATTGAATTGTCCCAAAAATTGTCTGGCAAACAAACAGTTCTCATGCACACATTTCTATGAAGCCCTAAACTACCGCGACACGACAAAACGTGTTTCCTCTATGAGCGTTTTGCGCGGACGTTTTGTGTTTTGTGTTCGTGGTGTGTTATCGCCCTAAGCCTATATTTTCAATTTGTTGTAGTAAGCGAGGAATCAAAATATACCTTACAAAAAACCATTGTTTTACTCGTTTAACCTAAAACAGTCATAGATGATGCCCTCGAGTTCATTAGCGGGAATTTTGAATTTTTTGTAAAAACCCTGAAGGATAATGTGGTTTTCCTGAATAGATAGAAACCGTGTGAAGCTGCGGAATGTGAGCTTTTTGACACGGAGATATATCATTCGGCAGAGAGCTTGACAAGTGTAGACAAACGAGCTTTCGCATTGGTAATGGATGACGATTTTTTTTTGGAGGGGTATTTTCATTAGGTGCTTCAAAGTAATTAATACAAAAGAATCTTATAATACTATAAAAGGAGTCCTCATTTCAACACCCAGTGCACAACAAAGCTCCGCCGCACAATGGCCGACGCGCTGTCTGCGCCGAGGACTGTAGGACTATAGACTGCGAGAACTATAGGACTAAAGGCTGTAAGGACTATAGGAGTAAAGGACCCAGTTAGCGTTTTATTCTCCGCGCCGCCGCAGCCGACGCGTTGTGGACGGCTATTGTTACCAGCGTGTTTCGATTGTTCTCGCGCTTTGGAGCAGTTATATGTGGTATTCGAGTAGGCTGTTTAATTTGAATTGATACTTACACGACGGTGCTTTTATATATTTTTTGGGTTTAGTACGTATATTTAGAGGGTGCTTAAAATGTTGGCTGTTAAAAAAATAAAACAATACCTTTTAAGTTTTCTAGTTACACTTCAATGTTTTCTTATGTTTTAACGATTAAGTATGCTTGAAGTTATAAAAAGCAATCTTTTACTTTTTTCATCTAAATAAAAATTGGTACATGGATGGGTAACTGCGTAAAACCACGTAGATTTAAAGTGCGTGCTCTTCCGTCTTCTATCAATATTTGCATACAATGCTATTATGATCTAAATACATGAAGAAACTAAAACTAAACTACCTAATAATTTTGTATTTGCAAAGTTTCTAGTTCTTTTTTAATAAAATCATATTAATCCTATATGAAATGCTCTTCCTAAGATGGAAATTTTGATGATGAGCATTTCTTGCACATTGTTGAAGTAGCAAGTAAGTATTTCGGAGCAATTTGGACAACTGGCATACATAAAGCTGTACCAACTAAAATTAGTCGAGTAGAATTCAAAATAGAAGTTGGAAAAGGAGTTTAAACTGAAACAGTGGTTTAAAATCGAGTAATCGTGTTAAAATCCAAGTACCAGTAATTCAAATCCCTTGGTCCCAGTACCGCTTCTCGCCCCCAGCTTCATTGGGTTTCATCGAGTTTCATTGAGTTTCATCGCGCAGGAAGCGGCCGCGAAACGGAAAATGAAAGCCACACACTACATTAACAATCCACAGATACTTATTCCGCTCTTACTGCTTTGCTAATAAGGTTGACAATAGCTCGACAAACATCAATGTATGATATAGTGGTGCTCTAGAGACACTGAGCTTAAATGTTGTTTTGTGGGAGATCATGTTACTTCTTTTATTTTAGGTTTTTACTTTATACTTTTCTATCAACTTTTGCTTGTTCATTTATTATAACTCGGCTCTTATGTTTTATCTCAAAACTAGCTGATGCCCGCGACTTCGTCCGTGTGGAGTTAGTTTTTAGGGTTCCGTACCCAAAGGGTAAAAACGGGACCCTATTACTAAGACTCCGCTGTCTGTCTGTCTATCTGTCTGTCTGTCTGTCTGTCTGTCTGTCTGTCTGTCTGTCTGTCTGTCTCCAGGCTGTATCTCATAAACCGTGATAGCTAGAAAGCTGAAATTTTCACAAATGATGTATTTCCGTTGCCGCTATAACAACAAATACTAAAAATTAAAAAAATATATATATTAAGGGGGGTCCCCATACAATAAACGTGTTTTTTTCGTATTTTTTTGCTCAATATTAAAAACGGTAACAGGTAGACGGTTCAAATTTTCACAGAATATTAACTTGTATATTACCTTTCAAAATAAATAATTAAATATCAATAAAGTAAATATTAAAGGGGGGCTCCCATACAACAAACGTAATTTTTATTTTTAATACGTCATAAATCGTAAAACTTACTACAGGTTTGTACGGAACCCTCGGTGCGCGAGTCCGACTCGCACTTGGCCGGTTTTTTAATTCCCACGGGATATCCTTAATTTTCCGGGATAAAAAGCCTATGTCACTCTCCAGGTCTTCAACCCATGCCAAAAATCACCTTGATCCGTTGCTCCGTTGCGGCGTGATTGAAGGACAAACCAACAAACCAATAAACCAACAAACAAACACACTTTTGCATTTATAATATTAGTATGATTGGCTAATATTGGCACTACTACGCACAGCGGAGACCAATCCCAAATGTATGGTCATTTTGATACAAATCCAGCACAACTTTTGCTTAACTCCTGTCAGTTTATCTGTCTCTATACCTACTGCTTGAGCTCGTTAGCAGCAAGTAGGTACTTTGGCGTCTTTATAAGCACCTATCTAAACGAAAAGCTGTGATAATGTCCCAAATCATCTTTGAAATAATTGTTTTCGTATGTTTTGCTTTCTCTGAATTTTTTTATGAAGGAACTTGAAATTTAATTTGCTATAATCCGCAACAATAGGCAAATATATGTGGTACAGTGCATCTTGCAATATTCACCACACCACATAAATCTTCCAAATTATTCTCAACGTACGTTTCACTCCGACACCGGAGCATCTTCAGGAGATGTTGACTCAACAATGCACGATTGTAAAGTGACGATCGTGTCGAAAGGGCCGGCTTTTATACCTTTTTTTGACATGACTCATACTGAAGCCCCGCCCCCTCCCCCCCTATTACTGTATAAATTGAGTAAAGGTGAATTTGATACATTTATTTGTTCATTTAATAACTCAAATCCTCTATTATTGTGTTTTATTATTTCTAATTGCTCCCAAACGCACAGTCGAAACCCCTTACTACATTTATGAAGGATTTTATATGAATGGCTATTGCCCACCTCATGTCCACAGTCCAAAAGATGTTTAGCAAAGTGGGACCTTTGTGGACCTTTTTTTTGTTCAATTAACACTGCCAGCATTAACGTTTTAGGAGTTTATAAAAAAATAATTAGCTAATAATCTATTATTCCGTACGATGTAAGGTTTGAATACAAATCAAAATATGAAAAAGAATTGGGCTGGGCTTACTAACACAATCGCATGGGTCATTGTTTTACCCCAATAGGGTTACACCCCAACCAATTTGTAGACCTAAAACAGCACGTGCCGTAAAATATTTGTAAAGAAAATTATTTTTTTGCTCGCTTATCCTTCCTAGAACAAAACGTATACACCCCGAATAGACCCCGTAATGAGATGCCGCAAATGTTTGCCCTCAAAATAATAAAACAATGGGGAATGATTAATAAAGCTACTGAACAAAATCCCGCGATTGTGTAGCGCGGAATAAAGAGGCGTAATGAGCCAAATGGGGGTCTAAAGGTGAATTCACACCGGCGACGCGAGCCGCGGCGGGGCGAAGCGAGAATTGAATAGCCGAGGTCTCGGATTCGAGTCCCGGGTCGGGCCATACCACTTAATTATTTGGTTTTTCTGACTAGAAATTCTCAGTACTCGCCCGGAGTAAGGAAGTTGGCTGTGATTCACCCCCGTGACTCGGAAAGCACGTTAAGCCGTCGGTCCCGGTTATTATCACTAACATGATTTTTGACGACCTCCGTGGCGCAGTGTTGAGCGCTGTTGCCTTAAGTGCGGAGGTCCCGGGTTCGATCCCCGGCATAGTCAATTTGAGAAATTATAATTTCTGAATTTTCCCTGGTCTGGCCTGGTGGGCGGCTTCGGCCGTGGCTAGTTACCACCCTACCGGCAAAGACGTGCCGCCAAGCGATTTAGCGTTCCGGTACGATGCCGTGGAAAAACCGAATAGGGGTTAGCTACCATCTTAGACTGCATCTTTACTTACCATCAGGTGAGATCGCAGTCAAGGGCTAAATTGTAGTGGATAAAATTTAAAAAAAAATGATAATAGTCGTTAAAGCCCGCCAACCCGTATTAGAGCAGCGCGGTGGGTCTAAGCTTTAATTCCCGCTCTCCTATGAGAGTAGAGGCCTGTGCCCAGCAATGGGACGTTATGGGGCTGTAGTGGTGGTGGTGGTGGAAGTCCACGTCCACGTCTAGCCTCGCCGGTCTGACACCACCTTTACGGACGCCGCAGCGGACCCTGCCTTTGTCCGCGCTGACTCAGCAGGCCCCGCACGATATTTTCCGCTTTATTTAAAAGGGACGGTGTAACTGAGCATGAAAGCTATATAAAAGACTCGACGATTAGTTTAAGGGATGTTAAGTATTGTGAGCGAAAATGGTGTACATTCTCTCTTTGCACAGTGAATTTTGCCGAAATATTTTTGTGAGCGGTAATTTATTTTGAGCTAGCTTTTGCCCGCGATTTCCTTTCGTGAATTTAGTTTTTTGTGTGAACCAAGATTTCTGGAACGAAAAGAAGCCCGTGCCATTTTCCAGTTCTATATTACAAGTAGGTAAGTAAGCATCATATAAAATCTATTTACAAAATGCCAACCCATTGGTATGGATACGTTTTACTATGGAACGTGGATGAAAGGAAATTGGGCACTGTAAGATAAATAGAACTTAGAGAGCTACCAAAGATATAGTTATGTACTTAATAAGAATCAATATATATATCTAAGTATATAAAAGGCAAAGGTGACTGACTGACTGACTGATCTATCAACGCACAGCTCTAACCACTGGTCGGAACGGGCTGAAATTTTGCACTCAGATAGCTATTATAACGTAGGTATCCGCTAAGAAAGGATTTTTGAAAACTTCACCCCTAAGAGGGTGAAATAGGGGTTGAAAGTTTGTATGAAACTCCGTCATTTCTCAAGTTATATTTACTACTATTACCTATTCTGTGGTTATATCCATGAAACTGGGTTTACAAGCTACGGGTTAAAGACTAGTATACATATAATTTTGTGTTTTTAACTTACTTAAGTTTTGTCAGCTATCTATACTTATAATAAAACTGTAACAGGTCCAATTCTGTACATTGAAGATATTTTGAAATTTTTTTTTGGGGGGCACTCATTATTCGATACTGAAGCCAAATCTGTAATTTTTTTCATTTTTGTCTGTCTGTCTGTCTGTCTGTCTGTCTATCTGTCTGTCTGTATCTTGGCCGCGCATCACGCCGAAACTACTGAATGAATTCAAACGAAACTTGGCACGATTTGAGCCCATACTACGAGGTAGGACATAGGATACTTTTTATCCCGAAATTCTACCCCCGAAGGGGTGAAATAGGGGTTGAAAGTTTGTATGAAAGTCCTTAATTTCTCAAGTTATAGCCATGAAACTTGATATAATATGAGCTGCGGGTTGAAAACGGAAACATACGTGTTTCACAGTTTTTGAAAATTCGACCCCCGAAGGGGTGAAATAGGGGTTGAGAGTTTGTATGAAAGTCCTTAATTTCTCAAGTTATTTCGATGAAACTTGCTATATCCACGCGGACGAAGTCGCGGGCATCAGCTAGTTTTTATTTATAATTATAATTTACATAATTTACTAGCTGATGCCCGCGACTTCGGTTTCGGAGCTTCTTCGGTTCCCGCTGTAACAGTTGCGTTTCGACAACAAATTTTCTTATTTAAATACAACTAGCGCCACCTCTGGACACTAGTTAGTATTAAGTCGTTAGCTCTGACAGCAAAGTAGAATCAATGGTTCGTATACGCATTTATAGTTATCAGATCTTTGTATAATTAAATGAATTTGTTTATTTGTAACATTGGATTAAATAACAGTAGTAAATTCAATTTTCTACTTTTATTTAAAAACAAGGTAATGACCAAGACACGTCTATGTGTCTATGGCCAGTCAAATTTATGAACGACAAATGTCAAGTCGTAATTTGTCAGAGAAATTTGTGATGTAGGAATTTTTAAATACAAAGTGGAGTAATTATTGGTGATACGGGTCGAATTACCGTAGCAGATGATGAATTTGTTCATCAAGACTTCCGGCGTTGCGGGCAGTATAAAAGCCTGGTGATCTGTGTGTGACCCCTTTTTCTCTCCTGTATGGCGTGCCCAAAGCAGTGTCTGCAAGATCGCGGTGTTGGTGGGCAAAGCAGCAAAATGGCTGCCTAGCCGTGTTATAGAATAAGTTCAACTTAGCCTGCTGCGGCTGTGGAGATGGTGAGTACCAACGCGTTGTTTAGGTTGGTTATATATAATCTAAAGTCTGTGCAGTTCTAAGCAGGTCATTTTGTTCCAGATCATAACCTATTTTCCTTAATCTAACAACGTGGGAAGGGTAGAGGCGTCCCTCCGTTTGTTTCGGGTAATTATTGCTTGCTCCGAAAATCTAGGTCTTATTTTCATAGTCGGTGCAAAATATACTAACAGTGTTTTATTTCTCTGCCTTTCAGAAGGACATGGGAATTTTATGATCAATATATAAATCAATTTTATGATCAATATATAAATCAATCTATAAATTAATTTTATAATCAGATGATCATATAAAATACATAAATGATTACATATAATCACGTAACCTCTGAATAAACAAATAATCTCTTATAATTGAGATGGGATTCGAGTCATAATGATTAGAGCTTTACAACCTAAAATCTAGACCATTCTTGAGGCCTGCAGATCTGGAATTCTCGTTCCATGATGTACTTACCTTGGCGCGTCGTCGGAAGTTCGAGTGACGTCGCCCGCGTGGCATAATCTGGAGCGGATGGCGAAGGCCGAAAACACCCCGTGCGAGCGAGTGCTGCCGTGGGAGTGGTGAAGCCAGCCACGAACATATTTCCTAGTTGCGTCTCCTTCAGGTCGTACATGTTTTTTTTTATTTTTTATATTATTTTAAATTTATGCGTAGAGTTTCAAATTGATGGTTTACACATGTCTGGTATCGCAATTTAATTCTGTGTGTAATTAATTCTGTCTGTAATTTAATAAGCGATAACCTATATATATAAATTATATTTCTTTTCCTAGTTCTGAACGTGGTTTTGTGTGGTGCGTTGTTCGAGGCGGACCTAGGCCTTTGAGAAATTCTCACAACATGAGCTAGACCGGACAAGCCCGCGTTCAGAATTCTCAAGTAAATTCAAACTAAATTTCTTGTTTAATAAAGGTAGGGTCACCGTTAAGCATACCTAATATTAGGATATAGGTAGATAATAAGGTTCTTTTTACAGCATTAAATGCTACTATTTAACGGTCTATACTACTTTCATTTACCACCCACTAGAATTCTCCTCTAACCACTGTAGACCACATACAGTGGCGCCCAACGTATAAATAATTGCTATTTTTCTCTTTATTTTGATCAATTTTTTTATTAAGTTGTATTGTTTTTATATAGTAGTTTATATAGTGTTTTTGTATACTTGTCCCTAACCCACTGTAAATAAATGTTACAGTGGCGTCCACAACTTAACTTACTATTATTCTATTTTAGGATTTATTTTTGATATATTTATATATAAGTATATAATTTTATTCATTTATATTTTTTTTAAGGAAAATACCACTGTAAAATATTACAGTGGCGTTCAACAGATTTTATTTCATAATTTTTTTTAAATAAATACAACTGTGTTGGTCCATGGTTATTACAGGGTTATGAATGTGGATTCTGGTGGGTTTAATGAATATAAACCATCAATTTAACTCTTTATTTTGTACCCCCTTGCAAGCGATTTTAATTAATTGTTAAATTTATATAACTATTGTGATGACATAACCCATACTTTGCGTATTGTAAAACTACTATTTCAGCACAGCTCACTCTTACAGATATCATACTGATTTATGAGTATAGTGTCAACAGAGGAGTATTGTAGCTTTGTGTATTTTATAAGTTATTATTTAACTTAACTTTAGTTCTTTGTTGTAATTGTGTATACCATCAATTATCAAACATGGATAAGGCTAGAGAAATCCAGTTTCACTCCTTACATAAGGATGAACTTATTTATGAAGTGTCCATTCGCTCGGAAACTCCGGGAAATACTGTGGAGGACCTCAGAAAACAACTGAGGGTCCTCACAAAGGAATGTCCATCCGAGGCAATCATAGAAACAAATTTTAGTGCAGATTCTGAAATCAAAATCACAAATGAGAAATTAAAAGAGCTCGCTTCCCTAGTAGACAACTGGGAAAAATCTAAAGACAAATCTTCATTCATAAGAGCACAAGCTTTAGCGTACCACCTGTATCATAGATTAAACAGAATATCAAATAATGAAACCGCTAAACTCCTGTCCAGGAAATTAGAAAAATTGCTAACCCGAATTGAAATCCCTACCACTGCCGTTTCAGAGACTCCTGCCACTACTATTGAACCTTCCACACTCGAGTGTTCCGGCGACAAGAATATCGCAAAATGGAACATCAAGTTCAACGGTACGTCGGATCCTCGATCGTTCATCGAAAGGGTGGAAGAATTGCAGAGTTGTTACGGGGTATCGGATGTCAGGCTGTTCAAGTCTGCGGCGCAATTGTTCAGCGAGCAAGCGCTTTTGTGGTTTCGCGGGAACAAACAGCAGGTGAGCACTTGGTCGGAGCTTAAGACTCTTATTCTTAGTGAATTCAGTCCGTCAGACTATGATTATTGTTTAGAGAATGAGATTAGAGCCCGTACTCAGGGAGTTGATGAGCCAACTCATATTTATTTCTCGATTATGGCCTGCCTTTTTGGTAGACTTAAGACTGACCTGTCAGAAGAGGCCAAACTGCAAATTTTACTGCATAACATACGTCCCACTTTGTCCCAACAGTTGGCTCTAGTGCCTGTCGATTCTGTCAAACAACTGAAAGAGTATTGTAGGCAGATTGAGGCGACGACACAACAAACGAAAAAGTTTTCCGAGCCCGGGAAAGCAAATAATGTTTTAACTGCTGAGTTCTCGTATAAAAACAAAAATAAACCGGTAGCCTATGTAGAGAAAAATGACACAGTAAAGCAAAATTCATCTGTACCAAATTTCCATCAAAATAAGGTTACAGATAGGAGACAGATGAACAGACAGACTCACAACAATCATTTTAAAGCAAGTGTTGGTGATAATAGCCGACCTGTTGCGGGTCCGTCGTCTAGTTGCTGTCGTTGTAGTAGTAATACACCAAAACAGCCTAGACCTAAGAAGGTTCACTGCTTTAATTGTAAAACTCCTGGCTTTACTAAATTAACCTGTCCTAAGTGTAATAATAAAGTTACAGATTCAAAAAACTAATTAACTCGGACTGCAGCTTAGTACAAAAATTCAAAAATTATGATTCGATCGCTACATTCCGATTTTGCCCACAAAAGGATGATATTAGGCCTTATTTGAAATTTAATATAGGAGAATTAGAAGTACACGGTTTATTAGACTCAGGAGCATGTGTATCCATTTTAGGTAACAACTCTCATGAAGTCTTTACTCAGTTAGGTTACACTCTTTTTAGCTTTGTTAATGATTCCTGTAATGTAGCAAATGGTGTACAGTTAGAATCATTGGGACATATTTATTTGCCAGTTACTTTCAATAACATAACTTGTGCAATAAAATTTGTAGTAGTGCCTGCAGTAGTTTCGGAAATAATACTAGGATGCGATTTCTGGAAAGCTTTCAATGTAGCCCCAGAAATATTTGAAAAAATTGACTATAGGAGTTCACCATCCAGCTTGTGTGATACAATAACTTTACAAAGTATCCACTCCATTAAACCGTTTAACAATTTGACTTTAGATCAACAAGAGATGGCAAAGGCTATAATTGAGAAATATAATGACATCTCATTCGACAAGAAAGGCTTAGGTAGAACTGCGTTGATAGAACATGTGATTGACACAGGAAATGCAACACCAGTCCGTGTCAAACAGTATCCTCTGTCTCCAGAGAAAAAGGTAGCTTTACAAGCTGAATTAGACAGGATGCTCGCTTTAGACGTCGTTACTACCAGTGAAAGTCCTTGGAATAATCCAGCAATTCTTGTCAAAAAGGCAAACGGTGATTGGAGATTTTGCTTAGACTGTAGGAAGCTTAATGCTGTTACAAAAGGTGACTCTTATGCAATTCCTTATATTCCACAGATCTTGGATAGTTTGAAAGAGGCTAAGTTCTTGTCAACTATTGACTTATCATCCTCATTCTGGCAAATTCCATTGTCAGAAAGCTCACAGGAAAAAACTAGCTTCACCGTTCCAGGGCGTGGACTGTTTAAATTCAAGGTGATGCCGTTTGGCTTATGCAATGCACCAGCGCGTCAACAAAGATTGATGGACACATTAATAAATCAAAATTTCACTAGTGATATTGATAACGGTTATGTATTTTGTTATATCGACGATATTGTCATTTGTTCGTCCGATTTTTCAACACATTTGATACTGCTAAATAGAGTTTTAGACAAATTAAAAGCAGCAAATCTAACCGTCTCATTTGAAAAATGTAAATTCTTTAGAGAGTCCATCAAATATCTTGGTTACGTTGTTGACGAGTATGGTCTACGTACGGATCCCGACAAAATTTCGGCAATATTAAATTTCCCAACTCCGACCACAGCAAGAGAAGTAAAGGTGTTTTTAGGTACCTGCTCTTGGTACAGACGTTTTATTCGAAATTTTTCAACTATTGCAGCTCCGTTGAACAAGCTCACCAGCAAAGGCAAGCATGCGCCAAAGTTCCAGTGGAGTGACGCAGCCGAGGAAGCCTTCACGGTGCTTAAGAATGCGCTTGTATCAGCTCCGGTGCTCGCAGTTCCTGATTTCGAAAAACCTTTCGTTGTACACTGCGATGCTTCATCGTATGGTCTTGGAGGTATGTTGTCGCAAGAAGTCGATGGTCACGAACATCCGATCGCATACGTTAGCAGGTCCTTGAATAAGAGCGAAAGGAATTATAGCGCTACTGAGAGAGAGGCTTTGGCAGTAATCTTCTCAGTAGAAAAATTTCAAGCATACCTAGGTTCGAAACAATTTAAAATCATCACTGACCATTCATCGTTGAAATGGTTCCTAAATTTGGAAAATCCATCGGGTAGGTTAGCACGTTGGGGTTGTCGACTGTCTCAGTTCAATTTTGAAATAGAGCATAGAAAGGGAACCGATAATGTAGTCCCAGACGCCTTGTCACGCTTAGTAAAGGTGGAGGCGATTCATTCGGCATCCCAAATAACTACGCCCAGTATGAAAGATGAATGGTATGAGAGGATTTATAATGGTTGTTTGTCTCACCCCACTAACTTTCCAAATTTTATGTTAAAAGATAATAAATTATATAGATTAAGTAAAAGCAAATATAATCTTATTAGTGAATTTGATTGGAAAGAAGTGGTTCCTAAAAATTTGAGACAGAAAATCATTAGGGAAAATCATAGTGAGGTAACTGCAGGACATCTAGGCATTTTTAAAACTCATAGACGGTTATGTCTTAGATATTATTGGCCCGGTATGCACAAGGACGTTACGGAATTTGTAAATGCATGTGATGTATGTAAGGCGTATAAACATTCTACGCAAGCAACTCCAGGTTTAATG
This sequence comes from Erebia ligea, assembly GCA_917051295.2. Lineage (NCBI taxonomy): Eukaryota > Metazoa > Arthropoda > Insecta > Lepidoptera > Nymphalidae > Erebia > Erebia ligea. The sequence goes on from OU785224.1 coordinate 20,684,660, forward strand.
GGAAAACCGAAGGTTTGTTCACGACCGTTTCAGGTAGTGTCAGTGGATTTGGTTGGTCCGCTGCCACGATCCCGGTCTGGTTATACATTCCTTCTCGTAGTAACCTGTTGCTTTTCAAAGTATACCCTTCTCTTTCCTTTGCGTCGCGCAACTTCAGAATTAGTGGCAAAACACTTCGAGAATGGTGTGGTTTTGGTGCATGGAACGCCAGAGACCGTGATCCTAGACAACGGAACTCAAATGACAGGTACTCATTTCCGTAATGTCATCGCGCGTTACAATATACCAAAACTGCACTATTGTCCAAAGTACACTCCACAGGTAAATCTAGTAGAACGTTACAACAAAACTGTCATAACTGCAGTAGCGTCCTATGTAGAAGACGACCATCGTTCGTGGGATCAGAACCTGTGTAAAATTCAGTTTGCGCTAAACAGCGCTGTAAATGAGTCAACTGGATTTTCACCGTTTTTCTTGGTTCATGCCCGCGAACCAATAATAAATGGGAACTTCTATCTAGATTCTGATAACGATTACGCGATAGGTATGCCGCGCGACGAGTATGCAGGGAAATTTGGTTGTTTAGAAAACATTTTTGAGAAAGTAAGGGAAAAATTACATCAAGCACATGCTAAAAATGCAACTCATTATAATCTCAGGCGCAGGAACGCACGGTTCTCTGTCGGGGATTGGGTTTGGAAATCTACATACACTCAAAGTGATGCAGATAAGTTTAAGATGTCCAAACTAGCCCCAAAATACGAGAAATGTAGAGTCGTGAAAGTTTTATCACCTCTCGTATATGAGTTGGAAAGAGCCGACGGCACAAAAATCGGCTCTTGGCACATAAAAGATTTAAAGGCATAGATTGTTACTCAGTCCATTTTCAATCCAAATTCAGTGTTTAAATTCTTTTACGTTTTTCTACACAGAGGTGCAAGAGAGTGGTATACTTTGGAATAGGAAAGTTGCTACCCAGTTAAATGCGTGATGTATGTTAACAGAGTATGAAAGTGATGTATGACAGGTAGAGTAGGATTGATAGAGCATAGTTGAGCTGAGACAGTCGGAACCTTACAACCATTGTACTAAAATTGGTACAACAGTATTTATTCTTGAAAAGTTTTCTTTTCGGATATTACTCTTGCTGTGCTTATGTACAGTGACTTTTAGTCCTATGTTCTGTTTAGCTCATTGTGGCTAGGACTTTGTTCCCAGACATTAGGCACAAACGGTTATTCTTAACCGAAATCACCCTTGCTGTGCTTCTGCACAGTGACTTCAAGTCCGGTGTTCTGTTTAGCTCATGGTGGCTAGGAAATTCTTCCCAGACATTAGGCAAAAACGGTTATTCTTAAAAGATATTATATTGAGACTAGTTCTCATTTTGCGATATAGGAATCGCGTTCTACGATAATATCAAGTTGCAAGGACCGTAGGCCTACGAAGCCAAGGTACCAAGCAACCATTGATAGCTATTCGTATAGGTAGAGTTATTTATTAGTAGTTGGTTAACAGGTTTGTCATGATAGATTTAGGGGTTTGTCATAATAGATTTAGGTCATAATATATTTTGGTGGTTCTTTTATTTTTTTTTGATTATCTCCACACGCAGCACATATTTAGGCTAGTTTGATAGAATAGATAGTTGATAGATGTTAGATAGAATAGTTGTAGTCTAGATAGGTATGTTTATATAGGTAAAAATTGGAAATTATGTTGTTGTCGTTTTGTTTATTTATTTGATGTTACAGAATTAACGCTGAGGGCAGCGTACGGTTCACCTTCGTGGAACCTTCTCTCTGGGGAGGAGGCATTGTAACAGTTGCGTTTCGACAACAAATTTTCTTATTTAAATACAACTAGCGCCACCTCTGGACACTAGTTAGTATTAAGTCGTTAGCTCTGACAGCAAAGTAGAATCAATGGTTCGTATACGCATTTATAGTTATCAGATCTTTGTATAATTAAATGAATTTGTTTATTTGTAACATTGGATTAAATAACAGTAGTAAATTCAATTTTCTACTTTTATTTAAAAACAAGGTAATGACCAAGACACGTCTATGTGTCTATGGCCAGTCAAATTTATGAACGACAAATGTCAAGTCGTAATTTGTCAGAGAAATTTGTGATGTAGGAATTTTTAAATACAAAGTGGAGTAATTATTGGTGATACGGGTCGAATTACCGTAGCAGATGATGAATTTGTTCATCAAGACTTCCGGCGTTGCGGGCAGTATAAAAGCCTGGTGATCTGTGTGTGACCCCTTTTTCTCTCCTGTATGGCGTGCCCAAAGCAGTGTCTGCAAGATCGCGGTGTTGGTGGGCAAAGCAGCAAAATGGCTGCCTAGCCGTGTTATAGAATAAGTTCAACTTAGCCTGCTGCGGCTGTGGAGATGGTGAGTACCAACGCGTTGTTTAGGTTGGTTATATATAATCTAAAGTCTGTGCAGTTCTAAGCAGGTCATTTTGTTCCAGATCATAACCTATTTTCCTTAATCTAACAACGTGGGAAGGGTAGAGGCGTCCCTCCGTTTGTTTCGGGTAATTATTGCTTGCTCCGAAAATCTAGGTCTTATTTTCATAGTCGGTGCAAAATATACTAACAGTGTTTTATTTCTCTGCCTTTCAGAAGGACATGGGAATTTTATGATCAATATATAAATCAATTTTATGATCAATATATAAATCAATTTTATGATCAATATATAAATCAATCTATAAATTAATTTTATAATCAGATGATCATATAAAATACATAAATGATTACATATAATCACGTAACCTCTGAATAAACAAATAATCTCTTATAATTGAGATGGGATTCGAGTCATAATGATTAGAGCTTTACAACCTAAAATCTAGACCATTCTTGAGGCCTGCAGATCTGGAATTCTCGTTCCATGATGTACTTACCTTGGCGCGTCGTCGGAAGTTCGAGTGACGTCGCCCGCGTGGCATAATCTGGAGCAGATGGCGAAGGCCGAAAACACCCCGTGCGAGCGAGTGCTGCCGTGGGAGTGGTGAAGCCAGCCACGAACATATTTCCTAGTTGCGTCTCCTTCAGGTCGTACATGTTTTTTTTTATTTTTTATATTATTTTAAATTTATGCGTAGAGTTTCAAATTGATGGTTTACACATGTCTGGTATCGCAATTTAATTCTGTGTGTAATTAATTCTGTCTGTAATTTAATAAGCGATAACCTATATATATAAATTATATTTCTTTTCCTAGTTCTGAACGTGGTTTTGTGTGGTGCGTTGTTCGAGGCGGACCTAGGCCTTTGAGAAATTCTCACAACATGAGCTAGACCGGACAAGCCCGCGTTCAGAATTCTCAAGTAAATTCAAACTAAATTTCTTGTTTAATAAAGGTAGGGTCACCGTTAAGCATACCTAATATTAGGATATAGGTAGATAATAAGGTTCTTTTTACAGCATTAAATGCTACTATTTAACGGTCTATACTACTTTCATTTACCACCCACTAGAATTCTCCTCTAACTGAGTTGACCAACACAGTCTGTTAACGCTTTCTCTACTCAACGCACCCCTGTGCTGGTGTGTCTGCCATACCCTTGCAGGTACATCCACAGGACACTTTACCCCGGATAGAGGAAGCGTTACACCGCGGAAACTCTTTAATTTTCCTAGCCTATGTGCTATTCCAGACTATAATCTATCTCTGTGCCAAATTTCATCCAGATCCGTTCAGCCGTTGGAGCGTGATTGAGTAACAAACATCCATACATCCATACATCCATCCAAACTTTCGCTTTTATAATATTTATTTGATAATTAGATTTGGCTATTTTTAACTGCTATCTATTATAATTTTTACTTTAGCCGTGCGGAATGAATTAATACTAAGTCAATGTTATTTAACGGATTCCATACAGAGAGACAACTGAACATTAATAAAATATATTCACGCTCTAGCACATCTGCTAAAAATAATATGGCACCTATTTTGAACTGCGAGTACAACTACCTTTTTTAATAGTTTCATTTCACAACGATTTCATTCCGTGTACTCTGTTGCATGACAATTCAAACGCGACTGCTCGTGGAAACAGTTGTATTTACTTTATTTTATTTATTACAGCTATCAGGGGCGTATTCATCAAACAAAAAGCTAAAAAATCAAATGAAACTTGTTGTAGAAACAAACAGTTCAAAAATGGTAAAAATGTTAGTTGGATTTTGTTTGGTTTGCAGTAGGGTCACGACAAGAAATATACCTGGTATAATAAAGTCGAAATTGATAAAGAAAATGTTATTTAAATCTGCTAAAGTTGCCCTTCTTGCAGACATAAGCATACTGCGATTACAGAGACACAATGTTATGGAAACGGACGTAGCTTATTTTCAACTTTTCATAAAATAACCACCCGTTTTCAACAACGATCCCTAAATTTAAGGGACCACCTTAAGAGGGTGATAGAAATTTAAAAGATTTAGGCATTTATTAAATAGGTACAAAATCAGGTTCAGGTGTTTTATTTGTTCACTTGATTTAACGAAAAATTAACACTAAAACTCCGATTGTACCTCCTTGTATGGAAACAGATTTGTGATGAATAAAATCAACACAAATAAACCTAAATCGTACCGATTCCCCTCAGATTTCCTGCTTCAGAGGGTTTTAAAGCTTCAATTAATTTAGCTAAAGAGGAAAAAATTACAGATTACAGTCGTTGCCGAGCGATTGAGATCGTCTCATTTATCATTTCTTTGTAGTAGGCAATAAAACGCTAGGTATTTTGTTATTTCAATTACGTCTTAAACGGGAATGACAAATTATTTGTTGAATCCAGTTTCCCTAATTGCCTCTTCGAATGATTTCTTGATGAATATAAATGACATTTTTTGTTTCGAAGAATTAAAATTATCTACCTATAACAAGAGATATCGAAGACACGATAGGTTTGATTATTTTCATCTTTTGACTCGTAATTTGTCACGATCTTCGTGATATTGAATTCAAAGAACTTAATTAGATATTTCAGATTCTTAGGCTACTCTCAAATATTGTTTGCTCTTATTGAATAAATTCAATTTTGATATTGCTGGGGAAGTTCACCAGTAGCTGATTTTTGTTGTAAATGCGAGTCTAAATCCAGTTTTCGAAATCTGAAAGACACCCTGTGTTTAATTATCATAGAATAAGAAGTCTGCTTATTGTGTATATTCACCTACTTATTTATATTTTAAAATGACTTGTAATGAGTCGAGTCAAAAAGTTATTGAATATCGAAATATCCGTGGTCGCGTCGGATTTCCTTCCAATCGGACTATGAGAGAGGGGGAACAGAGCACCTCTGTTGCGGAACTCTTTGCTATAGCTACAGTATTATATCCAGAATAATATAGTTTCTAAAAAGCAACGTACCAATGAAAGATCCATAATACTCGTAGATACAGACAAACTGACAAAAATAAAATAAATGGAACAACATTATTAGTAGCGAAAAGCGGTTTTCTTAGACTTTGTCGAAAGGAAACAACATTGCATACTCGTAAAGTTTGATATAATATATTTTGAGTAAGAGACAATTATATGTTTTTCAAAGGAACTTAATTAGCAATTTGTCTGTGAAAGGAAATGGCTCTAAAAGAAAGGAAACGCAAGAAGTGTTTACAGCGATCCGCGCTCCAGATCCCGACGCAGTCATTAGAGCTTTCAAGTTTCAGAAAAACAAATGTTAGCACATATTTATTTCTCCGTTATTTTAGCGTCAATTACAATAACGAATCAACAACTGTATTTGTGTAACGAAATCAATTCCAAAGGTATGAGGTGAATGATAGGTCACCTCGTAACCACTTTATAAAGAACAAACGCGTGTTCACTGGTTAAATTAATGTATTACTTCTTAATAGGTACATGATATCAAAACAAGGTATAAGTATAAAATAACAAACAGGGAAAAATCTAGGAAGCGCTCCTAGATGATAATTGTATGTCGACTTGTATATTAATAACGGCCTCTCCTTTTCTGCGTGACTGTTCTACGCATGCTTCGAATTTCGAACATTTTGAAATAGATTTCGAAGCTATGACTAGCGTGTGGCGAAGGAGTATGCACGCCAGAGGTACATGCAAATTACAACACTTGGAAGATCTTGTGAACTTCTGATATACACATGAATGGATTCTTTATTATTATCTTGTTTTGGAAAGCTAACTGCAGATACCAATTAGTTAATTATGTCTAAAAATCCTGCCGCGTCTATGGCATTGCTGCAACTTTAACCGGCATGTACACGCCTACTGCCGTCTAAGCATTTCGCTGCTAGAAGCCAAACAGTCTAAAGAAGAAACTTCGCCTTTTTGTGGCACCAGTGAAAATTAAAACGCTCCCATTTGGGAGCCAGATTAAACGCTTCTATAATAAGTACTGCTCATTGCTTAGTTGCTGAAAAACAGCGATTGCTCAGGCGTCAGCACTGTCTACAAGCCTACAATGTATACTAATATTATAAATGCGAAAGTTTGGATAGATGGATGGATGGACGTATGGATGGATGAATGGATGTTTGTTACTCAATCAAGCCAGAACGGCCGAACGGATCTGGATAAAATTTGGCACAGATTTGATAGATTATAGTCTTGAATAGCACATATGCTACTTATTATCCCGGAAAATTAAAGAGTTCCCGCGGGAACCAAAAAACCTCAATCCACGCGGACGAAGTCGCGGGCATCAGCTAGTAACTAATAAGCATCAGGTCTATATTTGAGACATCCCGGCCCGTGTACTTTACGTTTCCATTTAAATACAGCTTTAGATAACAAACTTTCAGAAGTTAACAACAAGTTAATTTAACAATTCATATTTAGAACCTGATTAAACACGAAAAAAGCGAGGTCGAAACAGATAAGAATCTACAACTGTATATAATATTTTGTACTGTCTGTCGAACTGCCTTCTATTATTACAATATCGCGTGGATTCGGTGAAACTCTATCACGAACGATATTTACGAACAACCGATTTGGCCAATTTGCCACAAACAGTTTCTCTGAATCGTTTCCAGTAATAATATTCAATAAGTTTTTCCAACTAAGTTTTATGCTACATTGTTGTAATAATAGCCTTTCTTCGCTCACAGCTTCGCTGAGAAATACTTTTCTTATCTTTTTCTTCATTGTATGTTTTCTTGGCAAATAGGATTATTAGTATTCTCTGCATCTGCATTGAGTTCATATTTTGAAGAATTCGTGATATTTAATGCAATAAGTAATTCAATCTGAGCATGACCAATGATCTTTTATATATCATACTCATACCACAGAATAGGTAATAGTAGTAACTCATACTCATATTTTCTTATTCAAATAAACTTATTACAAGTGCTTTTGAATCGTCAAGTGAATCTTCTACTGGTTCGGAATGCCATTCCTACCGATTAGACCCAGCAAGAAACTCGGTGGTTGCTCTTTTTAAATAACAATTATTATATCAATGTGTACATAAGTAACCGTTGTCCCTAACATTGCTGGAGCGATCAAATCCATGCTCCTCTATTATTTACATAATTTTCAAAATAATATAACTTCTCTACGGAATGGCCTTAAATATATAGAAAATCACTTGATGAAGTTAAAAGAAAGTGCCAAGTATCTCGGTGTATTTTGGAGAATACCGACAAATATAAAATGGCCATTCCGAGCGAAAGAGTTATTTTCTATACATTTATCATCATTATCATTCATTTAAATGGCACCCTTGCAGGCCGTGATTTGTTGTCACAGACACAGATTTAGGTTTTGAAAACTTCTGTGGTACCTAAGATTTTCATTTTCTGGTATAAAAAGTAGCCTATGTCAATCTCTAGGGTAAGATACCAAATATCCTCAAAATGGATGAAAAATGTAACAGATAAGCAGACAAACACACTTTCGTATTTATGTATCGTATTACATTATATCAAAAAAAAAATCGCTCCGTTGAGCATTACTGGTGGCCTACTACTATCGCTTTAAGCAGCATTATTTTAAAATGTGTGTATCAAATAACGCACCTTGACGTCACTAAAATAAGGATTATTATTCTGACGCGTCAAGAGTCAACAATATTAAAATAATACGGCTTTAAGCGATATTGGTGTGCCCTCTGTACTCTATGAAGCTTGCACGTCGATGAGGATTACATTTGCATTAACATTTTTTCCGTGTATTTTCAGCTTCGATTTTCAGTGATGTCAAAGCTCAGGCTTCAAGCTCACTAAAAATTCAAAAGCAAAAGATTAATACAAACATGCACAGAAATACCCCGCAGTCGCAGTCGCTAGTGTAAACATTTGCGATGCTAACGCGGCATCAGGTTACATCGGCGACGCTACACCAACTGAGGAGAACTAGTGCTCCAAGAGCTGGTGGTACATATTTACTCAGAACTAGATGATGCCTGCGCGATGATGAAGATTTTTTAATTCCCGCAGGAACTCTTAAATTTTTCGGGATAAAAAGTAGCCTATGCCCTTCCCCGGGATACAACCTTTTCCTTTACCAAATTTCATCAAAATCGGTTGAACAGATGGGCCGTAAAAGCGTAGCAGACAGACAGACAGACACACTTCCGCATTTATAATATTAGTATGGAGTATGGATATTAGGCATTTTTTATCGTGACTAATCTTCTGAGCCACTCCAATTAAGCGTAACTAAAGATTTTTCAAAAAGTAGTCACGACGATAGTGCAATGCTTAAACAGAGAGGACAGCCGTTAATGAAATGAAATCTTTATTATTATAATCAACTAATACTACAACAAAAACTAGTACAGAACAATGAATTCCTAGGCAGACGCGTATCTTAGGGGCCAGTGCCTTCCCAAACGTTGATTAAAATATCATAAGCTTAATGTGTTAGTGCACTATGACAAATAAATATTTTTTCAAATGTGTTGTGATTTCCATTATAACTAACATTTTTTTCCTATTTTACATTTTAAATTAAGTTTATCTCTCTCTACAAACTCACTCATTACACTCTCTAAAGATTCTTTCATTTGAGACCTGTTTTTAAGGTTTTAAAATCTTTCAATGGATTTTTCATTCTTTATACTCGTAACAATGAAACAAAAACCAAATTCCTCAATTTCTTAGTATAAATTTTCGCCTTACAGATCAGTGATCGCCCTCAACTGATCTCTCGTATAATTATCGCCACTGATCAGGATCCCAGGATCAACAAATCGAACGGTGAACCTGAGAGACACACTATGAATTTTAACTGATGGACAAAAATTACGCTTCACTCACTTTTAAAATGGAGCCACAGGTCAAAACCACTGTCCCCTCCAGCGCGGACGTTATGCGCAGATGACTTGTCCTGTCCGGACCTAATCTGTGTTATTACCGTGCAATTAATTACCTGCAAGTTCCACCAGCTCTCGGTCTATAGTAGGGGATAAATAAATAAAGTTTAACGTGTAGTTCAAACATGAAATAAACGGCATTCCGCCTGTTTGCACTTGCCCCGCGCGCCTAATCCGGCATGTTTATTTAGCGCGGGGTATTTCGGGCCCCGCCGGCATCGCCGTGGCAGACGTGGCAAAACTACTGCTACTCTATAATACCTAATATCTTGTGGTCCGTTCAAACGAGATTGATGCAATATTCAGCGGTTGTCTTTTCATTGCGAATCTCATTTTGTAAGGAGACTCGTGCTCGCTTAGTGGTCCTGCAATAGGTTGAGAATTGAGATGATAATGATATATTCCATACTATTATAATAAATGCGAAAGTGTGTCTGTCTGTCTGCTACGCTTTCCCACTGGTTTTGATGAAGTTTGGTATAGTGTATAAGCCTATCCTTGTCGCCGCCATAGCGCTGTCCCGCTTTTCAGACTTGATGGCGTTAGTAAAATAAGTCTACATTCTTTGTTTGACAGGACCCGTCTATGTAAATTGAGGTCGTTGGTTGTAAGTTGTAACTTTTAAGAGCTACGAGCACAGAATAGGTAAAAGTCGTTAACTAGGAGTAGTGTCGCGATGTTTGTACTCAGGATGCGGGGAACTCAGCAGTCGTGGGTCATTTATTTTGCAACTTTTCACTCGTCGTTTATGGAATGAACTTTTTACTGCAGCAATATGAGAGCATTTTATTGAAAAACTATTTCAAACTTGCGATGAAGTTTTATCGGTCCACTGGCCCCCACTTTATACTCTGGTTTAAAAACTGCCAATTTGAAATTCTCTCTTTGACGCTTTTTGGAAGCGTAGCGCTGATTTTTAGCGTCAAGTCGCATATAAATTAAGCTCAGCCAATGAAAACATTTTGAGATGGAGTGGAGCATTTCATCGACCACTTCGAATATTTTATTTTCAACGGTTTATTTTCTGAGTCAAGCAGTCAGTTTAATATTATAATTTGATTTGTTGACGACACGTTTACGCCGCATTACTTCATTAAAATATTCAGAACACAAAAACCTCATTGGCTCAACGGTTCAGATTGGGAATGAATTAATACATGTTGGACTATTGTAGGTATTAGTATCCCCTAATTCCTTGGGAAGATATACTGATTGTCTGCCTTAAATTCAAATCCACCGTTATTTTAAGCCCTTCCAATGTTGATTTGCGAAATCATAACACGAACCCAGTTCGAGCCTTTACATAATATGAAAAGACGGACAGTCAAAAAAAACGTATCTTGATACTTTTATGTACTATAGAATTTAACGCGTATTATTCCGCAAATTCTGCATGTTTTATTCCGCTTTCAGACACGCAGTTCTGAAGGCTGCCCGCACGTGAGCAGTTGCTCGCTGCCCCCGCCCCCCGCGCCGCGCGCGCCGCCCGCCCTATATATCACGCAACGCGCAAGGGTTTGCATGCTAATGTCTGATCTGCTCAAATATGTACAGCCTACCTGTCTATTCGAACTGAAATAACAGGATAATATCACTTTTTATTATAACTCCCTTTACTACCTTTCTGGAACCCATATCTAAGTTGCGGTATTGCGACATGTACCTAGAGCACTATGAAGCACGTATCCCAAATTATACTAATATTATAAATGCGAAAGTGTGTTTGTTTGTTGGTTTGTTCATTGTTGGTTTATACTTCAATCGCGGTGCAACGGAACAACGGATCGACGTGATTTTTTGCATGGTTATAGTTGAGGACCTGAAGAGTGACATAGGCTAAATTCCGGAAAATTCGGAGTTCCCGTGGGAATTTAAAAAACTTATTCCACGCGGATGAAGTCGCGGGCATCAGCTAGTATTTACTGTTGCGTAATTCAGGCATAAATTTTTATATTATTAACAACTCACTGGTATTTTATGGATTTTAACTTCGATTTTTCGATACGATTTTGAGATAGAAAAACGTTCTGGCATTGAAAACATTTTATTTATGACTAGCAGTTCATATCATAATTAGCTGTCTGTCTATTTTCAATTCAATTTTACAACAAATTAATTCTCGCTAAATATAGCAAAATATATCCTCCCAAAACAACGGTTTCAGGAAACAACAATGAAATTGTTGACGAAAAAAGTTTATAAAAACAATTTTTAAATAAAAGTTTGATATTCATTTACAAATAGGTACCAAATCAATAAACGAACCGGCCATTGAAAAAATTGCCAAAACAAGATCAACTAACGAACGTGATACCATAAATGTGGAATCGAAACATAAACAATACCCCGGCACGGCCGCCCCGGCTCCGGCTCCGGGGCAACACCGGGGCAACGAACCGAACGCTAAATTTAGATGAATGAAAACGGCATACAACACAAAACACATTTATTAGAGCGCACACTATCTTAATTGCCCCGTACGCCCGCACTTTCATATTTTAATCCAAAAGTTCTTGGTTTTATAAACTTTTACAAGTGCTTGATTTTTTAGTAATTTTTGTATGGGATTTTTAGGTATATAAATTGATTTCGGTTCAACCTTTTTCCCGCTGAGCTATATACTCGTTTAAAGAGCTATATAGTAAGTATATCGACGTATAAAAGTCTATAATATTAAAGTCTTCATCAATGTATATCATCATCGATAATATAAAAATTGGAATCGGATCACTAAAAAAAAATTGATAGCGGAGGGTCATAAAAAATAATTTCAAACAATAGCAATGGATCCGTTAAATATTTTCACGGATCTTCTTGGCTGAAACGCTTTGAAACCGCTTATCATCATGAGCCTTGTAGCTTTGGGCGTGTTCGATCACCGGCAGGGGCAATTTGAAAATTAACAATTTCTAAATTGGTTTTAGTTTGACCTGGGTAGTTACCACCCCACTGGTAAAGCAGTACCGTCAAGCAATAAAACTCAGCAGTTGCTCTTTATATTTTATCTTATCTTACCATTTTACTAATATCATAAATGCGAAAGTGTGACTGTCTGTCTGTCAGCTTGCTACACTGTCCCGACCCATCAACCCATATTCATCCGATTTTTTTGAAATTTGGCTTCTTTTTATGCCAAAAAAATACAAAACCGTATGATGCTGCAAACTAATGTGAGATCACGTTTAGTTTCTATAAACACTAACGTGACGTGTAGCTCCATTCAGATCCGCTCTCGTCGAAATGGATGCTGCGTCTTCAATCTGTTTAATGCAAGATATTGACGACGTGAGACCGTGGACCACGTGGACTGTGTGATTCAGATAAAACGTCTTTGTATTGAATTTGTTTATTGTATTACGGTATTAAATAGAGTGGAAATATTTGATCTGCAGTTTGCAGTTTCGTGGGTTAACTTTTCTGAAATCAAACTGACTGGTCAAGTGTGAGTCGGAACACGCATAAGGTAGTGTTCCGTTGACATGCTATTTGCCAAAAACTTGTATACTGAATAAAGTTTGTACTTAGTCTTATTCTAAAAGCTGTACAAAAAATTCATATTGATTTCTAAATATCTATAACGATCATCATTCGAGAGAGTAACCCACATTTTTTACTACTCCTTGTTCGTGCGATTTTTAAATTCTCCCGCTAAGAAGCGTGGAAGCCAGTCTCACATTAAAGTGCAATAGCAACTTACTCACATCACGTCAAGCGACCAACCCAAAAGCAAACTCGCTAATTTTGTAACATTATCATTTTAGATAATTATTAATTTAGTGCTTGATTAAACAGTTTAAAGTTAAGTTCGTTTCTATTTAATTAACTAAAGTGCGGCAACGCACTCTCCTGATATTTTATTTTTCAAAAAAATTGTATAACATTTCTGCGTAGCGATAGCCGGTTCCTACAATAGTACCAAATTTTAACTATAACTTATACTTAGATGATTTTTAAAGTGGCCTTTTAGACTAGACAAAACTATAAGGGTTCCATGTTTTACTGAGGAACTCTAAGCAGGATGCTACAGAAATACATAAAATTCACGGGACCGAAGTCGCATAATATAATGCAAATAGTTAAATGTTTCGGAAAATTGAGAGAATTGAGCAAGATGTTAAAATAAAAGCGTCATCTGAATATATTCAAACTCGCGTTTCAAATAAAACTGAGTGTAGGGTAATGGGAGGGAATCCGGTGATGTCCTTTCGACGAGCGAGATGCAATGGTTCGCTCCAAGAGTGCTGGTGGTCTATGCTACAGGCTGTAGCGATTGCGTCTTATTTTAATCTCACGCCCAATAATAGTCGGTCAAACTTCACCCGTCACGTCAAACGAACGAACGTCAAATCTGACCCGGTGACGGTATTATATTATATTAAAATAAAATAAAAACTTAACAGGCATAAAAATTAGGTCCAATTTTGTCCACCGGGTCCGATGATTTCGACTATAGCGAATACTGACCTGAGTGATTGCCGTCTTTTAGCAGCTCCAAAGTCTGATTTTTAGTTGCTAAACTAACTTTTCATAGAGCTGCAAATACAAATAAATAAACTTGAGCTGCGACCTAGCTGCAAGTAAGATTTAGAAAGTAGCTGCTGCTGTAATGTGCGCTCAGTCTAACGAACGGTCTGGCGCAGCAACAAAGCTTTGGTCAACAAAACATTGTTATGCCAAAATATATCAATATGAACATAACTGGTTTTAGCCGAGTCAGATCGTCATAATTTAGCAGCAAAGCAGAGCTTAGACATTCCAATACTAACTACAAATTATTTACATGGCATAACATAAAATCGTACTGTGTAAAATTATTACAGTCTCAAAGTAAAGTGAATAGGTATCTATTAGGCAAGCGCGCTCCAAAGAGACCATCATCATTGCTTTGATTGTTGTCAAGCGCAAGCCTATTTTGAAATTTAAAAAAAGAGTGGCATAAGTTTCTCTTTTACCTTAGAGCACCCAACAAAAGAGCAGCGAGGTGCCAAATTGAGGCGATTTGTTTCTGTTGCGAATATATACGAGTATATAATACCAGCCATTGCATTTGCACAAGCTAACCTAATTTGACGGCAATATTATGAACGAATAATGTCTTCTATACATAATATCGGATAAATTCAAATATTTATATGTATTTCACTTTATCCGGGGTATTTCCGCTATAAGATTATAAGATAACGGTTATTATCGCATACTAATCTTCTTAGTTTAGATTTCGTGTCTTACTACTAACAACTTAGATCAAAGTTGCTATCATCAAAATCGGTTAATATTCTCTGTTACTGCAGATGCTATAACCTCTAAAATCTAGGCACTAATTTTACTATAGGTAAGCTAAAGGTAGATCTTTTATTATGAAACTGGTGCATAACTGGACTTTTGGGTATACTACGCCCGCGACATCGTCCGCGTGGATTAAGGTTTTTTTGATTCTCGCGGAAACTCTTTAATTTTCTGGAATAAAAAGTATGTCCTTTCTCGAGATGCAATCTACCTCTGTACAAAATTTTAACAAAATCGGTTTAAAGGATGGGCCTGAAAAGCGTAGCAGACAGACAGGCAGACATGCTTTCGCATTTATAATATTGAGTAGGGTTATGTTACCTCTACCACTTGACCATTTTAATTCGAAAACGCCCATGTAATATCAATTGCCGGGGCTACCTGCATGTAAATTTTGCTCTGTAGATTCCCTATTTAGATCTCTCTGTCAGTCGGGAGTCGGGACATTGAATCAGAATATGAAAATAAAAACCCGTGTGATACGATTTGAAATATGAATCCGCTCGTAGGCATTTTGTTCCGCGCCCGAACGAGTCCACAGCTCCCATCACAAGCTCTGTCAGCACACCCTTGAAACATTGATTCATAGCGAGACACTTTATTTTTGAAACTGAAAAGGATTTTTTGATTTTGATTGAAGTTTCTTACTTTTCAAAGTTTTTTTTCTTGTTGAAGTTAATAAATCGTACTGAATAATAGACTAGCAGGACCTTGCTAAAAGGCTTTATGCAAGGTTTGACCAACTCGCACAGATAAAAACATTCATAGTCATAGTATAACCGACGAATGAATTTGATATTTTGACAGATTTTGTGAATTCTTTCAAAACTTTAAATTTATTCGTCAGCTGTTAACGTTTACTTGGCGCTATTATTCTATTTGGGCCTGTTTCAAGTAGTATTTTGCAGCATATAACGAGCAGCATGAAACACTTTTATAAATCATTATTTTTTTTATGTAGCTGACACAAAAAACGAAAGAGTTTGGCACACTTTTTACACGTTTACCTACGCTTACTCTTCTATTAGGAATAGAAATTAATCTCATCAGAATGTACAAAGTAAATGTAAGAAGATATTTTATCTAAATCCTATTAGAAAAAGTTACGATTTAGGTTGGGATAAATTCATAGGCGTCGCACAGTCGCTAAACGAAATCACTCGTGTACAAATGTTGTTTTATTTCAACTTGGAAAGAAATGTTAAAATGGGTAAACGATATGACATAAATGCGACCGGAAGCTGGCAGATATTGCTCTTGCAGTGTTGCAAATGTTGTGAATGTTGCGAATGTTGTGGTAAGTTGATTATCTGCCAAGCGTGCGCCGACACTGATTTATTTTACGAGCAAAATAAATCATTTTCTCGGTGTGCGATTTGGCAAGCGTTTTAAATTCCTAATAACCTTGTTTGGGGCGCTCTCGTAATTAAAATAACGGCCTTTTTATATCGGCTACGGAGTTTATTAAAAGATAAATAATGGTCTGTTTATTTCGATTTTCGTTCGAATGAAACTCACGTTTTTTGCTGAACATTTTTCAGAAATTAACCAATCAGTGTACTAGGTATATGCTTTTATTGTTGGAATTTTTTTTTTACATCCACTCAATCGAAATTTATTTTGCATAATAATTTAAATATATGTAACGAGCGAGGAGAGGAGAGAGAGAGAGAGAGAGGGAGGTAGCAGTGAGTAGTAGAGGTGGGGAGAAAAGAGGTGAGGAGAGGAGAGGAGAGGAGAGGGTAGAGTAGAGGAGAGGTGGCAATGTATAAAACACGGACATCGGGCCGTGTTCGGGCATTATACCGTGTATTTTTGAAGTGATACGTTGTAAATTATTGTGAACAGTGAAATAAAAGTTGCTGTTGATTGTGCATATTAATTTACGTCTTTCATTTCTGACCGTGCGTAACATATACTTAATACTTAATCTACTTGTTAGTATAGTTTTTTACTACACGTCTCATGATCGCCATTCTATGATAACTGATTTCAAATTATACGGGATCTCTTCTATTTTCCGGGATAGAAAGTATAGCATATCAATCTCCGGGTCACAATCTATCTCTGTATAGGCACCTAAATTTCGTCAAAATCTGTGAAACAGCTGGGCCGTGTAAAATAATAATATACCACAACACTAATAAAAGACAGATAGACATTCGCATTTATAATATTAGTACGAATGTAGGTTAAAAGGAAAGATAATATTATGCCAACGTAGATAATATTAAACTGAACGCCAAATCAGTATTCAGTGGCGAGCCCCGCAGCCGGCTGATTACCCCAATGGCTCGGCAATACCACATAATAGGTAATACCCACTGACAGCTCGAACATACGTATTACCTGCATAGCTGGATAGTGACTTTGTGTAATATTAATGATGCACTGTATAACATTTGGGCCTTCAAAATGACTCGCATTGCCCTCTTGGGTTTTGTGACTTTGTGAATCCTTTCTTCATCACTTCAACCCATTGGCTCACTACCGAGCACGACTATCTTATCAGAATGAGAAGAGTTCGGCCATAGTCCAGCACCAGGGCCAAGTGTGGCTTGGCAGACTTAACACACCTTTGAAAATATTATGAAGAACTCTCGAGTATGCACATTTCTAAGCGATGTTTTCCTTCACCGTTATGATACTTGATTTCTTAAAACTACGAAAAGTACACACCCGGGGATGGAACTCCGAGTACCGAGGCTGAGGATACGCAGGCAATTACCGATTTTCTTCAGAGAAACTGCATATGGAAAAGATCTAGTTCGTATCACAGGATATGTCCTTGCATGATATACCAGCTAATGCCCGCGACTTCGTCCGCGTGGATTGAGGTTTTTCGGTTCCCGCGGGAACTTTTTTAATTTTCCAGGATAAAAATGTGTTATTCCAGACTATAATCTATCTCTGTGCCAAATTTCATCCAGATCCGTTCAGTCGTTGGGGCGTGATTGAGTAACAAACATCCATCCATCCAAACTTTCGCATTTATAATATTAGTATAGAAGTATAGATTATGTTTGCAGTCAGTTACCTACTTTCCATCTTTGTGTTTAATGATTTCTTAAAATGAATATATAATAATATACAAAACTCGAAGTTTACTTGGTAAATTCCAGATATAAATAAAAAGGTAGAGAACGAATGGAGATTTTCTTTTTTGTTTCAGACACCGAGGTTAAACGGTCAATTAATAAAGATTATTTTATTTAACAGTGTTTTGCCCCAATTCAAGCTTTTCTTTTTTCAGACAGACTAAACTTAGGTAGATATTATTATACTTTGCTTGTATAATAATTCCACTCGCCGCCCCGCTTTTATTAGTTGGTAGTTAAAAACTAGTTGGTAGTTAAATATAAAATAGACTCAATAGATTTCCAGCGATATAAGTAAAAATAATGCTAAACATGTCTCGCGCGGATTTGGCATCGAGAAAGCGGTGCAACAGTCGCAAGAACGCGTTATCGCACTTAAATCAGTATTATTTTAACATTACTAACGCTCTTGGTTTGGAATTGTAATCCGACGAAAGGAACGAGTAGCCTAGTTCCGACAGCGCATATCAGTCGATGGCGATTGTTAAGCAAATAGGCCTTTTCGCCTCCTCCGTGCCTCGTCCTCTCGGAGAGCACGCTAAGCTGTAGGTCCCGGTTACTATCATATCATTAAAATCTAATGATATTCGTTAGAAGCCTATGTGTTAAACTAGTACTCTTAGTCTAGTCGTATGCGGAAGGATCTGGGAACCCACCGCATTATTATCCCAAGAAAACACCTGCCATTATCTTATTAACTAGCTGATACCCGCGACTTCATCCGCGTGGATTGAGGTTTTTTAGTTCCCGCGGGATCTCTTTAATTTTCCATGGATAAAAAGTAGCCTATGGGCTATTCCAGACTATAACCTATCTCTGTGCCAAATTTCATCTAGATCCGGTCAGCCGTTTTAGCGTGATTGAGTAACAAAGATCCATCCATCCATCCATACTTCCATCCATCGAAACTTTCGCATATATAAAACATATTTTTAGTATTAGTATAGAAAGAACGGGGTCACGACCCCCAGTAATGAGGACTACGACGCAGAGAGAGAGAGAGCTTACTGCATTAAGCGATGGTATATACCCCCTGATTGTGCTTGAGCTATTAAAGTAAGTGGGGTAGCGTGTGTGTATCGCAGTAGGTCACGTCGGGGCTCGCCGGCGCTCCGCTCACTCGGCGATTGATTCGCACGCGACGCCTCAACCGACACCCGACCCGCCGCGCCGTCTGCCGACATGCTGCGGTCTACACCCATCAGATTACAGGCCAGACTGCAAGAGAAGCGAGAACCTACCTAGCTCTTATTATCTGCAGTTATCGCGCACTGCAGCAACATGCTGAGGCAGCAGCCTTTTTAGCTGACACACGGGGCAATTTATATTTGTACCTAGTTAAATACATCTTGTATTTTAGTACGAGTAAGCTTAGTTAGTAATTATATGGTAGTTATAATTTTTCATTTTTGTATTTCTCTTTTGTTATCTTTAGTTAGCCGTGTAAAGCTAAATAAACATTTATTTATTTATTTATCTACACTAATGTTATAACATTCTACTTATGTTTCCAATACTTGACTTATAATTACTACTGTTATAGCGCAGATAACAAAACACTCAATTTAAGCAATTTCACATGATGGTATAATATCCACATCGATATCGTAAAATCTCATTATAACATCAATAAAACGCGACCAATTAACCTGGCGTCTGGCGAGCCTTATGTCAAAATCCTCGCCATTAAAATCTAACCAATGAGAGCGCAGCTGCGCGCGCAGGGCCAATCAGGAGCGAGCGCGCGCTGTTCGTTTTTTATTTAATTGGCACAAGATCTTACCAAAGAGTTTTGTGTATGTAAGTTTAGTAGTTTCGACGAAGTTTTCACGTATAACCCAACTGTTTTCAAAAGCCAGCCTAATATCAAAATTTTATACAACTTGTATGAGGATTTTGACATAAGGCTCGCCCAAAATTTGAACAATTATTATAAATAAACTATTGTCAGCTTTTACTCTTGTTGTTTGATAAATTGCATAAGTGAAGATAAAGTAGTGTATGCAACTGCATATAACACGGGTATTAAAACACTCGTTACTATTATGAAACTCGCTGCGCTCGTTTCATAAACTCACACTCGTGTTTTAATACCCTTCATTATATGACAGTTGCATAAACTACTATTATTCACTCGACGATACTTTAAAGAACTTTGCACAAACAGAAACATTTATTTGAAAAAAATATATATTTGATTTGATTCTATAGTCCGTGTCACGAGAGAATTCGTAGAACTAAATACATTTTACATCATACTAATATTAGAAATGCGAAAGTGTGTTTGGTGGTTGATGTAATTGGTTTGTTGGTTCATCACGACGCAACAGAGCAACGCATCGACGTGATTTTTTGGATGGGTATGGTTGAGGACCTGGAGAGTGACATAGGTTACTTTTAATCCTGGAAAATTAAGGAGTTCCTATGGAAAAATACTTAATCCACGCGGACGAAGTCGCGGGCATCATCTAGTACATAATATATTGCATCTAGACGCGCGAGTGCTGCTTCTGGGGGATTTCTGACATTCGTGACACACACTCTAGACTAGACGAGACCGTACCGAAATCCTAGTGAAATTTGTAAAAAATTCCGTAATTTCCATGAAAAGTGTTATTTAGGCTTTCAAAAGGAAATTGAAAGCCTCGTGTTTCCCGTTTCTTGGACATTCTTTCCCCAAAGTGGTATTAAATAGGGAATAAAAGTTTGTATAAAACTTTGAAATATTTGGGATTTACATTGAAATGAATAAATACTTGGTTGGGAATTATACCCCCTAAACTCTGTGCAACATTAAGCTACCTCACTCCTCAGTACAGTAGCGACAAAGCCTTGTTAGGTTGGTGAGA
Source organism: Erebia ligea (assembly GCA_917051295.2). Classification (NCBI taxonomy): domain Eukaryota; kingdom Metazoa; phylum Arthropoda; class Insecta; order Lepidoptera; family Nymphalidae; genus Erebia; species Erebia ligea. The sequence goes on from OU785224.1 coordinate 20,705,223, forward strand.
ACTGTAAACTCCATCCTCATTGCTAGTGCTGTATAATAATTAATATGCAGGCAGTCCATGTGACGCGAACTAGTGCCGGATGTATAAACAATGTACCTAACTGGAACACCAAATTGCGGATTAAATTACATCGGTAGCGCTTGCGATGCGCTCGGGTTTGCTTCAAGCTATAATGAGGACCGTGATTGATGATAGGGTTTCAAAGGAGGTGCGAATTCAAATAACCTGCATGCTATATGTACATGGTGAAACATAGATAACTTAGATTCAATTTCAAGATATTTCACACGGTCTAAAAAGCTTCTATAGTAATGAGAAATGCACTTTTAATGTACGGAATAAGTGATTGAAGTCGACAGCATCTTGCCTTTAAGAAGAAACGGAGAAACTGACAGGTTTCTTGCAGATAACTTAGATAATATTATAGAGTCTTATATTATAATCTGAGACTCGATTATTCATAATGGGGCTAATCTCTATTTTTTTGCATGAAATGTCGTAAATTATAACAATAACGGACGGTTACAGGTTACGCAGTAAAACTTAGATCCATATAATTATAGCCCTAATTAATTTACGATGTTTGTGAAGATGATGATGATAAAAAAACCCGGCTGATTTTGTTGTGGGCTCTTCCCAGACCAGGGCGCGTTTGGTACCCTCGTAGCTTTAGTTTTAAGATACCGTTGTTATTATTATCACCATCACGTCTTATACTTTGTATACTTGACGTTCAGGTGTAGGTAGGTACCAATTTTGAATAAACTTACTTTGAGTTTGAGTATCAATTTTCAGTGTTGCACATTTTTTACCTCAGCTACCCTTCCTTCACATAAAGTAGGTATACACACCACATCCACTTGCGATTGAATTTCATGACGTTCGCTTCACCAGCATTTGAATTTAAAGCCACTAGATTGAATGGAAGTCATTTTATTTCCCGCGCACTGTGGCGTGCATCGATCAAGCGCTACACAACGGAACTCTCCAGCTGAGGACTTCCACTACTATAAGCTCTCCATTGATATACAAGCACCAGACATATAATAAAACATAATAACTAAAAATAATTAATCAGTCCAAGAGCTTAATTCCTTCTTCGCAGGTAAGGCTTTTATGTAAAACTAGCTGATGCCCGCGACTTCGTCCGCGTGGGTATACCAAGTTTCATCGAAATAACTTGAGAAATGACGGACTTTTATACAAACTTTCAATCTCTATTTCACCCCTTTGGGGGTGGAGTTTTGAAAAACTGTGAAACACGTATTTTTTCATTTCTAACCCGCTGCTCATATACCAAGTTTCATGGATATAACTTGAGAAATGAAGGACTTTCATACAAACTTTCAACCCCTATTTCACCCCTTCGGGGGTAAAATTTACGAAAACTGTGAAACACGTATTTCTTCATTTTCAACCAGTAGCTTGTATACCAAGTTTAATCGATATAACTTGAGAAATGACGGACTTTCATACAAACTTTATTTATGTTTCTAAACGTATTTCTTCATTTTTAACTGGTAGCTTGTACACCAAGTTTCATCGATATAACTTGAGAAATGAAGGACTTTCATACAAACTTTCAACCCCTATTTCACCCCTTTGAGGGTGAAATTTTGAAAAACTGTGAAACACGTATGTCTTCATTTTTAACCCGCAGCTCATATACCAAGTTTCATGGCTAAAACTTGAGAAATGAAGGACTTTCATACAAACTTTCAACCCCTATTTCACCCCTTCGGGGGTAAAATTTACAAAACTGTGAAACACTTGTTTCTTCATTTTCAACCAGTAGCTTGTATACCAAGTTTAATCGATATAACTTGAGAAATGACGGACTTTCATACAAACTTTCACCCCCTATTTCACCCCCTTAGGGGTGGAATTTTGAAAAACTGTGACACACGTACTTTTTTATTTTTTACCGTAAGCCAAAATAAAAAGTTTCGTTGATATAACTTGTAAAACATCTTGAGAAACGAAGGACTTTCATACCAACTTTTATCCCCTATTTCACCCTTTTGGGGGTCGAATTTTCAAAAACTGTGAAACACATTTGTCTCCATTTTCAACCCGCAGCTCATATATCAAGTTTCATGGCTATAACTTGAGAAATTAAGGACTTTCATACAAACTTTCAACCCCTATTTCACCCCTTCGTGGGTAGAATTTCGGGATAAAAAGTATCCTATGTCCTACCTCGTAGTATAGGCTCAAATCTTGCCAAGTTTCGTTTGAATTCATTCAGTAGTTTCGGCGTGATGCGCGGCCAAGATACAGACAGACAGACAGACAGACAGACAGACAGACAGACAGACAAAAATGAAAAAAATTACAGATTTGGCTTCAGTATCGAATAATGAGTGCCCTCCAAAAAAAATTTTCAAAATATCTTCAATGTACAGAATTGGACCTGTTACAGTTTTATTATAAGTATAGATAGGGTGGATAAAAGACTTGTTGTAGCAGATTTTCGAAGATCTACCTACGTTCAGCAATGACTTGTTTACTAACGATTAAAGTTATAATTATTTATTTTATTGATGATAATGATGAATTCGCGTCCTCCCAAGAAAGTGCACTTTGTTGGGAGGACGCGAATTGCTTGCTAGATATAGTGATTCAATAAATTAAAATAATAATTACGCTCAATCATGAGTGGTTCAAGTGGCCTAGACTCTAAAATATTGTAAGATAAGTATATTTCATTGAAATTAAAATTAATGTCATGTCTTAATTTCTATAAGATTGGGATATCACAACCTGTTTTTATTAACAAGAACATAAAGGACACGTTTCAGAGCGAACAACATTTCTGTGAACCAGTGCAAGTATATTATCTTTGTTTTAATGAAGAGCTCTCATGCGACTCTTCACTCCAGAGTATCGACTGTCGTGTACTTTCTATTGCTGTGTATTGTTCTGTCGGTGGGTACTTGTCCTCGTTGTGCGCTGAGTATCGCAAGACAAATGTTTTGATCCAAGCAAGAAGGTCCTACGGATATCACGAGTGCGATTTGTTTCCGATACCCGAAGGCGGGTCTTATAGATTTATATTGGATGGTTTATTTGTTGCGACGTGATCGAATTTTCTATTTTTCGCATCTGGAGCCACACAAATTATCTACTATTATCATTTCAATTTTTCATGAGGGTAAAACTTTGTTTTCTAGTACATCTTTCTTTTATTTCTTTTGTCCTCTACTTCATTTTTTTACTCTTACTATGTTCGTGCGTATTTCGTGTAATACCACTGGACCAAGTGATACCAATATAATTTTTTTCATACTGCTTGAAATCTAATCCAAATTGGTACTATCTGGTACTGGTACCTACCAGTACCAGTACCGGTACCTACCTGTTGGTACTGACACACACTGTCAAGCCGTCTGTTACATAAGCCATTGGCAGAGTGTAATGTAGTACGAGTCAATTATGGGTTATCCTTTCTAAGACAGATTTTCATAAATTCCATTCCATGCGATTGTAACCGGGATTTATTTTATCTTTTAATAGGTTTCCTAAAATCACTTACACATTACTAAAAAATAAAATCATCATAAGTAATATAAATACAAGCTAAGTGAAGTGTTTACTTATATAAGAAAATACAGCATGGGGTAAAACACAAGCAACAACCATTAAGGCTAAAAGATATAGATTAAAAAATAAATTACAAGATAAAGAATTAATGTACCTAACCATAAGAAACGAGGCTATTATAAATAATTAATTAACGTTAAAATTTCAAAATTTGTGAGGAGAATATTATAGTATCGAGTAAAACTTCCTGTTTCTAGAAGGATTAGCAGGTAAAACTCAAGACCTCCAGGATTTAAATATAGATACAATTTTAATTTAAAGGGATAGATCAGCTAGTAACTCTCGATGGTTATGTTTGTCGAAGCACCGTAACTCTCCCAGCTCCGTGCCAGTAGCGGCGGCGATAAATCCCGTGCGCCTGTACACCCGCCACGGACGCCCCTACGCTGTTGTTTACGAGGGGAAGCCGCGATTCAATCTAACCCTCTTGCGCTAATTACTTGCGGACCTGATTCGTTAACTAAAATGGTAGCAATAGCAGTTTTTTCGGGTTACGCCACACCGGTTCGGCCATTTGGACGTGACAGCTTATTGTTGACTAGCTGATGCCCGCGACTTCATCCGCGTGGTTTAGGTTTTTTGATTCCAGCGGAAACTCCTTAATTTCCCGGGATAAAAAGTAGTCGATGTCACTCTCCGGGTCCTCGACTATACCCATGCCAAAAATCACGTCGATCCGTTGCGGCGTGATTGAAGGACAAACCAACAAACAAACATACTTTCGCATTTATAATATTAGTATGATAATGGTGGTGGACGGTGGTGAAGGTTCCGAGGAAACATATTCCTACTTCCTAGTAATATAATGTAGTAAAGTTATGCGTAGCAGCACTATCTATCTATCATAGATAGCTAATATATAAAATTTTACACTACGTTCAAGATTTAACACTATGTACTTTTTAAATACAAGTCTATTGTATGGAGACCCCCTTTTATTTATAACTTTATTTTATTTTCATTATTAGTTGTTAAAGCGGCAATAGAAATACACATTGTGAAAATTTCAACAGTCTAGCTACAGTTAATGAGATACAGCCCGGTAACAGACAGACAGACGGACGGACGGACGGACGGGCGGACAGCAGAGGCTTACTAATAGGGTCGCTAGGGAACAGACAAACTAATCCGGAAATTGACCCCTAAACTTAAAAGTAACTAAGTTAGTCCTCCGTTGCATAAAATAAGCCAGCGGGCGATAAAAATTCAATTCCATAAGTAGCGGAATCTATTATTGGAACATACTGATTGAATTTCATGATGCTCATCTGGAAAGAGTTTTATTCGTGCACGGATCTTAAGTGCCCTTACCACGAGATCATAAATCACGCTGACTTTGAGCGTAGTCGAATATCGAAACACTTTGAAGTGAAATTTATTTTCTGTAAACATTAACAAGATTTTACTTTATTTCTAAGAAAATAATAAATCTTATTTGGTGTAGTTAAATAGGACCGAAATGCTAACGTGTAGGTCTCGTGAAGAGCTTTTCTACTATACCTGTAATGATCCTATGAAGTAAGGTCTTGCGTCATCCTAAGCCATGGTTAAAGTCTCTTCCTTTAGGAAGACGCTTCCCCCATGAAGTCTAAGCCTCACACACAATTTCTCGATCCAAATCCAAAAAAAAGTATCCGCTTTGATTGAAGATTGCTGCCTGTGGATTGTTAAACAAACTTGAGCTATGCAATTAGGTTGCTAGGGTTAATTTTACTCTTACACAAAAGTATTTTCAGTCATTGTCTGTGTTTCCATATCTCATAGGCGAAATTGCTCAGTCTACAACACCGACGCAGTGTCGCCTGCTTATCGGTTTTTTACCGGATATACCATGGAGAGTGTGCTCAGGAACTTCACAACCTTGTTCCTCCTTCTCCGTTCTACCACAGAACAGCGAGAAACCGTCAGCGTTGGCATCCTTATGTGGTTGACGTCCAATCTGCCCGCACGAAACGTTTTTGCTCGACGTTTCTGATCCGAACCGCTAGAGTGTGCAACACCCTCCCAGCGCACGTATTTCCTGCCACATATTACTTAAGTACCTTCAAGGCAAGAGTGAATAGACATCTTCTAGGCAATCGCGCTCCAACCTAGACCTCATCATTGCTTTGCACAAAGCATGATTGTCGTCAAGTGCAAGCCTATCTCAAAAAAAATTAAAAAAAAAATCTCGTGGTAAGGGTAAGGATCGCTTCGAGGAACTGAAAGCCGCATTACCGAGTTCCGTATCGAGGAAGTTTTCCGCTAAAGCTTCTCCACTCCACTTCACTGGAGTGCATCAACATCTAAACCCTATACGAGAAGCCATTCCATTCAACAGATGGTTCCTACTTTAAGGGTAATTTTTAGTTTTATAAGATTTAATTATCCATACTAATATTATAAATGCGAAAATGTGTCTGTCTGACTGTCTGCTACGTTATAAAGGCCCATCTTTTTAACGAATCGACGTGATTTTTTGCACGGGTGTAGTTGAGGACCTGGAGACTGGAGAGTGTAGTGGAGTATTCAATAAATCAATATTCCGACGTCAGCGTGGATGTCGTTAGTGCTGACTCACATTTCGGAGCATGACTTGAATGTTCTGTCGGAAGTGTTTTTGCGAGCGAGCCGCGAACTTTACCCTTACCACAAGTTTTTAAATCACACTACGTTAATCGTATTTGTGCATTCGAACACATTCGTGTCAAAGTAAAACGGATCCAAATGCCCTCGATTTAAAGTCAAAAACTCATTCCAATTTACCTATTTTAATTTTCAAATGTGTCTGTTTCGAGCGCTGGCTGTGAATATATAAACGAAATTGAGCTCTAAATAAATGTGTTTACGGTTTAATTTACTTTGACGCCAATGTGTTTGAACGCTTGAATACGATCAACTGAATACTCAATTTATTATAACTCTATGTAGGATATACAAGTAGGTATCTCTTATGTTGCGTCATGTTTTGGCTCTACCGCCGGTTCAGAAAGCAGATTCTACTGAGAAGAGCCGTCAAGAAACTCAGCAGGCAACGCAGGTGTGATTTAAAAACTTGTGGTAAGGCTAACTGGTGCCGGGGTGGAGGCATTAATGGTGTTTGTTCCAGTTGATCGGCTTCAGGGCACGTGGCGGTCGGGAACAGGGTCACGGTTAAACTATATTTTTCAACAATATCCAATTAATAAAATACCGGTATTTAAAAGTAATGTATTTTTCAAACTCTGAAACAAAACCGAAACTCAAACTCAAATCTGTTTTATTCAAGTATATTTTGACAAGTGCTTTTGAATCGTTGAGTGAATGATACTGGTTCGGAATGACACTCCTACCGAGGAGAACCAGCAAGAAACTCTGGGGTTGCTCTTTTGAAAAAAAAAAAGTGGTTTCCACTATACAGGGAATCCTAGTATGGAAACCACTGCCCCAATAGTTCTAACCGAAAGTATTGTAATGTGTTTGAAACAAATAAATAAAATGAAAAATGAAATAAAACTTACGGTTACATCAATGTGTAGATACATAAGTAACCGCTGTCCTTCGCATTTCTAGAGCGAGACAAATCCATGCTCTTATCATTTACATAATCTTCAACAGTATTTAAACTTAAATAATAAGCTTTTATCAGGAGCATACTTTTAATGGATTTCTTAAACTTGTGTAAAGGCAAGTTTAAAGAATTTCGGCCTCGGTGGCTAATCCTCGACATACACTTCTATTTATAGGCTTATTTTTATCACGGAACAATATGGAGTTCCCGCGGGAATCATAACTCTTAGTTCCCACTGCTGGGCTTAGGTCCAGGTAGTAGGAATAACAAGCTGATGCGATGAGGACTGCAGCTTTAACCGCGAAGTTTTCATGAGGGATTAACAAGTTTTCAAGCAAAGCTTTCTATTGAATCCAAAAGGTTATATACAGCTGTCTATAAAGTTACTCGAAACCTAAGTAATGAGAAATGTAGTCACCAAAGTAATAATTTCCATTTACGGAGTCCTTTCAAAATGAAAGTTTTCTCAAAGACGAAGATGCAGCGGAGTCCTATTCATGAATTTACTTATTAGTTTCTCAGCGCGACTGGACGCGAGGTTTTAATGTAATTGGTAAAGTTTTCTAGTTAGACGGAAACACGAAAAAAATGGGATTTTCATCAAAATCTCGCGCTCTCGCGTTAAAGAGGGAAGTAATTTTCATAAAAGGGATATTTAATGGGAATTGGTTTGCGTAATACTGTTGGAGCCTCAAAACTGGAAGCTCCAGGGTACTGTTAATGAAAGAAAGAAAAGTATTTTTTGGACAAAAACCGCATTATACCCCGACCCCGATGCCCGCGACTTCGTCCGCGTGGACTTAGTTTTTTCGATTCCCGCAGGAACTCCTTAATTTTCCGGGATAAAAAGTAGCCTATGTCCTTCCCCGGGATACAACCTATTCCTGTACCAAATTTTATATGGATTTATGTATTCGTGACAAATATAATATGGAAGCATCTGCGGTAATTATTTATTATTGTTGTTGGCACATTTATTTCGGAAAAATGTCTCAGCATATTACTTAGTGTGTCTTGTCCCACTTTATGCGTTTGTAAAACATTTTTGGATTATGCTGCTTTTGGTTAACGTTTATAAACAGACTAGCTTTTGCCCGCGGCTTCGCCCATGTTATGTTTCGAGTTTCATGCAAATATCAAACCCCCCTTAGGGGTTGACTTTTCAGAAATCCTTTCTTAGTGCACGCCTTCGTCATAATAGTTGTATGTATGCCAAATTTCAGCCCGATCCATCCAGTGGTTTGAGCTGTGCGTTGATAGATCAGTCGGTCAGTCACCTTATTTATAAAAACATCTCGAAGCTCACAGAGGTGAATTCGCCCAGACACTAAGTACAAATTCCTAAATTGAGTGAACCGGTCAAAGCTGATTAGACAAGTGCTACGAATTGCGGCGGCCATGTCGGCAGAATGCTAATGACCGGCGCTAGAACGTGATTGCTCGTCATTAAACACAACACACACACACACACACACACACACACACACATAGCAACCAGCTGGCTCCTGTTTACCTAAACAGTTATAGTGTTGTCCCTGAGTTTACTGCGCTTATCAGCAATCACAGCGGGTCTTATCTTTGTAAAATATTAAGAACCACCTTACCTAGGTTGTTTGCTAGACGTATTAAATGGCACTTTCGACACGATCGACACTTTACAATCGTGCATTGTCGAGTCAACATCTCCTGAGGATGCTCCGGTGTCGGAGTGAAACGTACGTTGAGAGTGATTTGGAAGATTTGTGTGGTGTGGTGCGGTGCCGGTGCGAATTGCTGGGTGGTGGGTGTTCGCATGCTATTGGCGAAGGACACACACCTGTACTGGTACCACATAAATTTGTCTACTGTGTGATAATAGCGAATTAAACTTCTCGTTCATTCAGTATCAGTTTTTTAAGCCTTGAGATATGTTACATTGATGATGCTAAGGCAAATGAACAACAGCACAAGTAATAGAGGCGACGTCACGCGTCCTAATGCAATCAGGGGGTTTACAGTAAAGCAGTATTATTTTAATATTGTTGACGCTCTTGCTTCAGAATTATAATCCTTATTTTAGAGATGTCAAGGTGCGCCATATAGAACTGCAATTTTTAATGAATACTGCTTCAAGCGATGGTAGTAAGGCCACAGAGCACGTACGAGGGGACACGCCATTACCATGTCAAAGGCCGTCAGCACTCAGCCGGCTGACTGCTGAGTAACGACTGGAAGCACAGAAACTAGTAATTATTATAGTTATAGTTCCAACTTGTTACAGCTAACCAGCAACTTGAGCCATGAATCGATTCTGATAATCCACTTTTTTAAACTTTTTAACCGACCTAAAAAAAGGAGGAGGTTCTCAATTCGACTGTATGTTTTTTTTTGTATGTAGGCATGTTACGCGATCATTAATCAATTTATGAATCAATTTTGATGATTCTTTTTTTGTTTGGTAGATCATCATACTTCAGAGGTGGTCCCACGAAATTGATTCAGCGCTTTTTGAGAAAATCAACAAAAAACTAAAGGTAAGTATATATATTTTGTTTGTTTATAGATAATGTTTTTAACTTTTTAGTTTAAGTTGGTGCGTATAGGTATAGTTTTTGAAATCGGTTTTTGTTTTAGATGAAAGCGAATAATTATATTTTTGCTTATTTTGATGTTAAGTAAGTAAGGTTTAGATAATATTAACAGCTAGTGACATTTACTGTACCTACGTGACAAGATTTCCCTTTGTAACACCGCAAGGTCTACTTATTTCTTAACTAGCTGATGCCCGCGACTTCGTCCGCGTGGAATAAGTTTTTTTAAATTCCCACGGGAACTCTTTAATTTTCCGGTTTAAAAAGTAAAAAATCACGTCGATTCGTTGCTCCGTTGCAGCATGATTGAAGGACAAACCAATAAACCAACAAACAAACACACTTTCGCATTTATAATATTAGTATGAAATAACCGCGCCTTCATTATTATCTAAGTACACTCGTAGAAAACATCATTATTGGTGTACAAAATGTAGAGGCACCGGAGCTGCTTGATATCACAAACACAATGAGAAGCTGAGAGTACTGCGGTACTGGCGAGGACAAAACCTTTTCAGGGTGAACGCGAGTGTACCCCGCCTCGTTATATCGTGCGACCACATCGACTGGAGGGCGCATGGAGACCGCAAAGGAACATTTTATAAATTGTAATATCAGATAAAACGTACTATTATCGGTCTCAACCTATAGACGACCACTGCTGGACGAAGGTCTCCTGCATAGATCGCCACATACTCGTTGCACGGTCTTGTGCCACTTGTTTCCAGCGGCTCCCAGCTGCACGCTTGAGATCGTCCGTCCACTAGCTAGTGGGGGGTCGTCCAACGCTGCGCTTCCCGGTGCGAGGCCGCCATTCTAGCTCTTTGGGACCCCAGCGCCTATCGGATCTACGAACTATGTGTTGTGTGTTTATTTTATTTCTTTTATGTTTTGTGTGGCAATAAAGTGTGCCCATTGCCACTTGAGCTTGGCGACTCTTCGAGCTATGTCGGTTATTCTGGTTCACCTACGGATCTCCTCATTTCTGATTTGATCACGCTGGGATACTCCGAGCATATCTCTCTCCATCGCCCGCTGAGTGACCCGGAGCCTTCTCATCAGGCCCATAGTTAGCGACCATGTCTCGGAGCCGTAAGTCATCACTGACAACATGCACTGTTCGAAGACTTTAGTATTCAGGCACTGAGGGATTTTGGACGAGAAGATGTCGCGGAGTTTCCCGAATGCTGCCCATCCGACTCGGGTGGTACTAATACACCTAAGGGTTAATTCGAACTTTAGCTGATGATACATCTATTTGAATTTCTATTTATTCACTACAAGTTAGCACTTGACGGCGAGCGCGACGAGTGGTGTGATAGTGTGCAATCTAAGATGGTAGCGGGATAACCTGTTAGGGGTATGGCATTTATTTACCCTTAAATGGTTGGAACGCTTAATAGCTTAATGAATGAACGAGAAGTTTAATTCGCTATAATCCGCCACAGCAGAAAAAAAAATTGATTTTACAATCGTGCATTGTCGAGTCAACATCTCCTGAAGATGCTTCGGTTTCGGAGTGAAACGTACGTTGAGAGTGATTTGGAGGATTTGTGTGGTGTGGTGCGGTGCCGGTGCGAAGTGTTGGGTGATGGTAGTTCGCATGCTATTGGTGAAGGACACGCACTATACCACATAGATTGGTCTGCTGTGGCGGATTATAGCGAATTAAACTTCTCGTTCATTCATTATCATGGACTTCCGCAAAGTAACGCCTGCTTCGATTCAATATGCTTAATAGCTTTGTCGGTACCTACACGTGGTCGCCGGTAGGGGGATAACTAGCCGCAGCCGAAGCCCACCAGCAGACAATGTTAGCTATAGGTAAGTACTAACAAGTTGAAAGTATATTTACAAACTAAAGAAATTATAAGGTACCTACTTATTCTGCCTCAGATAAGCAAAACGGCCAGCATGAAGCGCGTTTCGTGCATATGCAACATGCATGTAGTGGGTTGAATTGTTTAATCTTGCTCAGCATAATCGTGTTAGCACAGAGTGTACACGGCCTGTGCTCAAACATCTTCAAGCTGGCTGTGTTTGCGGAACAAGCCAGCTTATTCAGTTACAAGGCACTAAAATTACACTTCTATTCTATACTAATATTATAAATGCGAAAGTATGGATAGTTGGATGGATGTTTGTTACTCAATCACGCCAGAACGGCTGAACAGATCTGGATGAAATTTGACACAGAGATAGATCATAGTCAGGAATAATACCTAGGCTACTTTTCTTTCCGGAAAATTAAAGAAACCTTAATCCACGCGGATGAAGTCGCGAGCATCAGCTAGTAATTTCATATCTCGTTTCATACCCGGCAGGGGCTCTTCTCAGACCAGGGCGCGTTCGGTACCCTCCGACCCGTTTGCATAAATATGATGGCAAGTTTCATCCGCCATTGCTAAATGTTTCCCGGAGGAAATTAAAACTCGCTGAGAATGTTTCGGTCTTAGGTTTGCGGAATATCTGAATATCTGAGTGGTGTGCGGACGCCGCTAACTGCTCTAAGTGATATTTATCTTGTTTTCAACATGGAGATATTATTACTGTTCATAGAAGAGCTATTTCATGTGATGCATAATGAGGAAACTTATAGGTTTTTGTTTTTAATGATTAAATTAAGTGATTAAGAGGGTCGATAAAATAACAAGATAATGAAGGAACTAGAAATTTAATTCGCTATAATCCGCCACAGTAGGTAAATCTATGTGCTATATATCTTGCAATTGTAGCAACCTTACAATCGTGCATTGTAGAGTCAACATCTCCTGAAGATGCTCCGGTGTCGGAGTGAAACGTACGTTGAGAACAATCTAGAAGATTTGTGTGGTGTGGTGAACATCGCAAGCGATAGGTGGAAGATACGAGTACTGTGCGGATTATAGCAAATTAAATTTCTAGTTCCTTATTCCTTCATTATCATGGACTTCCGCAAAGTAACGCCTGCTTCTACCCAATATCCATACTAATATTATAAATGCGAAAGTGTGTCTGTCTGTCTGTCTGTCTGCTACGCTTTCACGGCCCAACTACTCAACCGATTTTGATGAAATTTGGTACAGAAATAGGTTATATCCCGGGGAAATGAAAAATCTTAATTCACGCGGATGAAGTCGCGGACATCATCTAATTTAAAATAACAACAATCAAAGCACATAGATTTCAGGATTTCCTCTCTCAATTGTTACGGTACACCGATCATCACAAGGCCATAGGAGCTAGGAGCGCAGCGCAAACCAATCCTAAAACCTAAATCTATGGCAAGAACATTCAGAAAGTGGAGTTTTCAAAGTTAATCAAAACAAATAAAACTATTACAAACGTCTTCAACCACTTTATGAAGTCAACCTCTTCTTTGGGAAGTAGCGAAGCGCTTAAATTGCATTTAGTCCAAACAGAGTGTCAAAACCGAATGACAAATTCAGTTTAGTAAGTTTAAATTAGTTTCCACTTCCAGGCCCCCTCCTATAAGTTTGCGAACTCGACGCTACAAACGAAACATTTAGCGCCACAATTATAATAAAGTTTCAGCCGATTTAGTCAAGGGTGTGTGTGATTTTTCGGAATAAAATACTGGACAGCCTTTGTTCGTTCCCGGGATGAAACCTGGCCAAATTTGGTCAAAATTGGTTTAACACATGGGCCAGGCACACTTAAAAAAAACATATTTAGGATTATTGCTTTCGTTGGTCAATTGCTGAAAGATTCTTCTCCCCAGTAAAATCGGTCTCCATTCCATCCTAAAACCATTCCAATCCGGAGGCTTATAATAATACCTAGACCATTTTTATAATTTTTATAATTTCTTGATTTTCAACCTTTTTAATTATTAAGGAAGGTACAATAATCTATACTATACTAGTATATTATAAATGCAAAAGATTAATGGATGGATGGAAGAATGGATGTTTGTTACTCAATCACGCCAGAACGGCTGAACGAATCTAGTTGAAATTTGACACAGAGATAGATTACTAGGCTACTTTTTATCCCGAAATATTAAAAAGTTCTGCGGGAAACAAAGTGGAGCATTGCGTGTCGCAAGTCGCGGGCATCAGCTAGTAATTTAGGCTAACATAAAATATGACTCGACTTAAAAAGCGTCGAAACACTTGTACAAAGGGATTTCCAGCGATCCGAACGTAGAGGCAGTTCCAAACTGAGTATAAAAACTTATTATTTAGTGTTGTTATTTGTTAAGGTCGGCGGAGCGCCCCCTCGCGGCGGCGGCCGGATTACAATGAACTCATAAAAACTCCGCAAACTCCGCTAGTTAGCGGAATTGGATTTGGATTCGGTCGCGAAACTTCTGCGCTGAACAAAAAAACTTGAGATATTGTTTTTGGGGGCGTTCATTCAAATTAGTTTAGTTTTTCTCTGAAGCAACTGCTGAGCTTCTTGCCGGCTCTTCTCAGTATTCTACTGAGAATACTGAGAACAGCCGGTCATCAGTAAATATTTCCTAACCGGTGATTGAGCCTAACAAAACTCAGAGACAATAATAATCTATGTCCTATTTATGCGGTGGATTCCCAGGTCCTTCCGCATACGACTCGACTAAGAGTAGGTACTATTTCAACTCTTAGGTTTCTAACGGTTATTATCAGATGTTAAGTAGTAATAACCGTGCTTAACGTGCTCTCCAAGGCACGGAGGAAACCAAAAGGCCAAATTCGGACTACAAAATCCGGTCACCCATCTAGTTACCGACTTGGATCATAGTTGCTTAACAATCGCAATCGACCGATACGCGTTGTCGCAACTAGGCCACTCGTCCATCCATCCTCCTTCGTCCATTTCCTCCTTACTCACTCAATTATTAAAGTTCTCAGCCGCGCAGTGAACGAACATTTCTTTTGAGTAACTTTTATTAGATTAAACTCGGAAGTTGCCTTAAACCTGGGGACAGTAAATTTTATCTCAAAGACGAATCTTAATTACGCCCCTAACTACCTTTACTCAATTAAGCAACGCGCATATAAAAAGATTCTCTTCTAAAATAAGATAATCTGATCTTTTAAATCAGTAATAATTTATCTTAGATAAAGAGGAAGCTTAATAACCAAAAGAGACACTAAAGACATCGATGACTACAGTCTATATAAAAAACTATACTTTATTTAAGTCTTATGACTCCATCTGCATAAATTTAAAGACAGTAAAACAACATATTTTGATAAGTCGAGGTGAGGTGAGGTCGAGTGTAATACTTGTTAGTGAATAGTGATGTATTTCTTGATGACAAAGAAATAATTGAAGAAATTGGTTGGAAATTGGGTTCACATTCAGCCAGTCAGTCAATTGAAGTCAGTGTAATGCTTGCTATATTACGTATAATGCTGCTTTAAAAAAAAGAAACAACTTCTGAGTTACTTGCCGGTTCTTCTCAGTAGAATCTCTTTCCGAACCGCTGGTAGAGTCTTGACATAACATAAAGTGACACAAGTTGTTCTAGAGAAATAAATCGTTTCATTACATTTCATTCAATCAAAATATTTATTCAAAGTTACACTACATTTTTGAACACCATTATTCAAGTCTGACTCTACCTACAGGTTAAGAAAGTATGTTTTATTGAGAAGAGCCTGCAACGCACTCGGTTAAACATCAATTGAATATTCATACTTACTCGTAACTTTACAATTTAAATTTAATTTTTTTTAATATATTTTTCTTTCCCTCAAAGAAAAGACCCTCATAAGAAATAATTTGAAGTTCATATTTCATGCGGTCTCTGAAACCTTAATCCGCGCGTACAGAGTCACGAGAAAAAGCCAGTTTAGGTTTAGTAGTACTTTTGATTCTAGATCTTGGTTCGATCGTTGAGGTGCAGGGGTGATCTACCTCTTTAGGTATGTTTGTTTATGTGTGGTACAATTTGGAAATGTTTTTTCTTTCTTTTCTTTTCTTTCTAGTACATAAATATAGGATCTGCAAAGGCGGCAACCGTTATTGATATTGAGCTGGAAGATATTGACGTTCCATAACAGAGGCTTAGCACAAACACTCTGCAATACACAAATCGGGTGGAGTAGGGACACTGAGCCGATGTTAAAATATTCATCGCGCCGCCCGAGGCCGCTTGTATTTCGGGCCCGTTTTCAAAACAAGACAAATTGGGTCGGCTGGGGCTCGCGCATGCCTCACCTCGTGTCAGCTTTACGTCTTAACGTTATTCTTAAACGGGGTTGTTACTTTAGGAATTTGAAGACTTCTTTTCATGTCTCCCTGAGGTTTGTATGACTAGATACCTGATACATTGCATTTCGGGGAGTTAATAATAGCATTAGACTGTTTTTTTATTTCGGAGAATCAAAGAGTTCAAGAATTATTTAGATATTAGGTTATTTCGTCCGTGCGTTTGAAGGTTTTTCGATTTTCGCGGAAATTCTTTGATTTCTGCCATAAAAAGTGGCCTATGTCTTTCCCCGGAATTCAACCACTCCCTGTTTCAAATTTCATCAAAATTGGCCGATCAAACGGGCCATGAAAGCGTAGCAGACTTAGAAGCGTAGTAAAATCACGTTTCTTCTGTGATGTGGGTGTCACTGATTGCGCAAGTATAATAGTAAGAATAAGGATAAGTTATTGTTAAGTTTAAAGATTTTTAATTTAGGTACAGATATAAGTAATTATTAGTGTTACATAAATCTTTAAAAAGATTCAAATATTTATGGGAATCCATTTTTGTATTTCGGAAATGAAAGTCGGGGAATCGATCCATTGCATGGAAAACTGCCAAAACCAAGATCAAGAGCGCGATCGCTGAAATTGAAATGTATTTTTAAGTGTTTCTATTTGCATTTGCGGAAAAGTAGCGAATATTTTTACAACCTTCCTTATAGATTTTTCTAAGGCAATATACCAAACATTGTCTTCAAACAAAACTTGGCTATGAAAAAGTGAAGAAAAAAACTACTATTTTTGGGAAATAATGAAATAATAAGTAAACGAGTACAATAATACGATAATATTAATTTTGTTCTTAACTGTTATCAAGATTCCATTAAAACTCAATTTAATATTACAAAATGAAATTTAGGAGACTTCAAAGGACACGCGTAATATCAAAGAATTTAATTAAGGACCGGCAATTAATATCTATTGTTATGAACCTTTAACCCTTTAATTCACTATCAAGTTTCAAAGTAACAATATATTGATCAACTTAACGTTCGGTCCAATAATATGAGGTAACCATACGTTTCACTTGGAACGAGACAGTCCGGCATTACAAACAGCTGGCTGAAAGAGAGAACGCGCGTTCTAAGTAACCTTTAGGACATAAGTCATTGCCATTTGCCACTTTGAACAAAAAAAAATACTCCTGAATATAAACCGTAATGTATTTTGTTACCTTACCTTAGATTTTAGATTTAGTTATATAGAATCTGAAGCTTCTTTGCATTTATATCCCTCACTAAAGTGTGAGGCTTTTTGCTATGGGTTGTGTGGAAAAATGAGCGATGAGCTATAAAATAGACTAAAACTATTCGCTATCATAAACACGCACACCGCTGGGACATGAATCCATCTTATTTTCTATAGCCAAACGATCGTCACTTTTTTTAGGGGAAAATATGGAGAAGGCAAAACATCCGCGAAACAGCACTTCTATATTATTTTTATTGATTGTGAGCTACTTTGTGTTTGATTTATGATAATGACAAAAATACCACTTTATTTTTAACTCTCCGGTAAAACGATAAATCTGCAATAAGTAGAGCTGTTGATCTTAAATACGTAAGGTTCATGTAAACTTTAGAGGAAAAATAAATAGAAGTTTCTAGCTAGCACCCTTAATGACTCGCACTTGGTTAGTTTTTTGTACTATTATAATTTTGAAAAATCCGTTATTTCTTGTGTACGTTGTAAAGGGAAACTTCTGCGCAAAATGTTAGCTCTGTTCTAGGTTCAAAGGCTAAGCGTTGATGAGTCTGTCAATGAATTAGTGAGATAGGACTTTTTCTCTTTATTATATTATAAGGGGGATGAAGAGATAGAGGTTTGACGACCTCCGTGGCGCAGTGTGTAGCGCTGTTGTCTTAACGTGCGGAGGTCCCGGGTTCGATCCCCGGCAGGGTCAATTTGGGAATTTATAATTTCTGATTTTCCCTGGTCTGGCCTGGTGGGAGGCTTCGGCCGTGGCTAGTTACCACCCTACCGGCAAAGACGTGCCGCCAAGCGATTTAGCGTTCCGGTACGATGCTGTGTAGAAACCGAATAGGGGTATGGGTTTAATATAACTGCCATGCCCCTAACAGGTTAGCCCGCTACCATCTTAGACTGCATCATCACTTACCATCAGGTGAGATCGCAGTCAAGGGCTAACTTGTACTGGATAAAAAAAAAAAAGACTCAATTAATCCTTTCAGGGAGTGTCCCGCTTTGACCCACAAAAACGTATGTAGAGTGAAATATTTGGCATAGTTTATTGGTAGTTATGAGGGCGCAGATGGCCGCTGGGCATCGCTCCGGCGGAACATGCGGCCTCCTCCGTAACGACACGCCCGAGGTTCGCACTAGTGGCCGCAATTATTCGCCTTTACCACCCTCACCCTCCGCATCCTTTACTTGCTATGAAACTTTATGACACGTGAATTTCATTATAAAATACTACTGTAATACTAAAATTCAATTATGTAACCAAAACCAGTGTGGTAGTAGACATTTGAAAAGGGAAGTCAATTCTCGTTTCTGAAATTATAGAATGTGTATAATAAAAACATCTATTTAAATAACTGGAGAAACTGACTTAATTATATCATTTAGCTCAAACATAATATCAACGTCTAGTCAAAATATTTCGTGTTCGATTGTAAAAATAAAGAATTTCCAGAAATTCTACACGATAGAAGCCTGCTTGTTCGATATAAAACTTAACGGTTGGATTACTCTTCTTATTTTTTTAAAACTTTTAGATTAATATTTGTGAGTGAGCAAGATGGATAGTACTTACGTACTCTGTAAAGAAATAATGGGATCAAATCCCATCCCAAGATTTCTTTTTTCGAAATAAAAACTGAATAGAAAAAAACTAAAAACCTGAATAAATAACTAAATAAAAAAATGGAGAAATTCTTCGAAGATTTTCATTGAATCAAAATGGGAAAACATGAAGAAAACCGAAATGTTTAAATAAGATGGTATAAACACTTACAAAAAAAACATGCTAAAATAAGAATCGTATATTTTTACATCGAACCTAGTAATAAAACATCTCAAAAATGAAGAAAAGAAGAGAGATGATTACGTGTAAGACTATGAACAATCTGAAACAAAAGTTGGAAATACTTTCAAAAGGAATTAATTTCATTAATTCCACACCAAGTTTACTGAGTGGCGGTGTAAGGTGCATTATTCTTTCCAGGAGCTGGGCACAATCCGGCCGGTGGGGTATCTCTTTGAGTTGGGGGAACTTTGCATACTTTGCGGGGAACTTGTGCGGAATGTAAAGAAGTCGCGGATCTGAGCTGATTTCTCAAAGGAATAACTTTCAGGTGGTCAGCGCTCGGACAAACTTGGAAACTTACTTTATGTTTCAGGTTTCATTCCATTTGTCGATAAAAATGAAGCTGATGATAGATGAAAACTTGATCTTATCCTTGAAAAGTTCCGGGTTCGAGCCCCGGCCGGGTCAATTTGGGAACTCATAATTTCTGAATTATCGATAGGCAGGTGGGAGGCTTCGGTTGTGGGTAGTTACCACCCTACCGGCACATTCCAGTACGATGCCGTGTAGAATCCGAGTATAGGCGAATGGGTATAATGATAGGCATAGGCATCTCGGCAAGCGCGGTCCAAAAGACCTCATCATTGCTTTGCACTAAGCATGATTAAAACATTTGAGGGACGAGTGGAAGTAGAAGAAAAACCTCTGCCATTGTGTGATTTATGGAAAGGGGTCTCGAATCACGACCCACAACAATGAGAATTGAGGAATACGACGCAGAGAGATATTAAAGCAACTTTTAGTAGTTATCAAGAGCCCTCACTAAGAATCTTCAAAGCAAAAGCTTTCAGAATAAAGACGACGACGCAAATCCTATTCATGATTCACCTCCCACTGGTAGCTGTTAGTTTAGCGAACGCTGCGATCTTGAGGAGCTCCTAACACGGGATAACTGTTACAACTAGCTGCTAATGTAATTGGTAAGCGGCTTGTTCGGGATCCGAGCTTTGTAGCCAAACTTACGAGTTACGAGTTGGAGCTTTCTACACAGTTGTATCTGGCTAGACTGGTTAAATGACCCACGCTGGTGTCGGGCAGCAGCGACACCGGTGCGAACAGTCTAGCCCTGCGATGGCCAACACGCCTGCCCAGCGCGGCCATTATGGGCAAAACCTTGCATGGATAGGTACACAAGGCCAAGGCCCCTAGTCCCCGGCGGCCCCGCTATTCCTGGCTATGGCAGCGGCCATGGTAACGGCGGGGCAGGGGGTGCGAAGAATCTCCGGCAGAGATTCCGCTGCCAACCCCGACGACTAGACCTGGCAACATACAACGCACGCACTTTGAGGACCGACGAGAAGATTATCGAGCTGGAAGAAGCAGTAAGCAAGTTGCGTTGGGATGTTATAGGATTGTCTGAAGTCCGAAGAGAGGGGGAGGACTCGATAATCCTCAAATCCGGTAACTTGTTTTACTACCGGGAGGGCGACCAGCAGTCCCAGGGTGGTGTCGGATTCATCGTCCACAAGTCTCTCGTCAACAATGTTGTTCAAGTCGAGAGTGTGTCGAGCAGGGTAGCGTACCTTATACTCAGAATAACCAAACGGTATTCACTGAAGGTTATACAGGTCTACGCACCGACATCTGCACAACCCGACGAGGAGGTAGAGGTATTGTATGAGGATATCTCAAGAGCCATGCATACCTCTAGATCCTACTACAATGTTGTGATGGGGGATTTCAACGCAAGGCTGGGTGAACGAAGCGGTGCAGAGGTGAGAGTGGGGCAATTTGGATATGGGCGGAGGAACCACAGAGGCCAAATGCTGGCCGACTTCATGGAGAAGGAGGGCCTCTTTATGATGAACTCCTTCTTCAGGAAGCGTCCACACAGAAAGTGGACTTGGATAAGCCCTGATGGTTTCACGAGAAATGAGATTGACTTCATCATGTCCACCAGGCGGCAAATATTCAATGATGTCTCTGTGATCAACAGGGTTAAAACCGGAAGTGATCACCGCATGGTAAGAGGCACATTGAATCTTAACATCAAGCTGGAAAGGGCCAGACTGGTGAAGTCTACTCTCCGACCTTCTCGTGCTCATATTCAAAACCCCGAGAGCTTTCAACTGGAACTGCAGAACCGGTTCGATTGCCTAGCAGATTGCGAGTCTGTGGACGATCTGAATAACAGGCTGGTGGAAACTGTCCAGACGGTAGGGTCCAAGTTCTTTAAGACCCACCGTCCAAAAAGAACTAAAAAGTTTTCAGACCACACTCTCAAACTCATGGATGAGAGAGCAGAGATGGAACTACAGTCGTCAGCAGACGCGTCTGCTTACCGGCAGATTAATAGGCAGATCTCTAAAGCGCAAACGCGCGACTTGCGAAATTTCAATACCGAATACATTAAAGGTACCATCGAGCGTAACAAGGGCTCCAAAGTATTCGCAAGAGATCTGTCTATCGGACAGAGCCAGCTGACGCGACTGAAAACTGATGATGGTAGTCTCATCTCATCCAAACCTGAGATCTTGGGAGAGGTGGAGAAGTTCTATGGACAGTTATACACCACAACACAAAAGCCTGTTGAGGATTTGGCTAGAGATCCCAGAGCCAAATTGACCCGACACTATACCGAAGATATCCCGGACGTCAGCCTTTACGAGATTAGTATGGCTCTCAAGCAACTAAAGAACAACAAGGCGCCAGGTGAGGACGGAATTACAGCAGAACTCCTGAAAGCGGGTGGAAAACCGATACTTAAGGTCCTTCAGCGATTGTTCAATTCCGTCATTCACGAGGGCTTAACGCCACAGGCATGGCACAGGGGCGTGGTGGTTCTGTTCTTCAAGAAGGGAGACAATACCTTGTTGAAGAATTATAGACCCATCTCGCTGCTCAGCCATGTCTATAAGTTGTTCTCGAGAGTCATAACGAATCGTCTCGCTCGTAGGTTCGACGACTTCCAGCCTCCCGAACAAGCCGGATTCCGAAAAGGCTTTAGTACCATAGACCACATTCATACGCTGCGGCAGATTATACAGAAGACTGAAGAGTATAACCGGCCACTATGCTTGGCGTTTGTGGACTATGAGAAAGCCTTCGATTCGGTGGAAACTTGGGCTGTGTTGAGGTCGCTGCAGAGATGCCGGATAGACTACCGGTATATCCAAGTGTTGAAGTGTTTGTACGAAAACGCCACAATGTCAGTTCGGATACAGGACCAGACTACGAGGCCAATCCAACTGCAGCGGGGGGTGCGGCAGGGAGATGTAATCTCCCCAAAGCTCTTTACCGCTGCGTTGGAAGACGTCTTTAAGCTTCTGGAATGGAACGGATTTGGCATCAACGTCAATGGCGAGTACATCACTCACCTTCGGTTTGCCGATGATATAGTCATCATGGCAGAGACTCTGGGTGACATTAATGCAATGCTCAATGACCTCAGCAGAGTTTCCCAACAGGTGGGCCTTAAAATGAACATGAGTAAGACGAAAATCATGTCTAATGCTCATGTTCCGCTCCACCCAGTAATCGTTGGGAGCTCTGCACTCGAAATTGTAGACGAGTATATATACCTGGGACACATGGTCCAGCTAGGTAGGTCCAATTTCGAGAAAGAGGTGAGCCGCCGAATCCAACTCGGCTGGGCAGCGTTCGGGAAGCTTCGAGATGTCTTCTCGTCCAAGATTCCTCAGTGCCTGAAGACCAAAGTCTTCGAACAGTGCGTGTTGCCAGTGATGACATACGGTTGCGAGACTTGGTCGCTAACTATGGGCCTCATAAGAAAGCTCAGGGTCACTCAGCGGGCGATGGAGAGAGCAATGCTCGGGGTTTCTTTGCGCGATCAAATCAGAAATGAGGAGATCCGCAGAAGAACTAAAGTAACCGACATTGCTCGACGTGTTGCGAAGCTGAAGTGGCAATGGGCGGGGCACATAGTTAGAAGAACCGATAGACGTTGGGGTCCCAAAGTGCTGGAGTGGCGACCACGCACTGGAAAGCGCAGCGTTGGCAGACCCCCTACTCGCTGGACGGACGACATCAGGAGAGTCGCAGGGAGCCGCTGGATCCAGGCGGCGCAAGACCGCGGCGTGTGGAAATCCCTGCAAGAGACCTATGTCCAGCAGTGGACGTCTATCGGTTGAGGATGATGAGGATGATGACACAGTTGTATCACATTTTGCACTCGGAATTTATTTTTATGCTACTACAAGTTAGCTGTTGACTGCAATCTCACTCATATATTCATGACAACCATGGCCAGTCTAGTGCCGAGCGATACCCCAAGTAGCACACCGAGTCTGCCACTCTAATCTCTATTGGTTTTATTTTATATTGTAGAAATTGCTTTCTGACGCGCCGCATAGATGGCGCTGTTTTAAATTAGATCGCGCTAGCAAGTGGGTCTAGCGAGATGTTATTATGCATCATCTACCTAATTAGACCAACGATCTTATCGATATTACCATCAATGAATATATAATTTTTGTAGGGATGCCATTTCGGCATCTTAATTAAAATACTTGACGATGTGTGTACTATAAATAAATTAAATAAAAAAAAAATTCAAAAAATAAAATAAAAACCGACTTCAAAAACCACAAACACTAAAAAGTAAAAAATAATTTAATTTATTATGTATACAAGAGTTAATGTAGTTCTATAATATTAACATTTTTTGGAGTCGGTACCAATTAGCCGCATGAACCGTCTACCTACTCTCCTTATTGTTGACGTGACTCCACATTGGCACCAGCTCCAAAAAATGTTAATATTATAGAACTACATTAACTCTTGTATACATAATAAATTAAATTATTTTTTACTTTTTAGTGTTTGTGGTTTTTGAAGTCGGTTTTTATTTTATTTTTTGAAATTTTTTTATTTCTCAATTTTTTAACTGTTTTTTAATTAAACTAAAAATAAACCAAACTCTCATCAAACTACCCTTGAAGTACATCCTTTCCAATAACAAAAGAATCATCGAAATAGGTTGGCTTGATATTGAGTTATGCGTCCATTTGTCACGCACACACTTAATGCAAATCTAAGACTTATATGATTTTCTCATGGATGCCATTGTCAGAACTGGACCAAATTGAAATGGGACCACACGGGAAGCACCAGCTTTCAAATAAAAAAAGAATCATCCAAATCGGTCCACCCAGTCAAAAGTTCTGAGGTAACAAACATAAAAAAAAAAAATTAAAAAAAAAAATACAGTCGAATTGAGAACCTCCTCCTTTTTTTGAAGTCGGTTAAAAAGCTTTGTGCTATTGAAACGTACCTATTTAATTACAATTTTCAAGTTTATACCTCATTTTACCGAAATTATGATTTTTAATCGACTACTTTTTTTTCGTTATACTGTAACGGGGTAATTGATGATGCAGTCCAAGATGATATACCTAGCTAGCTAACTTGTTAATGGTTAGACCCATCATCATACCGGAACGCCAGTGATATGACGGTATGGTAAATAGTGTCAATTATAAGTATTTTTTATTTAAAAAAAAAAAGTTGACCCTTTTATCCATACTATCCATACTAATATTATAAATGCGAAAGTGTGTCTGTCTGCCTGTCTGCTATGCTTTCACGGCCCACCTGTTTAACCGATTTTGATGAAATTTGGTATAGGGATAGTT
The DNA here is from genome assembly GCA_917051295.2 of Erebia ligea. Classification (NCBI taxonomy): domain Eukaryota; kingdom Metazoa; phylum Arthropoda; class Insecta; order Lepidoptera; family Nymphalidae; genus Erebia; species Erebia ligea. The sequence continues at coordinate 20,729,754 of OU785224.1, forward strand.
TGTGTCCCGGGGTAGGAAATAGTGAAAAAACTTAATCCACGCGGACGAAGTCGCATGCATCGTCTAGTATCTTATATATACATCTTAGGTGTTGTCTGATTGCACGACTATTTACGCAGGAATTTTGCACGTACTAACCCGAGTTCAAATATACTGTTGTAAATAAATAAATGAAATGAAATGAAATGAAATGAAATGTTGATGGGACAGATGATTGACGTAAGCACTCGTTATGTTCTCAGCAACTCAGCTCTAAACAGTGGCTATAAAATGGCTCACCTGAGACCTTACCTACGTAGCTGCAGCTGATGGGATCGCTTGGTCGATAGAAGTACTACTACGAGTAAGTTCTAGGACATAATAAATCATACGAATATTATAAATGCGAAAGGGTGTTTGTTTGTTGGTTTGTCCTTCGATCACGCCGCAACGGAGCAACGGATCGGCCTGAGGACCTGGAGAGTGACATAGGGCTGCATACATAGGGATTTTTATTCTGGAAAATTAAGGAGTTCCAGTAGGTACTTATAGTTCTAGTATTAGCAGGGATTAGTGAAAAATATAACGACCTGAAGTTACACCTCTCAAGGCTGACTCTCCATGATATTATCATATATCATTTTGACATAATATCCTTTGCGACGGCTTAACATTTGTCAGCGTAAGTTGCGAAGAAAGGTTGCCTGCTAACGATGCTGAAGAGTAATTACAATGATACTGTACAAAGACGCATTCTCAGGTTGTTTAGTAAGAAAAGTTAGTTTATATTCAATGTTAATATACTGGCTAACCAGTGAAAGACTGTTGGGACACCATCACCATATATTAGACACTAGCGATCTGCCCCGGCTTCCCACGGGTAGCACTAATAATCATAATAGTCTAAACCCAATATAGCCAGTGGGCAGTGGGCAGGTTTTACATTTTAATATTACATTGAAAGAGTACGCCCCGCCCTCACTACACCTGCCACTGCCACCAGCCCTCAGATTATAGGTATTTAATCTGAGCGCTGGCCGCAGTCGCCCTATTTTTCCTTGCACGTTACATTATTTATATGATATCTCATAAGATATCCATCTAAATTAAATGGTGTAAAGGACAATTTTTATCTTAATTAAATACTTGAGATGGCAAACATATTTATTTTGATAAGGATTAATACTATGTCGGTAAAAACACCTTCGCAAATAAAGCATTGGTTAACACCAAATTTGAAAGTCATAAAAATGGTAGAGATCGCTTTAAAGCGATAAGGCCGCCACTTGTACCATAGCTTAGTTTTATTGTTATTGTTTATAAGTATGTGTTTCTTGGTGTACAATAAAGAATTTTTCATTCATTCATTCATTCATGGTTATTGTGTGCCAACCAACCATTCCACATACATTGTTTTCGTGTAACTTTAACTGTTTACGCAGCGCACGCCACGGAAGCTCTCAGATGAGACAATTTTTTCCGACTTCATTCACATTATTGCAATTTTCGTAAATTTTTTGAAAATGAAATCTAACCCTTGTTACTGATAAAGTAGCTTTCTATAGGTGAAAGAATTTTTAAAATCAGTTGAGTAGTTTTTAAGTTTATCCATTACAAACAAACAAACAAACAAATCTTTCCAAACAAAGTTTAGATAGGTTAGGCTAATTTACAGTTAGGGGTTAGTTAGTATAGAGTTAGGTTACAGTTCATCTTCAGCCAGCATCTTCAGGAGATGTTGACTCTACAATGCACCGGTGTCCGGTGTCGGAGTGAAACGTACGTTGAGGGTATTTTGGAAGATTTATGTGATGTGGAGAATATCGCGGGCTGCAAGTTCAAGATACGCACTGTACCACAAAGATTTACCTTCTGTGGCGGATTATAGCGAATTAAATTTCTAGTTTTTTCAATGTGGAACGGTGTTCTTCTTAAGACTAAAGGTCTTAAGTATAAATATAGTACATTCGTAATTAAACTTTAATAGCTTAGTTTTAAGGTTTATATGAATAAGTGCTGTGTAACCGTGACCGACACCTCGCGTTGTAACGAAGACAAAAGGTCTTAAATATAAATAGTGCATTCGTAATTCAACTTTGATGCCATAATTTTAAGGTTTTTATTTTTATTATTTTATTATTTTAAATATTCGTTTTCACTTCTATCGGCAGTCCCTATGACTGCCAATTTTTATTTATCCACTTCAAGTTAGCCCTTGACTGCGATCTCAACTGATGGTAAGTGACGATGCAGTCTTAAGATGGTAGCGGGCTCCCTGTTAGGGACATGGCAGTTATATTAAACCCATACCCCTATTCGGTTTCTACACGGCACCCATCGTACCGGAACGCTAAATCGCCTGGCGGCATCGTCTTTGCCGGTAGGATGGTAACTAGCCACGGCCAAAGCCTCCTACCAGGCAACTATATTATCTCTTTAGACCGTGTTTGCTATCCGCGACGTCATTGCATAGTAGTTGAGTTTCCCCCTATACTTAGTATAGTTGTACGCCAGTTATTGAATGGCGCGAGGCGTGGCGCAGCAAAATTAAATTCCAGCACGTAGTGAGCCGATATTAAAATATTCATTACGACGCCGCGCGTTTTGCCGCACTAGGGCGAAGGCCGAAGGCTCACCAGGCAATAGGGATGATGCCTATATCAAAAATAAATTAATTCTAACTGATTATTAATTAGAGGGTCTTCCAAAAGACCTAAAATTCACATCCTCAGTCAGTTTTAAGTTTGATAACCATTTTAAATTTTAATTAAAGAAAAAAAGTGCTTTGTAATTTTATGACGTCACAACTGTGAATTTCATACAACTTCCATACTAGAAGTGCGTTTTAAGTTTGATAAAGAGTTGCTGATTTGATTGAGTTGTCATCATCCCTATTGGATTCACGTAAAGAGAGTTCCTGTGCACGAGTGGCGCTACATATCACAACGCAGATCATAAGACGATTGACATTGCTAACCAACGTTGACCCGAGATGGTAACTGGATGAGTAACCTAATTTGTTGGTCCAAATTCGGGCTTTTAGTTTCTTCCGTGCCTCAGAGAATTCATTAAGCCGTTGGTCCTTGTTAAATTATCATTAACATCTGATAATATAATAATTGTTACAAAATTAAAATATTATACTCTGTGGTATGCGGAAGGAGCTGGGAAACCACCGCATTATTATCCCAAGAAAACACCTATTATTTACCTAATTTACTTATTTTTATTATATTACTTACATTTTTAATTTATGGATACGGGCATCACCCTCAGCAAAGAGCAATACGACGCATTGAAGATTTAAATTCATAGAATAAGCACTTAAATTATTTTTGCACACCAAGCTTAGCAGGATAATTATGTAGATAATAGTAAGTTTTAATTTAAACACCTATGTAATTATATGTTGCATGTACAATATTCTGGCAAAATAAAAATTATGATGATTATGAAAACTGCAAGTGCCCTAGAGTCCAGATCAGTCGCCAATCCGTATAACTTATTTTGTGCTATCGCATAGCTTACAAGTTACAGCGAACAAACCAGGCAGCTCCAAACTCATAACTCCAAACTTTAGACTTGAGGTTAGAGATACGGACACCTCAGCAGCAAACTTCAGCGCCCGGTGTGACCGCGCCCTTACCGGAGCGAGGCTAATTGGGTCAGGTGTAAGTTTACTCACATGCCTGGGTTCAACCCACTTGCGAACCAGGGTTGGGTTAACACTGTCTGTAATGAATGAACTAGCAGTTTAATTCGCTATAATCCGCCACAGTAGACTAATCTATGTGGTTGGTAAATAAGTTATTTGTGGGGATCAAGCTCCAGATCTAAGGAACCTATCTCCCGACTGATATACTCTTTTACATACCAGAACAACCGCCCACAAGGTCGGCAGGATAAGTGCCTACGTTTAATCGTAACAGACAGGCAAACACTGACAACGAAGTGATCCTATAAGGGTTCCTGTTTTCCTCTTGAGGTACGAAACCCTAAAAAATTTTATGAAAAACAAAAAGTAGCCGTATTTCCTTTAATAGGACACAAGTCACAACCTATAGAAGAAGAACGTATAACAACCTGTTAAAAAGATGGACTTGGAAGAATGTTGTGAAAACATAACAAACAAACAAACAAACATTCGCATGTTTATTATTAGTTAGGATAATAGTATGAAGCCAAACTTGCTAGTGGGTAGAGGTCAGAGGGTAAAGACGTCGTAGATTCGCGTTTAACTTCTCAGAAGAAAGGTTCAATCGTATAGAGGGAAGCTATCTGCATTCTGCATACATTCGCGTTCACCCGAGTGGAAACCTTCGATAGCGACCGTCGAACCGTCGCGTCCTATTTACCCGAATGGCAAATATCCAAGCAGCACCTATTGCAGAGATTCCAATGTGAAGACCATCCAAAATACTTATATGAAACTAGCTGATACCCGCGACTTCGTCCGCGTGGAACTCTTTAACTTTCCGGAATAAAAAGTAGCCTATGTGATTATCCAGACTATAATCTATCAATGTGCCAAATTTCATTTAGATCTGTTCAGCCGTTCTGGCGTAATTGAGTAACAAACATCCATCCATACATCCATCCAAACTTACTTATTTAAAATATTAGTATAGAATTAGTATAGATGAATTCAGAATCCATCTACATCACATAATATAATACCTACATCAGTTTTTCATGCAATCGCCGGATCCCTACGCAAAACACTTTTCGTCATTTTTGCGATCTATCCTGCTTCATTTATAAAGTTTCAGTACATTGATTTTTAACCGACTTCCAAAAAAGGAGGAGGTTCTCAATTCGGCGCGTATGTTTTTTTTTTTTTAATGTATGTCGGCGCATATTTCCGTGGTTTCTTAACCGATTTGAATTTTTTTTTTCATTGGTTAGAGGAAGCTCCCGAGGTGGTCCCATAAAAAATTCTGACTCCAAATCCTCAATCCTGATGCTGTAGTTGTACCATACTACATGAAATCCTCAAAACTAGGGAGTTAGGAAATTTCGATGGTGAATTCATATAGTAGGTATCAAGTCACGTGTATACGATTCAACTCTGAGTCCCAAAACCTCAACCCTGAAGCTGCAGGGTACAGAACTCCTGAAAAATAGCGATTTAGGATTTTATTATGTTGAATTCATATTGTAGGTGTCAAGCAACGACTACATACTTAAACCCAAGTCCCAACTCCTCAACTCTGATGCTGCAGGGTACTGCACTCCTAAGCCGTGGGGATTTACTTAGAGTACACTAAAAAGTTTTATTTTTATTTATTTTATTTATTTTAAAAAGTTAAAAATAAAAAAGTCTAAAAAAAAACTAATGAAGTCGGGCGAGTATACCAAAGATAGGCAAGTTGACGCGTCAGGCTCGCCCAACTTCAACATAGTGCGTAGAAATCAAAATTATTTTTTACTTTACAGTGGCTTTGGAAGTCGGTTTTTTGGAAAGAATTTTTATATAATCTTTACTTATAATAAGTAATATCACTAAATACTGTTAAAATAACTTCTTTAGAAGCCCAGACAGTAACCCTGCCCCAGCAGTTCTGTCCTAGCTTTACTGTTATAAAGTAAACTAACGCAAAGTCACCAAACAGATGAGACAAATAGAAAATGCTCGCATCCTGCCAGTGATACCAGTTACTCATTCCACATCCCGACTGTCCCAATTACCTGGCTCATAAATTATTGAGTTATTGCCAGTATTCGCATCGTATCCGGTGTACTTGCTACTTAGTCATAAGTTAGATATGTGGTACCTAATGATGTGAGTATGACGGAGCGGGACTAAACCTAACTCACTGAGATAGACAAAACTCTTTATTGCACACACACAAATATTTTAAAATAGAAACAATAAACACAAAAGGTAAAAAGATAATACGGAAGGGTGCAAAGGCGGTTTTATTGCTGAAGCAATCTCTTCCAGACAACCTTTGGGGAGAGGAGATTATCAAACAAGAGCACGGGATAGTGCAACGTCTAAACACTATAATATCCATACTACTAGTGGTTCGCCCTGAACTGAGACCTCGCGTCATCACAGAGCGCCATCTATTGACATCATTGTGAAGTTCTGTTAAAAATATCATCATTTACGTAAGTTTAGAATATCATCATCATTAAAAATTAAATAATTTCTTTTCCTTATAATATTTATCTAATTTTAGTTTTTGTTGTTCAAGTACAGGATATAATTCAAATAATTGATCAAGTTTCAGGCTTGAGAGTTCAGAAAATTGAGAGTTCTGAGGGCAACTTTGGACGTCAGAAAATCGCCACTTTGAAAGCCCCCCATTTCGTCAATTTTAGGGGAAAAAATTTTAAAAAAATATTTTTGTACTCTATTCCTAATTATCTTTAAAATGATATACCGCAACCCTATGTAACACTATAAAAAATATTTTACTTCGCATTCGCTTCTATGAGAGCCCCCCTGAAATAAAGATTTTTATAACTTTTTAAGCCATATTCGGTGGGAGGCCATTGGTTTACATATTATATTTAAATTTGAAGTATTTACGGTCAGCAATTCAGAAGTTATAAGGCTCTGACAGACGGACGGACGGACGGACGGACGGACGGACGGACGGACGGACGGACAAGTGCCAATTCACCCAAGTAGACTCAGAGACCTTCGCTTCGCTCGGTCAAATATTATAAATGCGAAAGTGTGTCTGTCTGTCTGTCTGTCTAGTGTCTGCTACGCTTTCACGGCCCAACCAATAGCAATAGCAATACCAAGTGATAGGTAATACTCAACCGATTTTGATGAAATTTAATACAGAGATAGTTCACTTCCCGCGAAAGGACATAGACTATTTTTTATCCCGGAAAAGTGAAGAGTTCCCGCAGGAATCAAAAAATCTCAATCCACGCGGACGAAGTCACGGGCATCAGCTACATACATGACTAAATGTAATGCATAAATACTAAATAATTCTACATAATGTGTGACATGAGAATAAATTTCTTAGTTTTACCACAGAATAGGTGTTTTACTGAAGTGAAGAATTGAAGTGATATCGATTCAGAAAGTTGTATAGGTACGAGTACCTATCTGGTTGTATCCTGCGTTATATTTTCGAGAGCTAGGACTAAATTGTAGCACCGCACCTAGTCATCACCACGCCAGATAAGTATAGTGCTCTGTAATAAGTAATCTCATTACACCATTATTGTATTTCTATTTATTTACATCTAATCTACCTACCACCTACTATCGAATCTACCATACGTAATAGAGTTACTCTAATACATGGATGTCTGCGTCATAATAGATATCTGTTTGCCAAATTTCAGCCCGATGTGCGTTAATAGATAAGTCAATTAGTCAGTCACCCTTTCCCTCATAAATATTTTGATTTTGGCTGGTATTTTATATTACCTATTCAAATGAAATGGTAATTCGGTCATCAGCTCCAATTTGGCTAAACTTCGGTTCGGCCAATTAAGGAGTTTGGCAAAATAAACGCAAGAACCAAAATAATTAAAATGTTGGATCGGTTCGGCGGAGAGGGATTTGGTATAATGGACTTTTCTTTAAGTTTTGAAGAACAACAATGAGGTAAATCTCTCGTCACAAAGTTTATTTTAAGCAGTTTAGGTATCTTGAAATATTAAAACCATATCAACCAAAGAAGGTACTTTCCTATACCTACGCTTTTTGATCAGGTAAAAAATATAGATAGGAAGCCTCTTTAATATATAGTATATATTCTTTGACAGAAAGCTTCCTAAACATCCAGGAACAATATCATGCACGGAGATACATTTTCGTTTGACTTACTTCACGGACGCCCTCTTTAATGGCGCCGCACAGACTGCGCGATAGGAAATAACGTATTTCCCATACGACGACTTATCATCCAAACCTATTTGGACACTATCACTTGATGATTCCACACCCGTAAATTGAATAAACTGGGTCAGGTAAACTTTCCAAGCATAAAATATTTCATGTTTATAGCTAAACTAGCTGAACTAGCGGGAACAGACATAAAATCCCGTCCGTTTGATGCAAACAGCTCGCTTCCGATTCACTCGTTACCTAAAAATGCTTCCGAACTTCCAGCTCGTAAAGTTGGCGCGAGTGATTCATGCGAGAGCTCACGAGTCACGCCGGCATATGCAATGCTGAATGCATGCACACACACGCAAACAAACGCTAGCTTATTGTACTCACACATGAGTCACACACGCTCACGACACTTGTGACTTCGTTGTGATTGAACACGTCTTTAGAATATTTATCTATATACACATAAAATATTGATCCTTTATCTAGTGATAGGTATTTACTATTTATTGTATCTATACTAATATTATAAATGCGAAAGTGTGTCTGTCTGTCTGCTACGCTTTCCCGGCCCATCTTTTCAAGTTCCCGCGGGAATCAAAACCTTTAATCGACACGGACGAAGTCGCGGACATCATCTAGTTTACTATGATCCAAAACAAGTCCAAAAAGTTAGCTAGTTACTCAAGTCCAGGGCGTCGGAGGCAGTCACACATATTGTTTGGAATTTCTACAAACTGCACCAACTAAGCACCAACGTCTCTTCACCAGCTGAATAAGACCGCGGTGGAGTACAATTCGCTCTCATTAACGTGCTTAAGGCAACTGCAGTGCGGCTAATATAACTTACCGGTCGCTGTAAGCGCAGGGACAGAGTTAAGCCTTTGCCTGACAATTTACCGGAGAGCGGTCGCCGGCGGAACTGCGAGATGTAATCTGAAAACCTGTGAAACCCCAGCCGCAGGAGCTGGAACACTTCGTGCGATATCCGGTTAACTATATCACCCATTAAGCTTGATGGAGTTTTAACAGTATCACTATTTTAATTCATATTTTATGATGCATTTATGAATTGACTGCCTCGTTGGTCTAGTGACTTTATAGTGGTTAGCATGTTCGACTTGGGCCGACGAGGTCTCGGGTTCGAGTTCCGGGTCGGGCCATAATTAATATTGGGTTATTCTGATTAGAAATTCTCAATACTAGCCCGGAGTAAGGAAGTTGGCGGTGTTTCACCCCCGTGCCTCGGAGAGCACGTTAAGCCGTCGCGTCGGTCCCGGTTATTATCACGAACATGATAATAGTCGTTAAAGCCCGCCAATCCTCATTTTAGCAGCTTGTTGGATCTAAGCTCTAGTTCCCTCTCTCAAATGAGAGTGGAGGCCTGTGCCCAGCAGTGGGATGTTAATGGGCTGTAGTGGTGATGCATTAATAATAGGACTTACGTACACTGGACAATTTTTTGCTTTAATATGGCGCATTGCAGGTTTATTTGTGAATCGATTTGATTAGGTCCTAAGTAAAGAAAGCAATATTATGTTTACCCGAAGGTAAAGCAGGCGTGCTCATACCAACAGTTTTACAGCTAAAAGAGCTGAATGCCTATTTATTACATAGAAAGCTTTTATATTTAACCGACCTTTTTAGCTATCAGTTGACGTGTGATGACTTTGAGGAAATTTCTGAAAATATTTCTCATAGAACAAAAAGTCCTGTATGGAAATAGGATCTAGTTTCTCGACGTTTATTCATTGTTAATAATATTACCTATGTCAGTTAGTCTGTTTATGATTAAGTACTTTAACATTACATTAACTCGCAACTTGTTACCCCTCTTCTGATGTTATTGTAAGCGTTAAAAGATATTAATATAATGACACAAACTCGGCAACAAGAGATACGAAGCGTCCCCTTCATTACAATATTTATGAGGATGCTTCGAACTCGGATCGAATTTGCGTGGAATCAACAAGCCACCTGGGGCCGGGCGCCAACGCAAATATCAATGAAAACGCGTGCAAACCACGCTATTATCGTTAACAATATTGTTTTATTTTAATATACAGGCTAGCGCTTGCCTGCAATTTAATGCCTGCTTGCAAGTGGTGATGCAGCCTAAGGTGGAGCGCGCTTGCCTAGAAGATGCCTGTTCACTCTTGATTTTAATAAGTTTGATATTCGGGTGTTATTACCACGAAATTTTAATTATAATACCAGACTAGCTGATGCCCGCGACTTCGTCCGCGTGGATCGAGGTTTTTTGGTTCCCGCGGGAACTCCTTAATTTTCCTGGATAAAAAGTGTTATTCCAGCCTATAATCTATCTCTGTGCCAAATTTCATCCAGATCCGTTCAGCCGTTGGGGCGTGATGGAGTAACAAACATCCATACATCCATCCAAACTTTCGCATTTATAATATTTATTTGATTTGATGATGCCCGCTACCCGCTTTATTTCCACGGGAAGTATCTAACTTTTTGGAACTAAATATAGCCTATGTCGTTCCTGGAATGCTGCAATCTCTATACTTATAGTATAGAGATATATAGTATATAGGTACGTAAGATTAGTTCATGAAAATTACTCTGTCACTATAATATTAATATGGATTTTAAATGTCAACTCCAACTGGCAACAATGGTTTTTAGGGTTCCGTACCCAAAGGGTAAAAACGGGACCCTATTACTAAGACTCCGCTGTCTGTCTGTCTGTCTGTCTGTCTGTCTGTCTGTCTCCAGGCTGTATCTCATAAACCGTGATAGCTAGAAAGCTGAAATTTTCACAAATGATGTATTTCCGTTGCCGCTATAACAACAAATACTAAAAATTAAAAAAATATATATATTAAGGGGGGTCCCCCCACAATAAACGTGTTTTTTTCGTATTTTTTTGCTCAATATTAAAAACGGTAACAGGTAGACGGTTCAAATTTTCACAGAATATTAACTTGTATATTACCTTTCAAAATAAATAATTAAATATCAATAAAGTAAATATTAAAGGGGGGCTCCCATACAACAAACGTAATTTTTATTTTTAATACGTCATAAATCGTGAAACTTACTACAGGTTTGTACGGAACCCTCGGTGCGCGAGTCCAACTCGCACTTGGCCGGTTTTTTATATGTTACTATCTGTTTGCCAATATAATATTATTTCCTTACCAAAGCTGTCTCTACTTAACCTCCATCCATCCATCCATGAGCCTGCATTCGCCCACAGCTGGACATAGGCCTTTTGGTGAGTGCGCCACCACACACGGTCCTCCGCTTTTCTCATCCACCCACTTCCTGCTACCTTTCTAAGGTCGTCGGTCCAGCGGGCTGGAGGTCGTCCCACACTGCGCTTACCGGTACGCGGTCTCCTCTCCAGAACGCGTCTGCCCCAACAGACATCGGTTCTGCGACAGACATGGCCTGCCCACTGCCACTTCAGCTTACTAATTATCTGGGCTACTTAACCTATTTATATTGTATAGTAATGTATTTACTAACTATAGCTGAAGGAATTTTAATAATTGTAACTGTTTGTTAGTTTAATAATATTTGCCCAAAACTCAGCGAATAAATTATAATAAAAGCCAGCTGGAAAGTCCTTGGTTTATTCACATTCAATATAGCAGAAATAAAGCAAATATTCGCGCAGAAAACAGCAGAAATTCAAATGCAAACGATTCTTCAATAATAAAACAAACCACTTAACAAAAACCGCTGCCATTTAACGAGATTTTAAATGGCTTTCACTCGTAAGCAACTGGAATCGGAATGAAATTAAAGCTTGTGGATATTAACAAACCCTCCCGCACGCTCCCGACCTAGTTCGCTACCCGTCGACCCGATACCGAGCGTTTAAACTTTAATAAATAAGACTGGCCCTGACCGGCTAGCCTGGCGCGGCATCCGGAAGGCTACCGGACTCGTGCCGGGTAGGTATCGGCCATGCTTGGCGCGCAGCCAGCTCTCAGATTACTATCTGGTGATCATCATGACTCAGGCGGAATGCCGTCCAGCCGTGGAGGCGGTAAACCGACGCGCGCCCGCTCGCACCACCGCGCGTTATTTTTACCAGATTGTTATGTTAATGAATTTTTGTCACGAGTTTTGGTTACGGCCTTTATGTTGACTTGTAATCAGATTTTCAGATGAAACATTCTACACTTATTTGTCACAAATGCGTGTATACACAGTTTAACGAACTAATGCGTGACAAATCCACACACACATTGTTTCTTATAGTAGAAGATCAATGACTGTTTTGGTATATCACCCATGCCTCGTTCCATTTAAGCTAATAAAACATATAAATATCTACATGTATTCCATACCAGTCGTAGCTATACTAGTCCTTTCTTTTAAGCGTCGTCGTCTTCGTCGTCGTCTTAACCTATAGACGTCTATACCTGGGCGAAGGTCTCCTGCGTGGATCGCCACAGAGCATGGTCTTGTGCCGCTTGTTTCTTTTAAGCATTGATAGATAACTAAAAATATTCCAACAAAACTCATAACTATTGAATTATATGATTTCGCTGAAATTTTTAATTTAATAGAAATTTCTTAAACTCACCTTTTCCTGCCTACCTACAAAGCAAGTTTATCTTTCAACTGTACTCCCCCACTTTAGTGAACAAACGGCGTAGAATTTAATTAGCATAGGATTAGTTAGCGGTAATAACTCGCAACGCCGCACTAAAGTGTCACATAATAACATATTGCCAGAAACCTCGCGCCGCGTCTCTCCTGCGAACACACACAAGGTGGTTGTGCTATTGCCATTATACTATTACTTATTCAGACTTTGCAAGGGCGGACTTTTCCTTCTAATATTCCTAGTGAATTTTCAAAATCATTAAAATCCAGTAAATTACTATCACATACAAGGACATAAGAGATTTGCCGAAAAAAAAGCCATTCTCCATGGCCTCAACGATGCCCATACAAAAAAATCATGAAGATCCGTTGCTCTGTTAAGTAATTGAAGGACAAACCAACAATCCAATAAAGCAACAAACAAATACACTTTGGCGTTTATAGTATTAGTATAATTATCGTCACATCAAGAAGTTTTCACGTGGGAGCGTTGGCTTTACGGTAGAACTCATCTTCGGATTTTGTTACCTAAAGCTATAAAACCTCACACTAGAAAATAGTGAATACTGCTCGGGACCGTCGAGCTTCGGCTTGAGGTCGCATACTTTAGAACACATCTCGCTCCGAAAACCGCCACAAGTTTACACCTACACGAAACAACGCTGAAAATTCAACAGATAATAATGTGCTTTAGGCGAAAAAGGAAGTTAATTAACTTAAAAATGTCTCATATTAGATTATTAATTGAAATTACTCTCTACCCAAAGAATTTTTCCCTATTAGGTCTATAATAAGCCTTATTATAATAAGGCTTTGAGCATTTAATAACCAATAATAAGATGATAATAAGATGAGCTAAATGAAATTTATAGGGAGATTTGCACAACACTGCCACAGCCGTGTGCAAGTGGGCCTAAATCGGCAAATACATCTTAGCAAACCAGTAACTTTAAAGTATCAAAACCGTCAAATGGATACATTTTTTTCCCCTAAAATACACATTATTTGTGAGAAGTAAGTCACCAGCTAATAATATTATTATAACTTGTTGCTTTGCTCGCAATATTGCCAAATTAGCTCGAGCTCATCTTATCCTCCTTCCTTACAATTATTTAGCAAAACAAATAATATTATTACTACCTGTAGCTTCATACCTTTGGGAAAATTGCTCGCTGAAGCTATTATAGGTATTGGTTGTCTAATTTTTTTTAGTTTTTTTTTAGGTATCTTCAACCACTTTTATTTTAAACTAGCTGATGGCCGCGACTTTGCGTGGATTTTATGTCTTTTCGAGTCCCGTGAGAACTGGTTCTTTTCCCAGGATAAATGTATATAATATATGAAACTGAACAAATGACCGTCAAACTGTCAATATATTTGAAGATCTCTCTACCGTCTTATGTCTCATTTACTTTTGTATATGGAGAAATATTAACCCGATTTTTTTAATTTTCCGTAAAAATTTTCAAACATTTTCTTCCATATTGATTTTTATTTAAATATAGATTTATGAAAGAAATATTTTTTATGAAATTGTGTCCTAAACGTTTTAATATTTTTTGTATAAAATAAAATATTTATTTATTTAATATAGAATAAAATAAATAAAATATTGCTAGATGAATAAGGCAAAGAACTACAAACTCTTCAGAAGACCCTACAATGACCCTTAAAGCTGTTCCTGGAAACACTTTGCATCATAATGGGCAAACGAAGCCGAATATGTACCTACCTACCTAGTTTGTGAGATGGTTTGGCTTTTTAGTGGAAGAAAGGTTATTGCTTGTTTTTTTTAATTCCACTACAAGTTAGCCCTTGACTGCGATCTCACCTGATAAGTGATTTAGCATTCTAAGATGGTAGCGGGCTAACCTGTTAGAGTATAGCAGTTATATTAAACCCATACCCCTAGTCGGTTTCTACACGGCATCAAATCGGAACGCTAAATCACTTGGCGGTACGTCTACGTAGGGTGGTAACTACCTACGGCCGAAGCCTTCCACCTCATAAACGTGACATTTACGGTAAATGGAAAGCAGATGAAGTCTACGTTACACCTCACATGCCTTGAACATAATATTATTACCTATCCTCTCATGCTTTGAAGTTTCATAAGTTGCAACACTCAAAGAGAAAGCACGTGGCTGTTGGAAAAGATAATAAAGAAACGACGTTATTAAAACTTCAGCCGAAGTATTATGCAGTTAGTACCGGATCCGTATAAAGGAAGGAGCTAGAAAGTAATAATATATTCAAGTAATATTTAAGAAACTCTTTCCTCCGAGGTAAGTTTGTGAAGGCGAGATACATAATTACTGTGTAGGTAAGTGTCCTCGTAAAGTCGTCCAGGGGGCTACAACCATTGCTTAAAGCAGTATTGTTTCAAAATGACAGTTCTATGTCATGTACCTTGACGTCCCTAAAATAAGGATTATAATTCTATAACACAAACGGCAACAATATTAAAACAATACGGATTAAAGCGTTGGTAGCATGCCCCCCTGCTTTTGAGTTCCAGAGAGCGTGAAAATCAACGAAATGAAATTCTGTTGAGAACTGCGTGCGGGAGGGAAGATATTAAAATATTCAAACCAGGGTAGGAACGGGGCACTATGTTATCAGAACACGACAAATTGGGGGCTACGTTAGTTTCTATGAATTTCTGCGTGACATTAATAATTACGAGGGTTTTCCGTTACTATATCCGACACGTTATTATGCTCGGCTTTATTTGAAGGTCGACCAAAAATACACTTCTAAAATTTAATATCATCTTCCTTTCTACTTCTGTAGTATCAATATACTACAATAAAATAAAATAAAAATAAAATAAAATAAAATAAAATAGAATAAAAGATAGTTTGGTCTTCGTTGTTTGTTTTATTTTTTCACTTTTTAATAATTACTAAGTAATTAATCAAAATTAATCAAATTGACACGTCCATTTCCTGCTGTTACAAGATAATGAGAGCTTGTATTAATCTGACATCTGTCAGAGCATGACGTTTGACAAGTTACAGTGTAACCTTTGATTATATATAATCAAAGAGTGTAACCTTCCGTTACTACATCTTCAAACCATATTAATATTATTAATGCGAAAGTTTGTCTGTCCGCGTGTCTACAACATGTATGTATGTCTGTCAGTCTGCTACTCTTTAAAACGGACCATCTTTTTTAAACCTATGTTGATGAAGTTTGGCATAGAGGTAGGTTACATCTCGGGGAAGGACATAGGCCACATTTTATCACAGAAAATTAAGGAGTTAACGCGCGAACCAAAAAATAATCCACGCGGACCAAGTCGGGGGCATCATCTAGTGAGGATTTTAATTCTAAAACACGAAGTCAACAATATTGAAACAATACGGCACTAAGCGATGGTCGTAAGTATGCTCTGTTCCTCTTCAATACTAAACCCCTTATAAATCTCCCTGAGCTGTACAGCGTAGTGGGACGGTGTTCCGCACCCCGCCTCCGCTCTGGCGGGGGTCTGGCTCCGCGTCAGCTCGCCTGATCACCATCTGATGGTCACGGCTGCGCCGAGGGTCGCCCCGATACTTTTGCCGTGCTTACAATTCAAAATTCAAAAGTTTTTTATTCAAATAGACTTTTTACAAGTGCTTATGAATAGTCGAATGAATCTACCACTAGTTCGGAATGCCGTTCAATGAACGACTTCTTGACAATAAGTTCGCGCTACTTCTGAACTACTTCTTGAGATTATCGCGCAAAATAGTCTGCCTGCTATACGCTTTCACGGCTAATCTGCTTAACCCATTTTGATGGAATCTGGTACAGGGATAGGTTGTATCCTGGGGAAGGTATACAGGCTACTTTTTATCCCGGAAAATTAAAGAGATTCCGCGGGAATGATAAAGAAAATTCTCGACGTTTCTGATACGAACCGCTAGAGTGTGGAACACCCTCCCAGCGCACGTGTTTCCTGCCACCTATAACTTAGGTACCTTCAAGGCAAGAGTGAATAGACGTCTTCTAGGCAAGCGCGCTCCAACCTAGACCTCATCATTGCTTTGCACTAAGTATGATTGTCGTCAAGCGCAAGCCTATCACGCAATAAAAAATAACAAAAAAGTTATTCCACGCGGACGAACTAGTGGGCATCACGATCACCTAGTATAAAATATAAACAATGAAAGGCATAGTATCGGATACCTACTGCGGTTGTAGCAGAAGCACCTACCGGCGACTGAGCACGGCAGTGCAGTTCGCCAACACTAAATGAAATTCCTCCGCCGCCGCAATATGACAAACTGATGATGCAGCGAGACATTCCGCCCGGCAGTAGCGTGCCACGCGCGCTTCCATCGCTTAATGCAGTATTATCTCAACATGGCAGTTTTATGTCGCGTACCTGGTCGTCCCTAAACTAAAGATTATAATTCGAAAACACAAGCACCAACAATATTATTTTGTCACTAAGAATCTACACTATGATACTATGTATTAATACATCAAATTATACTTAAATGATAAAAGTGTATTTGTTTGTTGTTTAGTTACGAGTAGTTCCTTCAAACACGCTGCAACAGAGCAACGGATCGACGTGATTATTTGCATGGGTATAGTTGAGGACCTGGACTTTTTATCCCGCAAAATTAAAGAGTTCGAGTGGAACTTTAAAACACCTTAAGCCTCGCAGACGAAGTAGCGGGCATCAGCTAGTAATAGCTATAACCTATTTTAATGCTAAATAAGTCTATATGTCTGTCATTGGTAACATACAAGTAGGTACATAGCTTGCATCTTGGAGACGATTTTACATTCTACTCCACAAAATCAATTAGTTCCCACTGGATTTTAAAGAAACTTAATCTACTTGGATAAAGTTTCTTAACTAGAAAATAAACTGATACTGAAGCAACAATAACTTGAGAAATCCGATTTTAAAAGTACTTGAGGAAAAGCGCTGTTAATATTGGAAAAGCCTCTCAGGTTGTTAAAACTTTGAAGGAAAATCATTTATAAAAGTCCCGTACTATGTACCTACTTACAATAATGTAAATAAATATATTCTATTTTATCATACTTAATATTATAAATGCGAAAGTGTTTTTGTTTGTTGGTTTGTCCTTCAATAACGCCGCAACGGAGCAACGGATCGGCGTGATTTTTGGCATGAGTATACTTGAGGACCTGGAGAATGACATAGCTACTTTTAATCCCGGAAAATTAAGGAGTTCCCATCCCATCGTATCCCCGTATTCCCATCGTATGCCGTCGCAACGCTTCTGTCGCTCACCTAGAACAACGTGAAACACTACCTACCTGTTGATCGCGACGTGGCTGTCTGACGTCACAGCCACGCACTCTCACTTCCCTATTCTGTGCTTGCGCGCCGCACTTTAGTACAGACAGACAGACTAATTCTTAAAAAAAATTGGCAGTCATAGGGACTGACGATAGAAGTGAAAATATATTTATTTTTAAATTATTTTAATTTTAATTATGTTTTTTGATTTAAAAAATATATTTAAAATAATTAAAATATAAACCTTTTAAACCAAAAAGTGCTCAACGCGGCTAAAGAAGTTTTCACTTCAATTAAACTAGAATTCGTCAGTTGTATACTAAGAGGAATTAAAATTGATAAGCGATATTAGAAGTGGAATCAAATTAAATTTAGCATGTAGGTGTGTAGTTTATTAATCTGTTAAAGATCAAAGGGGTGAGATATTTTCAAGTTCCAAATGACCTCCCTACATGTAAACAAATCTCTGAACAATTTCGTGTCGCTCGCCGCCCGACACAATCACTCACAGCTTATCAGGATCACCCGGATAACACCGACTTAGTTTATCAAACTATCATCTGTACAGAACCTTACTTGTGACTTTTGGGATTAATAAACTCAATTTAATACTTATAGTTTGACAGCTTTAGTTTTTGATACGTGAGGTAAAGTTAACGTGCGACGCCTCTATCCGTGTGGAGCAATTTTTCGGTTCCCCCGGGAACTCCTTAATAAAAAGCAGCCTATGTTCTTCCCCGGGATGTACCTAACCTACCTCTGTACCAAACTTCGTCAAAATCGGTATAAGAGATGGGCCAGGAAAGCGTAGCAGACAAACGGACACACTTTCGCGTTTATGCTACGCGAAAGTGAAAATATTTTTAAACCGAAGAACTTCATCTTGTTGGATGGAAACGCAACCACGTACTATTTATTACCTATTCTGTGACGCAACTTTCAACGCTATACTTATTACTGTTAACATAACCTTAGGTTGTCAAATAAAACATTTATAAAACTTGCAACTACTAACAAGGAAATTGGAAATTTTGTTGAATTATTAATAGATTTTTGTAGAGGTTGCATGTTGCCGGTAACGAGTTTATTCATTTACCTTGCAACTAAATAAATAAAATATTTAATGAAGAAATTGGAAAATATGATGTATTTTAATACATTTTTTATAGAGTTTGCATGTGGCCGGTAATTATTCATTTAACCTTTCCTATCAGGAATAGAATCAGATTAAATTCTCGTATAGGGCTCAGCCCTTGCATGGAAAACTCCATTTGCATAGCATAGACGACAGCGGGTCGGGGGTGCGGTGCGCGGGGGACAGGGGTAGGCAATTTACCATCATGGCTGAACACCCACTATATGCACCTCCGAGTCAATATTTTGCTTCTATCTTTGTGTGCAAATCGCAGTATGATGAGGTCAGAGCACCCAGTAACTCGGTTTGAGATGTTTGCAGCTCGCTCCAAGGCGTACACTGACTCCGATCATACTCAATAATTGTATATTGTAATCTGAAGTAGAAGCATACTAATTTGGAAGGGTATGACAATTTAATATGTGTTAGAACCATGTTGGAACGCTATATCGCTTAGAGGGCAACCACTATAGAAATACTAGGCTAAACTCACTTATATATGGAGCCGCACGTTTTGTCCTGTCCAGTCCCTGGGGTTTTTGCGTTTTTACGGTACTTCCTTGTCGGTAGAGATACTAGCTACAGTCATAACTCCATACTTCCATAGCGCGAAGGTAATCTATGTGGTTCTATCATACTAATATTATAAATGCGAAAGTGTGTTGGTTTGTTGGTTTGTCCTTCAATCACGCTGCAACGGAGCAACGGATCGACGTGATTTTTGGCATGGGTATAGTTGAGGACCTGGAGAGTGACATAGGCATTATCCCTGAAAATTAAGGAGTTCCCGCGGAAATCAAAAAACTTTAACCACGCGGACAAAGTCGTGGGCATCAGCTAGTAAGTAATATCTCTTTGGTTTGATTTCCTATACTGGGATAATTTTGGAAAATACAATTTCTAACTTTTCTCTTGTTTAGTCCAGTTTATGATGGGATACTTACTGTAGGTTTATGAAATTGAAATTTGACTACACTATCATGGGTAAGTTTATACTCAGCAGTAACTCCTTTCAGTTTAGCACACTTCCATATTAAACTGCATCAATTGTGTTGTAGCTAGTCCTTTTCGTAGGTTTTTTTAAGAAGTAATTAATTTTTTAAGTCTAATTTAAAATGGAACAATGAAATGCATTAAAGGCTTTGTTTACTTATCATCACACGTTACGGGCGAAGATTGCATTAAAACGTAGGTTTACTCTATAATAAAACCACATAAATAGGAATCTGCCCTAGTCTTCATTTGTTTTGCGAATAAAACCCAGGAATATTATGTAGTAAAAGCTAAAGAATGTCATAAAGCTGAACGCAAATAGGTTTTTAATTTAATATTATGTGTTCAACACGAGGACATCCGCGCGTCCCGGCAGCTTCATTACCCCGTCAGCTCCCAGTGAGCTGTGAGGGACGTCTCACGTCTGTACGAGCAGGTAATGGCAGCAAGCAACCTCGTTATCTTGAGACTGGCGATTGGCTAACTAACCGAGCGGCAAACGCCTTTGCCGTATTACTGATTAGTGATTATTGCTGTTACATACGGTGTCGCTTGCGGTACTTTGAGAATGTCATGATCAAAAATTCAGTGTATTTTTTTTTTATCCACTACAAGTTAGCCCTTGACTGCGATCTCACCTGATGGTAAGTGATGATGCAGTCGAAGATAGTAGCGGGCTAACCTGTTAGGGACATGGCAGTAATATTAAACCCATACCCCTATTCGGTTTCTACACGGCATCGTACCGGAACGCAAAATCGCTTGGCGGCTCGTCTTTGCCGGTACTGCACTTGTAGTATTGGACTTGCTTTGCTGAAACTTTGAAAATATTATGATCACTGGCAAAGTATGACG
This sequence comes from Erebia ligea, assembly GCA_917051295.2. Taxonomy (NCBI): domain Eukaryota; kingdom Metazoa; phylum Arthropoda; class Insecta; order Lepidoptera; family Nymphalidae; genus Erebia; species Erebia ligea. The sequence continues at coordinate 20,750,388 of OU785224.1, forward strand.
GACGGACATAGTTGCACCATAAGGTTACCATAAGGTCGCACGAATATTCGCACCATAAAGATTATTTTCCTACCATTTTGATTTTTGATACTTTAAAAGCTGAGAAATAAGCTCTCTTTCTCACTCGCTCATAATACGGGCAATTATAATATTATGTGCTGCTCAGCCATGGAAGAGCTTTGTGAGGTGTTGTAGCTCTCAATCTAAAAGTTTCTCATGTTTCCAACAAGCTATGCGTCTCTACCACTGCTGCACTTTTTGGTGCGAGTTTTCCATTTCAGTATCTTGGGAATTTGGGATCCTAATGACTTTCGTTTATTTTTACTATATAACATAATATATTATGGCTATATTATGTACTAGATGATGCATGCGACTTCATCCGCGTGGATTAAGTTTTTTTTAACTCCTTAATTTTCTGGGATAAAAAGAAACCTATGTCCTTCCCCTACTTCCAACCTATCTCAATACCAAATTTCATAAAAATCGGTTGAAAAGATAGGCCTTCAATGCGTAGCAGACACACTTTCGCATTTATAATATTAGTATGTTTATATAAAATGCCCTTCGTATAGCCACTTAAGCTTCGCAACCCGTTGAGCTTTGTCGGCTAAAATTTTGAATTTAATCGCTGATTTTACTACAGAGCCAGTTTGTTGATTCAATCAAAAACTTTATTAAAATGCAAGCGAGTGTTGAGAATAAATGCATAAAGTTAAAAATAACTGCACCCCTAAGTATACCCCCACCGCAACAGCGGCGTGAGCCGCGAGCGAAGTGAAAATATTCCGCGAGGACTTAACGAGCGCCGCGCCGCAGACGGACTTAATAATGAAATGGCTTTTTACGCTTGTTGTATTAATTAACTTTTTTATTTTTCGTGGCGGGAATTTCCCAAATCTTACTGAAATAAAACGTCCTCTACTTTTTCAATTAAAATTATTTTTATCTAGATGATGCTATATTGGTGATCTGAGATTTTGAAACTCGCGTAGGATCTCTTTGATTTTCCGCGATGAAAATTAGCCTATGAACTTTATAACTAAGTCTGTTACTCATCCAGTTATAAATATGACACTTACAGTCTCGGCATTTGTAAAAGTTTCTTTTTTGCGAACATTTGGGTGATTTAAGCAGGTATTTCAATGATTGATTTATGAAAGGGATGCTTCGTTGGTCTTTGATCAGATCAAATGAGCAGGTATGTGTGTGTTTCCACCTGATTTCCTCTCGATTTCCCGCAAATGAGCATAACGAGGCGTGTCCGCATTGTTGTCGCTCACTCGTTATCTGCACCCTTCGCTGAATATAATGCCCTAAGTGCGAGTTTGCTTTTTTCGGCAACGTCGATCGATTTCCAGCATCAAACCTCATTAACTGACGTAAACACAGTACATCGTAAACAGATGGGCTACGATATTGTAACAGACTAAACACACTACTGAATTAAAGTACGCATTTATTCAATAAACGCGAAATGCAACCAATTTTGACGATTGTTTATTTTTCTATAGCAAACTGGACCTAGAACCACACGGCGTGTTGTGATGCGCTCAACAATTCAATGTTACACTCCTAGGGTCACTGATGTCACTGCGCTGCAGTATCCGTCTGAAGAAATATGAAACGAACTATATGGGTGGAGTTGTATTAGAAAAAGTTGAACCTCGAAACAAATCCATTTCGCTTATATATAATATCGCTTCCGATTTACGAAATCCATAAACGTTGTCGAGATGTGAGAACTCGAACTAAGCCTACTCATGTCGAGCCGCAAATTGAGTTTCAAACTGTAGGAGACGTCAAAAGGGAGCCGGTCGTCGGCACCTGTTGAGGGTCGTGACGTCACGGACTTATCCCGCAACTGAGTTCATGTCCCGCGTCCCGCTCGCTGCCTTATCTATACCTACTCTATACTAATATTATAAATGCGAAAGTGTGTTTGTTTGTTGGTTTGTCCTTCAATCACGCCGCAACGGAGCAACGGATCGACGTGATTTTTGGCATGGGTATAGTTGAGGACCTGGAGAGTGACATAGGCTACTTTTTATCCCGGAAAATTAAGGAGTTCCTGGGGAAATAAAAAAAACTTTAACCACGCGGACGGAGTCGCGGGCATCAGCTAGTAAATTATACAGAATCACAGGTCTTCACAGGTGGCTTTATTATTTATTTACCGTAAATAAAAATAATTGTCCACCTCCAGACACGTGTATCGAACGAAAGATCGCTTCTATTTCAGTCTGTAGATCAACTCCCACCGGGAGTTCCATGAGCTCCTCCAGTATAGTGTAATAACTGGAAGGTAATCAAATAGCGCGGAGGGTTGACTTGTGCGCGTGTTGCTGGTGTTACCCCTACGACAGGCATCCAGGGGGATGCGGATTCGGTAATCGGAAATAAAAGGGAGATTATTTGGTTAAACTGAATGCACATTACAGCTCCATCTACACATTGTTAAGCATTTTTGGAGTTTATTGGAGTTTGCTCCTTAAGAATCGATTTTCTTATATAAGCCGGGTATAAGCGGGGTACGAAAATTTATGTGGAGTAAAATCAAACTTTCTCCGTTACGTTATGTTTATGTTTCCATGGTAACACTTGTTTATGTTTCCATGGTAATTGGTAACACTTTTCGTCCGTATCTTAGTAAGGAGTAAACTACAGTCATGCATCGGAGCTGACACACACATTTTTTTAAATATAATTCCGTTTCAAGAATATTATATTCATAATACAAACTTGCAGCTTGCTGAAGATTTCTGCGACGCTTTTCTTGTTTTTAGGAGAAATCTGTGCATAATTTCAAAAGTTCTACATATTTTTTGGTCAATATTTTTGTTGGTTTCCTTTGACGGATGATAGGTAATAGATTTTCCATATTTTTCTTGTATCATACCTAGTTCTAGAAATAGGTAGATATAACATTAATGATAATAATATTATATTGCAAGCAGATGTTGTTATTCTTCCAGTGCAACGATTAAAACCTATGAATTTCAGTCCTTATTGATCTCAAGGATTGAAGTTAATTAATTAATTTAATTTTAAGGCTTAGTTTATATTGTGAGTTTTTGAACTGAAATTAAACTAAATAAACATATTTATTAATTGGTTGGCCCACTTATGGCGCTTATTCTACCGGCTCGGTTCGCAATCAAATGAGATTCTACTATAAAGAGCAAAACTGCGCGGCGTTCAGGCTCGAGATAATATAATGTGCGCTCAACATAATCTGAAATAATAGGAGTGGGTATGACCCAGAGGGTCCCGAATGAAAAACACATTTGGAAGCGAAATAATAATTTATTTTAATACACACGTATATGCTGCAGGGGCGAGAAAACGCGGTAATTGGGAAGCGCGGCCCACGGAACCCTCTTTATTTACATTTCAGATACAATGGGCACATTTTACTGCATATTAGAATTGTGGAACTAATCCGCGTTGATTGGGAGTAAGAAGCAGGGGTACGTACTTGTGTGTCGCGAACTGAGGACTGCATGCAGGTTTAAGAAACCACTGATTTTAGTTTCACCCATAGATTTAGGATAGGTTGTTAGCTGCACAGCTAACAACCTATCCTAAATGTATGGTTTCAGCATACTAGTAGTATAAATACATTTCAGCATACTAGTAGCATACTAGTAGCATACTAGTAGCATACTAGTAGCATACTAGTAGCATACTAGTAGCATACTAGTAGCATACTAGTAGCATACTAGTAGCATACTAGTAGCATACTAGTAGCATACTAGTAGCATAGTAGTAGTAGTAGTAGCATAGTAGTAGTGTAGTAGTTCATAAAGTCAGTGGTTCTTTCTTGTTCGGGTAAAACCAGAAATCATTATAGGTACCTAGTACCTACAAGATTTTCTCTCCACTAAGTCTGCCTACACTTGGCTTGATGCCCCTGGCATTGCAAATTCAAATTATGCTAAACTAGATGATGTCCGCAACTTCGTCCGCGTGGATTAAGGTTCTTTGGTTCCCGCGTTAACTCTACAATTTTCGGGGATTAAAAGTAGCCTATGTGTTATTCCAGACTATAATTTTTATCCCGGAAAATTAAAGAGTTCCCGCGGGAACCGAAAAACCTCAATCCACGCGGACGAAGTCGCGGGCATCAGCTAGTGGTAGTATAGATTTCCTACGATCATTAATACAGAAATCCAAATGCTTGAAGTCGCGGGTATCATCCAGCTCCAATACAAATGATATTTAGCAGAACAAACAAACAGTAGCTGGTTGTACGAGTCCAGGGAACAGTGACGCACGGCGCAAGTCGGTGCGTGAATTAATAATGGCTGACTCCAAAATGCCGTGACCTCCGCGTCACTATACTCGTACCTACGCCGCTTTTATCTAAAACAGGATCTTAATTAATTTACAGAACGTTACAATTTGTCGTAATACATTTCCATACAGTAGAGGCACAGTTTTTGTGGAGCCCTTTCACAGTAAAATAGAGAAATGGACGATTTAATCCACACAAACAAATGTTGCATGAGTACTAGTTACTTGATTAATTATTTACTGTGTACTATATTTTTCACTATAAGATTATAAAAAATAAGAAATATTACAAAAATAATTATCACAAGGGAGAGAGATGATTGACTGGCACAATATATTCTATGTAGTTACGTGCTTACCTACAACAATTTTCTTTTAACTTCGACCCGCATTGAGAAGGGATTTTCACAAATTCAACTCGAGCGACAAGGTCTTTTACTAAAGGATCTTACTAATTATTATAGGTACCATAGCAATAGTAGAAAAGAATCCATACAAATATTATAAATAAAGTGACTGTCTGTCTGCTACGCTTTCCCGGCTCATCTTTTAAACCGATTTTGACGAAATTTGGTATAGAGGTAGGTTGTATCTCGAAGCTACTTTTTTCCCGAAAGAGTTCCCGCGGGAATCAATAAACCTTAATCCACGCGTACGAAGTCGCGGGCATCATCTATTCTAGTATTATAAATGCGAAAGTGTGTCTGTCTATCTGCTACGCTTTAACGGCCCAACTTTTCAACCGATTTTGATAAAATTTGTTATAGAGGTAGGTTGTATCGCGGGAAAGGACATAAGCTACTATTGATCCCGGAAAATTTTGGAGTTCCCGCTGGAATAAAAGAAAAACGTTATCATCCGAAGTCGGGGGCATCATCCAGTAATTGGATACAATAGTACAATAGAACAATTGTATTTTCTATGTGTATTGCACATGTTACTATGTTCTCAATCAAACTGACAGATGCAGAGTCGTGCTGCGTCGATTGCAATTTCGATTAGCGACCCTGCCGCCGCCCCTGCAGCCTGCCGGCATTGCCCTCCGTGGACTCCCCCGCCCTTCCTGATTACTAGTCTTCCATTTAATTACAACTTACAAGTCCCACCAACTTAAACGGCCCGGTGGCCAAAATTGGAACAAATTTTTATGCCTGTTTAGTTTAGTTTTTTTTTTTTTAACACTAGCGACGCTGTCTCCGGGTCAGATTTAAGTTTGTGTGCGATTGCTGCAAGGTTTCAGCTGCTGTTAATTTAATTTTAGAAACTGAGTCTAATCTAGTTAGTTTAAATTATACGAGTCTTTGTAACTTCAAATAAACGTATTATGTTTTTAATGGGAGAAAAAGTTGCCTATGTCACTCTGCAGGGCCTCAGCTATACCCATACCAAAAATCACGTCGATCCGTTGCTCCGTTGCGGCGTGTTTGAAGGACAAGCCGACAAACCAACAAACAAACACACTTTGGTATTTATAATATTATGTATTAGTAATTTATTAAATTCCACAACGAAAATCACCAAGTACCTCAGGGACTAGTGATAAAATATGGAATAGAACAGTGGAAACAATCTGCCATTCCGTCAATCAGTGACCAAACCGCCGTCTTAGCTGTCGACCAGACGTCGCAGCGGCCCCTCTGGTGCAGTAAACGCGGGTTTACGAGCCGCAGGAGCCGGGGGACGACGAAACGCGGGTAATGTCTTGATGACATCGGAATTTCACTAATGGAATTACCGTACAGATTCTTTTGTCGGTAACATGGCGGCATTGTTTGTGGAATGTTTGTGGCAGTATGTTTATGTTACGTTAATGCGTTCCTTTGTTGGCTTCTTTATACACGTAATATGTACGAGCGACAGCTGCGGGGGAGTGGTTGTTTGGACAAATTAAGAACCTTATTGATTACTAGCTAATGCCCGCGACTCGCATGGATTAAAGTTTTTTGTTCCGCGGGAACTCTTTAATTTTCCGGGATAAAAAGTAGCCTGTGTGTTATTCCAGATTATAATCTATTTCTGTGCCAAAGATCCAGATCCGTTTATCCGTTCTGGCGTGATTGAGTAACAAACATTCATCCATCCATCCATACATCCATATGTCTATCCAAACTTTCGCATTTATAATAGTAGTATAGAAGTACCTATAGACTAGCTGACTTTACCCCACGCTTGCACGTGCGACCTTAATATGATTGGTATAAAAGTATGTAAAAACGTCTAGCAAAATACCATAGAGGTATAACAAAATACATTCTCCCTATCATTATAAAATCATTACGCGCCTGGCTAACAACTGGGCATGGGTCTACTCTCAAAATGAGGAGGATTCATGCCATATTCCATCACGTTGACCGAAGTGCGCACTGGCGGACTTCCCTGCACGTAAACATTCAGGAACTCTTTGTTTTGGTTTAAGAATATAGGAAGGTATAAAAATTTTCATACTATGGGTTGTGCCCAAATTCAATCAAGTGGTTTAAGAGCTACCTGTCTGAGCGTTCCCAATATGTCGAGCTTCGTGATTCCGCAGGCTGGACTGCTACATCTGCACCTAAATATCTGTCTAGAGGAGTACCGCAAGGCTCAATTCTTGGTCCTATTTTATTTATTATTTACACTGCTGATATAATAAATAGCATTAGTAATTGTAATTATCACATGTATGCAGACGATATACAATTATACATATCTTTTAAGCCTTATGCTCATAGTGATGCGGTCTATAAATTGAATTATGACTTAGACAGTGTAGCGGATTGGGCTCATGATAACCAGCTAGTCCTAAACCCCGCCAAATCAAAATTCATGTTGCTTGGTTCTCGCCAAGCTCTAGCAAAGGTCTCTCCTAACGACTTCACTGTTCGAATTAAGGATGATGCGTTGGAGAGCACTAACGAGGCCAGAAATCTAGGAGTACTCATCGATAGTGAACTACGTTTTGAACGCCATATTCTAGAAGTGGTACGTAGTTGCTTCTATCGATTAAAAACATTATACCGGGTGCGACAGTATTTAAGTGTCGACGTGCGTATCAAGGTGTGTGAGACCTTAATACTGTCAAAGCTGAACTATGGCGATGCTTTGTATGGGCCGCGTCTTTTGGTTCGCACTCAGAGGCTAGTTCAGCGCATTCAGAATGCTTGTGCTCGCTTTTGCTTTCATATTCCTCCCAGAACACACGTAACGCCGTTTATTAATGAAGCAAACTTGCTGAATATGAAAACAAGGCGGGAACTTCATCTGGCATCACTTCTTTTTGGGGTATTAAAGTCGCAGCAGCCTGCCTATTTGTACGAAAAACTAGAGTGGTTAAGAACAACGGACACAAGGGCTAATAGAGTTTGGACCCTAAAAATGCCGCAACATTCTCGGGCTGCCTTCCGGGGCAGTTTTAAATTTGCGGCTACCAAATGTTGGAATGATTTGCCACCACCATACCGGGACATTTCGAAGTCTAAAATAACTTTTAAAAGAAAGTTAAAAGAATATTTATTAAAAAAACAAAAAACTTAAAAGGGTCTTATGTTCATTTTCTTTCCATACACCTTGCACTCTATGTCTACACCTTGCACTCTATTAACTGCCGTTTTAGTACGCCTTGGTTTACAAAAATATTGTATCTTAAATTATTTACATATTGTGATAATATATATATTATTGTATTGTATCATAGGCTATACCTACTAACAGATTTTTTATTTTTATATTATATATTATATACAATTATGTATATATATATATATATATATATATATATATCTATTTATGTTTTTGGCGCCGTCCAAGCATATTGGCTTCACGGAAGATCAGCGTCTTCGGTCAAAACAGCCCAAAACGGTCTTCACATGCTGAGTGAAGACCGTTTTGGGGATCAAGTCACATTACGCGTTTCTTTTTCTTTATAAATTCTTATTTTATTATTAGTTATTTGTTGTAAGTACTTGTATTATCCCCGAATAAAGATTTTCTTTCTTTCTTTCTTTCTTTCTTTAAAAAACTAAAAAATAACCCGCAAATTCAACAGAGTGGATTTAGTTTTTTTAATTTCATCGCACTTCTTTTGATTTTCCGGGATAAAAGTTAGCCTCCGGGATTAAAACTATCTCTGTAATATATACAGTAAAAATCAGTTAAAGCTGCTGAACTGTGAAGAGTTAACAGAAAGACACACTTTCGTATTGAAAATATTAGTAAGTTGAGATAAAATTATGTTAAAGCACTTTTTATACGACTGCCTGGAAAAAGGAGTAGGTATATTGTTGTATATTTTAAGGGAAAAATTTAAAAAAAAATATTTTTGGACTCTATTCCTAATTAACTTTAAAATGATATACCTACCGCAACCCTTTGTAACGCTATAAAAAATATTTTACTTCGCATTCGCTTCTATGAGAGCCCCCCTGAATAAAGATTTTTTAAACTTTTTAAGCCATATTCGGCGGGAGGCCATGGGTTTACATATTATATTTAAATTTGAAGTAATTACGTTCAGTAATTCAGAAGTTATAAGGCTCTGACAGACGGACGGACGGACGGACGGACGGACGGACGGACGGACGGACGGACGGACAAGTGCAAATTCACTCAAGTAGACTCAGAGACCTTCACTTCGCTCGGTCAACTATATTGTCATCATCAAGAAAATGTTGAGTAGATTCCAAAAATATAAAAGACTATATTTCAATATCCAGTGATTCACAAAAAAATATCGTTTAACTATGGCGGTCGTATTTTTTAATTCTTTGAGTTATATTCACTTGTAACATACAGAATATTATGGCTTTTACTTGCGTAAAGTACACACGCTTAGCATCTAACGAGTGTATTGTGAGTTAAAAGGGAGCATAAGACCGTGCATTCATACTAACATATATACATAGTTAACTGAGTAGGTAAACAAGGGTTGTTACCCCACTGGAATTATGTCGTTGCACATTTAGTTTAATAAGCAAAATGGGGAAATCTTGAAATGATTTCGCTCGTGAAAGCCCTCGTCATAAATGTTTTAAGTGCGGTTTAAGTTTGCCCGCCAGTGCCAGTGCCAGTGGCGGTGGGGGCGCGCCGCTCGACCTACTTGCCGCTGTTTAATATATCGGATTTAATGACTCGGGAACATTTTAACTTTTGTATTAACTCGAGTACTTCCAGGTACGCTTGTTCCGAGCGTTTTGTGAGGAAAATAATGTATGAGAAATTAAATGAAATGGAAATATTTATTTTAAATCGTGCTACTTGTAATATTCTGTGTATAGAGACTACTTAGCGGTATACTCTTATTTTATCGCATAGTTTACACTGGCTGATGCCCACGGCTTCGTCCGCGTGGAACGAAATTTTTTGGTTCCCACGGGAACTCTTCAATTTTCTGGGATAAATAGTAGCCTATAATATGTCATTCCAGACTATGATCTATCTCTGTGCCAAATTTCATCTATCTGGCGTGATTCAGTAACATCCATCCATCCATCCAAAATTTTGCATTTTTAATATTAGTATTAGATTGAACTTTGAACGTAGAAGTCGAGACTGTAGACTGCTGACAGTGCAGAAAAATATTACAATAACCTTAAATTAGAGGAAGGAAAAATGTCTGAAAGGAATATTAATATTATCTGGGAAACATTCTAAGAAATAATCAGTACTACTCGATCCATTACTCTATCTACTATTTCATAGGATAAGATATGACAAGATTAATAAGCTCTTGTCTTATCGTCTAAATTAATATGAAATTAAACCGCTACCAGCCAAGTGGAGGCTGGAGAGGGACTGGAACAAAATCGTTGTACAAAATATTATAACTCTGAATTGCGAGTTTCTTATATTAAGCCCGTGATTAAGCGAAGAGCCAAAGACTAGAGATGGCAAGTACATTTTATCCAAGGCTCTTGAGAGATGGTTGAGATCTCAGGTCGTCATTGTCCGATATAATTGGGTATGCCTTTTTTATTCTACTACAAGTTAGCCCTTGACTACGATCTCGAATGGTTGTATGTGATGATACTGTCTAAGATGAAAGCGAGTCTAACTGTTAGGGGTTTGGCAGTAACCCATATGAAAGTATCTGTTTCTACACGGCATCTCAATGCATGCATTCTCGCCGCAACGGAGCAACGGATCGACGTGATTTTTGTCATGGGTATAGTTGAGTATCTGGAGAGTGACATAGGCTACTTTTTATCCGGGAAAATTAAGGAGTTCCCGCGGGAATCAAAAAAACTTAAACCACGCGGATGGAGTCGCGGGCATCAGCTAGTTAGAGATAAATTCAAACATAAAAGTACTAATGCGTATCTGATTTCAAATAGTTACAAATAATAACAGAAAACCTAACACCTACGTATAGGTAATAGTACAGCTGGTCTTAGGGCAGACTACAGTTCCTGGAACCGTCAATCTTTGTTTCGTACAAGCGCATGGATCCTGTAACAAGTCAGCCGCGCCCGCCAGCCGCCTAGTGTTCAAACTTTCATAAAACAATACCATACAACTCCATACGCCTACAACTCGTACGGATATTAGAAAAGTTCCCGGCGCGCCGCCACAGCACACACAAACATTTGTATGGGCGAGTCGGCGAACGATGCTGCAGCCGGAATTGTCAAGTTTTTTCATTTCCTTAAGTAACAAGGGACCGCTGGAAGTTTAGATATGAATACAGAGAGGCGAATCTGCGCTGTATGCGGGCTCCATTGTCCGGGACACACCGGGACGCTCTTTTATCCGTTTCGTGTGGGGACAAATTGGACAGCTACTTAAAGAATATAACAATATAGGTATCTCGCAGTAGAATTTCTTGCTTATTTTGACGTTAAATTAAACCTTTCTTGACGTCAAAGAAGTTAATTAAACAAAATGTACAAAATTCTAATTATATAATCCTTAAAAACTAGACAATGTTGTCATTCCACAACACATGAACAAAGGAGTGCTTAGACACCCGTGTCCCGTAGTCGTACTAAAGCTTATCAAACATTTCGTTTGGTAAACTGAGGGGAGGAGAATATCACCAACTACTCCAGCAAATAGCATTAAAATAATAAATATTTATTCAGTGTGACTGAGAACTACTTATTCCACTTCAAAGGGCATGCATTATTATGACAAAACTGATTCGATTCCAGAGCTACTCTCAGATACTTAACGCAAATTGTGCATATCTGTCTCCAGGGCATGGTCTACACCACGTCTACACGTATTTATCTGTTTTTTTTCAGATAGGTATTGCAGTCTGGTCTATGCCTACAATTTGCATCTTTATACATTTTATTACATCTAGCGAACTTGCTATGGCTCCTTTAATTTTATACACAACTCACTGTGTATTGAAGTACATACAACGTGATCAACACAGCCTGTAACGTTTGACACGTATCTGTAGAGTGTAAGCAAGCAGTGGACGCGTATTAAAGTTTCAGGAGAGCGCCGTTACGTGCGCCGCCCGTTACGTGCGCCGCCCGTTACGTGCGCCGCGCTCGTCTCATTCACATTCATGAACGTGTCAACGGCGCGACTGATCGACGCGACTCGCCTTACCGAGCAGCCGCGCTTACAATCTATATACTTTTTTTTTATCCACTATAAATTTCTTAATTATTGGATAGAACCAAGCGTTACTTTGCGGAAATTCATGATTTAGCAAGAAAAGATTACAATTCTTTTGCTATAATCCGCCAATAGAAAAAATCTGTATGGTCAAACATGCAGTTTGACTGCATCTACATACATCTACATACTACTCTCAACGCACGTTTCGCCCCGACACCGGAGCATCTTCAGGAGATGTCGACTTTACAATACTTTACAAGACAATCTTGCATTGTAAAGTCGACATCTCCTGAAGAAGCTCCGGTGTCGGGGCGAAACGTGCATTGAGAGTAGTATAAAAGTCTTGTGTGGTGGTGCATCTGAGTGGTGGTGGCATTGCTTGCTTGGGAACTTGGCTTTCTTGCTTGGTTGGGAAGGTAAGCGGTGCTTCGCTTGTTACTGCATGTTTGACCATACAGATTTTTTCTGTTGGCGGATTATAGCAAAATAATTGTAATCTTTTCTTGCTAAATTTCTTAATTGTCCCTGCCGGGAATCGAACCCAGAGCCTCCCACGTTAAGGCAACAGCGCTCAACACTGCGCCAGGGAGGTCGTCAAAACAACACATATACACACAAACTCAACAACATAGTTTGTAACAAGTAGTTTGAGAAAAAATGCAAATATCGACGAATAAATAGCTGCACCACTCCTGCTAATCGATACTAGTGGCTGGGGTTTACATAAACAAAGCAAAGCAATAGTTCATATCAACTGTTGCAACCGGGCTGCACGGAACTGTAAAAAAGCTTCGCCTTCCATGAAAGTAGTCGAGTTATCCAGCAGTTGTTAGTTGTTGTTAACTATTGTTGCTGGTTAGCGGTGGATCGAACGGAAACACTGGCCATTGTCGACAACGACAAAGCCTCTCGTGAACAAATGCTACTGAAATCAACTTCCCAGCACCTATAGCCTACACTCTGCTGCTTTTAAATGTTTTCTTTTTAGAGCTGTTTTAAAAATCAAAGTTTTTTTTTTAAATAAGTAAATAAATCTTTATTTAATACTGATTACATAATTTCAATAATCTGAAACCCTGGTTCCTGAGGTAAAAACTGTCTTACAGGAGACAGTGTCTTCCCACTCTATAAACAAACAAGTCACACTCGACAAATGAATTTCGGTAGGTATGTGGATTTACAGCTATAATAATTAATTCAACAACAACAATAGTTCAACACGCATAAAAAAACAGGCTTAAGACAGACTAAAAAAATTTGAAGCGTGATTTACGAGTATTATAGTATAATAAGTTTAGTATTGTAGTATATGGTTTAGTTTGGTGGTTTGGATTTACCATGATTGTTTTAAAATAAGCGGTGTTACTAATTACATAATTAAATAATTATTGACCGAGCGAAGCGAAGGTCTCTGAGTCTACTTGGGTGAATTGGCACTTGTCCGTCCGTCCGTCCGTCCGTCCGTCCGTCCGTCCGTCTGTCAGAGCCTTATAACTTCTGAATTGCTGAACGGAATTACTTCAGATTTAAATATAATATGTAAACCAATGGCCTCCCGCCGACTATGGCTTAAAAAGTTATAAAAATCTTTGTTTCAGGGGGGCTCTCATAGAAGCGAATGCGAAGTAAAATATTTTTTATAGCGTTACATAGGGTTGCGGTATATCATTTTAAAGATAATTAGGAATAGAGTCTAAAAATATTTTTTTTTTAATTTTTCCCCTAAAATTGACGAAATGGGGGGCTTTCAAAGTGGCGATTTTCTAACGTCCAAAGTTGACCTCAGAACTCTCAATTTTCTGAACTCTCAAGCCTGAAACTTGATCAATTATTTGAATTATATCCTGTACTTGAACAACAAATACTAAAATTAGATAAATATTATAAGGAAACAAAATTATTTAATTTTTAATGATGATGATATTATTAACAGAACTTCACAATGATGTCAATAGATGGCGATCTGTGATACCGCGAGGTATTAGTTCGGGGCGAACCACTAGTTATATTTATTCTACACTTTAGATAAATTAGTTGGAGAGAATTCCGTCTTCAACTGCGTAAACATGATTCCTAAATAATATTCAGTGGAGTCATGTAAAAAAAAAAAAAATAATGAACACAAATTTGCTTGGGCGAAAAATTGAATGTCCGACCTAATATTTCACGTTTTTCAAAGGCAAAGTCAGTAGAGCACATTATAATTGAGGCATGAACATTGTCAGACCTCATTTGAGCTACATAATTCCAGTGGCACTATATTTAGGCGCTAGAGGCCCCAGTTGGCAGTCCTCGCGGCGAGTCGGTTGGGCGGGCGGGCGGGCGGGCGGGCGGGCGGGCGGGGGGCGGGGCGGCTTGGCAGCTGAGCGGATAATAAGGCCACTAATGGGTGCCACTTTAACCTTGTTATCCTGTTTAGAATAGAGCCTATACAGTGTACAGGGGGAGTTTTATGAAGTACCCGAGCGGAGCGAATACGATACGATATAGGGAAACCTCAAGTGTTTTAATTAGCTAAATGAGTTATTAGTCAGACGTAGCTCGAAACTGCTGAAATTTCTGCAATCTTTTTGTTAAGTAGGTAAGTATATTAATGTTGAATTATTATTAGCGCTCAATAAGTTTATTAATAAATTGCAAAATAAAACAAGTGAGCATAAGTAAAAAAAATAACAAACATGACTGCCATAGTGATTATTTTTTCAAAAAAATTATAGCCAGTGGCCCTCAGGAGGTTGTAAGGATTGTAATTGTAACGATACGTATAAATCTGTCAGGCATTTAGAAGTTATGGTGGGATAAAAAAAACTTTTAAAATTTTTGGGATTTAAAGTTGCCTGTATTCTTTCTTGTTCGGGATGCAACCTACCTCTGTGCCCAACACGACACAATCGGTCGAATAGTCACTATGTATTACGAAAACGTAGCAGATACTGGGGTGTCCCAGTAGTAAAGAGACAAGTCAATGAAAAATTTTTTTAATGAAAAATTGTATGTCAACTGTTATGTGTGTCATTATAAATTATGCATAATAATAATAAAACCGGCCAAGTGCGAGTCGGACTCGCGCACCGAGGGTTCCGTACAAACCTGTAGTAAGTTTTACGATTTATGACGTATTAAAAATAAAAATTACGTTTGTTGTATGGGAGCCCCCCTTTAATATTTACTTTATTGATATTTAATTATTTATTTTGAAAGGTAATATACAAGTTAATATTCTGTGAAAATTTGAACCGTCTACCTGTTACCGTTTTTAATATTGAGCAAAAAAATACGAAAAAAACACGTTTATTGTATGGGGACCCCCCTTAATATATATATTTTTTTAATTTTTAGTATTTGTTGTTATAGCGGCAACGGAAATACATCATTTGTGAAAATTTCAGCTTTCTAGCTATCACGGTTTATGAGATACAGCCTGGAGACAGACAGACAGACAGACAGACAGACAGATAGACAGACAGACAGTCAGACAGACAGACAGACAGACAGACAGACAGACAGACAGACAGACAGACAGACAGACAGACAGCGGAGTCTTAGTAATAGGGTCCCGTTTTTACCCTTTGGGTACGGAACCCTAAAAATGGGTTGGCATTTGAAATACGCATCTGGAATTTGGACTTGATAAGGGTTGATTTTTATAGGGGTAGGTTACCCCTTTCAATCGACACCCCCCCCATCCCGCGGAGATGCGTGGTTTTTTTTTTACACGTGTTTGAAGTTACGTGTAACGGAACGTTATTGTGTTTGAAGTTACGTGTAACGGAACGTTATTTTGCGTTATAGTGATTACTTTTATGTTATTTTAACCCTTATTTTTAGTAATTTTCTTTATTTATTATTATTTTTAATAGGTAAATATAATGTAAAAAAAAAAGTAACGTATAACAAGGTGCACCTATAGGTAATTAGGTTAAGGTTATTTTCCTTTTTTGACCACCCAGAAATAGGAGCCCCGCGAAGCGGGGCTCCGTCGACATGCTCTTAGAGGGGAAGAGGGTGACGGCTAAGGAGTTTTCCTAGGTCCCCCACTTTTTCTTAGGCTATAGTCGTAAATTCTTTTTAACCCTTATTTTTAGTAATTTTCTTTATTTATTATTATTTTTAATAGGTAAATATTGTAAAAAAAAAGTAACGTATAACAAGGTGCACCTATAGGTAATTAGGTTAAGGTTATTTTCCTTTTTTGACCACCCAGAAATAGGAGCCCCGCGAAGCGGGGCTCCGTCGACATGCTCTTAGAGGGGAAGAGGGTGACGGCTAAGGAGTTTTCCTAGGTCCCCCACTTTTTCTTAGGCTATAGTCGTAAATTCTTTTTAACCCTTATTTTTAGTAATTTTCTTTATTTATTATTATTTTTAATAGGTAAATATTGTAAAAAAAAAAGTAACGTATAACAAGGTGCACCTATAGGTAATTAGGTTAAGGTTATTTTCCTTTTTTGACCACCCAGAAATAGGAGCCCCGCGAAGCGGGGCTCCGTCGACATGCTCTTAGAGGGGAAGAGGGTGACGGCTAAGGAGTTTTCCTAGGTCCCCCACTTTTTCTTAGGCTATAGTCGTAAATTCTTATATAAAGTTAACACAACATCAAAAAATAAAAAAAAATAATAAAAAAAAAATTATAGGTTTCCGCGCCGCGGGGGATGGTGGGGAGGGTTCCTACCCTCCCCCCTCACCCCCCCCTCCACCCCACCCCATACATCCAGATGCGTATTTCAAATGCAACCCCATAAAAATACCATCTATATCAAATTTGCTCCTGCGATGCCTATAGAGCCGATTTTTCTCAAATTAATGCTTGCACGTCTCATGACTGCTTTTCCAGAAGTTGTTGCCACCCGTTTGGCCAATCTAGCCCATCTTTGTTTGAAAGATGTCAACGTTTTTGATTTTTCTGAATACTTTTTGTATTCCTTTTTACACAGAGCCCAAAACATTTCGATACCTCGAGCTTGAGGAACATTTGGAGCATTGTTTTGTTTCGATATGAATTCGACGCCCATAGATTGCAAATATTGAGTGACTTCAGACTCGTAATGACACGAAGCCATATCCGGCCAGAATACAACGTCTTCCCTCTGATAATACTTGTCTACAAACGGTATTAATCGCTTCATAATACACTCTCGAAGATAAACTTTTGAGTTCATAGACCGTGTACAGATAAATGGTTCGGAAACATTGCCGTTTTCGTCTATAGCTTGCCAAACCAGATACTTCTTGAAAAATTTAGCCTTTGTTGTAACTTTTTCGCTGTAATCCACCTCACCACGACTGGTAGCGTGGAAATATTGCTTCCCAGGAATATCAGAGGGGTCAACCGGTACATAAGTTTCATCATGAATTATAAGAATTTTTTTCAAAGTTTTTTGGTAAACTCGACGGCAACCTCGCTTAGCACGCACTTCTTGGTCTTTCACGTACTTTGGAGCGGACAATTTCACAAAAGCCTTCATGCCCAGATCTTGAACTTTAATTCTGGATATGCTTGACTTAGATATTTTCAATTTGTCCGCCGCAGTCCTCACAGATGTTGAAGGTGCTTCTTTAAAAACCTTTTTTACCTTATCTATGTTTCGATCAGTTGCTATGGTACGTTGCCTTCCCGGAATCTTCTTAAAATCAGTCTCACCTGAGTCTTCATACCGTTTAATTATCCTGTAAATACTTGTTCTTATAGCCCCTTCTTGAGAAAAATGACGAACTGCCTCGGATTTCTCATTATTCAGATAGTACTGAATTACTCTTTTTGCAAACGATTCTCGTTCGGTTCGCTTCATGTTAGAAAAACATCGACAATATTTGCAAAACCACGCGAATTTGACAGATTTGTTACCGGTGGTTACCATGGCAACAGTTATTTTCTTTTTTGAAACCTTTTTCTTGGCCGATATGAACACTCAGTTTTGTCTCTTTACTTATGGGACACCCTTTAGACAGAAATACTTTCGGATTTATTTTAATAAGTATGTAGGTACATATTAATAAAGATTGTATGTATACTACATGTAGATGTAGTTTATTTCAGCTGTTAAAAAGCCTTTTAACTCGTTCGATATTACCCACCCGCGTGTGGAGAACATGAAGCAATAACCGTTAACGTCAATTGTTATATGATTTAATCGTTGCACTACACCAGTACTAGCACAATCGGTGCGACTCATCTCTGTCGCGGATTTTGCAACGCTTTGTCAACGAAAAGGCCGCGAGAAAGCGTTGTCGCGCTAATTGCGCTAGGCCTACAGTAGAAATCCACCACCACTACAGCCCATTAACGTCCCACTGCTGGGCACAGGCCTCCACTCTCATACGAGAGAGGGAATTATATTTATAATAACCGGGACCGACGGCTTAAGGTGCTAAGGCACGGGAGTGAAACACCGCCATCTTCCTAACTCCGGGCTAGTACTGAGAATTTCTAGTCAGAGAAACCCAATACTTAATTGGGTATTTGACAACTATTCAAATAAATTATTTTTAGTGATTATTAAATAGAGGATCTGCCAAAAGTCGTAATATCCACGTCCCCTGCTAGTTTGATGTTAAATAACTATTTTAAACAATCGATTAAAGTAAAAAAGTGCGTCGAACTATAATGACGTCACATTTTAGAATTTCATATATATCCCATAATTAGGACGCGTTGTGACGTTAGAAAAAAAGTTGCTGGTTTGACTATTTGTCAAATACCCAATTATGTCCCAACCTGGGACTCGAGCCCGGTACCTCGTCGGCCGCAGTCGAACATGCTAACCACTAGAGCAGCGCGGCAGTAAATATAAATCATATTGAAGTTTGAACTAATAACATAGAGTTGAGTTAATCACGAACACACAAATTACAGTGAGCCGTAATGAAAGCGTTCGTAATGAAACAAGTTCGGGCTGCCGGCTGGAGCCCCGCACTGAGCTACAACTTGTAATTATACGCAGATTGTGATCGCATTGTTATTGATCCCCGCTGTACCTGCTTGGTGAGTTGTTGTGCACAGATAGCTCCATGGCTTCTCTAATATACATTGATTGTAGCTAATTAATTTAATGTAGTTAGATGTAAATCTTAAGTTATTATAATTGTTTCTCAGGGAGTCTTAGCTTCGGTCATATCTTACTACTAGCTGATGCCTGCGACTTTGTCCGCGTGGTTTAAGTTTTTTTTGATTCCCACGGAAACTCCCTTATTTTCCGGGATAAAAAGTAGCCTATGTCACTTTCCAGGTCCTCAGCTATACTTATGCCAAAAATCACGTCGATCCGTTGCTCCGTTGCGGCGTGATTGAACGACAAACCAACAAACCAATAAACCAACAAACAATCACACTTTCGCATTTATAATATTAGTATGATAATTCGCACTTAGACCCTTGTACTAGTTTAGTCTAATGCTGTCACTTTTTGGCAACAACATTTTGCTCTTGCCAAAAAGTGTCATCATTACAAAATTTCACTAAACCAGTTCAATAGTTATTGTGCAAGGGGGCTAAATATATTTTTCGTGAAAATCAACTGACAGAGATCTCATATTATGAGGTACCTAAAAGGATATGGTAGTTATTAAACCCATAATATCAGTATCGAATTAGATATCCATACTAATATTATAAATGCGAAAGTCGGTCTCTCTGTCTACTACGCTTTAACACCCCATCTTTTGAAACAATTTTGATGAAATTTGGCATAGATATAGGTTCCATCTCGAGGCTGGACATAGGCTTTTTATCTCGGAAAACTGATTTAAAAAAGTTCCTGCGGAAATAAAAAAACGGACGAAGTCTCGGGCATCATCTAGTAATAGATGAATACAGAATAATTAATCTTGCCCTATCAGAAGCCTAAAGCGCAAAAATGCCCAAACGTACACCATACATTTCAAACAATACCAGATAACAGCTCCTTTCTCCAAACATGTGGATTGAAGTCGACACGTACAAATATCCGCATAGACAATGCGCGTCTTTCTAGCCGGGGCTTCAAAATAATAGCTAGTATATGACCACCGGCCTCGCTCCCTAATGAGTGCTTTACTTTTCATACTCGTCGAGTTCATACGAGCTACGAGTACGTGCTCCTCCCTCGGTCTCGGTCGTTTTAGACGAGACGCCCAAATTAAAGCCATTCTGTAGTTTTTAGCCTAGTTTACAGCTGAATTAAAAACTCTTCATTACACTTACCTTTAGTAATTTTCATCATAATTTATTATTTCAATACCTGAACACGAGTCGCCTCTCAAGATGAGAAGGGTTAGGTCGTAGTCTACCACGCTCTCCAAGTGCATTATGGAGAACTCTCAGACGTAGGTTTCTCCGATCTTTCCAACTTTGCTCCCTAACTTCCTTGGAATAGTTATATTAAAGCGGCGTTATGTCATTTTGCGACGATCAATTTGGCGCGACGGAAAATAAAACGGCATCGCTTTAAGAGCTGGCGTATAATATGTTTAGGAAAACACTATTTTTAGCCCCCGACGTAAATTCACGTTTAAGTCTGTGGCATCGTAACTCCCACGCGGTGGACCGATTTTGATTTAGTTTTTTACGTTTGAAAGGTGACTTGATCGCGAGTTTTCTCAGCTATGATTCATTGTATTTCTTGATTGAAGATCATCACCACTTTTCTAGTTGACTACAACGTGTCGGCGGTTATTTAAATTTTTTACCAAATAGTTTTTTGATTAGTTAAAGATAGGTCTAGATTTTTAAACTTTGTTTTAACAGTTTGGCTTGTTAATAACAAGTTATTTACAGTTTGGCTTGTTAATAACAATTTATTTACAGTTTGGCTTGTTAATAACAATTTATTTACAGTTTGGCTTGTTAATAACAATTTATTTACAGTTTGGCTTGTTAATAACAATTTATTTACAGTTTGGCTTGTTAATAACAATTTATTTAGCTCTTAGTCATCCGGGCGCAACAAAATATAATATGTAGATTGTAGGTATTATCGAAGCTGCATATTTACATGCACACTCATGGCATGGTTTAGCATAGTATTATCTGCAAATCTTTAATCTATCCCGCTTAGAATATAAGCGCCTAATCTATTTATTAAGTTACTAGCTGACGCCCGCGACTTCGTCCGCGTGGTTTAAGATTTTCCCGCTTTTCTGTTGAAATTTTTCCTGAATTTTCTTTGCTATAAACCTCACGGAGCCCGAGACCTTTCCAACGAATGCAAAACCGTGGAAATCGGTTCGTGCGTTCTGCAGTTATAGCGTCAGGAAGGAAAACCCGACTTATTTTTATATATTAGATGTACATATAGACACCTAACTTGATTCAACTTATGCACTGACTTGTGAGTAAAAAAGGCGGTCCACCAGCTCTCGGCCCAGGAGTCGTTAGGCGGAACAATAGCGCGACGAATATGGGCCATCCGCCATCAAGCTCGCCTCAGCGATATAATAATACAGTCTTTACTGTACAGAGTACTCTACTGCGTGTAATAATACCTACATTACTGTACTCTACTGCGTGTACTATATCCACTTTACCGCGGCACTGGATGGTGTATAGTGGGTAATGGTAATGTTCTACCGACTGAATATCAGCCCTCTACATGTACCATTCCCTATTCCGCGCCTCTACGGATACTAGCCCACAAGTACGCAAAGGGATATTATAGTACACTGTCTATTCCTACACTGTCTGTCTGTCTGTCCGTCTATCTGTATGTCTGCTACGCTTTCACGGCCCATCTATTCAACCGATTTCGATGAAATTTGATACAGGGATAGGTTGTCTTTTTATCCCGGAAAATTCAAGAGTTCCCGCGGGAATCAAAAATCCTTACCCCACGCGGAGTAAGTCGCGGGCATCATCTAGTTATTCATAAATAATGCGTACTGTACATTGTACCTTACCGTACTCCACATTGTACTGTACCGTACTCCACATTGTACTGTACCGTACCGTGCTGTCGCTTGCGAGTTACGACCTTCAGGCTTCAAGCTTCAGGGCCCCAATCATGTAAGAATTGTCGATCAAACGTTAAAGATTTTCGTCAAAGTAAAATAAACCATAACTCTATTGAATTAGAGCTCAATTCCGTCTGCCCATTCTTATACATTTAGGTATGTACGATACCCTAAACGTATAAGAATGGGCAGACGAAATTGAGCTCTAATTCAAAGCTGTCATGGTTTATTTTACTTTGACGAAAATCTTTAACGTTTGATCGACAATTCTTACGTAATCGGGGGGCTTCAGAAACTTATTCCGTGACGAAAACATCTACCAGTGAATATATGAGTATGAGGGTAATGAGACACGAAGCCGAGTCGCTTTTAATAGCCAATTGTTGTCTATTTTTGGTGTAAAAAAATTTACTAAATTTACAAAATACAAAGGGTTTTTCTGTTTGTACGTGAGCTCTTCTGCTCCCTCGCTTATAACTCAGCCTATTTAAAAAAGATTTGCTTTCTTACAACATTCGCTTCATTCATCCGCGAGTGTTTAGCACATTTTTCTTTAATAATTTACCCAATAGATAAACAAGTAGCTCCTCGAAGTAAAGCCTTAGGGGCGAGCTATGCGCGGAGCATACGAAGTTTTTACCGCGAACTACTTACCATGATATTATTTTCATCGCAGACGAGTGAAAAACGTAACTCGACAACGTTAAGGTGGCAAGGAAATGAAATGATATGATTTATTTCATGTAGGACAACTTGAGCCACTTATGATAAGTCGGAAGAATCTACCACCGGTTCGGAATGTTGATACTACTGAGAAGAGCCGGCAAAAAACTCAGCGGAAAGCGCGTCGTTAAGGTTCACGAAGGTTTCTTTAATATTATAAGAGGAAGAAAACTAAAAAATATGTAAAATGACTTAAAAGCGATGCAAAGTGGCCGCATTGGGAGTAAGTTCGAATCTCGAATCGAATCAAACGGTTAATTCGACCTGTTTAAGGAGTTCATAGATGCCTGCACGTCAAAAAGCATGTATGAACTCCTTATATAGTTCGAGCAATTCATATTCATATTCATATTCATTTATTTATTTCGATTTTGGCTTGTTTACAGCTCTTACGAATGTCATATAAAATTACAATTAACTCAAATATGATAACAAAATTACAAACAAAAAAAAAACATGAGACAAGATCAAAAAATTATAAAAATTAAACTTTTAAACACGATCAAAATAACAATTTACAAAATATCATAAAATAAATAAATTAATAAATTAATGAGAAACAATCGTCAATTTGTGTATAAAAGATCTATTTACATAATTGTATGTAATCCAAGCTTGTTTGTCATCTACATAGTCATCGATTCTGTAATATGCCTTACTTATTAACTTATTTTTAATGTAGTCTTTTTTACAACCTGGTATGTTACATTGTTCGGTATTTACAATAAATACGTTTTAAGCTATCAATTAATACGTTTCAAGCTATCAAATGATAACAATTTGCTTAGATAATTGGGCCTCTGGTCCTATTCCCGCATAGAATTGCAAGTGATTGTGGAATGCGCTCACCTCTGACGTCACAACAAATCCAATACACGATAACGACTGGACCCTCTCCTTAAGAGCAGCAATTTTATTAGACATCAGATAATAATCCGTATCTCAAACACTCGCCATAAAGCGGGAAACAGCGCTACACAAGTATACCGCTGTTTAAACATCCGAATTTATTTTAGTCTTTTATTGGTCGTTGCCGTACCATCAAAAGTAACGCTCGTAAACCGGTACGATGAGAACACTTAACGGTACGACGGTGACGAAGCTATTCACGGGACGAAAATAAATTACGGTATTTTTTTACAGCTTATCTGATAAACGGATGCGGTATGAAAACTTAACACCCTCACTTTACCGGTCAGTCTGGTACCAAGACCATTTCTAGGGATAGCGTTGTGGTGGATTTTATTCGCGCTCGCATTTTTTTTTTTTTTCAATATATAGGCTAGCGCTTGGCTGCAATCAGACCTGCTTGCAAGTGGTGACGCAGCCTAAGGTGCGCTTGCCTAGAAGATGCCTATTCACTCTTGATTCACATGATTGCAGAATTTCCAGCACAACATCAAACATTCAGTCGTTCCAGCACAAAATTTGTATGCAGCTTGGAGGTAAGTATACGAAAATGTTAGGGATAGTAGGTGAGCCTGCAATTTGTATTGGAGTCGATCCACTGTAAGAGTCCTGTTTGCCTGGTGGGAGGCTTCGGTCGTGGCTAGTTACCACCCTACCGGTAAAGACGTCCCGCCAAGCGATTTAGCGTTCCGGTACGATACCGTGTAGAAACCGTACGAGGTATGGGTTTAATATAACTGCCATGCCCCTAACAGGTTAGCCCGCTACCATCTTAGACTGCATCATCACTTACCATCAGGTGAGATTGCAGTCAAGGGCTAACTTGTAGCTGATAATTTTTTTTTTATAAAATATGTCAGTCTCTGTCTGTCTGCTACGCTTTCACGGCCCATCTGTTCAACCGATTTTGATGAAATTTGGTATAGGGATAGTTTATATCCCGGGGAAGTACATACGCTAATCCCGGAAAATTAAAGAGTTCCCGCGGGAATAAATAAACCAAAGAACTCGCGGGCGTCATCTAGTATCTAGTATTATACATGGTAGCGCCTACCACACGAGCTACCCTCTGTTCCTCAGATAAGCGTGTATTAGTGTGTAGTCACGTTCCACGTCAAGTTGCTTCCCCTCACATGTTCGCGGCCCGACGCGACGCCCCAACCTGTTGCCGCCGATAACAATACGCGATTCAATTCATACCTACCAATTTTGAAAAAAAAGAAAGAAAACACATTTATTTGCCAGTTCTGCCACACATTTGCTTACCTCAAGGGTATGCTACCCCGGCGCCTCCATCACCACCGCCGACAGCAATGAGCTCAACTACCCAGGTAACAGAAGCGCCGGGACAACAGGAGTCATGTGTGGCACAACCCGAAAAAGGCTCCAACTCAGCATAATGCTTTGAACATGCACAAGAGCAATATAAAAACCATACAGCGCTAATTTTCAGCTGGGACCTTGTAGTTTTGCTGACGCTTTTTATTTTAATAGTGAATTAATTAATTTCATTTTGGTGTACCTATAGGTCCCAATCCAAAGTGCTGGAGTGGCGACCTCGCACTGGAAAGCGCAGCGTTGGCAGACCCCCTACTCGGTGGACGGACGACATCAGATGAGTCGCAGGGAGCCGCTGGATCCAGGTATTTACATTATTTTATTGTAAGATAGGATGGGCTGGACGACAATAATAATTATAACGATGAACTTTTAGTTTGAGCGCAATTTTGGTTCATCAAGGTTTCCTCGTGTAGGTACTAATGAGTGTTAATTATACGGATTATGAACACGAGCGATTACCTACTCAGGCTGTTTCTGAAATCCATTTAATTGAAGATAACATACCTAACAATACTTTACCATAAATAGTGCGAGAGGAATGGCCGTTAGCGCGTGGTTTAGGGAGCGTTCAACGTAATGGCGGACGACACGACACGCGCCGACGACACGCCAGAACATAACCAGAGTGAACGACGTCATGTCCCACAAACCTAGCTGGCCCGGTGACCAAAATCCATATCCATACTTCTATACTTAATATTATAAATGCGAAAGTGTGTCTGTCTATCTGTCTGTCTGTCTGCTAAGTACGCTTTCACGGCCCACCTATTCAGCCAATTTTGATGAAATTTGGTACAGAGGCAGATTATATCCCGGAAAATTAAAAAGGTCCCGCGGAAATCGAAAAAAATTAGTCCACGCGGACGAAGTCGCGGGAATCATCTGGTTAGAACTAATTTTTATGCCTGTTTAGTTTTAATTTATTTTTCATTTAATATACTAGCGACGCTGTCACCGGGGAAGAAATTTGTGGGACTCGAACGTGGTAGACGCTAGTCCGTCTACCACGATAGAGACTTATGATTATCGCACATCTGTGGGTCGCGCCGCATGTACTGACTCACCTTGGACCAATACCTTCGACTATAGGTGTCGACCAACGTGGAGATCATTGATCGCGAATTGAGATGTTTGTGTGGAAACCTATCAATCACAGCTGTAAAGCAAACTTACTCGAGTTAGTGTAAGAAAAATATCAGCATCCATAGTCTAGTAGTAAAAACGGTCAAATGTATCCACGACGCAATACTCAGAGAAATCATTTGAAAACACTCCAAGTGTATACTCCAAGCAAGTGTATAATCGGCGACTTTACACTTTCGCCAAGTACCTACCTATAATATAGGTATTGGCCGAGAGCGTTGGTCGGTACTAGGTTCTTTAAAACTATGAAAACTAATCTTTTGAACCTCCAAAAGTAGACCTATTAGTACCGAGATCTAGTAGACCGAGTAGTAAGAAGTCTATTGCAAAGTCCGACGCGTTTGACACCTACCGATGTGCGATCAGGGTTATTCAATGTGCATAATTTAAGATCAACACCCCCCTACCCCCCCTTCACCCCCTCAGGCTCCCTCTTCGGCTTCGCATTGTTGAAAAATATTTACGCGCGTCGGGCGGGGCGGGAATTATGTCGATGTCGATAAGATTGTCGATCGCTTAACATTATGTAAAACACTCCCCTGGGACGGCGGTCGAGGGCTGGAGAGTCATTACATCAGGCACCTCACTACCTTACCTTGATATAATGATACTCGGGAGAAAGGAAATCGTCTAGATTATAGAGTTCACCTAAAAAATGTAATGATCTTCTTCTTTCCTTATAAACTACAAGATGATGCTCCCGACTTCTCCGCCTGAATTAAGATCCGTCGCGTGGATTAAGAGTTTTTGATTCCCTTCTGGACTCAAAATGTAGCCTATGTGTTAATTCACAGTATAAGCTATCTCTATCCCCAACCAAACCATTGCGTGAAGATGTAAATAAAACATACAAACATATTCGTACTAACTTATAAACACCCAAACTTTTACAATTATAATTAAAATATAATTCATTTGTTAGTACAATGTAAGCAGCAGATACGTAGGTACTACGTATCACGCAGTGGTTGAAGTGATTTCAGCGGACGAAGCCGAGGGCATAAGCTAGTTTATATCTTTAAACCGTCTGTTACCGCTAACTAGGAGTTATTGGACGCCGAGCAAGTGGCTGAGACATTTTATTTCGCTTTACTTAATTGAAGTTAAACACCACTTCACAAGGAATGCGACTTCACATTTTTCCGAGTTTACGTTACTTTGAACGAGTCTGGAGGCTACGCTAATGAATCTCTATTAATTCTCATCATGGGGGCCACTCTACTAAAGCAATTATAATATTATAATAAGTACCTAATTCTTACAATGATATTATTATCTGAGTAATTCCTGCATCTACAATCACTTTTACTGTGCCGGTGGAAACAGTAGGTTTTGTGTGTAGGTACTGATTGTCATTTGACCGATGAATAAAGATAACGGACGAGTTCGGAAGATGGCGGTATTTCACCCCCGTGCCTCGGATAATACTTTATGCCGTCAGTCCTGCGCCTGATCTCTCTCCGGTCATATCGGATTTTCCGTCCCATCCGGGCTATGAGAGTAAAGGAACAGAGAGTGCACCTGTGTTTGCGTACCGCGCTGGTGCACTATAATATCTCCCGCGCAGATGACTAATCTCACTAATTTCCTACTACGTAATTATTATGTTAAGCAATTAAACTCAGAACTTTTTCCTTCTTACATACGAGTACATTTAAGTATAATCCCTGTGGCGTGGTGAATGCAAATATCATTTTAACTCCTCGGTTAGGGTTTGACAGTTGTCTCAGTTGAGCGACAGGGGTCACTGGAGGTCACGCCGCCCCGCCGCCCCGCCGCCGCCCCGCCGCCGCTTACGACACAGTGGACAAACTTACACCGCCCGCTGGGATTTCATAGCGATGTTTGCTCAGATCACTTTTGCAACAGTCCTTTATTGTTCGGAAAACTTTGATCGAAAGGTTTTTACGTTCTCGGGCCGGTAAAACTTTTGAAAGAGTATCCAATGTGAATGACGTATTAGAATAAGCTAAATTCAAAGGACATCTTAAACCTCTGTGTAAGGAGTAAGGACACAGAGGTGAGATGCCCTTAGGTAGGCAAAAGTACCTGTTCGTTCCAGCTTTGCAGTAAGTATAAAATTATCTCTACGAGCTGGGAGCCACCGTATTATTATCCCAAGAAATCACTACAAAAATTGTCCTTCCAATTAATGAGAAAACGTAATGGCCTTCAGCAATGAGGCATACCATGCAAAAAGAGATAAACTTATCTTCCAAATAGTCTTGATTCAAGCGGCCGCAAATCGCAATACAAGCTAAGTACGGCGTTACATATTGCAGCGCTCTGAGGAAACTCATTCAGCGGCGACTATGCACCTAACTCGCGAGCCTGCAAATTTTATTGCACTCTAAACTTCGCAAATAGCGGATAACTGGGGCGCGTACTGCCTAGCTAGCAGCTACCTAGCTGTAGCTACGAGTAGCTCGGGCTTGGATGCTAGTGGGTACTCGAGCAAGGCACTAGTCAATAGTTGAACATTGTTATTCACGTAAATATATAAATACTTGCTGATGCCCGCGACTTTGTCCACATGGATTGTCATTATGTCAATACTAGAAATAAAAATAAACTTGTAATGCCTCCTTCTGTTCTTGTAATGGCTTAGTAAAACTAGCAATTCATTTGTTGGAAAGAGTGTCCGCTTCTACAATAAGCTCCCAGAAGACATGTTGAAGATGTCTCTGAATAAGTTCAAAGTTAATGTAAAACGTAAACACATTGAAAAATCCTATTACCATGTGAAGGAGTAATTATATAACAAGGAAGCTTGGAAATAATTTTCTCTAATGGCTCTGATAGTTCCTTAGATAAGATAATTTGTGAGATGGTGATAATGAAAAAAACCCAGCTGAGTTTCTCTCTTCTCAGACCAGGGCGCGTTTGGAACCCTCGTAGCTTTAGTTTTAAGATACCGTAACAGATTATCACCATCATATTTTTATGTAACTTGACGTCAATAAGTGTAGTGTATCTACCTAAATTGAATAAATATTTATGACTTTATGGAATAAGTTTTTTTTAATTCTCACAGGAACTCCTATATTTTTCGGGATAACAAGTAGCTTATATGTCACTCTCTAGGTTCTCAACTATACGTCACGTCAATCCGAGGCTCTGTTGCGTCGCGATTGAAGGACAAGCCAACAAACAAACACATTTTCGCATTCGCATTTATAATATTGTGAAGTAATGATTGCATTTTTACCAAATAAAACCTTTTGAAGAGAACCTATCAAAAGATACTATAGTGCAAAAAAAGGTTACCCTCCTCTCCACTCTCCACTCTCCAGTAACAAAGGTTCGTTACAAAGTTTTCATCAAGTTTTGTCCAAACTAGTTGTTTGTCATGCAAAGCCTGATAGAGTTGGGTCAGCGGGATATATAGGTACCTACTACTCACTGAGCTAAAATAAATATTACCTACTAGCGGACGCCCGCGACTTTGTTCGCGTGGCATACGTTTTTTAATTCCCACAGGCACTCCTCAATTTCCCGGGATAAAAAGAAGCCTATGTCACTTTCCAGGTCCTCAACTATACCTATGCCAAAAATCACGTCGATCCGTTGCTCTGTTGCAGCGTGATTGAAGGAAAAACCAACAAACCAACAAACCAACAAACAAACACACTTTCGCATTTATAATTATTAGTATGATAGCTACTATTTTATTTGTGTATAATAGCTCTAAAGATGTAAACTATGAACCCTCGAAGGGCCATCTGTTGGAGATAATCTGTAACCGGTATGAAATCCTTTCCTGCTGAAACGAAATAAAATCATGTTCTTTGATAGCATTCAATAAATTAATAGACTAGTACATTAGTTAAATATTGTGTAGGATGAGTGTAACTTGTAGGTGGTGGGGATAGAGACCGCAGTAACATCTTGGGGCTGCGCTGTAAAATGTAATTTATTATTAATTTATTTCCGAGCTCCTCTGCCGCGGCCGGCTTCGGAATGTTCGCTCGTAAACTGAAACTATGAGCCGAAACACACGCTACACTTCCAGCATCTCTGACGGGCGATCTGATCACTGTTCAGGGGATTGTAACTCAAAGAGACTGAAGAATACACGGGAAAACACGGATTCATGTCAGTTAACACTGCCATCTGACGGCATTTGAGTATATCTTTTACCCTGCAGTTATATATTATTATCATTAACTGTTGCGGTCAGAGTCTATGAAGGTTTAATTATTATTTAATCCAAACTAATATTATAAATAAGAAAGTGTGTCTGTATGTCAGTCTGCTACGCTTTTACGGTCCATCTGTTCTACCGATTATGATGAAATTTGATACAAGGATAGGTTGTATCCCGGGAAAGGACATTTTATTCAAAGTTATTCTTTTTTGACATTCCTTGTTTATCCCGTGTAGACTTTAATTTATTTTATTTATTTAGTATGTTTTTGGCAAACAAGCCAGAGGGCTTTCACCTTACCGATGGGCAGATTTGATGAAAGCAGTTACCTAGAAAACAGTCTTGTGGTGTGCTTTCAAAACGCCGTGCGACCCAAAAACTCAGATAGCTGAGCACGACAAACGTATACCCACATCATCTGGTACCACCTTGACTCTGTCAAGGTTGCACGATTGGAAAGAAGATATTCATGCGCGCTACGAGCCGTCAAAAAACATTAAAGTTATTTGCCAAAATGCAACATTCTCATAGCGCGATTGATCGCTGCAAATGGCGAAGTTTCATGATGTTGTGAATATCATATTTAATGCAACGGAAGTAAAATATAGATTAAAACTAATAAATCAGTGGTTTTTTTTTAAACCATCAATAAATGACTGAGAAATTAATTATTTAATGTTTAATTATAATGTACATCGATTGCTGTATCTTACTCGAGTGAGAAATTTTGTGAGTGAGTTTTTACCTAGCCGAGATTTAATACTTTAATATTATCTTCACACACAAATTAAGTGCTTTTAATTCAATTAAGTCACGTTAAGTCCATTTCTTTCTTTTAATCGGCTTTATGAAGTCGGTTGATAGGGTCGTGTGACGTCACAATACCGCACTTGCAAGCGCAACTTTAAAGTTCCATAACTTTTTCATTTGTTGAGATATTTTAATGATTCTTTCATATTTTTGTTTTATTTCGTCTTAATTTTCATAATACATTAAAAAAATTAACAAAACGCGATGTCTTAGTTACGCAGTCGCTAATCGCCGATGCTCAAAGTATCGCGTGCGCTCGGGCCTTAAGATGTCGGTCGTAAACGGTAACTATAAAGTCTGTGGATGGTCGCGTAAACACGCTTTCATCCATATTCATTTAGCTAAATATAGACGCGGCGCTTACGGTTATGCGCTTCAATAAAACGCGATATCAACACAACACGTGTACGGGACTATTTTTGCTCAATTCTGGAAGTTTTCATTTAAGCAGAGTTTATTAGCTTGTGCATTCACCTGGCTCTTAGTATTAAACTACTCGTTTGAAGTTTGACGCGGTCATAAGTCCTGAGCAATATAAGACGTGGTTCCGAGTTCGATCCCGGCGGGGTCAATTTGGGAATATAAGTATACATAGATATACCTGCTATACTTCTAATAGGTAAGCCCGCTACAATGTAACATTTGAGGAAGTGCGATCGCATTCAAGGACTACTTAACTTGTAGCTGAAAAAAAACTTAAGTATCGTAGTACTACAAGTTAGCCCTTGACTGCGAACTCACCTGATGGTAAGTGATGATGCAGTCTAAGATGTTACCGGGCTAACCTGTTGGGCGGGCGGGACTTAATATTTGTTTTCATTTTCAGACGATTTCGGGCTCAGGTACTACGTACTATTATATGGATCAGGTAAGCTTTTAAAAAAAATGTTCAATATTCAATTTATTTATAACATAGAGGACATGCAGGTATTTGAATGCAGATAGGTATTCTTATTTTTTTAAATAAAGGCATGTTTCCTTTGAGTGAAACTTCATATTTTTAATATTTAAAGTACTTTTCCTCCGCGCCCCGTTTGTTTATTCCACCCCGTATATACTTGCACTATTCGGAGAGTGGGATATCATTTTTAATGCAACAAGCCGTTCTCCGTTGGTGGTAATTTTAATACCGTAATAATAAGTTTTTATAACGTCTTGTTTATAGTTCTCCTCTCCATTAAAACGATGCGATCGATACCACACTTGGCTTTGGGATGGGAGTGTTTAAATGTTTTATTCGAGAGATAGATAGCCGCCCAGCTGGTATTTACATAAAAGTACATTGTGTGTCTGTCTGCTACGCTTTCAGGGCGCATCTGTTCAACCGATTTTCATGAAATTTGTTACAGAGATAAATCATGGTCGCGGGTGATCATGGTCACTTTTTTCCCGGAAAATCAACGAGTCCTCACGAGATTTTTCAAAGTTTTCCCAAAACAATTGAATTAAGTACATAGCTAGCAAGTATCAAAAAGGCGTTTCTTATTTAATTACTAAAAAGTAAAATCATCATAATACAACATTGTACTGTAAGCGCTACTCAAAATCACATAAGCAACTTTCACTTTAATGCTACATGTTTTTTTATAATCTTCATTTTTAATGTGAATCAGACGTAAACAGCACTTCTTAGTACTCATCGTATATCGCTCTCCAGTTTTATCCGCATCCATAAAAGCGTAATTATCCTGCACTAACGACTGTTGTGAGGGGATGGAACGGTTTTGTTGACGTGACGTCGGTAACAATGTCGACACTGCCCTCAGCTCTGTGCTCAATGGCCATTGCGTCTGTCGTCGAGGCGGCGTCCATGCATTGAACCAACAGCCAGTGTTGCTGTAGGCTCACACAAATCAAACTTAGTTGGATTGAAACGTCCATATTAGGACTCAGTGCTACTGAATCTAAATGCTTTCACAAACCTATGCTATTAGTTTGTAGAAGAGCGCTAGATAAGAGGTATATGCTGCTTGTCTTTCACTTAAGAAGAAATGAAAAAGGACTACCTACAGTACAAAACTATTTGTATACAAAACTATGTGGGTGGTATGGATGGATGTTTGTTACTCAATCACACCAGACTTTCTGAACGGATCTGGATGACACAGAGATAGACTATAATCTGGAATAACGCATAGGCTACTTTTTATTACGGAAAATTAAAGAGTTCCCTCGGGAACTAAAAATCTCAATCGCGGGTGCGAAGTCGCGGGCATCAGCTAGTCCACAAAAGTAGTTATAGGTATCCACAAAAGACAGCCAAGTGCACGTCATACTCGTGCACTGAGTCAGCAGTTGCTACGTTTTATATACTTACCGATAGCACTCAGCCAACATGACGTCACGGACTGACAAACTAAACAGTACATTCTAGTGTAATGAATGATAGTGTCTGGTTTTAGCTGTAACTCAGGGTAGGAATATACCTACCAGTTCTTTTGCAAAAGTGCACTGTAGATTTTTGAAGTGAAAACTTCTTTAGCCGCGTTGAGCACTTTTTGGTAGGGGGTAAACTTGTGGATTCGCGTGACCGACATGCCCGCGAACACCGACATGCTCGCGTTGTTACGAAGACAAAAGGTCCTAAATATAAATATACTACATTCGTAATTAAACTTTAATGCCTTAGTATTAAGGTTTATATTTTAATTTTTTTTAATAGTAAATTTAAATATTAAAAAACGTCCGTATCTTTAAGTATAACAAATGCCTTGAGCACGCGTCGCGTACTCACATCACGACGCGTCGGCTGTTTGAAGTGTGATTCTGGTCATTGGAAATCCATGACTTCATTTGAATCAATTCTCGTCTCATGGATTCAGTCGGGGCGGTGTACCGTGTTCCTCGACCAGAGGCCCAATTGTCTAAGGCTAAGCAAATAGTAATCATTTGACAGCTTATAACGTATTACTTACTCGAACTGTTTATGGAGTTCATACAATACATACAATATGCTTTTTGACGTGCAGGCCTATATGTATATATGAACTCCTTAAACAGGTCGAATTATCTTTTTGACAAACGAATACGATTTTTTTTAATCCACTACAAGTTAGCCCTTGACTGCGATCTCACCTGACGGTACGTGATGATGCAGTCTAAGATGGTAGCGGGCTAACCTGTTAGGGGCATTACCTATTAGGTACTTAGATTACGATTTCCTAACACAATCGGGGGGCTGGTTTTAGCTTCCCACCCACTACTACAGCTACAGCCCATTAACGTCCCACTGCTGGGCACAGACCTCCATTCTCATAGGAAAAAGGGGATTAGAGCTTAGACCCACTGCGGCTCCAATGCGGGTTGGCGAGCTTTAACGACTATTATCATGTTAGTGATAATAACCGGGACCGACGGCTTAACGTGCTCTCCGAGGCGCGGGGGTGAAACACCGCCAACTTGCTAACTCCGGGTTTTAGGTTAAAGTGTATAAATACTGCAGTCTGCAAGTAAGTTGTCAGCCGCCGGCCCTCGCCCGCGTCTCGTCGCTCTGTATTGTTGCCCTGTGACCTAGATCCGCGCCATGATTGATCGTCACTTGTCAGCCCCCATTGAGCGGCTCTACACAAACAACGAGTAACGATCCCATGACAAATTGTTTAAAGCCCTCTAGACCTACATTGAACGTAAGCACTAATAGCACAGTCTAATGAGATACGTTCTTTCCAACCAGTCGTTCAACGGAGGCGTCTAGACAGAACAACGTTGCGGGGTAAAGGGACGTGAAGGAGGAAACTGGCAGCATTTTCAATACAAAATTCGGTCACTCTAATGATAAATTCGTATGCAGTTTCCTACTTTTACCATAATATCTGTAGGTGCTAAATCTGTCACGGTAGTCGGGCCTGACGTCATATTTGTATGGGCGTCGACCCCTTGTATCATACTTCATACTATATCCATACTGATATTATAAATTGCGAAAGTGTGTCTGTCTGTCTGTCTGCTACACTTTCACGGCCCATGTTTTCAACTGATTTTGATGAATTTTGGTTTAGGGATAGTTTGTATCCCGGGGAAGGACATAGGCTACTTTTTATCCAGGGAAATTAAGGAGTTCCAGCGGGAATAAAAAGAAACTTAAACCACGTGGACGAAGTCACGGGCATCAGCTAGTCAGTCTATAAACGTTGGAAATTAATTTATAACGCTTGGAAAAGAAAAATAGTAAAGTTCAAAGCCCGTTCAGCCGTCTTTAACTCGTCATGCCTTGTAGTTCTCGGAAGATAATCACTATTATTTTATTGATCTTATATACTTATTCTTACCATACAAGTTTATGATTCATGCTAACAATTTGTAAATCCAATTCGGGTTTTGCTCTATTTTTGGCGAACAAAACAACGGGGAACAAGTTGATCGAATTTGTATTCAAGTAAAACAAAAAACTTAACTAAAACTTCGGTTTGTTTCAGAAATTCAGAAATGTAAATATGCCGTGATTTATTTGCGCTGATATTGGAATATTACGGGAAAGCTAATTACTGAAATACTGTTTGATATAACAAGCTATAGGTATACCTCTATATTACATATCCGTCGAAGTCGAGTAGTCCCTTACGTAAGAGTTCATGTTA
Source organism: Erebia ligea (assembly GCA_917051295.2). Classification (NCBI taxonomy): domain Eukaryota; kingdom Metazoa; phylum Arthropoda; class Insecta; order Lepidoptera; family Nymphalidae; genus Erebia; species Erebia ligea. Next base: position 20,785,805 of record OU785224.1, read on the forward strand.
ATTAATTATTACTAGCTGATACCCGCGACTTCGGCCGCGTGGATTGAGGTTCTAAAAAGTAGCCTATGAGTTATTCCAAACTATAATCTCTCTCTGTGCCAAATTTCACTTAGAATTTAGATCCGTTCTGCCGTCCTGACGTGATTGAGTAACAAAGGTCCATCCATCCAAACTTTCTCATCCATACTATCCATACTAATATTATAAATGCGAAAGTGTGTCTGTCTGTCTGGCTGTCTGACTGCTACGCTTTCACGGCCCAACTACTCAACCGACTCAACCAATAATTTTGATGAAATTTGGTACAGAGATAGTTTACATCCCGGGGAAGGACATAGGCTAATTTTTATTCCGAAACATTGAAGAGTTCCCCCGGGAATTAAAAAAACATCAATCCACGCGGACGAAGTCGGGGGCATCGTCTAGTTTATAATATTAGTATAGATGAAACGCCACGAAGTCCCCGCCCTATCTCGGCCCTTATCCCTAAAGACAGTAAAAAGGAACACATTTAATTATATTAATTACTGAAGTTTTTAGTTAGTTTCAAAGCTCTGTCCCCTCCCCGATATCACACCAGCCTCTGGTCCAGCGGCAGAACATTAAGAGGCGGTTACTTGCTGGGCTTTTGTTCGAACAACGGCATCAAAATTGGTATAAAGTTTTATAGTACGAGACAGTGGAGACGACTGCAGTTACACTTAATGGCACCCTCATTTGGCACAAGATCGAGTTGCCACTTAACCGATGTATCTCAATTTAAACTTTATTGTGAGTGGTATAGAGTTGAAATTGAGACCGGTGAAAGGGTGAACGGGTGAAGTGTCTGGTTGCAGAACGTTCGCAACTTCAGCACTATTAGCGCGGCGTTTTGTTTGGGCGCGTCCTAATGTGGCTGCTCAGGTTTCCTTCCCTTTACGAGGATCTTTTTGGACGTCGGAATGACCGCCGCTACACTTCGAGAGGGAAACTTTTGGTAACGGTTCAATGATACGAAATGGAGCTACATTCTATTGTTAATTTTAAAGAGATATTGACTTAATTTTAAACAAATTTTAATGAATATACCACACGAGTTAAATGCGGATAGACGTTAGTTTACAACCGCCGCGCTGCAACGAACTACTCGCTATTTAACCGTTTTTATTTGGCTTAAAATCCTTGATCAGAGCTATTGTTCTAGTGTTAACACGTATTATTGGCCGTAGCAAAGGGCTTGCACTCTACATCCAGTTGCGTATTTGTACACCGCGCCGCCACAAGAGCGGGTCCAGTCAGGAAATGCCGATTAAGCGACTGATCACTTTTTGTACCAAAACGCTTAATCATTATTTGGCGGTACGTCTTTGCCGATAGGGTGATACCTACCACCAGAAGGTGGGAGGCCAGAGAAAACTTAGGAATTAAAAATTTCCAAATTGATCCTATCGGGGCTCGAACCCGCTTTTCACTTGGAAGAATCACAGCACTCGACAATACTAGTCATAACCGACTGTGGGAGGTCGTCTAAACTGTTAAATGGTTAACAGACGGACAGACATTCTTCCACATAATTATTAATATTGACTGAGACCAGAACAATGAATGATGTATAATATTATCATGTATGGAACAGCTTCGAAGTTCATTCGGTCGAAATATGCAATTCATAAGGTAGGTATTATTGTAGCTGCGATTTATCCGACGCGGGTAAACATGCCGCGAGTTCCCGTTCTCGCATGTATCGCCGTATTTCCATCAATTAATACCTCGATAACGGTACAGGTAGGGCGCAGCCAGAGAGATGCTTTGCAATAGAGATTAAGTGTATCTAATGTACTGCAGCGGTCTCTCTAATTGTCTAAACAAAGGACTAGTTTTACCTTTTAAAATTCAAAATTCAAAATTCAAACCTTTTTTATTCAAATAAACTTTTACAAGTGCTTTCGAATCGTCAAATGAATCTACCACTGGTTCGGAATGCCATTCCTACCGAGAAGAACCAGCAAGAAACTCGGCGGTTGCTCTTTTGAAAAAAAATATCATTTACAATTAATTAATGTGTACTATACATAAATAACCGCTGCCCTTAGCATTGCTGGAGCGAGTCAAATGCTCTTTTGTCATTTACGTAATCTTCAACAGTATAATAAGCTTTTTTCAAAAGCATACTTTTAATGGATTTCTTAAACTTGTGTAAAGGCAAGTTTAAAATAGATTGTGGAATTTTGTTATAAAATAGAATGCGCGATAAAATCCCACGAAATCATCATCCCATTTAAATTAACGCACTGTTATAGCAAGTGATATTTTATACCCAAAAACGCACATAATTCCGAAAACTTGAGGGACATCAATATTCAAAATATATTTATTCAAAGTTGGTACACTGTAAACTTTTAGAACTTCAATAAGGTACAAGATGTGATGGTGATAACAATAACTACGCTATCTTATTCGGTATGCACAAATAGAAGGCCGAGGTGTTGACCACTAAACTGCTATATTATTAAGAAATTAATGCTTTAAAATATTAAATACTAGCTGATGCCCGCGACTACGTCCGCGTGGATTGAGGTTTTTTGGTTCCCGCGGGAACTCCTTAGTTTCCCGGGATAAAAGTAGCCTATGTGTTATTCCAGACTATAATCTATCTCTGTGCCAATCCAGATCCGTCAAGCCGTTCGAGCGTGATTGAATAACAAACATCCATCCAATCCATACATCCATCCAAACTTTCGCAATTATAATATTTATTTGACTAGCCTTTGCCCGCAGCTTCGCTCACGTTAGGTTCTATATTTATACAAATTTCAAACCCCAATTTTACCCTCTTAGGGGTTGAATTTCCAAAACTTTTTGCTCAGCGGCTGCCTACGTCATGGAAGTTGTCTGTGTGCCGAATTTCAGGATATCCGTCCAGTGGTTTGAGCTGTGCGTTGATAGATCAGTCAGTACTCAGTACTCAGTACGTATTTGTACACGTTGTTTTGACATACAATGTACGAGGTCCGCATCTCTATGGTGTACAGCTCTGGTGGAGGCATTGCGGTATTCAATTTGCGGGGGCTCTTTATTTGCCGTCGAAATACTATTGATTCAGCGTTCTGAGGTGATCGTTCCGAAAGCCGCGCGTTCCCGCGTATCGGGAACAGCTTTACAATCCACTGGGTGAGGTTGCGTTTTGTTTACAACGTAATTTGACTACATTGAGTGATATACTCGTGTATATTTCATTGCTTACTTTTAGCAGATTGCCATGTTGCAGCACTGAAAAAGGAAAAAAAAAAGAAAATGACAAAACGTTCGCATCCATATAAATATTATAAATGCGAAAGTTTGGATGGATGGATGTATGTATGGATGTATGTTTGTTACTCAATCACGCTCCAACGGATGAACGGATCTGGATGAAATTTGGCACAGAGATAGATTATAGTCTGGAATAGCACATAGGCCACTTTTTATCCCGGAAAATTAAAGAGTTCCCGCGGGAACCGAAAAACCTCAATCCACGCGGACGAAGTCGCGGGCATCAGCTAGTACTAAATAAATAAAATAAGGAACCAGCTTCCATCATCTGTGTTCCCTTGTGATTTAATAATAATCTGGGGCTCTTCAAAGGGCTGATAAACAAATACTTATCTCAAAAGCCAGCAACGCTTTGGCGGTTCTTCTGGTGTTGCAAATGTTCATGGGCGGTGGTAATCACTTACCACCAGGTGACCCGCCTGCTCGTTTACTCGCTATATATATATTTTTTAAAAACGAATAGTCCCCCCCACCTAGCACAAACTTGTTCGCGTAGGTTACAACAGCGGATGAGCTAGCTATCCATAATAAAGGATCTGAAGACCGATCTTCGGAAGCCTGAACCTTTAACTTTTCTTAACGTTTTAAGAAATTAACATCAATCTAATCTAATCTAGCCTATACTGTCCCACGACTGGGCAAAGGCCTCCCTCCGATCCTTCCACATCTCCCTATGTTGTGCTTCGATGGGCCACTCAACTAGGAATTGGTCCAGTTCATCGCGCCATCGTAGCCTCGGCCTACCACGCTGGCGCCGATGACTTTGGGGGGTCCAGAAGGAAGCAGATTTAGCCCACAAGTCATCTGGCATACGGCTCACATGACCGGCCCAGTCCCACTTGAGAGAAGCTGCTGCAAGGCCAACGTCGGCTACTAGCGTTTTGGATCGTATGTCCGAGTTTCTTACACGATCTGCTAGTTTTAAACCTAGAATGCTGCGTTCCATGGCTCTTTGGCAAACCTTGAGCATTTCGTCAGGGACCAAGTCTGAGCACCATATGTGAGAGTTGGTAGAATGCACATGTGCATAGTTAAGAAATTAACATCAACAAACAACAAATATCACTTGTTTACTTTGGGAAGCATGCATGCCTTGAGAGCTCTGTATAATGTTGTAAAAGGTGTGTGAGGTCTGCCAATCCACTCTCAGCCATGATGATGGACCCAGACCCTACTCACTTTCAGAAGGGTCTCGTATTCAGCAGCTGACCGACGGCGATGGCTTGATGACGTTTGATGATAACTCGATGATGACGTCAGCTGTTACTCACGAATGTTACAACGCGCCTGATGCTGCCCACTCGCATTTCTATTAAATTCAATTCAATATTTATTTGTTTTAGGTACATTTTTTGTCGTCCAATACTTACTTTTTTTTTTAATCCGTCCGCGACGTGCAATTACTTCTCAAATACTTTTTATTTTAGCTATAAAACATTGGTAAAGACATTCGAGAAGGAAGAAAATATCGTTAAATTATGCAGCTATCAAACCTTTTAAAAGGAAAGGAAAGGAAATATTTCGGTCACATAACAAGAAGGAAATGAAATGGATAAAATTATTTCCGGGAAATAATATATATAATATAACTGATAACGCAAAATAGCTAGCACGTGAAATTCGCCCCCCAGCGGTCTGTAACATGCTGCCACGGAACTTGGTCGGCATTAATTCTCAATTGAATTGATTCGGCGCATTATTCGGCTCAGCGGGTACAAAGCGGCGCACACTGATGCTGAGAAGCTGAGATCTATACAGCGTAGGTACTTTTTTTTTTTATCCACTACAAGTCAGCCCTTGACTGCGATCTCACCTGATGGTAAGTGATGATGCAGTCTAAGATGGTAGCGGGCTAACCTGTTAGGGGCATGTCAGTTATATTAAACCCATACCCCTATTCTAGTTATAGTTTTAGGAGCCGTGGCTAGTTACTACACAAAACGTACCGCCAAGCGATTTAGCGTTCCGGTATAGTAGCCCGCTACCATCTCAGACTACATCATCACTTACCATCAGGCGAGATCGCAGTCAAGGGTTAACTTGTAGTGGATTTTTTAAAAAATACTTTCAAATATCAGTATCAGTTCCGGTACGATGCATACTGTGTTGAAACCGATTAGGGATATTATGGATTTATATATTAAGTATTTTTTTCATCTGCTATAAGTTAGCCCTTGACTGCGATCTCACTTGATGGTAGGTGATGATACAGTCTACGCAACGACTGGGCTCAGAACAAACAGAGATGTTCCCTAGTCGCTACAAACAGGAAACCGTGACAGGCGACTGACGGTGATGTTTACATTCCATTACGAGACGACATTTTGTCCCTACGGGTTTCTTTTGTACTTTTAAAAGAAGTCTTAATATGGGCAAAATCAAAAAATAAAATAAAATAAAAAGGCACAGTTACTATGAGTGCTTTTTAATTCATTCGTCGATTCAAAAGCACTTGCAAAAGTAATAATTGAATAAAAAACCCATGGTTTTTGAATGTTAGGATTTTGACAAAGTAAGTTAAAAGTTTTAAAATCTTGCTGTGTCCCCGTAGTAGAAGTAATTAATTTCTTCCAATAAAATGTGTTATCTTATTAGGGTTCCGTAGCCAAATTTGGCAAAAACGGAACCCTTATAGATTCGTCATGTCTGTCTGTCTGTCTGTCTGTCTGTGTGTCCGTCCGTATGTCACAGCCACTTTTTTCCGAAACTATAAGAACTATACTGTTGAAACTTGGTAAGTAGATGTATTCAGTGAACCGCATTAAGATTTTCACACAAAACTAGAAAAAAAACAATAAATTTTGGGGGTCCCCATACTTAGAACTGAAACTCAAAAATTTTTTTTTCATCAAACCCATACGTGTGGGGGGTATCTATGGATAGGTCTTCAAAAATGATATTGAGGTTTCTAATATCATTTTTTTCTAAACTGAATAGTTTGCGCGAGAGACACTTCCAAAGTGGTAAAATGTGTGTCCCCCCCCCCCCCCCCCCCCTGTAACTTCTAAAATAAGAGAATGATAAAACTTAAAAAAATATTTGATGTACATTATCATGCAAACTTCCACCGAAAATTGGTTTAAACGAGATCTAGTAAGTAGTTTTTTTTTAATAATTTAAAACTTACTACAGGTTTGTACGGAACCCTCGGTGCGCGAGTCCGACTTGCACTTGGCCGGTTTATTACTTACATCATTTCAACGGTTCGGCTTCATTCAAACAGACCTACTTTCGCGTATTTGTTGATAAGAGGTGCGTGCTATGGCCGCATAATATTATAACTTAATCTGCATCCATAAATTCATTAGTGCACTTTATGCCCTTTTGCCTTTAATAAAAACTTTTATTATTATTATTATTATGCAACACCTTGTCGTATTACGTTACTCCGTATAGTCCGAGGCGATCAATATAAATCAAATCGAAATCAATTTTTTTTTATTCAAGTAGACTTTTTACAAGTCCTTTTGAATAGTCAAATGAATCTACCACTGGTTCGGAATGCCGTTCCTACCGAGAAGAACCAGCAAGAAGCTCCGTGGTTGCTCTTTTGAAAAAAAAAAATCCGTCCAAATTCTATTTTTTATTCCACTACAAGACGTTATCCCTTGACTGCTAAGTGATGATGTAGTCAAAGATGGTAGCGGGGTAACCCGTTAGGGGTATGGCAGTTATATGTATATTAAACCCATACCCCTACCAGTTTCTATACGGCATCGTACCGGAACACTAAATCGCTTTAGTGGGACATCTTTGCCGGTAGGGTGATACCTATCCCCAGCCGACGCTTCCCATCAGACCACTCCGGAGAAAATTAAGAAATTATAAATTCAAGAAGAAAAGTGATTGTCATAATGTCAATACTAGAAATAAAAATAAACTTGTAATGCCTGCTTCTAGGCTTAGTAAAACTAGCAATTCATTTGTTGGAAACAGTGTCCGCTTCTACAATGAGCTCCCAGAAAACATGTTGAAGATGTCTCTGAATAAGTTCAAAGTTAATGTAAAACGTAAGCTCATTGGAAACTCCTATTACCATGTGAAGGATTACTTATATGACAAGGAAGCTTGGCAATAATTTGCTCTAATGGATCTGATAGTTCCTTAGTTAAGATGATTTGTGAGATGGTGATAATGAAAAAAAAATAAAAAACCCCAGCTGAGTTTGTTGTGGGCTCTTCTCAGACCTAGGCGCATTTGGAACCCTCGTAGCTTTAGTTTTAAGATACCGTAACAGATTATCACCATCATATTTTTATTTTTATGTAACTGGACGTCAATAAGTGTAGTGTACCTACCTAAATTGAATAAATATTTATGACTTATGACTTATGACTAAATTGACTCTACCGGGGATCGAACACGGGACGTCCCATTTTAAGACCACATCGTCAAAATTAATTAGCTTTTCTTCGTGAAATATTATCGTCTATGCCATATTAAAGCACTAGCTGATGCCCGCGACTTCATCCTCGTGGATTGAGGCTTATTGGTTCCCGCGGGAACTCTTTAATTTATCGGGGTAAAAAGTAGCCTATGTGTTATTCCAGAATCCAGACTATAATCTATCTCTGTGCCAAATATCATTTAGATCCATTCAGCCGTTCTGTCTTGATTGAGTAACAAACATCCATCCAAACTTTCCCATTTATAATATTATTAGATGTAACAGTTCGTCGTCACACGTCACAGTACGCATTGCGTGCTCCGCGCCCGCCTTCTTTCTACGAGTACATTAGCCTTATCGCTATTGTATGAGCCCTATTTGCTATAAACCACACATACCTACAGCCGAACAAAAGGAACACATTACTATTGATGCAAGAACTAACCAAAACATTCGTTGAAAATACTTTCGGTCGAAAAAAGGTACTATTATGTGGATAAAAGATAATTATGTTACTACAGTTACTGGTAGTTGGTTACGAAACATTAGAACCGAACTACAAAGTTACCAACACCCAAATCAAATAGTTTGGATGTTCATAGTTGAGTGGCATTTCAGAGAAGGAAATTAGGGCATATAAGTTCGTATCATACTATGTTGAAAACTTTATTAGGAATCAAAGAATTACCTGTAGGGAATACATAATTACACATTAACTTGAATTCAAGTCGCAGGTACATCTTCGACTATTTATCAACTGTTGTGTTTCTTGCCGGCTCTTCTCAGTAGAAGGTTCCGAACCGGTGGTTCAGTCTTGAGTATGTACTAAAGTAGGTATGTAGTAATTGATGTTGTCTGTATCAAACTGCTCTACAAATGAAGCTCGTCGAAGTATGTGTAGTACTAATAAGTGAGGTACTCGAGCGAGTCAGTCAGTCAGTCGGCGTCGCGTCGCCCCGGAGGAAATCAGCGCGAGGCAATCTGCCGCTTCCGTATCACTCCGGCACTCCGCCCTCCGGCGTGTCACTCAAATGCCACGCTGCGGCACCATACCAGGCACAATGCTCCCGCTCTGACGTAAAACATTAGATACACACCTGTGTGCTAGGACCTTTGCGTTAGGATTGCTTCGTATCACAAAGATCCAGTCTTGTAACGATATAAATGTTGAAATTACGTTATGCCGACCGAATGCCGTCCATGGTAGTCAATCTAGAAAAAAATCATATTTAAAAACAACTCACTCAACTGCACTTGCTTTTCCTTTAGTTTCATAATACGGTGACTAACAGACGCACAAAGCCTTGATAGAGATCACAACATACATAGTATCTAGAGACATGTATTAATACTGGTTTTACTGCTTTTTAAACCATTGACAAATTCAGCATTTCATTCAACATAAATGATAATTTAAATTAAATTTTGAACAAGTAACGTTTATACGAAATACTTGGTAAAAGGCTGATGGTTTCTATTCAGTTGGAATTCACTGCGGTTACAACAGTGATGGCTGATTGATTTGTGGTTTGAGCTTTAAGTACCTTCGTAGTTTGTTACTTGAATACGTTTGTTTACTTCCAATAATTGGCATGGCTTGGAATAATAAAGCAGATCCTTGTTTAAACTTAGAACAAGGACGTGACTGGAACGGTGAAACAGGCCAACAATCTATTGACGGTAATTCAAGTAATTCTAGAACAAGTGGTGCTTCAAAGGCAATATGTCAGTCGAAGGTCGTACGAGAATTGGTCGACCAATCGATGCCAGGCATTCCAGGTCCTGGAGGGATGACAAGGTATTTTCAGATATACCTCAAAATAAGTGGAACCATTTCAAGGCAGTAGCCAAATACAGGAGATGCTCCTTCTTCGTTTTTGGCAACATGTGTACATCTTCAAGATGTGGAAACCTACCTCTCTGTTAGTGCATAATGTTCCAAGAAGGAATAAAATCTACACGAATATTATAAATGCGAAAGTTTGGGTGGATGGATGGATTGATGGATGTTTGTTACTCAATCACGCCAGAACGGCTGAGCGGATCTGTTATTTTATACTATACGATCTGATATAGTCTGGAATAACACATAGGCTATGATATAGAAACTATATGCTTTTTATCCTGGAAAATTAAGGAGTTCCCGCGGGAACCAAAAAACCTCCGCAGACAAAGTCGCGGGATCATCATCCGCACCTTGCTCTGTCGCAATCAATACGAGAGTTTCAATCCCTGATGAGCGAATGACAGTCCTACACAAGTTACTATTACCACAGAATAGACGTAATAGTTATTACAATATTACGCTAGTTGTGTACCAAATTATGAAATCCTTACCTATTGAGCATTTTAATGTTAAAGTGAAGATCACCAAAGACTACCTTTAAAGGATTCGTCTCGTTATCGTCACAAACCTGCAATTCTATATGAGTGGAGAGAGCGAAGCGAATTTCTGCAAAGTGCGTAAACCCTCGACAGTATCTTTGAAAACGTTCGCATATTCATGAGGCGGCTTGCTGGGGATGGCGAGTTTCATAATCGTAAATAGTGTCGTGGCACGAGGCGCGATACACGACCGAATGGAAACTATTTTCACACATATTATGCGGTAGAGATATAGGCACGGACTACACTCAGGTAGGAAAACAGACAGGTAGTAGGTAAATATAATAGTTTTCAGCCAGTTATACCGCGTCCCCGGGGAGGCACTACTAACACCGCACCGGTAGAAAATAACATTTACCGGGCTTCCTACTGGACGCTGCACTCTCCGGCTTTTTACCTAGTTTAGGTTTATTTAATTTTCCCAAGTTAAGGTAATAACAACTACAAAAGTTTTACATTTAGAGCGTTCATTATTTTTAATTTGGCTCAGGTATGTCGACTAAGCAGTTCCAAAATTAAAATTCACGTTTTGAGGGCAGTTGCATGCAAAAGCCTCAATTATCATCGATGTTTGTTTGCAGTTCGATTTGGCACTGAAGTAGTAAGTTGTTAAGTCATCTATGCAACAAGAAAATAGCTAATTCAATTATTCGAACGCACCAAGTTAACCACTATCAGCCAATCGTAGTCGAATCAGTCGTCGAAAACTGCAAGCTTCAATTACTGCAGCTTCAATAATATTTTATCTCAATACCTCAATCGTCGTTACATCACTGGCCTGACCTTATATAAGATTTACCGCTCAACTGACTTCGCCGTTTTCTGCGTAAAGTTTTCGCTCGAAGGGCAAATCATGTACTTTTTCATTATGTAAGCGATGCGGCCGAAGTCAATGGCGGGGAAAAGGGCACGTCCGGCGGATTAGGCCGCCATCTGCGGTCATCCGTCCCGCCGTGTCCCGCCATACCCCGCCGTCCCGCCCTCTCCCGTCATCCCGCGCTGTCATGTATGTCTCTAAGTTCTGCAAATACACTGTGACTAATGATTTTGTGATCTGGCAAGAATTCAGAGCCCCTTTCACTGAATTGTAATTTTGTGACTTCTTGGTACAATTTAACACTCGCTTTCCATTACACTACTTAATATTATGCTTCAATTATTACATTTTAATTTTATTATCTCAGGTTTTCGGTCGTGATTTTTATTTTACTCTGTCTTTTATAAAAATTGTTAATGTTTACAATGTCGACCCACATTAGCTTTACCTACATATCAGTATAGCAAATGACCGCACCCTACGTTTCTGGCTATTACTGATTATTACTGCGTCATAAAGTTTATAGTATTTAATTTAATTTTAGTATTTTGTTGGTGTATAAAAAGTTTTGCTCTACCCTTTTTAATATAACTTAAAACTTAGAGCATAAAAAAACCTTTGGGTCCACTTTTTTTTTTTTGGCATTCCGAAAAATTGGTATATTTATAAAGCACTTCGTCAATGTCTGATTGAAAATAAACTTTCTATATAGATAATTAATGAAATCAAGCGTTGAAACTGATTTAAAGTTTGAACTTTAACTGATTTGAAAGAGGTTGAAATTAAATGAACAATCCTACGGACTTAATTTCCTTATAACCCTCGAATCGTCGACTACAGCTCGCCAATATCTTCTGAGAATGCTGAGAAGGCAGACACAGGGGTGGGAGTGACGCAAGGCGGTCTAATGTCGCCCATTAAGTTGGTCTTGGCCGGCCTCAGCTCGCGTCACGCCATTACGACACGTTATGGCGCGTTACGGCATGTAATGGCGTGTCGGCGACGCGGCGGAGCGTGCCACAAATATTTCATTACCGCTTCTGTTCTCACACCTAGAGTAGTTTAACCTTTAGAAAAGTTTTATTCATCTCTATGATTATTATTTACAAACAAGACATAAAATGTTTTTTTTCTTTAAATGCGCAACGAAATGTAGCGCTCCATTGTGGCCGAGCCGAAAGAGGCGATACCTAGCTGTGTAAGCAGTACCTACCTTTGCAGCATGAGGTTAAAGAGTTCGAACCTGGAGTATTCTTACAATGCAATTGTATTATACGGTTAAGAGGTGCAGTCCCATCAGGTTGGAAGTTGGAACCTGCAGTGATTCATTATCAAAAGTTATTAGTTCAGACTTCGCCGTGCAACTGCACACTTTCCCGGATCTCAGCAAGTTGTAAGTGCTGCATCGATCAGACACGTGCGGCGCGCGGCTCACGCGGCCGCTGGCGTTTCAAGATAATGATTACATGCGCTGTACCAGCTAACTTACAGAGCTCACAACTTTTCAATACAACTATGAACTATCTCATCCTTAGAGCCACTGCGTCCTTAGAGCCACAGACAGCGTTTACTATTCCGCAAATGTAAGTATATCATTCAATTAAACGTTAAGATTTTGTAAAGACATTTAAATGGCAGCCAATCTTAACGAACATTTTTTTAGGGTTCCGTACCAAAATGGTAAAAATGGAACCCTTATGGTGCGACTTTCTCCGTCTGTCTGTCTGTCTGTCCGTCCGTCACACTCGATTATTTCAGTAACTACCGAAGCTATCGACATGAAATTTGGAATAGTTGTGTATATTAGTGGCCCAAAGACACTGGAATTAAAAAAAATTGGAAATTATTTTTGTTCTTATTTAAAAAGGGGGGAAAATCGGAGGGTTGAAATTTAAAAGTGAGATAACTGTACTGTGTGGGGTATCATATGAAAGGGTTTACTTTGTACATTCTAAAACAGATTTTTAATTATTTTTAGTCATGATAGTTTTTGATTTATCGGGGAAAAAGTCAAAAAAAATACCGTTCCCCCCCCCCCCCCTTATCTCCGGAGTTTACCAATCGAAAAATCTGAAATAATTATGGTCAATAGGAATTTATGTATACTTTACAGGAAAACTATAGCCAATGCTCTAACTAGCATAGTTTTTTTGATATTAACAGAAAACCTCTACAAACAAAGTTAGTTTTGCGGTTCATTAAATTCATTAATCGTAAAACTTGCTACAGGTTTGTACGGAACCCTCGGTGCGCGAGTCCGACTCGCACTTTGCCGGTTTTTATTTACTGCAACATAGGCTTCCGCTTGACGACAGTCACGCTTAATACAGAGCAATGATGAGGTCTAGGTTTAAGCACGCCTAGAAGATTAGTCAACATTGTGAGATATTATTGTGCATAAGTGTGCGCAATATACATACAGTTGTACTCATAATAGTCCAATGTAAAGGCCAAAAGTCAGGCGCAGATTGCTACTGAGGAGTTCTGGCCAAAATTTTGGTCCAACCTGGAAATCGAACTCGGGGCCTCATGATCAGCAGCCAAATAAAGAAAGTCTAGAGAAAGTAGACATTTGTGATTTTAGGGTCTAAGTAGGTATTTAAATTTGTAAATTTCATCTGCTATTGATTTAAGTTAAACGGTCGGAGGGTGGAAGGGAGACGGGGGGGAAGATTGCGATTGTGTTGAAACGGGAATGCCAAAATGAATATTACAGCGACGCTTCGATTCAAATCTTTAATAATTCAGTAAAGGGTACGAGGGGCATTTTCGCCTCGAGATCGAGCCCTTCGAAAATAAGATACGCGCTAATTCAAATATAATAATTTTGGAAGCGGATAAAGTCAACAAGGAACGAGAGGGCTTGGGGAGGACGCGTACCGACCGCACGGCAGATTAGCTGACACTACGTGCGCTATCAGAGGGCACAGGGGTCCTCAGCCGAGGAAGGCAAATTATGTATGTAAGGTGTATGTATACTATTGTATTTATTATGTATATAAGGTACGCACATTAGATAGGAGTTGCTAGGGTCGTACGCAACAAACACAACGCATTTGCCACTGGCACTTAAGTAACTAACACTAACTAGTAACATTGGGGCTGATTCTGTAATGCACAATCTCTAAATTAAACTAAAATTAGAGCATTACAAATATTGCTAACCCTTTCATAATACTCTCTACGGAAAGGGACAGAACTAGATTTAAAGCTGCCAATTTAGTTTATTTTAGAGATTGTGATATACAGAATCGGCCACATTGGGTAATTAAGTTATGTTTTTATAGCTGTCGTCATTGAAGTAATATGTACGTTAGTACATTATACCTCAATGGCTGTCGTCCATAGACGTACGCCGAGCCAAGTCACAATCACGATTACTTAGTTATACCATATTTAGCCTGCTTAAAATGCAAAGGATGTCAAAAACATGAATCGACAGCATTGAAAAAGCCCAAAATTAGTGGGTAACGTCGACAACAGACATTTTTCTCTATAAGCGGCTCACGTAGATGATGTGCTATTGTTAATTTCGTCAGTCCATTGAATCCAGTTTGTACGGCTCGGCGGTAATGTGCAATCAGCATGATGAGCCCCAAGGTGCCTTTGCACCGGATATGTGCTACGTTGCTAAGTTGGAGATATTGTGTCAAACGCACCAATAGAAGCGGTTGATTTTCATAGCTTAGATGTTATATCAAACGCTTATCTGTAGCTAAGCAAAGCAATATAGCACATCTCTGGTGGCAAGGCAGCCGAGCGTTGAGCGGCGTGTGGCGAGGCCCGAGGCGCGAGGCGCGAGGTGCTGCGGGGAGGCCTCGTTAGCGCGTATTACCTGTAGTGTAGCAGGAAGCCGTGACCGGCGCTGTTCTCACCCTCATTGATTGCCACCGCGTCTTTGCTGAGACCATTTGCAGAAAAAACTGATACAGACCTTGTTTTACTACGTTTATACTTTAAGGCAACATAACACGATATCATGTCGACAGTGGCGATCGCTTATTTATCGACTGCGACTTATGAGCGACTGACGTAGACCAACATATCGAAAACCTATCTGCAGTTAGTGGTCTGAGCCTCTAATGATCGAGAAGATATTGTACGAAGTCAATTTGCATTAGGTACGAGCAGCAGATAAGGTAAAACAACGTGGTCTGGACATCTTTACGTACAAATTGGCAGATTTAGGCACAGAAAAGACAATATAAGTTGATTTCCTATTCCGTAGATCGAGGCATAGTTAACGTTAATTACAATAGTGAGTGCCCTGCGTCTGTGATAGTAATAATATAACTAATATTAGCTGTAAAAGCGGGCGCAATAGTGTAACGAGGCCCGGCGGTGCAGGGAAGCACCGCTTAACCCTATTGAGAGTGGAAACTTTCTTGGCAGCGGCCGCACTTGGATTCAATAACATTTTGCCGAAAATAAAATCTGTAGAACTGAAATGCCCATATATTTCATATCATTTTATTGAATTGAACTATATTCCATGAAGTTGCTATAGAAAATAGATTAGGAAGCTACGAATTACCTTTATCCATATCTGTTAATATCTGACAGTCACAGTAGGTATATCTTTGTTTATTTTTAACCGACTTCCAAAAAAGGAGGAGGTTCTCAATTCGGCGCGTATGTTTTTTATCAACTACAAGTTAGCCCTTGACTGCGATCTCACATGATGGTAAGTGAAGATGCAGTCTAAGATGGTAGCGGGCTAACCTGTTAGGAGCATGGCAGCTATATTTAACCCAAACCCCTATTCGGTTTCTACACAGCATCGTACCGGACCGCTAAATCGCTTGGCGGCAAGTCTTTGCCGGTAGGGTGGTAGTGCCACGGCCGAAGCCTCCCACCAGGCCAGACCAGGGAAAATTCAGAAATTATAAATTCCCAAATTGACCCTGCCGGGGATCGAACCCGGGACCTCCGCACGTTAAGTCAACAGCGCTCAACACTACGCCACGGAGGTCGTCATTTTTTTTTTTTAATCTCCTTTTTCCTCTTTTTACGGCGCTCCACAGAAATAGACACCCGGAGTTAGCAACGTTTTATCCCGGAAGATCAATGAGTTCCCCCGGGATTATTAAACCTAAGAGCCTGTTACAACTTACAATAACTACTCGCTTTTATGATTACACACCCTTCGGATTTCATAAAGTATTGATTTGGATAAAATTTCACTTTTATTTCCTTCCGCCGTTACTTAATACAAATAGTATGGCCACTTTGACCACCTTGTGTTACTCATACAAATAGTAGGGCATTAGAACGCTCAGAATTGCCGCAAGAGCAATTACCGGAAACTCGAGTAACGTCAGCTGCATCGGGGTTGTCGTGAAAAAGATCGCGTCAGAAATCTTCTGAAATCACCAGCTTTTTAATGCTACTTACCTTAAAGTGTATTTACGCTGGACGTGCTTTAACAAGACGCCTAGAATGTGTTAGGATTAATCTGTGTTTTAAGCCTCGTTGGTCTAGTGGTTGGCATGTTCGACTGCGGCCGACGAGGTCCCGGGTTCGAGTCCCGGGTCGGGCCATAATTGAGTATTGGGTTTTTCTGACTTGAAATTCTCAGTACTAGCCCGGAGTTAGGAAGTTGGCGGTGTTTCAACCCCGCGCCTCGGAGAGCACGTTAAGCCGTCGGTCCCGATTATTATCACTAACATGATAATAGTCGTTAAAGCTCGCCAACCCGCATTGGAGCAGCGTGGTGGGTTTAAGCTCTAATTCCCTTTCTCCTATGAGAGTGGAGGCCTGTGCCCAGCAGTGGGACGTTAATGGGCTGTAGTGGTGGTGTTCAAAGAGGAAGGCGGAAAAGTTACGAGTGTGTTGATTCGCAAGGTCAATGAAACGGTATGATTAGCTGGATGCTGTCGTTGAATGATTGTGATCTTATATTATGATGATAGACATACAACAGTATACATTACCAGCGAGGAAGTACTAACGAGTTAAATATTCAGCAGTACGCGCGGTATACGGGCTTTGAGTTATAGATCCGCATACTATAGAGTTACAGTTACAGCTGCAAAGAAGCTTATCGCTCAAGTTTAATGCTATGGTTTTATTAGTAAAGGAATATAATATTATGTTACAAAAGCACAATCCTCCCCGAGTAATCTGTAAGGCAATTTGAAACTTTCTTGGGATAAATCATATCATAATCTAACAATCATATCATTATTCATTACCTCTAGTGCATGGTACCTCTCAATAAAGAGATATAGTTCGCGCGCGAGTTGAATGCAGAGTAAATGTATGTGTCACCATACATTTGCTCTGCATTCAACTCGTGCGCGAACTATACTTAATATAATATTTATGTAGCGCGGACAACATTCCTGGAGCAAATTTTTATTGCACAGTAATGTTGTATAATGAGCGCTAGATGAAGGTCCAGCCCCACTACAGTGGCGCGGCGCGGCGCGGCACGTAGCGGCTAATATTCTTTGTACAATTGTCTCAGTGCATCTCTGTGCCGCGTCACTTAAGTGGGCCCAGCTCCAAACAAACTCAAACAAAAAAAAATTGGCAGTCACAGGGACTGCCGATAGAAGTAAAAACGACTATTGTAACGTTGGCAACCAAAAATAAAAATTAAAACGTTTCACAAAACATAAATAACAAGCACACATACCAAATTTACCACTACAAGCTTAGGAAGCAAAATAATGACCATAAATACCAAGTTGTGGCGCCAGTGTGACGTTGCTAGTTAAGAGGGGAATAAAAAACCAGCAAGTCAACACAAGGATTTATTGAAGGTACAAGTGGGTCGTGGGACGAGAGGCCCGTCAATACTTTCGCTTCCCAGGCCTGCAGTGGGCAAGTACTTCCCTGTATTGCCGCAGAGTGTCAACGTTTACAAAGTCTTGGTTACATTAACCTACCTGTTGAATTTGAGAGCCAATTCCACATTTTAAAAGCTTTTGTTATACCTGAAGTTACACCAGATATAATTTTAGGTATTGATTTTTGGCGAAAATTCCAACTTTGCCCTAAATATGTCAGCAGTGTTATTACTACTAGTAGCAATGTTGATAATAACCTTAAAGCTGATGCTTCACATCAACCTTTCATTCAAAGCTATAGCAACTTGTCTGACTCTGAAAAACAGTTGGCGGATAATATTATAAAACAATATGAGGATATTTCATCTGAAAATAAAGGTCTAGGCGTTACTAATATTATCACTCATCATATTGATACAGGAGACTCCCCGCCTATCAGACAACGATACTATAGGATGTCACCAGATAAGCAACGTATTCTATGTGAGGAATTAGACGAAATGCTAAAATTAGGTGTGGTCGAATCTTGCGAGAGTCCCTGGTCCTCACCAGTCCTCCTGACCCCTAAAAAAGACGGTAAGCTTAGGTTTTGTCTCGATAGCCGTAAACTAAATTCTGTTACTAGAAAAGACGCTTATAAATTACCCTACGTATCAGAAATACTAGACAACCTTAAAAATGCTAAATATTTGTCAAGTATCGACCTATCCAAAGCATTCTGGCAAATACCTATTGCAACTGAGGATCGGGACAAAACTGCATTCTATGTTCCTGGTCGGGGTACTTTCCGTTTTGTTACCATGCCTTTCGGGTTAACGAACGCTCCTGCTACTCAGCAACGCTTAGTCGATCTTTTGTTTTACGGTCCCGAGTTCGAAAACTCTGTATTTGTTTTCGTAGACGACATAATAATTGTTTCACCTGATTTTAACACTCATATCTCACTACTAATGAAAGTCTATAAAAAAATTGCAAATGGCCAACTTAACTATAAATTTATCAAAATCAGTTTTCTTTAGAAATGAACTTAAATATTTAGGCTATGTTGTGAATGCTCAAGGGTTACACGTCGATCCTGGCAAAGTCGACGCGATCCTTAATTTTCCAACTCCCACTAATAAAAAGGAAGTTAAAAGATTCCTAGGTACAGCTTCCTGGTACCGAAGATTTGTACCTAACTTCAGTACTATCGCAGGACCACTGAATCGATTGACGTCTACAGGTAAAAAAGCTAAACCTTTTATCTGGTCTAAGGAAGCTGATGAATCTTTTAATAAACTTAAGGAATGCTTAATTTCTGCTCCTATTTTAGCTTGCCCTGACTACAACCTACCGTTCGAAATCCATACTGATGCTAGCGACTGCGGAATAGGTGCGTTGTTAACTCAAACTATTAACGGCATTGAACATCCTATAGCATATATGAGTAGAGCACTAACGGCCCCGGAACGAAACTATAGTATCACAGAAAGAGAAGCACTTGCAGTCTTAGTAGCTCTGGAACATTGGCGATGCTATATTGACAATGGTCTCAAGTTCACGGTGTACACTGATCACTCCGCACTCAAGTGGTTTCTCAATCTTAACAATCCCACTGGACGTCTAGCTCGCTGGGGTATTCGCTTATCTTGCTTTAATTTTGAAATTAAACATCGTCGTGGTGCTGACAATATTATTCCTGACGCTCTTTCTCGCGCATGTCCAGTGGCAGCTTTAGACTCGAATGATACTTCATCTAGTGTAAGTAGTAGTTCAGATCAATGGTACTTAAATATTTACCATGGTTGTCAAAACTCACCAACTTTATTTCCAAATTACATTGTTAAAAATAATCGACTTTACCGCTTCATGCAAACTAAATGCGCCTTACTGAAAGAGTTCGAATGGAAGGAAGTGATACCTAAAGAAAAACGCGATCTAATTCTTACCGAGTGTCATTCAGAGCCTACAGCTGGTCACTTCGGCGTATTTAAAACTTACAAGCGCTTAACGCTACGCTATTACTGGCCCGGTATGCACGCTGATGTAGTGAACTTCATTTCTAACTGCGATACCTGCCTATCCTATAAAACTCCTACTCACGGTACTATGGGACAGATGGGTAGACCGAAGGAAGTCTCACGCCCTTTTCAAATGATCTCTATAGATTTCGTAGGTCCCTTGCCCACTAGTCGAAAGCAGCATAGTTATCTTTTAGTAGTAGTCTGTTGTTTTTCGAAATATACTATGCTATTTCCACTACGACGCGCTAACACGGAATCTGTAATTCGAATCCTAGAGGACCACGTGTTTTTAGTCCACGGAATTTCTCAGTATATTATTCTGGACAACGGTACTTATTTTTGTAGTAAAGACCTGGATACATTCTTTAAAAAGTACAAAATACCTAACGTTTATTTCACACCCAAGTACACGCCGCAAGTTAATACGGTGGAGCGGTATAATAAAACGGTCATTACTAGTATAGCCACATTTATAGAGAACGATCACAGATCTTGGGACTCAAAACTGCCGAAAATTCAGTTCGCTATAAACAGTTCTGTGAACGAGGCTACTGGGTATACTCCGAATTTCCTTGTTCATGGAAGAGAACTTGTCACTTGCGGTTCCCATTACCTAAACTCCGAGGTAGGTAACGAATTTATCTTTATACCTAGGGATATCTATTGCGAAAATTTAGGTCATCTTGCTAAAGTATTTAATGAAGTCCAAAAAACATTATATCATGCTCATGCAAAAAATACGTTGAACTACAATTTACGTAGAAAGCCTTTCGAATTTGAAGTAGGAGACATTGTCTTTAAGAAAACTTATGTTTTATCTGATAAAGATAAGTTTTTTAGCAAAAAATTAGCTCCTAAATATATTAAGTGTCGCGTTATAGAAAAACGTTCGCCACTCGTATATATTTTGGAAAATATGTCGGGAAATAATTTAGGTACTTGGCATATAAAAGACCTTAAACCTGTACCTTCTCACTATAAAGTTTAACTTAAATGCATATATTATAATATATTTATTTATAATATCAGTTCAACTTAGATTCTATCACTATGTATATATATATTATTATTATCTTATTATATCCAACTTAACTAACATTACAAAATATGTTTTAGTTAACTCGTTATCCCTCGTGTAAATTTGACATCTTGTGGCTAAGTTCGTACGAGAGTTATTGATTTCTGTACAATCTTCAACTCATTCTGTAAGGATGCGTCAGTAATTTTAAAGAATAAATTACTGTTGCTTTTATTAATTGCGTGATGTATGAAAGAGTGTGAATGGTGATTAAGAAAGGGTAAAGTACTGACGTAATTCAAGGCATAACGAATTTTATCCTGTAGGGATAAAATTCTTCACCAGGAGAGGGGGATATGTAACGTTGTAGAAGGCGTTACATGTTTTAAAGTATTAGCTAAGACATAATATTATAACTACGAGTACATCAACATAAGTAGGCATGTACGCGCGATAACAGCTGCCGTGCGTCGCCTAGAACCGGTTGTTTTGCTTGGCTGCCGCTTGTAGGCTCGGTGGCGCTGCCGCGCACCGGGGCCGCCGGCGCACTGCCAGCTAGTCACAAATTTCGTTCCAAGGTGACTACGCGCTGCTCGATCTCCTGAATTTAACATTTAAAACGCTAGTTTCCAAATTATTAGTCGTCGGAAGACCTCTCCAAATATTATAAACCCCGTGTAACGGGTAAGTGCTGAACAATTCGCTGTAGAATAGTTTTTTTTACGCACCGAACATTAAAGGCCATTCCATACGTCCTTTGTACGACCTTCCTTTGTTCGCCGAATGTTGCTTTGCCTAAATTGTAATTATGTACCTATAGCAAAGCTAACTAAAATTGCACTATATTTTAAAATACTTGATCTTCTAATATTAGCACTTTTGATTGTTTTTAAAATACTTAATTAATTATAACTTGTAAATTATTATTAGCTTCTCATTGCCCTCTGCATTTTAATATTATCTTTTCCTTGTTTTAAAATAAATATTTGTAACTTAGCTTCACTCTTTTCTCTTCTGTAACTCCGTCTGATTGTGACATACCTAGCCACCACCATTTTACGCAGTACTTTTCCGCTTGCTTGCTGCTACGTGTCACAATCAGATGGTCAGTAGGGAACAGCTTCTCACACGCCGGAATGTGCATTCCAGGGTTTTCTTCTCCTCCTTGCTGCTCTCGTGATCTGCGCCTCGACTTCTACGAGCCCCATTCAGTGGCCCTCTTCCACGTCTGAGCTCTCTGGCCTCGCCACTTCTGCGGGTCAGAGCTCACGAGCGCAGACGACTGACTTCCCTGCGTGCACGAAATACCTACGGCACACTACCTGGCTGAAGACCTTGCCGCGCGTCCCTCTACCAGCTGGACCGACACTCTGCGGCAATACAGGGAAGTACTTGCCCACTGCAGGCCTGGGAAGCGAAAGTATTGACGGGCCTCTCGTCCCACGACCCACTTGTACCTTCAATAAATCCTTGTGTTGACTTGCTGGTTTTTTATTCCCCTCTTAACTAGCAACGTCACAATATTAAAAATAATTTAAAAAGAAAAAAACTAAAATATTTAAACTAAGGCATTAAAGTTTCATTACGAATGTATTGTATTTATATTTAAGACCTTTTGTCTTCGTAACAACGCGAGCATGGGGCAGCGAGGTGTCGGTGACGGTGTCGGTGACGCGAATCCACAAGTTTACCCCCTACCAAAAAGTGCTCAACGCGGTAGTTCTAGTTTTAATACAAATACTCGTATGTCTCTCACTTCCTTTGTATGAAATTAGCTTTTTTAAACAACCCGATTCCTGCCTTCATTTCTTATTTGGTGAGCGCAAGTCAGTGTGTACAGTTGTGGGAAGCTCTCTGAGCACGTGTCTTCCATTTTCATCAAACTAAATATAGTTTGGGGAATTCAAGTTTATTCGCCTCGATAAATCAGAGTATCAAAGTGAAGCGTGTTCCCGCTATAGGAATGTTTATTCCTCATAAACCCGCGCCTGCTGGCGTTGCGGGGACGCTAACTAACAAACAAACAAACAAACAAACACACGCGTGCACCGGAGCGTGGCATTCAGTTCATGTGCCACAACGTAACACGATAGATACTTTTGACGACCTCCGTGGCGCAGTGTGTAGCGCTGTTGTCCTAACGTGCGGAGGTCCCGGGTTCGATCCCCGGCAGGGTCAATTTGGGAATTTATAATTTCTGAATTTTCCCTGGCGGGAGGCTTCGGCCGTGGCTAGTTACTACCCTACCGGCAAAGACGTGCCGCCAAGCGATTTAGCGTTCCGGTACGATGCCGTGTAGTAACCGAATAGGGGTATGGGTTTAATGTAACTGCCATGCCCCTAACAGGTTAGCCCGCATCTTAGACTGCATCATCACTTACCATCAGGCGAGATCGCAGTCAAGGGCTAACTTGTAGTGGATAAAAAAAAACTTTGTTGCTATTCAGTCAGAAGTTAGCAATTGTCTGCGATTTTCCCAAGTAGTTAGTGTCCAAGAAATCTGTCTGCTTTGGACCAGGACATACAGTGTCTTAAGACTAACCTTATTATTAAGACCATCGCAAAAACAAGATAAGTTAGAACAAGATCATATTATTCATAGCCCT
Source organism: Erebia ligea (assembly GCA_917051295.2). NCBI lineage: Eukaryota > Metazoa > Arthropoda > Insecta > Lepidoptera > Nymphalidae > Erebia > Erebia ligea. Next base: position 20,809,106 of record OU785224.1, read on the forward strand.
ACCATTATTATTGAGCATAAAAGGCTTTGATGAAGATCGTTTGTTTTTGATGAAACGTGGTTGCAAAATTAGTCCTTCTATCTCGTTAACTTCAAAGTTACAAATTTTTGCGCAGTTGCGCTTTGCATACAATATCCTCCTATATATCTAGTCTAATGACCAATGCCTACACTAGTATAGCTTGTTAGTAGCGCGTAGAAAGAAAGAAAATAAAGGAAAACTCGAGAGAAAAGCTTTTACCAATTACTCGAGCGCGTATACTAGTTTAGTTTATTTGGCATGTTTTCTGCGATGTGGAATTATAAGAGTGGGTAAGTAGAAAGTTAAAAAATTTAAATATACACTGTTTTAAAAACGGAAAAATAAGATTTTTTTTAATTATTGTAAAGAAAACTAAAGAGTTTGCTTTTTAGCTCTAATATTATTAATTATTATCTATGTCGCCAATATTACTGATACAACAGCTGATAAAGTAGATATATCTTATGTTATCGTTTTCAAAATTACCAAATTTACTTCATATTTACGTTTAAAAAAAAGATACGCGCCGAATTGATAACGTCCTCCTTTTTTGGAAGTCGGTTAAAAATTGTATTCGTGCTTGTCTTTCAACTAACACAGGCAATCGACTTTTCTGAATAAAACAAAGACGTTACTTATAATAATGCTCCTACGAAGCCGCGTGGCAGCAGTTCATTTACAACGAAATGTCATCAGCACCATTTTAATTTTCTATTTTAGAAAGGAGTTAATTAAGTTTTATCCTAGCACTGATAGACGCGACTTTAAGGACAGGGTCAGACAGATGCGAGAGCAACAAAGCGCGGCGGCGGCGTGGTAGGGATTCGCTCATTTCATGTAAGTCCTTCAGACAAGCGTTTTATTTACAACGTTATAGATGCCGTATTGTTACGATGATATTGTGTATGAGTTGAATCAAGTAGGTACTATATATATTCTTCTTGTTGTAATGCCATCTCCTGTCAAAGACCGGCAGCTGTATCACAGGGTAGATAAACCTCCTAGCTGTATATCTGCGCGTTGGACGCCGCGCTGCTACGCGTAATATGGATCGGGTATTATTTGCCGTTAGATCATGTTTCTGAGTTCTTTTTTTTTATTCTCCTACAAGTTAGCCCTTGACTGCGATCTCACCTGATTATAAGTGATGATGTAGTCTAAGATGGTAACGGGCTAATTTGTAAGGTCTGCTTTGGCCAGTCGATCTACTGTCAGCTACCCTCAATTATTGTAATTTACGGAGGACGCTCAGATCAGAGCAAGGACATTGCCGACCGAGCGTCTTGTCGACTCTTGAGCGGTTCCTCCATCTTCGTTCCACAATCGTACAGCCGGAAGTAGCTGCCGTGCCGCGTTCGCGACTTGTGCGTCCAGATGTTTACCGTGGGGAGCGGTATGTGGGGCGCCGGTAACATTTCAAGTGTTGACAGTATTCAGTTATCAGCGCGTCAGCAACCACCGGCGCCGCGCGTCGGTCTGTTTGCTGATCATTATCGCGCCGATGAAAAGCTGCCGCCACATTACTGATTCTAATATTTGAAACGGTAATCATTGCTTCAAAATATCAATATTTGCTGTAATTTATTTTGATTAAATGCCTTATTTCCGTATGCACACAGTAAGATAAGTGTGCGTTCCTTAAAATGAGTTTGTATTTTTTTGTGTTATACCTAGTGGTACCCGATGAATATTTTTATTCTAAGAATGATATTTTTCCATTTGGAACTAACTAAGAAACCGCTACCCATGTTTACTAGTGAGACAGAATCATAGTTTATAATAATATTATAAATGCGAAAGTGTGTTTGTTTGTTGGTTTATTGGTTTGTTGGTTTGTCCTTCAATCACGCCGCAACAGAGCAACGGATCGACGTGATTTTTGGCAAGGCTACTTTTTATCCCGGAAAATTAAGGAGTTCCCGCGGGAATCAAAAAAACTTAAACCACGCGGACGAAGTCGCGTGCAACAGCTAGTGATTAATCTGTTGTAATCTCAAGAATCAGGTTTAGGTACTTTCGCTATCTTTTTTTGTATGAGAGATATTAATCGCTATACACGAATTACTCCGTACGCCTACTTGCGTAAATTAGTGTTCTAGAGTGGAATTATTGGTATCTGATATACTCGTAGCTATGGCTTAGACTTTAGAGCCTTAAGTATGTAAACGCGGCGAGCGGGCGCGAGTCCGGACGCATATTTCACACTTGAATGTGCAGTGCGGACTGCACGACTCCCGTCGAGGCACATCACGACGACAGCTCTCCCCTAAGCAAGTGCAGCATGTGCAAGCCCCATAATGTAGCAAGTGCTACTGCACCTATAACGCTGTCTCTTTGGTTACTCTTTTTTTGAAGTGAAAACTTCTTTAGCCGCGTTGAGCACTTTTTGGTGGGGGGTTGCTTTGTGGATTCGCGTTACCGACACCGACATGCTCGCTGACGCTCCGACATGCGCGTGAACACCGAGCTCGCGTTGTTATGAAGACAAAAGGTCTTAAATATAAATATACTACATTCGTAATTAAACTTTAATCCCTTAGTTTTAAAGTTTATATTTTAATTAATTATTTTGTATGGTTTCTTTTTAATTTTAAAAAAAACTTCTATCGGCAGTCCCTATGACTGTCAATTTTTTTTAAATTATAGTACCGACATTGTTGAATTAATATTATGGCCATAAAATACTTGGACCTGGTAAAATAAGAAAGAAAATAGGTACCTATTAGGGTACCTGAAAAACGTAGGTACTTATGTAACAGCTCCTTTAAAATAATAATAATAATAATGATTGAAATACGCGCAATTTCTCTTAAATTTTCATAGTAAGAAATTTCAACGAAAGCGACAATTTTCTGGGAATTCGCTAAAAATAAAAACTCACCAAGAGTTATGTAGGTGCGAGCGTCCGCTTCAGGTGAATATCGCTACATGTAGCAGCGGAGATGTTTTCGAGGACGCTATCATTAATTTTCTTTCGCGAGATAAGTAGTGCTTGTTGGAGTAGCGGGTATTCGTGTCGGAAGCGCCGAGTGCTGTGATGACGTGAAATACTTGGGATGGTATTTTTAAACTAGGTAAACTTGTAACGTTTAATGGGTGAAAGATAGAAAACGAACACAGGCACTATGCTGTACCAATTTAAATAGGCTTAGAAAATTTTATTATTAGATTAGTTCAAGATTTAATATTAAACACGTCTGGTTTTTGATGTAATGTGATTTTTTAAATGGGATTTTGATAAAGCTGCATTCATCAAAGATTTTTTTTTCAATTAAAATATAGATTATCTAATATGAAGTTTCAATTTAAGTAAATTGCAAAAACGTCGTGATAAAGGGAAATTGTTATCGCAAAGAACACCGTGAACTAATATCTCTGTAGAGGTGATTAATGTGATCGTCTGTCGTGACATTTGCAGCGAGCGCCGAGCGGGGCGGGATAACGAGCAGTCTGTCCGTCTGTCTGCTATGTAGTGAAGCTGTAGTGTAGCTATAGTGTAGCTGTAGTGTAGCTGTAGTGTAGCTGTAGTGTAGCTGTAGTGCAGCTAGTATACAGCAGCCTGACGCGGCGCGCTGCCAACACAACCAGGCCACGGAGTATAACTTCACATTTAAGAACACATTTATCTTCACTATTTAATGAATGCCAAGTTTATAACGTACATACTTAATATAATAAAACGGGTACAGTTTGCGATACTTGTGTTTAATTATAATTACTTGTTCATTTCAACGACGCGCGTTTACTGCTGGGTTTGAGCAGGCAACATGTTAACTATTTCACGGTCAAATTAGTGCTAGCTTAAGACAATGGGATCTGTATACAAGTAGCTCTATACTATACCTACCTACGACCCGAGCCTGGGGCAGAGTGAAACAGTCCGAAGAAGCTGAGGGTATTTAAAGGGGATATTTATACGACGAATTTCACATTTTCAAATGCGACGTAGTTATGACAATTCAATTAAACCAGCTCTGCTAAAAATAAGTGTGTAAGCTTGATACTCGTATCATGAGACATCCAATAAAATACTGTATACTGTAGGTATAGGTTCAGCATTATTTTGTCAATCGTCTTACGCACAAAAATTGGCACTAAAACATCAGTTACGCTGAGGGGTTGCTCGTTTACCCCCAGAATGCATGGATGGAAGCTTCGTATTGACTGACTGACCCCCAAGACACAGGCTATCCTAGTTTGGGGGTCTAGGGTAATTTTAAGAAACTTTGTAGTTGGTAATGGTTTGTGGATCAAATAAAGATTTTTATTTATTTACTAGCTGATGCCCGCGACTCCGTCCGCGTGTTTTAAGTTTTTTGATTCCATCGGGAACTCTTTAATTTTCCGGGATAAAAAGTAGTTCCTATGTCACTCCCCAGGTTCTCAACTATACCCATACCAAAAATCACGTCGATCCGTTGCTCCGTTGCGGCGTGATTGAAGGACAAACCAACAAACAAACACACTTTCGCATTTATAATATTAGTATGATTGTAAGCAATCGTCAGTCGCGGCAGTAAGTGCAGCAAAGCTACAGGCTCACCTAGACGTATAAAATCATACTTAATATTAATAATGCGAAAGTGTGTGTTGTTTGTTGGTTTGTTAGTTTATTGGGATGTTGGTTTGTTGGTTTGTCCTTCAATCACGCCACAACGGAGCAATTTTATCCCGGAAAATTAAGGAGTTCCCGTGGGAATATAAAAATAATTAAACCACGCGGACGAAGTCGCGGGCATCCGCTAGTATTGAAATAAAGTTATGAGTGAAATATGATAGCCGCAGCCAACATAGCGTGAGCGCGTACCTGGTACCTACTACCTATACGGCGCAGTATTCGCTGATATAATATATAATGTGCAGTTTACCACAGAATAGGTAATAGTACGGGCAGTTTACGAGCTACGGGTCGCTGCAGGTAACAGGAGGTGTTCCGCGGGTAAATGCTTTGCGCGGGCATTGTCTTTCAACACCGCAAGTCATAATTAAAACAGAAAGCTTTTTTCTAAGGATCTATATAGCGTTACCGACATCCGGTATGATACCACGTGGAATCCGAATAGCAAGGGTATATAAACCGCCGTAGGTGTCTCTTCCAGGTTAGCTCGCTTCCATCTTGGCTAACTCGTCATCTCAACTTTGCCACTGAATTGCAATAAAAATTTATCTTTTACTAGCTGATGCCCGCGACTTCGTCTGCGTGGATTAAGGTTTTTCGATTCCCGCGGGAACTCTTTAATTTTCCGGGATAAAAAGTAGCCTATGTGCTATTCCAGACTATAATCTATCTCTGTGCCAAATTTCATCCAGATCCGTTCACCCGTTGGAGCGTGATTGAGTAACAAACATCCATACATCCATACATCCGTACATCCATCCAAACTTTTGCATTTATAATATTTATTTGATCTGAGTTTTAAAGCAGTCTTACAGCTCTTGTGTGCAGGAGCTTTCGAAATTTTAGTCAACATTGTTTACCTACTTCTAGTCGGGGGTCTTCCTATATGTTTCCCGGTACAGATCCAGAAACCCATTGAACAGACCATTGAAACACTTTGCTACTCCAATGTGTATCAGTTATTCAAGCAAAGTGGCCGGTCTGGTATCACGTCTTCCAAATAAATCCGAAAGACGAATCTGATGACGTGTATCGTAAAAAACCGGCCAAGTGCGAGTCGGACTCGCGCACCGAGGGTTCCGTACAAACCCGTAAGTTTTAAATTATTAAAATTTACGACGACACATTTTACCACTTTGGAAGTGTCTCTCGTGCAAACTATTCAGTTTAGAAAAAAATGATATTAATAACCTCAATATCATTTTTGAAGACCTATCCATAGATACCCCACACGTATGGGTTTGATGAAAAATAATTTTTTGAGTTTCAGTTCTAAGTATGGGGACCCCCAAAATTTATTGTTTTTTTTTTCTAGTTTTGTGTGAAAATCTTAATGCGGTTCACAAAATACATATACTTACCAAGTTTCAACAGTATAGCTCTTAAAGTTTAAGAAAAAAGTGGCTGTGACATACGGACGTACACACAGACAGACAGACAGACAGACAGACAGACATGACGAATCTATAAGGGTTCCGTTTTTGCCAAATTTGGCTACGGAACCCTAAAAACGTATCATCGATAATATATTTTTGTTAAGTCCGTGTAGCTGATAATGCTCTAAAGTAAAACATTTTTTAAATATGAAATTTCTGTTTGCAGTTATAATAATACTCTGTTGGCTGAGCACTCCGAAGTTTGAACCCTTATAATATTACACCCGTAGGCAATTTTCGCCTCCACGTTTTCACGGGTTGTTATCGAAGTGTCTCGGAGCGCTAAATGAGGTCTACTAACGCGGCAGCGGGCAGGTACGAGGCCCTTCGTTAAGGCTGTTAGAGCCGCTGTAAGGCCGACGCTGATAACATTTTTAAGTAGTGCGACGACGCGACGGGAGGCTTTCCAGTTACTTGGAGAAAACGAATTTACTCAATTACGTCTTTTGGAAATTTATTGAACTTTCACTGGTAAGCGAAATATATAGAATTTTAGAAATTCTATATTATGAGTCTTAAAGGGGCCTTAAAAATCTATTTTAGAATGTGCCAAAAGAATCAAATTAGCGGCAATACAAAACGAACCTTTTTTTGTACCAAAAAGTTATAAAATACGTAGAAAAACAGAAAAATAGTGGACAAGGAAAATAGAATATAGAAAATGTAGAAAATAGAGATCTCTTAAACTAAAATCTACCAGTGAGTAGTGACCCTTGGAAAGGTTGTAAATAAAGAATAGGTTCCTATTGAAAATGAAATATTATTTGTATCATAAACATTATGTAAAAATTGCGGCTGATTAGCTCAAGTAACCGCGCTGGCGAGCCGCCAGGGCGCGGGGCGATAGGTTCTTGTCTCGCAGTGCGGCGGGAATAAACACTTTGATATACGTGTTGCGTGTGTATGGGACGCTTGGTGCCCCCTGCCCCATGTGCCCCAGGGCTGCATGTGTGCCGCTCGATCGGCCTTCGGGTGCCAAACTAAGAAGCCTGAATCCACACTTATATTATAACTATACGTAATACCCGGATAAACTCACATACTTAACTAATATTATAAATGCGTCTGTCTGTCTTCTTGTCTGCTACGCTTTCACGGCCCAACTGATTTTGCAAAAATTTGTTACAGGGATAGGTTGTATACCGGGGAAGGCTACTTTTTATCCCGAAAAATTAAAAACTTAATCTACGCAGACGAAGTCATGGGAATCATCTAGTGAAACATATTTTCATGAAAATGGGGTGTACTTATATGTATACGATAGACTTCTTAAGCAAGCGACACCATATTTGTGAAATTTATAGGTACCTACTTATTATAGGTATTTTTTTGTGCAACAGTCGATATTTACTTCACATACTTAATACAATATTAAAATGCTAAAAACTAAATATTAAACTAACAATAAAATAAAAATAACAGTCGATATTATATATTATTATTACGATCAATATTTTTCATCGACTACCTACTTAAGATTAGTGACATCAGCTTACTAATTAATTATCTTCTTCTTGTTGTCAAAGTAGCTCACTTCCAATAAAGTTAAAATAGTTCCGCATAATTAAGAGTTCACGTCATCTGGTTTGTGAGAATACCGTCGTCGGTCCTTGGTCTCATTATTCAAATTTAATCAATCTGTATCAGGTTCGTTTTGTTTCTGTAGCTCGTAGCTACGCTAGCTAGCTTTTTACTACTTTTTAGGGTTCCGTACCCAAAGGGTAAAAACGGGACCCTATTACTAAGACTCCGCTGTCTGTCTGTCTGTCTGTCTGTCTGTCTGTCTGTCTCCAGGCTGTATCTCATAAACCGTGATAGCTAGAAAGCTGAAATTTTCACAAATGATGTATTTCCGTTGCCGCTATAACAACAAATACTAAAAATTAAAAAAAATATATATATTAAGGGGGGTCCCCATACAATAAACGTGTTTTTTTCGTATTTTTTTGCTCACTATTAAAATCGGCAACAGGTAGACGGTTCAAATTTTCACAGAATATTAACTTGTATATTACCTTTCAAAATAAATAATTAAATATCAATAAAGTAAATATTAAAGGGGGGCTCCCATACAACAAACGAAATTTTTATTTTTAATACGTCATAAATCGTAAAACTTACTACTTACAGGTTTGTACGGAACCCTCGGTGCGCGAGTCCGACTCGCACTTGGCCGGTTTTTTTTATTATTTTGTTGCAAGTTAGCCTGACTTGACTGCAAATTCACCCGATGATCCATAGTCTTCTTTCTTTCTTCTTTCTTTAGTATTATAAATGCCAAAGTTTGGATGGATGGATGGATGTTACTCAGTCACGCCGGAACGGCTTAATGGATCTGGATGAAATTTGGCACAGAGGTAGATTATGGTCTGGAATAACACATAGGCTACTTTTTATCCCAGAAAATTAAGTTCCCGCAGGAACCAAAAAACCTCAATCCGCGCGGACGAAGTCGAGGGCATTAGGTAGGGGATTCTAAATCTAATCGTTTTCTAGGCGTTGGCGGTATTATACCGGATTACCAATTCTCTTGGCACGGCGCTTCCGGTAGGGTGGTAGCTAACTAGGGCCAAAGGGTAACTGAACCAAGGTCTTAAGACTATTAGAGAATTATAAATTTTCAAATTGCCCTGCCAGGATACGAGGTCGACAACACGTATACTTATGCTCAGTCCTCACCGCTGTTCCAGGAGGTCGTCAAAGACAGGTCAGTCGACAGCTGCTAGTTGCTCGCTTGCGGCGGGCGGAGGGATTTTCTATTCCAAATATTCCTTCCTCAAGTAGGTATGCAGAGCGCGTCTCACGACGGTAAAAGGTTGAACATATTTTTTACCCTTTGCTTAGGATTCAAAGGATTCCACAATTCCACTTTACGATAACTGTCGCCAATCGCTCAGCATTTGAGGAATTGAGGAAATCTGACCATATTTTATAAGGAGCCCATGTCTTCGTCCACATGTTTTATTTTAAATTTAATTTGTCGGAACTCGGAACCTTTTGATTTTTTGGGATGGGAAAGTAGATCTCTTCTCTTCTATCTAAATTTCTTCTTCTCTAAAGTTCGTCAAATGGATGGTCAGCTCCTGAAAAGTTAGCAGACACAGATTCTAATTTATTTTAGAATGAATTACTTTTTCCTAATAACCAATGACAGTCGGGCATTTTCAAACATAAAGCAAACTCATACAAGTAAAGCGCGTACCTAATAGTTGTTCTATGAGTAGGTAGCTAGTGACAGTGGTGATGGAAATGTTTCCACACAATCGGTATTATTGGCACATTGCGTGTCGTGAAAGTGTCCGCGCGTAGCCGTGCAGTGCGCACACGCGGCACGTGCTCGCGCACCAAAGCCACCAAAGCGCCGCCGATGCCAATGCCGCCTCTAAATGTCCACTACACTACACTACACTACACAGTATAGTCTAGAGCATTGATCCCCAAAGCGGTCCAGGTGGACCCCCAGGGGTCCACGGGAGAGTCGATGGGGGTCTACGTTGGTGTGACAAAAAAATGGGGGTTCACAAGTCAGTCGTAAGCGGGGGTCCACGGAAGTTTCATGATGTTGTGAATACCATATTTAACGCAACGGAAGTAAAATATAGATTAAAACTAACAAATCAGTGGTTTTTTTTTTTTAATCCATCAATAAATGACTCAGAAATTAATTATTTAATAATTTTAATTATTTAATGTACACCGATTGCTGTATCTTACTCGATGTGAGTCAGATTTTACGTAGCCAAGATTTAATACTTCAAAATTATCTTCACACACAAATTAAGTGCTTTTAATTCCATTAAGTCACGTTAAGTACATTTCTTTCTTTTAATCGGCTTTATGAAGTCGGTTGATAGGGTCGTGTGACGTCACACGACCGTATTTGCAAGCGCAACTTTAAAAGGTCGATAACTTTTCATTTGTTGAGATACTTTAATTATTCTTTCATATTTTTGTTTTATTTTGTCTTAATTTTCATAATAAATTTAAAAAATATATGATAAACTTCTCCAGGGGCCTCGATTTAATAAAAACAAAGGGTTTAATTTCAGCTTTTCTTGGAGAATTAAAAATTTATGAAGCAAAATATTAAAAGTTGGATGGAATCACTTATTTGAATGGCCAACTTGACTTTTTTAAAATCCACTATCAACACAATCAATTAATTAATAAACCAATCAATTCTCCCTTTTTTTCGAAAACTGTAAATTTCCATAGTTAGATCTAATCTTCACATTTTTTTTCCCAGGCAGGGGGTCCACCGGAACCAGCAATATTTTGAAAGTGGTCTATGAGAAAAAAAAGTTTGGGACCTCTGGTCTAGAGTGTAAACTACACTCTAAGGAGATATTTTCTTTCCTAACAGTCAACAGACGGAGACGTCTAGGGGGCAAGATGGATGGAGGTATCTCGAAGCTGGCAGAATTTTCAGTACAAAATTCAATCATTCTAGTACTTTGCTATCTACACTCGGCGTCAAAAAAATCGCACCTTTCAAAAAATCGACTTCAAACAACTGTAAACCTTATTTGACATCAATAATAAGGGTCATGTTGGATATCATTTGAAAGGCGATGAAATGGAGAGCACAAAAACAATTCAATTTATTATTTTTCTTTTATTGGAAAAGCACAAAAAAAATAAGTATATAAAACAGTAAAAGTCCTTAATTAAGCCTTAATTTAAAACAGATTAATTACACAAAAAAGAATACAAAAATGATCTTAAAACTAATCTAAAATCTAGTGTTACCCCCCCTTGCCCTGATGACGGCTTCCATACGATCCCTCATGGATCTTACCAATTTTAAAATTTCTTCTTGAGGGATAGTGTCCCATTCCTCAATAACGGCATCTTTGAGTTCCTGGAGAGTCGTAGGAGCGGGATCACGAGACCGAACCTTGCGTTTTAAATGGTCCTATAGGTGCTCAATCGGGTTCAGGTCTGGACTTCTCGCTGGCCACTGCATGACAGAGATCCCAACCTCTTTAAGGTAGTCGCGCACAATAATTGCAGTGTGAGCGCGAGCGTTGTCATGCATCAACGTGAACCCCTCGCCAACAAAACTGGCATAGGGGACCACATGGTCTTCCAGGATCTCTGTGATGTACCGGTGAGCAGTCAGCGACCCTTGCCCGCGAGCACCTCGAGCCCGGGAGACGCAAACAAGGTCGGTTTTGCCGTCGGCCGACATGCCGCCCCAGAACATACAAGAACCGCCTCCATATTCCACCGTCTCCTGGATGCAGGCTTGGGCGAAACGTTCACCCTGTCTTCTGTACACTCTTTTGCGTCTGTCGTTGCAGAAAAGGCACACTCTCGTCTCGTCTGAGAAGAGAACAGCTTTCCATTGTTCGAGGGTCCAATTGACGTGTTCGCGAGCGAATTGCAAGCGGGCTCGCCGATGCTCTGCGGTCAATTTTGGACCTGTAGCAGCTCTTCGCGCCGCTATTTTCCTCTCCCCCAGTCTTCGTCTAACCGTAGACACACTCACGGTTCTTCTGTTAGCTGTCTGGAGCTGCTGTCGCAACTCAACAGCATTTAAGAAGCGATTTCTCAAAGACGTCGATACGATGAATCGGTCGTCTCTCTCCGAGGTGCAGCTACGTCTACCAGACCCATGTCTTCGGACGTAGCCACCGGTCTCCAGGAAACGCTGGTACACTCTTCGAACCGAAAAACGGCTCAAGTTGAGTTGCCGAGCGACATCACACTGCCGCATGCCTGATTGCAGTAGTACAATCACTTGGGCGGCCTCATCGACAGTGGTATCCATTTTCAAGGGTGTTTTTCTTGGGAATGAGCTTCTCGTGTGTCCACTTCAACGGTTGGATAGCGAATGATCCCGATTGAACCTGTATTGACCCTTTTATACCTACAAAAGGTAGCGCAACTAGCGGCTGTTTTAAGGAGCAAAATTGTAGGTGTTTTCTTCTTCTTTTTTTGTGCTCTTCCAGTAAAAGAAAAATAATCAATTGAATTGTTTTTGTACTCTCCATTTCATCGCCTTTCAAATGATATCCAAAATGAACCTCATTATTGATGTCAAATAAGGTCTAAAGTTGTTTGAAGTAGATTTTTTGAAAGGTGCGATTTTTTTGACGCCGAGTGTATTTGCATGGGAAGCTGTAGGAGTGGTCAACGCACAGCGCACCTCTGGACGGATTGGGCTGACATTTGGCATACTTACATATACTAGGCATCCGCTCCGAAAGGAGTTTTGAAAATTCAACCCCTATAGAGGTAAAATAGGGGTGTGAAATTTGTATAAAAATTACCGTGAAAACTTAACGTGAGTGATACTTCCGGCAAAAGCTAGTCAATTTACATGAGCGTCGAACCACTATACGAATAACTTAATGGCTATACTCTGACACCATAAGGAAGTAATTTCTTCAATTACTTGTGGGTACAGTACACTCGACGTGAGGTAAAATAGCTGGACGACAGTGAACGTGTCTGTGCATGGGTTAATTTCCCATGAGAATACAAAAATACCTATTCTATACTAGAGTATAGAATAGGTATTTTTGTTAATAGGTGTTTTTTGAATTACCCTAGAGGGTAATTCGCTACTTCACGTAAAACTTAGTTTATTGACGAACCAATGCAATGGCGTGACAGTACGGTGCTTTTGTGCCGTGAAATACTTATTTAATAGACAAATCACGCGCTGCGCAGATTCAAGGTCGATATATTTTTATTGAACCCTTTTTCGACTACGACACCACACCAGCTAACACCAACGAATTAATTTCAACTCATGCTTTTAGGAGGCTTGACATTCACTCTACATCATTCTGATTTACGATGCGGGTCTGAGAGACGCGTGGAAAATATCTAGGTATAGGTATAACTTATACTATTACTTATTCTGTGGTTTAACTAAATATACGAGTCGGCGACTTGCACCTACGTGTACGTGTAGAACCATGACGAAAGTGCCTAATCTCATACTCATAAGTCATAATATTATACGGTTCACATCTCCCGTTCAGTTTGGATGACGTCACCACATTGAACCAGAATCAGTTTCATTGTTTCGTTTCATTCCTTGTCATTTCTGCGTCTTTTGAATCAAATGATTGGTTTGCATCAAGAAACATTATATTATGGCTATTACAGCAGGCGATATACCATAGTCCTATATCCAAATTCCAAGTGTCCACCACCACCACCATCACCACTACAGCCCATTAACCTCCCACTGCTGGGCACAGGCCTCCACTCTCATAGGAGAGAGGGAATTAGAGCTTAGACCCACCACGCTGCTCCAATGCGGGTTGGCGTGCTTTAACGACTATTATCATGTTAGTGATAGTAACCGGGACTAACGGCTTAACGTGCTCTCCGAGGCGCGGGGGTGAAACACCGCCAACTGCCTAACTACAGGCTAATATAACTCTATTCTAATTGAGAATTTCTAGTCAGAAAATACCAATACTCAATTATGGCCCGACCCGGGACTCGAACCCGGGACCTCGTCGGCCACAGTCGAACATGCCAACCACTAGACCAACGAGGCAGTCTAGTAATAAAAGATTCATCTCTGACTCAGTCGAGTTACAGCAATGAGACATCACTTTAGTAGGACAACGAGGAAACAGCGTTGTCCCACGGCTGCGTACATTTCCCGGGTATTTTTACATGATAAACGTTATTTTTTGCCCGAGGGAAAGTTATTATAATAGGGTAATTTCTACATTTAGAATGAAAAGGCTCAAAGAACTGAATGAACAAACACTTTTGTACGGCGCGCGGCGAGGGTAAACATGTGTAAAGCATTTTTTGAAAGACATCGGGTGTGTGTGTGTGTGTGTGTGTGGCTATTATACTGTTTCAGAACAGACACATACACAAATGAACGAACAATTTCATGTAGGTACCTAACTTTGTGTTCGAAATCCTCACTCAGTGGTTACACAAAATTGTAGATTATCAATAATACATAATATCTATATTTGGATGAAACAACTGATTCGTCCAAGTATATAAATACGTAGATAAATACGAAAGCTTGTATGGATGATTGGATGTAATATGTTACTCAACCACGCCAGAACGGCTGAACGGATCTAGATGAATTCTGGCACAGAGATAGATTGCAGTCTGGAGAAAATTAATGAGTTCCCGCGGGAACCAAAAAACATCAATCCACGCGGACGAAGTCGCGGGCATCAGCTAGTAACTTATAACACATGATGATAATCTGTTACGGTATCTTACAACTAAGGCTACGAGGCTATATGCTGATCAATGGATGGATGGATGGTGCTGTCCATTGCCGAATACTAAGTATAACTGTAAATTAAGATCCGCGGATGTTCTAGTACAACAATTCACCTGAACTGCCTGAACTGAGCTGTAGCAGTCAATAGTCAACAGTCAACAGTCGTCCACACCGCAACTAATTTCCTTCGCCGTCAAGTGATTTGAGAGCGAAAGGAAGTCGGCTCACCGAAATGCTCTAACTATGTAACTTCCCCGCCACAGGAGCGCGGGGTGCGGCACGAGAGGGCGGGGGCGGGGGCGGGGGCGGGGGCGGGGGCGGGGGCAGTTCGGTTCATTACACTAATCACTGACAGGGTTGTACGAAGCTTCTTGTTATTCGGACGATTTCCTGCCCTTAAAAGTTGCTGGAATGTAAATCCATTGCTTACATCGGGGCTCATGTCGTAAAATGATTCCCATACAGAGGTACTCAAATTCTACATCAACGCATACAGTACATTTTTACAGTTACAGTAGGATTTTAAAGTGAACTTTAGGAAATTGGCGTAAAGGTCAGACATATTACATTGTTTAGTCTAGTTTTATAGTGTACCTATTACTTAAATAATATCTCCTATTACGTATGTATGTATTACCGACATGAATTAGAAAGTCTTTCGAACACAAACAATCAGCTTCTCTTAAAGAAGCTTTTGAGCCTAGAGCTTATCTAAGAGTCAAGTCAAGTCTGCATAATCTTTTTATCGTCAAAATGAGGTAGGTATATGTAGTGTAGGTATGTGTTATATATTATTCTCCTATATGGGATAATCCATAAAGTACGTCACACGTTAAGGGCGACGAAGTGTGACATTGTGTGACCAGGGTCCTAAGTTTCGTGACGTCACTGCCATGCCCCTAACAGGTTAGCCCGCTACCATCTTAGACTGCATCATCACTTACCATCCGGTGAGATCGCAGTCAAGGGTTACCTTGTAGTGGTTAAAAAAAATTCAAATCTAAATACATCAGTGTTAAAACGCCAAATTTGAACTATTAACGACAAACTCATGGGGTTACACATCACGAAATTAGTGTAACGGATGGTTAGTGGATAGTTTATGGATGACCCCTATTCGCAATACTCGGCTATAACATTTAGCGACTTCGTTAAGCTAAGCTAAGCATCCGTACCACGCCTAGCTAAATAATATTATTCAAAGGCGGTCTAACGAACGCCGAGACGGTGAATTGCTCCAAATAAAAGTCTTTCAAAGTATCAAAATTCAAATAGGTACGCTATTTCAGGTAAATCCGGAGGTATAATCCTAAAAAAGTTCATTTTTCACTTCGACTTTCATCAGACTCTACGTTGTATTACAAACTCGTTGGCCTCCTTCTTGAGTTCGTTGGTGTCCGACTTATGTGTTCGTTATTCGTGTAGAACACAGACAGCCTGCCGCGTACAAATAGTAATAACTGAGTTTTAATAGCAAACAGCTGCATTTTTAATTTAGGCTGGCGCTCCCTCCCCCCCCCTCCCCCCCTCCCCCCTCCCCCTGCGCCCGCGCCCGGTTCGTTGACCCCGCCAATTAGCGCCAGTTAGCGGCCACTGACTGGATACTGGATAGTGGATACCGACCATGTACCTACTACTCGTACCATGTAACAACACTGCTCTTACGGGGCAGGTCTGAGCACCTCTCGATACGACGACCACCCAGTGGTCAGCACTGTGGTCTTACAGTGGTAGGTCCCGGGTTCGATTCCCGGCAGGGTCAATTTAGGAATTTATAAAGGGACCGTAGACCCATAAGTAGTCATATTAATTTTAACTTGATACCACCATGCGTTCCCGAGAAAAAGGGGTTTGACAGACAAGCAGAGTGATAGACAGACAGACGGACGGACAACAAAGTGATAAGGGCTCCTTTTTCCACTTGAGGGAATTGGAGGAGGAATTGCAATCTCTCTCTCTCTGCGTCGTACCTATCCCTCGACTAAGAGTATCATTGCAATATTTATTAAGTTTCTAACGATTATTATCACATTTTAGTGATAATAACTGGGACCGATAGCCGATCTCCGAGGCACTGAGGAAACGAAAAGGTCAAATCCGGACTTCCAAATTCGGTCACCCATCCAATTACCGACTTGGATTAACGTTGTTTTACGTTGATATGCGCTGTCACAACATTTATTACATTTAAAACGTATTGTTATATTTTATAGTTGCAATTATTATTCTTCACAAAATAAGTAATATAAGTACATAATATAAGTAAATAAAAGAAATGGATACTAATACGGTAGGTGAATGGTTATCACGGTTTTGAAAGCGAATTCAACTGAGAAAAAAATATGGCAAGAAACTCAGTAGTTACTTTTCAATGTAATTGATCAATCACAGCAATAGTATTATTATAAGCACAGCCGGTCGCTTGTATTTGCACACACAATCTCCATTGAAAATTGATTGCGTTAAGGAAATTATAAAAACTAGCTAATGCCCGCGACTTTGTCCGCGTGGATTGAGGTTTTTTGGTTCCCGTGGGAACTCTAGTTTCCCGGGATAAAAAGTAGCCTATGTGTTAGACTATAATCAATCTCTGTGCCGAATTTCATCCAGATCCGTTCAGCCGTTCTGGCGTGATTGAGTAACAAACATCCATCCATCCATCCAAACTTTCGCATTTATAATATTAGTATAGAATATAGTTGTAGAAGATTCAAGAACTCGAAATCAAAATTCTGATCATTAACGATCAATTATTTTTTAATCATTAATTTGGGCAAATACGTAAAGCATAGAGAGCAAAACAGTTTCGTAACTTTGTGGTAACAGAAACTAGCGCACAAGTAGGTATGGTAATAAGCTCCCGAGTTGCGACGCGCGGAGACCGCTAAAGTGAATATTACGTAGAGGCTGCAAGTTGTGAACTCCGGCATGCATAAATACGAGGAATAGGGAAGCTGGCAGCAGCAGGAAGCGCGCATCAGCTGTGAGAGAACTGCGCGACACGAGCTTTGATGCTTCATGCACCGAACACATAAACACGAGTCGCGATTCGAGCGCATTGTGACTGTTGCAATCAGAACAACTTTGTTTGCTTCTATTTCACACGCAGCTTTAGTCTTCAGTTACACATATTAAAGTATGTTATGTACATTGCATAGGTATCAAACATCGTCGCAGTAAATGTTTTTTATAGCTGATTCTCGCGTCTTCGTCCGCGTGAATTGAGGTATTTCGGTTCCCGCGGAACTTTTTAATTTTCCGGATAAAAAGTAGCCTCCGAGTTATTCCAGGCTCTAATCTATCTCTGTGCCAAATTTCATCCAAATTCGTTCTGCCGTTTTTTTTTCTTGCCCTTTATTCCTTTTCAGTGGAGTTCTTTCCACCGCCGCGCTGGCAAAGATCGCTCTGCCTACCGAGAAAAACTAACTTATAAGAAAAATATCAAAGTATAACTATGAAATACATTAAAATCTATATTAAAAGACTATTATTATTTATTACTTATACGAGTAGGTTTATCAGACTTTTCTTATGTACATACCAGCTATGGTTTTAGATTAGGTATAGGTACCTACCTACTAGTTGAGCCGTCCTATATTCACTCGGCTGGAATTTCTCAGCTCGAAATGAAAGAAAACTTAGTAAGCACAGATGTAGTTAGTAAGAATCTGCATTATAAAGAAAACTCTCAGATTGATCTTAGTTTTAGTTATTTACTGTTCGTTGGTATACGTCCGTCCGTCAGGACATCTTTATTTATTGCGAGGAAACCCATATATTATATATTATTATACCTATCATAATATGTAATAAATTGCCATATTAGACCAATAAGCAGAGGACTCGCCATCTGGCGGGAGCAGATGGTTCATATTATTTACAAACAAGTATTTGGGACATACTAAGTAAACATTACACGCGTACATCATGTAATCACTTTATTACGCTATAGTGTAAACATTACACGCTATTAAGTTTTATCTCTATGATATCTTGCATACGGTAAAAACTTTCAAAAGAAAAAATAACGGACAACTTCATGCTCTTTTCATACGCTGTAGTGATAATTGTTTAAAAGCTCAAAACTTTAATGAAAGTAAGTATATTCAAAAGACCACCACCATTAATTTACTCTTTCAGATGCGTTCAGTTAATTCCACAGGTAAAGGAAACAAAGGCTAATTCGTGGGGAAACCTAGGCCGATAATATTATCTAAACTCCCATATTGCTAAGAAAACGAGCTAACGAATATCTGGACATCCTACCTACTTTAGAAGACAGTTTGATCAGATTTCTAACCTTAGACTTCTAGAAGAAATTCCATGCGTATTAACCACTACTCCATCACGCCTCAACTGACTTTTCTCAGAATCCATACTAATCTGCTACGCTTTCACGACCCATGAAAGTTGGTACAGGGATTGGTTGTATCCCGGGGAAGAACATAGGCTATCCCGGAAAATTATAGAGTTCCCGCGGGAATCAAAATCAAATCCACGCGAACGAAGTCGAGGACATCATCTAGTAATAAATAATTTGTTTAATTCATATTCATCCATTAGGTACTAGATGATGCCCGCGACTTCGTCCGCGTGGATTAAGGTTTTTTGATTCCCGCGGGAACGCCTTAATTTTCCGGGATAAAAAGTAGCCTATGTCCTTCCCCGGGATACACCCTATCTCTGTAAGTATGTACCAAATCTCATCAAAATCGGTTAAAAAAATGTGCCGGGAAAGCGTAGCAGGCAGACAGACAGACAGACAGACACACTTTCGCATTTATAATATTAGTATGGAAGTATGGATTTAGGATCATTCTAATTCAGGTACCAAGTTCGAGCATGTGGTTGGTTGCGCAAGCAAAACCGGTGTATTGCGGCAGGTATATAATGTACTCGAACATTTACGTCGAATTCATAATGAAGCCCAAAATCCCTGATATATCAAACGTAATTAGCTGCGAGCGGCTGCGAAGGACTAAATGAATTCGTAATTTCATTTTCAACTCACAAATAGATATACCAGCCACAGTAACATAGAGACTATTCAGACTGGGCTATACAATGTCTTTCAAATATTGTATTTATGTACTATGTACTTACATCGAGCAAACAATTATTTTTGAATCATACTTTATTACCAACTCGTAGTTCTGCTCGATGTGTCACCTCAAAGTATCGACTAATAAACAAATTATAACAACTGTAGTACTCAAAATACAGGAGACAAAAATACGTTTGATTGCTTGAGACGATTTTTTTACAGCTTGAGAACATTATTTCTAAAACACGTATCAAAATTCGGTCGAAAGTTCCTAGTCAGCAAACGACCATCAGCTCAATGCGACGAAGCGAATCTAATAAAACTTAGTCTAAAGAAAGCCAGAGAAACGATTTCTGAAAAGTTAAATTTTTCGGTAAATTTTTTCATAATTATGCACCTGTAGATAGTTATTAGTACTTCAATATTTATTGTACCTTGAGCATTCACATCAAACTATGCATTGGATCGATAAGTGTTTTCAAGGATTGGCAAAATAATTATAATATGCAATCCCGTTGTAAAAGTACTACAACAGTATACAGGAACTAACGTACCTGATCGGAAACAAAATAAACAAGTAACGGGAGTGTACATCTTCACAGCATCACAGACATCCCCTTCCTTTTGCTTTCGGCACTTCTGGAGCTATTTCCATCTCGACCGATGTCCCGCTGCCCCCCGACTCCCGCCGTCTGCGATACATCGTACTAAGGTGACTTTTTGTTTTACATGTTTGCTTTCTTGAAAACACTGGACAAACTAGGAAACGCAATACGGCTAGAGATAGTACTTTTACATATAAATAAGCACAGAGGTACAACGTGGTACAACCATCATTGAGTACAACAGAACATTTCGATATCAAGTTGATATTCCTATTGGTCTAACAATTTTTAAAATACCTATATTTTAATAACCCTCCTCAGAGCTCTATGGACCAACCATAATAAATGTTTAATAAGAAACTAGAACTACAAATGGTACTTATATCGCCGGGTTGGAGAATAATAATTTATCTCGTCATTTTCTGCCTTCAACGTTTTGAACTACCATTATGGCTGGTAGCAGATTAATTATTTATTCTGTTGTTTAGTTAATTATGTAAACGTGTTATTCAGATCGCGATTATTTAGCAAGTAACTATTCAAAACAGACAGACACACTAAATGGCACCGCTTTTCTCATGACTCCAGCATCGCTCTGACGACGGATCACAGACAATAGTTTTGTAGCACTCCGCAGTGAATTTCTTCGTTATGGGAGTATCAGGTATGTCGACTGGCTCGTCGGTCTAGTGGTTAGCATGTTCGACTGCGGCTGACGTGGTCCCGGATCGGACCATATTGGGTTTTTCTGGCAACAAATTTCCAGTACTAGCTCAGAGGAAGGAAGCGGCCAGTGGTTCACCCCGTGCCTTGCAGAGCACGTTAAGCCGTCGGTCCTGCTCATGATCTCTCTTCAGACGTGCCTTTTTATATGAAGGCCTTATTAAGGTTTGCTTAACTGTTTCGCCGACATCCATCGTCAGTAAAGCACTTAGTTATTTCCTTCGAAATCTTCGAAGCTAAGTAAATATCGATTGGCTGGCAAAGGTCGCGCCTCCTGCCTACTTAGTTACTTACAAACTTACCGCGCCGCAAAAACCTTCATTAGTATGGCCGATTCTCGCTAATAAAAGTAAAGTAAACCGGACAAGTTCACGTCACGTTAACGTGGTCCGTAGGTCCGTGGTCCGTATGACTTACTACTATTACCTATATTCTGTGGTATGACCATCAACACTTCTGCCACGCTTCTACTGTGAAAAGAGATTGTTGTTTTTGCGACTGGCTTTTCTCTTTCACTACAGAACTTGTTCCAGATCTACGCTAAATACGGAGCACCGACACATATTGACTGACAAACAGACATGATTGTTTTGGTTTTTATAATTCCACTAGATGATGCCCGCGCCTTCGCCCGCGTGGATTAAGGTTTTTTTATTCATTTTCCTTGATGAAGGTAGCCTTTGTCCTTACCCGGGATGCAACCTACCTCTGTACCAAATTTCATCAAAAACGGTTGAAAAGATGGGCTGGGAAAGCGTAGTAGACAGACAGACACACTTTTGCATTTATAATATTAATTAGTGTGGATTTTATAACAGAATTTCTGCATAAGTAGATATATGTATATGCTAATAGAGTTACCAACTTAAATAGACATAATAATATGACTGACCTTCTATAACCGACGTTACAGACGATACCGTAAAGCTAATCGCAGGTTTTGTTCATCGCACTATACTTTAAGCGCATTGGTCAGTGATGTATTCTAAAAGTGGTAGAACATGGGCTCTCTGTCGGTGCGGACAGTTTGGAAATGATAGCGCAGAAATCGTTCGTGGTAGTTTCAGAACTAGTCTAGAGGAATCTCCGATCCTACCCCTCGAGTCTCTTCTTAATCACGCTGAAATTATATTATAATATACACATTGAATAGTTTCCGTTAGATTTTCTCTTGCGGTGACGGTTAGCTATCACCTATATACGATCGGGGCTTTCATATTTGACTAACCGCAACCGGAATCGCAACAGAAGTAGTGGCCACCGACTATAATATTATCTTCTAGAGTCTAGACTGTGGCGCCACACTCCACAGTAACGAGCTGAGCCGTGCACTTGTCAGACTCGGAGCAACAATATCATTTGTCCCGCATTGCCCAGCTCTGACTCCGAATGCCCGGAGCGCCACACTTAGTAAGCGGAGGCGATCCCAATTAAATTTGGGCGGTTTAATTGTGTTAAATAACAGTCACTCTTCCCACGGTGAATGAGCTGCGCTGGTGTGTGTCTGTGAGAGCCTACACAACACACACACACAACACGCTTGCCATGTGGGCTGAATGACGCAAAGATTTTTCATGTATTTAAGGAGTATACTAAACCATTAAATAGATTTACATATTTATAGTCATAATTATGTAAAGTCAATCTTTACCAACCAACCACTAACCACGAACGAACTTATCTGTGTACCAAATTTCGTCAGCGTAGCAGACAGACAGACACACTTTCACATTTATAATATAAAAATATTAGTATTGAAGTATGTTCATTTATGTATGTGTGTAACTGAATAATGTTCAAAATATTTACATTTTTTACTTTTCCGATAAACCTCCTGCCGAGGTCTTAAAATGACTGAATGAACCTTCAATAAAGTATGAAGTTAATCGCGATATGACCTCAATTACAACGAAATATCGCTGTAATCAGAATGAATCGCGACAAGTTGGACTCAACTGTTGCGTAAAGGTATATAAATTTTTGCATGGATTATGACGTGGCTGTAAATTATAATAATAATTATGGTAAAATGGCTCGTTCGTTACTTCGTAGTGTCGCGCCCACCGAGTATAGGTTGTATGGTCTGTGGTCGCACCGCTCTTGTCGCTTTCAGTGAATTCAGTGACTGGCCACTCTGCGACGGGCGACCACACGTTAGCTACAAACGGAGGGAGTTTTGTAATACAGCTATTATAACTATACCGGAAATGCGTCCTGTATCTAACTTAGGACTTCAATCGCCATTATTTTGTTATTTATTTTATAAAAACCAGCCAAGTGCGAGTCGGACTCACGCACCGAGGGTTCCGTACAAACCTGTAGTAAGTTTTACGATTTATGACGTATTAAAAATAAAAATTACGTTTGTTGTATGGGAGCCCCACTTTAATATTTACTTTATTGATATTTAATTGACCGAGTGAAGCGAAGGTCTCTGAGTCTACTTGAGTGAATTTGCAATTGTCCGTCCGTCCGTCTGTCAGAGCCTTATAACTTCTGAATTACTGAACGTAATTACTTCAAAATTAAATATAATATGTCAACCGATGGCCTCCACCCGAATATGGCTTAATAAGTTACAAAAATCTTTATTTCAAGGGGGCTCTCATAGAAGCGAATGCGAAGTAAAATATTTTTTATAGCGTTACATAGGGTTGCGGTATATCATTTTAAAGATAATTAGGAATAGAGCCCAAAAATATATTTTTTTTAAATTGTTCCCCTAAAATTGACGAAATGGGGGGCTTTCAAAGTGGAGATTTTCTAACGTCCAAAGTTGACCTCAGAACTCTCAATTTTCTGAAAGGCTGAGCCTGAAACTTGATCAATTATTTGAATTATATCCTGTACCTACTTGAACAACAAATACTAAAATTAAATAAATATTATAAGGAAACGAAATTATTTAATTTTTAATGAGCTTCAGTATTTTTAACAGAACTTCACAATGATGTCTGTTAAAAGTTTATGGATACCGCGAGGTCTCAGTTCGGGGCGAACCACTAGTTATTTATTTTGAAAGGTAATATACAAGTTAATATTCTGTTAAAATTTGAACCGTCTACCTGTTACCGTTTTTAATATTGAGCAAAAAAATACGAAAAAAACACGTTTATTGTATGGGGACCCCCTTAATATATATATTTTTTTAATTTTTAGTATTTGTTGTTATAGCGGCAACGGGAATACATCATTTGTGAAAATTTCAGCTTTCTAGCTATCACGGTTTATGAGATACAGCCTGGAGACAGACAGACAGACAGACAGACAGCGGAGTCTTAGTAATAGGGTCCCGTTTTTACCCTTTGGGTACGGAACCCTAAAAACTGTTTAATTTCCTCACATGCCTCGTTGGTCTAATGGTTAGCATATTCGAATGCGGCCAACGAGATCCCGGGTTCGAGTCCCGGGTCGGGCCATAATTAAGTATTGTGTTTTTCTGACTAGAAATTCTCAGTACTAGCTCGGAGTTAGAAAGTTGGCGGTGTGTCACCCTCGTGCTTCGGAGAGCACGTTAAGCCGTCGGTCCCGGCTATTAACACTAACGATATGATAATAGTCGTTATAAACCCGCCAACCCGCATTGGAGATTGGAGCAGCGTGGTGGGTCTAAGCTCTAGTTCCCTCTCTCCTAATGAGAGTGGAGGCCTGTGTCCAGCAGTGGGACGTTAAAGACTGTAGTGGTGGTGGCGGTTTAATTTCTGCGATCGCCAATATTATCTCAAAGAGATTATTTAACTGATAACGTTGAGTTTGATATTATAATAGGTTATAGTTTCCAACCATTGCGATGTCGCAAAGTGTATTTATTCACATGTCAGAGGTAACTCTACACCGCGCTACTCGTACGTTGCCACAAGGCTCTACATTTCTGCGTCGTTTTCCTGCATAGGTAGGTACCTACACTAGCTGCGACACGACCTTCAGATCTGATGCCAGATTATAACTGGAGTACGTATTGTAGCTATAAGTAGTTACTTATTGAAGGTAAATAATCTGTAGTTACTATTTCTCTGCTTTGTAGCTATCAGTACTTATTGAAGGTAAGTTGTTACTGAACTTCTCTTCGATAAGGACACAGTGTTAGTTTGTTAGATAAATTGCGATTCCGAGAACTATACAGCTTGTTACGTCGATCAGGCGCATGGTGATGACGACAATTATTATCAGCTGGAGTGGAGGCATCAGAAGCTCATAGGTAGGTATGTGTGTTGCGTGGACAAGTTGAGTGATCGATTTTGGAGGACCTGAAACTGGCCTATGAATTATTAAAACCGGTCTTTACTAATCCCTTACTAGTTACAATTATGAATGCAAAAATGTGGTTGTTTGTTGGTTTGTCATTCATGCTGCAATATAGTAACGGATCGACGTGATTGTTGCATGGGTAGATACAAGGTAGGTATAGTGTTGAGAACCTTGGGAGTGACGTAGGCTACTATCATCCCGGGAAATCAAAATGTTCCGAACGCGGATGAACTAGCGAGATGAATTTTCGGGCATCATCCCAAATCAAAAGTAGAAATCGTACGTACCGTATAATATTGAAGTAACTAATTTGGAGCACTAGCCAGTAGCCACTACCTGCATGCGAGCGTGCTGCATCAGGTGTGTGGCGGATGCGCGCAATCAGGCTACATTTGTGTTGTTAGAGCGGAGAGCCAACTCACCAGCGAGCAGCCAGCGATGCTTCACTGTGCAACGCGTTGATGTAACTGATAACTGACGGTTTGACGACCTCCGTGGCGCAGTGTGTAGCGCTGTTGTCTTAACGTGCGGAGGTCCTGGGTTCGATCCCCGGCTGGGTCAATTTGAGAGTTTATAATTTCTGAATTTTCTGTGGTGGTGGAGTGGCTATAGTTACCACCATACCGGCAAAGACTTGCCGCTAAGCGATTTAGTGTTCCGGTACGATGCCGTGTAGAAACCGAATAGGGGTATGGGTTTAATATAAATGCCATGCCCCTAACAGGTTAGCCCGCTACCATCTTAGACTGCACCATCACTAACCATCAGGTGAGATCGCAGTCAAGGGCTAACTTGTAATGGATAAAAAATAAACTGATAACTGCCGAGACGAGAGTGTGCGAGTGTGACACCCAATCGCCCTTATTCATAGAAATCGGTGGTCAATTAATTATTTATAGTGAGAATGTTTACCGACAGTCGCGGATGCAAAGCTAAGCTTTACAGCTTTAACTATAGGTAGGTACATAAACTCCAAGTAAGTACCTATTTTTTAGTATGACTTGCAGAGCTTATATATGTGTCACCTCAGGCCCCGACTTCATTCAACTCGCGCACATGATACTATATACTTATTTATACAATTTTATAGTGCGGTTTTGGTAAAAAAATACATCGCGAGAAAATTATTTGAAATGGCATATTATATTTGGTTTAAAAAAGCAAACCCACTAGATATACATAAAATAATACGTAAAATCCAGACAAACAAATCACCAGGAATCGACGGGATAAAACCAATTGACATTAAAAATATATCAAATAAAATCGCCAGCGCAATTGCAAAGCTGATAAACATAAGTGTCATCTCTGGCTCATTTCCGAATGAATTAAAATCAGGTTTCTAAAAATCATTGAACAGTATTGTAGTAGCTATTCTCAAGTTGTAGTATTAGGAGACTTCAATTTGTATTCTTGCCCGTCGAGTATAAATAATTACTTTGAATATTTTCAGACGTATTGTGGATTCACTCAGAGTAACAACGTAGGCAACTGTAATAGCAGGTGCCTGGACCTAGTTTTAAGTACGTTATCAGAGGGGGGCGGGGTGGACGTGCGCGCTGCGGCGGCGCCGCTTGTGCCCGTGGACGCGCATCACCCGCCGCTCGAGGTGTCAGTGAAACTGCGTGCGCGCCGTCTCAGCTGTGCAAGTGACGCGAAGTCAGCTGCAACCGCGCATACGCCTATGGGTTGGAACTTTTATAAAGCTGACTTTTCCTCATTATATTCGGCGATTGCGACGGCTGACTGGACCCCAATGTATGAGATGGACTTAGAGTATAGTTTGAGTTATTTTTATAATACAATTAATTCTATTATCGATGACTGTGTTCCAAAAAAAAAGCGAAGTACTGTTACCCCGAGGTACGTTTATCCCGAGTGGTATACGGTTGAAATTATTCGCAACATAAAATTAAAAGCTAATCTTCACCGGCGATACAAGGCGGGTAAAACCCCTGACGACTACGAAGCGTTCGCTCAGTGTAGGGCAAATGTAAAAAGGATGATAGCTCTTGCACACGAAAAGTATGAACAACGAGTCCAAAGTGAACTGTTGGGGGATCCATTGTCGTTCTGGAATTACACAAAATCTAAAAGAGGTTCTAGAGGTCCGCAAAAAATATTAAAAAACGAGGTCTTGTTAACTGCTGAGCAATGCGCTATAGAATTCGCAAGCTATTTTCATTCAGTCTATAGTACGGAACGAGCTGATCTGAATGTTTGCGAAGCGATAGCGGCAGCTGGAGGAAATAACGGTGCGGCGCGTGTTCATCTCGACCGATTGACTTTGAATGAAGTAAGGCAGGCGCTCAAAAAGCTTAGGCCCAAAAAGTCCGCGGGGCCAGACGGCATACCCCCTTACATTTTTAAAGATTGCCGGTCAGTGCTAGCGGAGCCGTTGCTGTATATATATAACCAATGTCTGAAGCAAGCGGTATTTCCCGAGACCTGGAAAACAACTCGGGTTGTCCCAGTGCCGAAGGGGGGATCGGGTGCACAGGTGGACGGATACAGGCCCGTTGCTGTACTGTCGACTCCTGCGAAAGTTTTAGAGTCTGCGATTCACAAGAGTATTTACAGTCAGGTAAGTGCGCAAATCTCAGACGCTCAGCACGGTTTCCGCCCGGCTAGGAGCACGACCAGCAATCTCCTTAGCTACATGGCTAGCGTTCTGCCAGCAGTTGACAGGGGAGGCCAGACTGATGCAGCATACTTCGACTTCCGAAAAGCTTTCGATTTAGTGGACAACGATGTATTGCTTAAAAAGTTAGCAGCAGTCGGGTTCACCCCACATTTACTACACTTTTTTGCAAGTTACATGAGAGATAGACAGCAATACGTGGAATACAGAGGGCATAAGTCTGAGCCGTATTTCACGAGATCTGGTGTAAGTCAGGGCAGTAATTTGGGACCCTTGCAGTTTATTTTGATGATAAATGATTTACCTAATATAGTCAAGGACGCTAAATGCTTGTTGTTTGCGGATGACCTTAAGCTCTCTCTAGCAATAAATGACGAGATTGACTGTAGGAGGCTGCAAAAAGACATCGACAGAGTCGTAAGATGGAGCGAGGACAACCTCTTGCAGTTTAATACCTCGAAGTGTGCAGTGATAACGTTCTCTCGTTCACATGCTCCTATTAGTTATAATTATAAGGTAGACGGGATACCGATGTCCAGAGTTGCAGAGGTAAGGGACTTGGGGGTTAGCCTGAACACTGAGCTAACGTTTCGTGGTCATATCATTAAATGCTGTAAAAAAGCTTATAGGAATTTAGGTTTTATGCTTCGTACAGTCCACGGCTTTACTAATATAAAAGCTATCGTCGCCTTGTACAATGCACTGGTTAGGAGTCAATTAGAAGGTAATGCAGTCATCTGGGCTCCACATGAAACTAAATATAGTCTTATGTTGGAACGAGTACAGAACAAGTTTGTTAGATATTTGTATATGAGGATGTATGGGGTGTATCCATTTTATCCATTGATGTACCCAACATTATTCGTTTTAGGGATGGTTGGGTACAACGAGCTGAGGGTGAGGAGGGAGCTTACGCTCGTAACGTATATTTTTAAAATAATTAGGGGGAAGGTATGCCATGCAGACATACTGGCGCAGGTGAGTCTGTGTGTCCCGGATAGGTACGTGGAGCGGAGACGCCGGCCGCCGCTGCTGGCGGTGCCGTGCGGGCGCACCAACCTCCTCAGGAAGGCGCCGCTAACGCGCGCACTCTGCACCCTTAATCTTATAGCAGGAGAGATAGATATATTTTGTTGCTCTCTGAGTGAATTCACAAAGATAGCAATCTGGACGGTCAGTTATACCTGATGAATGGCATTTTTGTTGTTTTTGTTATGTTGTTTCTGAATTTTGTTATTTTTAATAGGATTTAAGGTTTTTTTGGAATTCATGATTAATTTTAATTAGTTTAAATTTTTTTATAGTTAAGGTAGAATAATTGTAACTTCATTATCGCATTAGATAAACTCTGTAATGATAATGGAAGGAGAATAAATAAACAAATAAACAAATAAACAGGTATTGTACGACCGATCTTCAAGAAAGGGAGCAAACAAGACTACAATAACTACCGGCCTATCACTATACTACCAATAATCGACAAAATTGCCGAAAAATACATAAGCAGTCAGATACATGACTTTTATAAAAATAACGACATCCTAGCCTGTGAACAGTACGGCTTTCAACCGAATAAGAGTACGACTCAATTATTATCAAAATTAACTGATTACATAAACTCTTGTCTTAATAAGAAAAACCATGTACTAATGGTATTTATCGATTATACTAAAGCGTTCGATGTTTTAGAGCACAGGACGTTAATCGACAGATTAGAAATATCAGGTATTAGGGGTCCACTATTGCAGTGGTGTGAAAACTACCTTAGCAACAGAACTTACGTTGTGCAGGTGGGTAGGGAGTTGAGTGACAAGGTCCAAGTAACAGAGGGAACAGCTCAGGGTTCTGTGCTAGGACCCTTGCACTACTTGGCATATGTCAATGACGCAAAAAACATTATACAAAAATGTAAACTTTTTCAATATGCCGACGACACGTGCATTGTAGCTGCAGACCGAAACATAGAAACAGCAATGGCGAACTTGCAATCTGACTTTGACCTGCTTTGCGGATGGTCTCACGATATGGGACTTGTGGTGAATACGCAAAAAACGAAACTTCTGCACATACGCTCGAGTCACAATAAAAATACTATCGAGCCGGAGATCATATCACACGACCATAATTGCATGCACTCTAACTCTTCAGCCTGCCACTGCCCAAAATTAGAAAAAGTATTAGATCACACTTATTTGGGGCTTGTAATTGACTGTAGGTTTAACTGGGAAAAACATGTTGAGGCAGTTCGTAATAAACTTCGCTTGGTATTAGCGAAATTGTCAATTGTTAAAAATAAAATGCGCTTTAAAACACGACTACATCTATATATAGCATTAATGGAAAGTATTATTGCATACGGTCTCAGCAGCTACGGTCGCACTTTCAAAACTCATCTAAACAAGATATACAGTCTGCAATTAAGAACTCTTAAAATGATAGTACCACACAAAATAAAAAACAAATGTCGCAATGACGAAGATGAGATCTTTAAATATTGCAACGTTCTTCCAATCCACCGTAAAGTAACGCTAGCTCTTCTAACACAAAACTTCTTTGACTATCAACATAATTACTCTAAACGGCCAATAGTAACAAGAAGAGCAGCGGAATGCAGGATTGCAACCGTAACGTCACATAATTTCTATGGTGAAAGAACCACGCAATACCTCATACCGCGTCTGTTGAATAGAATACCATATACTGTAAGAAATTCAATAACAAAGAACAATATCAAATTTAAAATAAAAGACCTTATACTTAAAAACCCGACTATGTTTTCCTAAGGATTCATTTTCTACATAAAAAACAAAATAATAATAATAATTAATAACCCATAATATTATAAGAACATATAATACTCAATACCATTGTACATAAATTCGTGGCAGCCTGTATACAACACATACGCATGACAAGTAACTCGCAGCATTACCACAAGTTGCACTCGAACTACCTACATAGTTCAATTTTTATTTAATACGCTAAGTCTCGTTATAATTGTTTTAGGCTAGTTTTAACTAATTGCCATTCATTATCGTATGTATGTTTAATTGTATATTAACTTCTTTCTTTAATTCGTTTCTAACTACCTACTTATATTGTAGTTATTGTAAGTATACGTGTTTATAGTAGGGGAATGTGCAGTACCCAGACGATACGAAGTTATCATATTATATTTGCATAGTTTATAAAATGATGAATTAAATAAAAAAAAAAAAAAAAAAAAAAAAAAAAAATATATATATAAAATGAACATAGATTGGTATTTCGTACTTACCGGCGCGGTGGTAGATTCACCCGACGAATCAGAAGCACTTGTAAAAGTTTATTTGAATACAAACATTTGAAATGAATAGTGAAACATAATTGAGCGAAATCCTAACTATCCTTTAACTGCCTCGTTGGTCTAGTCCTCTAGTGGTTAATACGAGTATGTTCGACTGCGGCCGACGAGGTCCCGGGTTCGAGTCCCGGGTCGGGCCATAACAAGTATAGGGTTTTTCTGACAAGAAATTCTCAGTACTAGCCAGGAGTTAGGAAGTTGGCGGTGTGTCACCCCCGTGCCTCGGAGAGCACGTTAAGCCGTCGGTCCTGCGTCTGATCTCTCTCCGGTCGTGTCGGATCTTCCGTCCCATCGGGCTATGAGAGCAAAGGAACAGAGAGTGCACCTGTGTTTGCGCACACAAATTGTGCACTATAATATCTCCCGCGCAGATGGCTGATCTCTGTGGAGATTGGCCGCCGTGGTCGAAATTCGATCGGGAGGACATTATTATTATTACATTATAGGCATTTTGTAACCGGTCGAGTATTAGGTGAGCCTGAGTTTAGTGTTTGTTTGAATTCAATAAAATTGCCTTTCGACAGTAATTGTAAGACCTCAGTCAGTATAGCCTCAATCGAAAACAGTCACGCACGCACTTTTTTAGTTGCATCTTAGTCCATAGCATGACATACATTGAGGGCTTCGATGGACCTATTAAGTACCTCGTGGTGATATACAGCAATGCATGCGAAACACTAAAAATATGGAGCCCCGCAGGGTAGCATTCACTGCGGTTTTACTGTACATCTTTAATTTGCTTCACACCTACTGATGCATCAATGTACGTGACCTGCGGCGATGTTGTCACAGCTAATGAGGCAGATCCTTCAATAGCCAGTATGGGGCGGGCGATCAAGCAACGTGACCGTAGACCGTTTTTGCTTCACATTTTATTTTATTGCTTCGTCCAACTCAGAGCTCGTTGTAAGCGGACACATATAGAACACGTGCCAAACGTTAGATACACACTATCGTTCATCTACCTAACAATATGGAGTAGCCGAATAGGTCTCTACCTAGAGTCTAGAGTCTAGACGTTAAATGTTTCACGTTTTCAAGAAGCAAGTTGGGAACACTATAGTTTTGTAAAGACATTACTTTACATTGAAGACATTTTGGAAAAAAGCTCATAATGTTTTTTTTTGGTGAATATTGCTTCGACCCTACCCATTGGACAGAGGGGACAGCACAGAAGTCAGCGCAGAAGTCCAACTGCTTTGGTTAGAATCACCAATCTATACTTATACTCGCGAGTAAATGAATTTTAAAGGTTTCGTTGTAAAATAAGTAATATAGACTAGGTATAGGTATAGTTTCGTGCATTCCGTCTGTGCAATGTTTTTGCAATTTAGATTATTGTCGGTAAAAAACTAACTATGTAATGCCAAGCAATTAAATATAGATCCATAATATATCGACTAGATCTACCTACATAATATTATATCATATAGGTATTATTTTGTTTGGGAGAAAAAATATTTCGCAAGCTACACGCTGTACCACATACCTACTTAGATATGTCTGTTTTGGCGGATTATGGTGAATTAAGCGTCTTGTTCCTAGATTTTCAGGCATTTTCTTTGCAAGCGCCTTAGACTGTTTCATGACCTTGGTATGATTGTAGTCTATGGTATTTATTTTAAATGAAAACAACATTAATATTAGTAGCAACCGCGCGTAGAGTATGGTTACTGGAGAGGCTGCACAGCCACAGACGCGGAGGCTCGCTACGGCGATTGCAGTCCAGCAATGTGCGTTTAGCCTAAAGCCTCAGCCTGCGAAGTGAATCCGAGCCGGGCGCGAGTGCTATGCGAGCCGGGGGCAATGAACTTCAAATTAAGGAGCGATTCAATTAATATTACCTACAGATCGCGCGCGAGTTGAATGCAGACTAATTGTATGTGTCACCAATCACCATACATTTTCTCTGCAATCTGCATTCAACTCGTGCGCGAACTATAGGTACTTACTACTTACTTACTTGGTTACAAATTATACTTATTTGGTTGGATTTTATATGTAAGTAGGTATACCAGTAACTTCGTAACACTAACAACTAGGTATACATATTAACGTGATTATTATTATTGACATAAGTTATTTATTGAGGAAATTAATATCGATATTAAAGTAGGCGTGTTATTTGTTATTTGCGTCGGGCTCGGTGATACCTGTGTGCTCTAGCCGTGCGCCCTGCGCCTTGCGTCGCTTTACCACAGACTTTACTGCGTGCTGATAACATTGGTAAATTGGTAAGTATTATTATTATAATGTCAGTGATAGCGGACGGGCGTGTCCAGTGGGCTAACGACTTAATTATCTAAGCCTATATAATAATATGTTTGATGATAATAAAGAAAATGCGGTAAGTATATTATATCTTTTGATCGCGCTGGCGATATGAGTATGACTCCTATCTATTTATGATAATGTTGTAACAAATTGTATCTCTGTCACAAGTGTAATTTACGTTACAGATATTAAGGAGACTAAATGAACAGCTCTTTATATAATTTAATTTAATTTATAGCCCTTACCTATCATTTAATAATTAACTTGCTCTAATTTTTGTGCTCGTATCAACTGAAATGCTACTCGATAAAGATAATAATAATTATAACGTCATCAAAACGGGGTTATCTTAATTATTTACATATAAGTATAAAAGGTGATTGACTGACTGACCATCAACGCAAAGCTCAATCCACTCGGGTTGTTATTACCTAATAAACTATTAGGTAGGTATGACGTAGGCACCTGGTATGTTTTTGAAAATGCCACCCCTAAAGGGGTAAAATAAGGGTCAGGTTACTGGAAATCGAACTTAACGTGATATAAGCCGCGGGCAAAAGCTAGGTTAACTTATATGAAACACCTAAAAAATTGACGTTTTCTTGAGAATGTCACAAGCCTCCGTCTCAAATCTTAACTTTACATTAGCAACCCTACGCTTTCTGTAAATCGACAAAGAGCATTGCAAAAGCCGATAGAAATGTTGTGTCCCACTGATTATGCTCGGCCTGCACTCGGGCTTCGCGTTGCATCAAAAATTCTTACTAGCGACTAGCGCGAGCTATCGACAAGTGAGAACTCGAATCGATTTTAGGAGAGAAAATATTCTACCTTCACCTTAATTTGTTCAACTTTTCAGCGCGGCCTGCGAACTCCGAGATTGTCCCTACAAACATTCCGACTTAAATGAAAGAGATTATACTTAAAAGTTAAAACTTTACAGCCGACAAATTTTGAAGACCTTGCCAAGTTATTTTAAAGAAGCGATAGATGGATGATTTATCTAGAAGTCCCAGAACCGAGCAGTGCCATGAACGTAGCCGGGCCGTTATCGGTCAAAAGTGTACGGCACGTGCTCTCGTTATGTGAAGTCACGGTTATTCCTCCCTTATTAATCATCCATATCCATATGCATTGCAACCGCTCTACAATCAAACGCTGAGTGCAGCCAGTATTGTATCAATATGTATTATAACATACTAGGTGATGCCCGCGACTTCGTCCGCGTGGATTAGGATTTTCATTCCCGCGGGAACTCCTTATTTTTCCGGAATAAAAAGTAGCCTATGTCCTTCCCCGGGATACACCCTATCTCTGTAAGTATGTACAGTTCGCGCGCGAGTTGAATGCAGAGTAAATGTATGTGTCACCATACATTTGCTCTGCATTCAACTCGTGCGCGAACTATACGTGAAGGCGTAGCAGACAGACAGGAAGACGGAAAGACATACAGACAGATAGACAGACACACTTTCGCATTTACCTATAATATTAGTATGGATTGACTGGTCTGTCCACTCTCGTGCTCTCGAGTGATTCAACGCGAACCGGGGCGCGCGACTAGTCCTGCGCCGAGGATGTGTGCACAGCACTCACACAGCACTCGACTCCGCCCCTCCGAGCCGCACTACTATAAATCACTAAACCGATGGCTCCTTTAATTAACAAACATTTATATTTACGATTAAATTCGAGTAAAAGTTTGTCGCTTTCGATATGAAAACTGATAAAAGGCAAACACGGTAGTTTCAACTCCTCACTTTGCAAACATTACATTTTGCGCACTTCAAATATTTGGGGCTCGGCGAAGCAAAATAAAATCATTAAGGTCATAATATTGTGTAGATTACTCAGCACTGATAGTTGCTAAAAGTTTACTGCTCTTTATGTTTGTAAATAAGAAGCATACCTATAATATAATTTATAGATATTTGCCCAACTCAATGAGTAGTAAAACTGCACCAACTTCGTATGATCATTTGCCCCGAATAAAGTGGTCTGCTGATGTCACGCACGGAGCAACGTCGTCTAACATCTGACATAAGATCTAGAGGTTTGCAACGACTTTGTAGAGGAGAAGCACAGCCTCCCAACAACGATGCAGGTTTCTTTGCTACTGTAACCGCCTGGCCACAGCCAAAAGCGGCGTGGATTGCGGCGCGGTTTGAGACGCGGCAAGCGGTGAGCGGCGAAAACAAATGGTAGACAACTTATAAAGTATGCCACAGCTAACGGCGACGCGCAGCGCGGCGCGACCTGCGGCGCGGGGAGAGACGCGCGGTACACGGCGGCGATGGGCTGCGCAGTGTGCGAGTGAAACAAATGTACTAGCGAGTATCGAGGCGGCCACAGCTCAGAGCGGCGCGGGCGGTGGCATCGGTGGACGCATTCAGGCATCGCACGACCGAAACAAATAATTTTGTTTCTACCGCGCGTTTTTAACTTAAAATAATGAATGTGGCCGAGTATATAATCAAAAGTTTCTATGCTTGCCCTCGTATATTCAAAAAATGTATCAGGATACTTCCTATATTCATAATAAAGAGTATGAAATTCGCCAAGTTCTCTCCTTTTTTGGTTAACTGGGTGCGCTCCTATTCTTGACTGAATGATATCTTGAGCTAAGAACGCACTTGTTTCGAGGCAATACCGTGCCACTTTTGACAGGGACATTTTAATAATTAAGCCGTTCCCTAAATACGTCCACCGCTGACGTCGCCGTAGTCTAGCTGTGGCATACCACCGCAAATCACACTGCCCGCCGCGCCTCTCGCCTCACCGCGCCCCGCACCGCCAGAAACTGTGGCCGCCCCGTACGGGTATATTTCCGCCAAGACGCTACTCCGTAGGTCTCTATCTACTGTCGTATACATTCAGGTATTGCTGATTTCGTTTATTATATAACTAGGTCCCTAATTATTTCTAGAAGATGTGCGCGTCTCGGTCCTCGTGGGTTTAGGTAATTGAAAATTGATTGAAAATCCCTTGGGAACTGTATGATTTTCCAGGCATCAAATTTTATCAAAATCGGTTCAACAGATAGCAAGCGAAGCAGTCAGAGAGATATATAGAGTGAGACGCACATTCGCATTTATATATGATTATGTAATATAAGTAAGGATATAATATGTATTTTATTATAAACTACCTAACGTCAAACGTGTAAAGAGGACCCAAAAATACAAATCACAATAAAATTTTAAAGCAAAATTGTTCGCTATAAAACTATCAAGGTCAGAGAGGACAATATTTCAAAGTACCGATCTCCTAGACCAGTGGAATATTAATAAAAGTTCTGAAGCTCTTGAAACTTAGCCGAGATTTATATGGAAACTTACTTATTGTCAGAAAAGATGCGAGTAACAGCTACTAGCAGGTTTATTGTAAGTGTATGCGTAATAACTAGCTTTTACCCGCGGCTTCGCTCACGTTAGGTTTCATACAAATTTCAAAGCCCTATTTTACCCTCTTAGGGGTTGAATTTCAAAAATCCTTTTTTAGTGGATGCCTACGTCATAATAACCTTCTGTACCTAATAAGTATGCCTTTCAGCCAGATCCGTCCAGTGGTTTGAGCTGTGCGTTGATAGGTCAGTCTGCAGTCAGTCAGTCACCTTTTCCTTTCCATCTTGAGTTCATCGATTCATCATTGTGGATGTCAAAAAGTAACTGACTGACATTGTACATTGTCAATCAGTCACTTTAGGATTTGAGCCGCTGCATTGGGTCTACAATATGACTGGAGACTTTCCTTGTAGGTTCTCTATGTCTCTTGGCGTATAGTGAACTAGAGGACGCCCGCGACTTCGTTCGCGTGGCATAAGTTTTTTAATTCCCACGGGCACTCCTTCATTTCCGGGATAAAAAGAAGCCTATGTCACTCTCCAGATCCTCAACTATACCTACCCACGCAAAAAATCACATCGATCCGTTGCTCTGGTGCGGCGTGATTGAAGGACAAACTCTCTATTTAACGTCCTTGGGGATAGAAATTTCAAAACTGTGGAATACGTATTTCATAATTTTAATAGGAAGCCCAAATACCAAGTTTCAGGGCTATAACTTGAAAAACGACGGGCTTTTATTCAAATTTTCAACCCCTATTTAACCCCTTCGGGGGTAAAATTTTTAAATATTTTGACACAAGTGCTTCTTTATTTTTTACCGAAAGCCAAAATATCGAGTTTCGTAGATATAACTTGAAAAATATCTTGTAAAATTAAGGACTTTTTTACAAACTTTACTCCCCTATTTCAGCCCTTTGAGGGTAGAATTTTCAAAAACTGTGAAACACGTATTTCTTAATTTTTAACCGGTAGCTCATATACCAAGTTTCATGGATATAACTTGAGAAATGAAGGACTTTCATACAAACTTTCAACCCCTATTTCACCTCCTTAGGGGTGGAATTTTGAAAAATCCTTCCTTAGTGAGCGCCTACGTCACAATAGGAACCTACTGTCAAAATTTCAAGTTTCTAGCCTCAGCGGTTTAGGCTGTGCGTTGATATATAAGTCAGTCAGTCAGGACTTTGAATTTTATATAAATAGATAAACCAGCGAAATAATAATATGGACAAAACGAAAGATATAGACATTTAGAGAAAAAAGTGAAGTCGAGAGCAGTTCGGCTAGAGAATACTTAAAGTTTAAAGTGGTAAAGTTTGAATTAAAGTTAAGCAGCAACAAAATGTTAATAAGATGTAGGTTGTTTAAACAAACTAAGTAGCTCTCGGTTTGTATAAACAAAGAAACGTTTCCTTTTCCGGTTTTCCTGTAACAAAGGCTTTACTATGATGAGATTACCGCGGCGAGTGTAGATTAGGCGCGTAGGTTGCAGCTTGTACCTAAAGCCTGCACCTGAACGCGTTATCAGCTCGCGCGCCGGCGACGCGTCATGCCCGCGCTCATTACTAACGCTGGAATTAGAACATCACACAAATATTATATCGTTGAGTAATCAGCGCCTTTATTAGGTGACCAACGATGTTCTCAATATTCATTCGAAGTCGGTTCTGATTGCCTTTAAATCGGCACAACTTTAAAATTTGTCAATTGTCAACCCGTGGTCAACCCCCTGCACGATAAGAGTTTCTGGGATACCTTGGGAGTCCTTCCACGTTCGATACAATTGGATAGAAGCAGGCGTTATTTTGCGAAAGTCCATGATAATGAAAGTTTAAGGGCGTTTTGATTTCATGACGAACATAATCGTGTGAAACTTTAAGTAAACAAAAGCAAAACAAATGCAAACTGTTTAAATCGGTGCGTACTGTTACAAAGGAAACTGGGGGATTGTTTTTAAAAAAGAATTTTCTTTATTGCTAAAATAAAATACACTTGGAAAATAGAAAATGAATAAAAATAATGAACTTAGGAAACGACTGGTTCCTTTGAGGATCGAGAGTAGACTAACTGCAAGATGGCTTGTTCCTCTCTGATGGTCAAGAGCGATCTTATCTGATTCAGCACTTGGCCATACAGTTCAGGGATGTAACAACCCCCCGTTTAAGTGTAAACTTACGCGGTTTTAAGGGCGAAGTTTACTAAACTCAAACAATTCTTAAGCGTGGTTGAGTTAAAGGAATATCATTGTTGTTATCCGGGTTATCCGGATCAGTAGGAGTAGAAGTTACTTTATATTTTTTATAAAATGCCAGGCATTTCCTATTACAAAAATAATACAATACAAATATTATACAAAAACTTATAAAAAC
This sequence comes from Erebia ligea, assembly GCA_917051295.2. Classification (NCBI taxonomy): domain Eukaryota; kingdom Metazoa; phylum Arthropoda; class Insecta; order Lepidoptera; family Nymphalidae; genus Erebia; species Erebia ligea. Next base: position 20,848,001 of record OU785224.1, read on the forward strand.
ATATGATATAATAGAATGAGTCGGTATTGATTCGGTGTAAACTTGGGACTCTAATTCTTTTAGAAGAGTTAGAGCATCATTTGTTCTAACATTTAATTTCATAAAATTATCAGAGTTTATTTGAGAATAAGGAGATCGTAAAGGTAATGTAAAATTTAATTTATTAAATGTATTAAGGTTACAGCAAGTGTCATTAATTAAATTAAAATCTGAAAATATTTTATTTATTTTAATTGTCATATTGGTAGTGCCAATAAGTTTAATATTCTTACAATAACCATTACATCTTGGTTTCAGGGTTACTATTCCTGTTCCAAGTAGGATGGTATCGAAATTTTCATTTTCACAATCAATGTGTAATTTTGTTGATTCCGAATGTGTAAAAATCCATTGATTATTTCCAATAGGTTGCCAAAGATGTACATTGCCTGAAATAAAATTAATTTTGCATTCACTTGGAAGTGAATGTATGACTCTGGTAATTATTTCTGTTTCACATATCGGCTCATTCGTAACACTGAATTTTCCAATATTATAACATATATATGAATTCTTAATTATTAACTTACAACTACTAATTAAATCATTAAAAGTACAATATTCTGATTTATCTTTGCTTAGAGCAATGTAGGATGCAGAAGGTACTATTAAGGCAAATGAGCTTGGTGTACTAGTATTGTGAGCTACAGGAATTGGAATTACTTTATATAAATTGAAAGAGGAGATTAGAACTAAAGGAATCTTAAGGGTATAAACTAATTTATTATCTAGAATACAGGATATAATTTCTGACAATTTGATTATTATATGTATGTTATATAATTCTAAATCTACAGGGAATTCTGAATATTTCGGTAAGTGTTTTACATTAGCAACCAATTCATTGTAAAGATCCTTTGGTGTAATTACAGATGGATGTAATGTATTGGTTTTTGCAAATAGAATAGAGTTTACAATATCTTCCAGTTTATAGGATAAGCTTAACAAACTTGATTGGAGCACACTAAACAATTCTTGTATGCCGATTTTGGATAAGAGTGAGTTTGTGACTACTGTCATGTTATTGGTGCGTGATGCTATATTTTCGATGATGTCATTAAGACGTTTTTCATTTTTATTTACTTCAATTAAAGTTTCGTTAAAGTTGCTTATGGCCGATTTAGAGATAAGGATATTTTCTTTAACCAAATTTAATATAGTCTTGTCATTATCTTTTAAGTGATGAATTGCCTTACTGTATTTGATTGCATCATCCTCATCCATGGTACCGAAGATATGTTTAAAAATGGTGCCAACACCAGGTATCCATGCTGACCTTTTACTTTTGGATGAAATCAGATGTGATAAAGAGTAATAATCTTGTGTTAGGTCTTCAAACATAGAGATGAGGGGTTGGAATAAGTTTTGACATTCAAGTTCATTTAATGTATTACTCTTAATACAAAGATGTTCGGAAGTATGTAAGACACTGTTAATATTGTCGATATGGGGTTTTATGTATTCCAATTCAATTGGTATAATTACATGTAAATGATCATTAACTAATTTAATTGATCCTACTGGATCGAAATAAATTCCCGGACTGCTTGTAATTTGTTCAATGAAGTCATCATGCTTTAAATCTTGACAGAAAACTGCCAGACTGAAATACAAATAAAAGAAGATAATTAAGACTAAAATACGTGGTGATTATTAACTACGATGTTATGAATAATATAATTATTAATACGTTATGATTTAATGATTATTACGTTATGACTAATAACTCGAAACTAGAACTTATATTACTTTACAACGTGGCCAACTTTAATTGGTCATAGTGTTGTTTAACATGACGACGATTTATTAAAACGGAAAGTGTGTGGTTTCCGTGAACCTTAACCACTTTGTATGGTCCCTTCCATACTGGTGATAGAGCTTTGCGCAGACGTACATGATTCTTTACATATACCATATCGCCTACTTTATACTCGACATGGCGAGAATGCCTGTCATAATATTCTTTGGACTTTTCTTTTGACTTTGCAATATGTTCTAGAGCTTTTCCGCGTGATAATTTTAATCTGTGATGTAGCATTTTAATGTATTCATGATAAGTTCCTGTGGGATTAGGTTCATATAAGGAATCTGGGAAATAAGGTTTCTGACCGAATAGCAATTCATGTGGAGTGAATTTTGTTGTACAATGGACGTTAGTATTGTAGGCTAAAATGGCAGTATAAATATATTTGTGCCAATCCGTTTGATTTTCATTTACAAACGATTTAAGATACTCTTTGATAGTTGAATGGCTTCGTTCTAGAGCACCTTGGGTTTGAGGATGGTAAGGTGACGACCAAATTTGTTTAATTTTAAGAAATTTACAGGTCTCTTTAAAGAGTTCTGCAGTGAAATTTGTTCCTTGGTCAGTGAGTATGATCTTGGGGAGACCAAAAAGGGAGATGAAGTGTACAAGACATTCCAGACATTCTTCAGCAGTAATATTAGAAATAGGGTAGGCTGTGGAGAACTTGGTTAAATCGTCTTGTAAAGTAAGTATATACCTTAAGGAAATTCTACCAGCTTCTGGTAATGGACCCACAATGTCAAGGCTAATTCTTTCAAAGGGTGTTGTTGAAGTTGACGTTATTTGCATAGGAGCTCTATTGATTTGACGCAGTGCTTTATTGGATTGACATTGTGTACATTTCTTGACATAATTCTCTATATCTGTTCTCATATTCTTCCAACTATATCTTTCTTTGATTCGATTGAGCATCCTTGTGGAGCCTACGTGACCAGCAATAGGTAGGTCATGATTTTCTTTGAGTATTGTAGGGATTTCGCTAGGGGTCGGATATATCAGAGTATTTCTGTAAATTTTGATAGTGATATTAGTATTATGGAACAGATGGGCTAGGATATTATACAACTTGGTGTAAGACAACTTCACGAAAGGGTCTTTAAAATCGGAGATTGCAATTTCATTAGGACTCTCTGGTTGCAAGAGTAATTCATTTCGAAGATTCCGTATGGCCTTGTACAATTCAGGATAAGTAACTTCGTCAAAGTGATGTACTTTAGTAAAAAGGAAATAGTAAACTTTACTGCCTGATTCTAACATTAGAAATGAATTAAGTGTTCTTTCTTTATTTAGAAATTCACTATTGTCACTATTATTGGCAAGAATTTCTTCGACATTTGGATTTGTCTCATCTAAATCAATGGACGTGGGGACAATGATTATTCTGGAATCAGAAGATAGTAGTTTGTTGGCATATTCATGAATAGTAGTATTGTATTTATATTTTTTATTTGTCATTGCTTTCAGGTAATCAGTATAAGAGTCATCAGGGATATTAGAGGGACTTGGTATGTTAACAGGTAAGTTTTCATTGTTGGAACTAGAAGGGTTTAGAAGGGTTTCAGGATCAAATGGAGAGTTTGGAAGATTCAAATCAAGATCTTCTAGAGGATTTAGAACAGGTAAGTCATTTGAAGTAGTAGGGTTTATTATATCTTGGGAATTTCTAACAGTGTTTCTTTCTGTTTCAGGGTTAAAAGAAGGATCAGGGAAATCGAAGTCTACATGTTCAAAAGGAATCGGTGATATTGAGCTTAGATCAACACTTAATGGACTTGGAGTGAGTAATTGATTATCATCTAATTGATATTCTGTGGGATCAGCGTCAGCATTTGGATTCAGAGGAGGTAAGTCATGATTTGTTTCAGTATTAATTGCATTTACAGGATTTGGGAAATCAGGTGGATATCGAGACAGGGCATCGGCTGCTGAATTGAGTTTACCTTTTCGGTAAACTATCTCGTACTCGTATTCTTCGAGTTTGAGTCTCCATCTTTGGAGTTTACTGGAGGGATCTTTATGGCTGAAAAGCCATTTTAGTGGACGATGATCAGTTACAATCTGGAATTTGCGGCCATATAGGTAAGGCCGGAAGGTTTTACAGCCAAATATTATGGCGAGAAGTTCTTTCTCAGTAGTGCTATAATTGCATTCACTTTTATTTAGTGTTCTAGAAGCATAGGCAATTGGCTTATCTTTGCCAATGGGACCTTGAGAGATTACTGAGCCTATTGCATGATTTGAGGCATCACATGTCAAAATAAATGGCTTGGTAAAGTCAGGATAACTTAAGACTGGAGCAGAGGTAAGTTTGGTTTTTAATTCATCAAAGGCTACTTGTTGTTGGTTTTGCCAATCAAAAGGGATATCTTTCTTGAGCAATTGAGTTAATGGCTTCGCAATTTTGGAGAAATCGGGGATAAAACGACGATAGTATGAAACGAGACCTAGGAAGGATTTGACATCTTTAGGAGTTTTTGGTGAAGGAAAGTGAATCACAGCCTTGATCTTTTCAGGATTTGGTTTAACACCTTCTTTGGTGATAAGATGTCCAAGGTAAGCTACTTCTCTTCTCAGGAACTCACATTTGTCGGGTTGAAGCTTGAGGTTGAACTCTCGAAGTCTTTGGAAAACAGAGGTTAGATTATTGATATGGGAATTAAGGTCATGGTAATAAATAACTATATCATCCAGGTAGACGAAACATCGTATGCCTTGGAGACCAGTTAAGGCTGTGTTCATCAGGCGTTGGAAGGTTGACGGGGCGTTTTTGAGTCCAAAAGGCATTCGGGTGAACTCAAAATGCCCTTCAGGCACATTAAAGGCCGTTTTGGGTGCATCGGTTACACTCATAGGAATCTGATGGAAGCCTGAAGCGAGATCTAGGGTCGAGAAATATTTACTATTTCCCAGTTGATCTAATATTTCTGTTATTTGTGGGATTGGATAGACATCTCCTATAGTGATGTCGTTGAGCTTTCGATAGTCGATGACCACTCTCCATTTCTGTTGTCCGGACGCGTCTAATTTTTTTGGGACTACCCAAATGGGTGACGACCATGGAGAGACTGATGGTTTAATTATGCCTTGATCTAGCATTTTATTTATCTGATTACTGACTTCCTTTTTGTGACATTCAGGAAACCTATAGGATTTAGTAAAGATAGGGATGGATGAACTTGTATTAATTTCATGTTGGATGGCGTTGGTATTTGTTAATTTATCGTCAGGGAGGTAGAAGATGTCGGAGTAATTGGAACAGATTTCGCAGAGGGCTTCTCTCTCCTCTGTGTTAAGGTGTGATGCTCTTAGTTCGTTGAGAACCTTTTGAGTGCGGTGATAGGAATCTTGGTTGGAACATTGGAGTTGATTAACAGGACACGATTGATCAGGATATGTTTGAATTGGATTAAGGGTAATATTTAAATTAGAATTCATGGAAATGGAAGAGTCTGTTGTGTTGACTACCGTCAAGTTAATTCTGTTGTTTTCTTTTACTTTTACTAAGCAGTTCGCTATTAAAAGTTTACTGACTGGCTTGTGGTCTTGGATAACCCCTTCTTTTATTTCAGGGTTTGAGACAGAACATTCAATGACCATTTCGGATCTTGGAGGGATATTGTAAACGGGTTCGTGAAATAGTAATTTGATATTTACATCATTGATTCTGAGAGTGTTTTTAGTGTAATTAATATTACAACCAAAGGCGTTCAGCATATCGGTTCCAATTATGCCATCATAAGGTAGGTCTATTCCTCTTATGACATGGAATTTATGGCTTATTGACTTATGTTTGGAATCTGAGATTTGTAATTTTAAGTTAAAGTGGCCCATGGTTTTTGTTGACTCTTGGCCGGGATCTATACCCTTGAGATTGATTTGCTCTCTGACAAGAGTGAGATAAGTTTGGATTGAGTCATATTTAATGAGGCTAACTGATGAGCCTGAATCGATAAGTAATGAAAGAGGTATATCTGAAACAGAGGATTTGAGGAGAATGTGAGGTAGATATATTTTTGTAGGATTAGCAGTGATTTCAAAAATTTTACTACTATTAATTACATCTGATTTTGAATCCTTTACAGGATCGAGGTGCTCGGATTTGGAATCGGATTTAGTAGGTCTGGATTCTTGCCTATGAATTTTGGACTGATATTTCGTTTGTGAGACGGATATGCAAGGTTTCATCGTGGATACTGAGGGATTTGACTTAGTCGCAGAGGGTTTCGACACAGATATGCAGGGATTCGACTTGGATACAGATGCATTCGATTTGGATACAGAGGGATTCGACTTGGATACAGAGGGATTTGACTTGGATACAGAGGGATTCGACTTGGATACAGAGGGATTCGACTTGGATACAGAGGGATTCGACTTGGATACAGAGGGATTTGACTTGGATACAGAGGGATTTGGCTTGGATACAGAGGGATTAGGCACGGATACAGAGGGATTCGACTTGGATACAGAGGGATTCGATTTGGATACAGAGGGATATGATTTGGATACAGAGGATTTTGTCACGGATACAGAGGGTTTTGACGCGGATACGGAGGTTTTTGTCACGGATACAGAGGGTTTTGTCACGGATACAGAGGGTTTTGACGCGGATACAGAGGGTTGTGACACTGATACAGAGGATTTAGTAACAGATGCATATGATTTAGATATAGATACAGAGGGTTTGGTATCGATTTTTCGTTTAAGGTGTCCCGTACGACACCCGAGCGGGACCTTTATTCGTTTAAAGAATTGCAAGGCTCTTCATTCTCAGACGCAGAATCCACTTCATCGCGAGACTCGGTATTATTATCGTGTACAAAATTTATACGACTGGGGCCTGGTTTTGTGAATGAGTTAGAATTACGACCAGGACCTTGTGTCTGAGGATTACGGAAACGGCTGTTATTATATTCGCGTTTCTTACAATTCTCCAAAACATGACCTTCATTTTTGCAGTATCGGCAAATGACCGGGGACCTAGAAGATGTGTTACTGGTTTGGAAATTAGCGGGCCGTTGTGTAAAGTTTGACTTCGAAAAAGATGGTGATGAAATTTTTGGCTTATTACCTTTATTCTCGACGGGCTGGGACCTCCGATACAGAGTTTGTTGAATGCGCTCCTCGGATATGGCTATATTAATTGCTTCATTTAAAGTTTTTGGAGACCTGCTTCGCACAATTGTTGATATACGAGGGAGTAAACCCATCATAAAGTGATGGAGGGCAAGGTCCTCCATGGCTGCAGTACGGCCAGTTAACTCAGCCGGTTCAGAATTTGTTAACGAAATCTCCGTTAGGAGTTGTGAAAGGCAAGTCTCCACTTTTAGAGCGAATTGACTGACATTTTCTTGCGGGCTCTGCCTGCTCTCTTGGATGTCTGCTAATAAATGTGAATAATGTTTTCTTTCACAGAATTGTTCTTTGAGAAAATCTTTTAATTGGATCCAACAGGAAAATTCTTTGATAGAGCAGGCAATTTCCGCCTTTCCTTTTAACTGACATAGGATATATTTGAATAAGATAGGTTTTTGAACTTCAGTGGCAAGTTCTATAGCGTTATCACAATTGATAAGGAAAGAATTCAGTGTCTCACGACACCCATCATAAGGTTTCACGAATTTGAATAGCACATTTAGTTCCATCTCGGGATTTTTACACTTATTCACTGATAACTTTTGCAGAACCGGCGATTGCTCAACAGCCGATGACTTGTTTACAGTGAACATTGTTTTTGACGGCGACGACTCGGCGAGACTTGTTTATGTTGAGATAAATCGTATTCGACTTACATGAATGCGTGGGCGACGAATGCGATGAGCGACGCTTGCATTTCGGAGAAACGGCGGATGCCTGGATGGTTCAGTGGTACGGAGTATCACGTATGACCGGGTGAGCTTCTCCAGCAGGACACAGTGGGGTATAGCGATGACACGTCGAGGTCGAGATACAGCGGGACACGGAGAGATGAGCAGGACACAGAGGAATACGGCGACGACACAACTGGACACGGCGGACACAGCGGACACAGCGGACACAGCGGGCACGGCGGACACGGCGGACACAGTGGACACAGTTCACAGTTTCTTTAACACTTTAATTGTCACTGATTTTGTAACAAAAGTTTTTTTTTTTTTAATTAAACGGAGGATCCGGGGATATCACTTTTTTATATCCCTTTACGCTGCCACCAATGTTACAAAGGAAACTGGGGGATTGTTTTTAAAAAAGAATTTTCTTTATTGCTAAAATAAAATACACTTGGAAAATAGAAAATGAATAAAAATAATGAACTTAGGAAACGACTGGTTCCTTTGAGGATCGAGAGTAGACTAACTGCAAGATGGCTTGTTCCTCTCTGATGGTCAAGAGCGATCTTATCTGATTCAGCACTTGGCCATACAGTTCAGGGATGTAACAGTACGCATAGGAACTCCACGCCTCGCAGCCGGCGCGGATGCTCCAGCCTCCAGGTAACAATATCGAAACATCTGAGCTAAGCCGTGAGAACGTTCGCAAGCCGCAACTCTGTTTTATGGTGCTCGCCACTCGCCTGCCATCTGTCCGATTTATTTTCGCATTCGCCGAGCCTACCTGCCTGTACGTAGCTGCTGCTCGGGGCTCTATAGACGTAGGAACAAATCAGCTTCCAACGCGATCCGACCTCCTTCTGCACCAATATTCAAAAGACGAAAAATTACTCAAATAATTAAAGGTCCTATCGTATTTTTCAGCGTGCCTCCGTCTTGCCGAGGTTTGCTGGGTTGGCAATGGGTTTCACAATTGTGACCAACTGTGACAAGGACGGGGGAGAGGTCAAAAAATCACGAAAATAGTGTGACTTACTTTATGGATGACCCCTATAGTCGGTAATTTTCCAAAATTTTGGATTTTCATCAGATGACCGTTTTTGCCGTAACAAGTTGAAGAATTTCATGTTTTTGTATTTTAGTCGATGAGGAACGCTGAGAATGGGGTAGTGGAGGCGCTCACAAGGGAAGCCTTAGGTATGTCCAGCTGTGGACGCCCACAGGCCGATGATGATGCAGATATTAAAAAAATCTAAATTCACGTTTCCCAGTTTTATTACGTACATGCGAATAATTATAATCTCTTAGTAATGGATTTGTATTTGTGTGTTGGTTGGCGGACTTTTAAGTTGTTCAAATGTAGTTGGCATGTGTATAGAAATTGTAATGTCGTATAATGCGATCGCTCCACTCCGTCAAACATCTGCCTCCCAGGCTCCCAAATGTGTTACAACCTCCGAGGCTTTTGTTCCTCCCCGAAAATGTTTACTGAAACGAAACAAGCGATCCAAAATTCCAAACACAAGAGCATAAAGTTACCAGCTATGGTTCAAAACATTTGAAAAACACTCCTAGGGTATCTAGAGTCACGCATAAATTTCTCCTCGATAATAAAAGGGGAAAATTTTGAATATCTTAATACCGGAGATGGAGAGGAAGGGTTGGTGAGAGCAATAAATTAACAGGGCTATCTTCCCCTCGGCCCGACTACGTGCTAAAGACTGGGGAAACATTCTGAATGCTGGTAGTCAAGCGAATACCAGGTACCTACTCGACATTACGCCCGATATTATAATTGGCATTGTTTTTATTTTTCAGTATAAGCCCATTTATAATTTGCAATCTAACGAGCAGGGGCGGTAACTCAAAAAGATAGGTACCTACATAGAAATACACAAAATACAAGAATATTAGGTTTGTTGATATTTTTGCAAAGGTTTCTTTTACGTCCACCAGACGACTTTCTGGAGCAGTCAATGAAAACTGAGGTGTAATGGGAGAAAACGGTACGGTACAGAGTAGGTACCTACAGAGACAGACGTAGTACAAATATTCGCAAAATATCCTTTATTGTGCATACCTATTTAAGCGGCTTTTTTTATCCATATTCCATACTAATATTATAAATGCGAAAGTGTGTATGTCTGTCTGTCTGTCTGCTACGCTTTCCCGGCCCATCTTTTCAACCGATTTTGCTGTTTGGCATAGAGGTAGGTTATATCCCGGGGTAGGAGATAGACTACTTTTTATCCCGGAAAATTAAGAAGTTCCCGCGGGAATCAAAAAACCTTACTCCACGCGGACGAAGTCGTGGGCACTATCTAGTATGGAGTCATTGGATGGGAATACATAATAATCTTTAAAATCCGGCAACGTATCGTTGGCTCCTCTCTTAGTGCAGAGGTTTATGGGAAGTGATAAAATCATTTAACTTGACTCGAAAGATTTGATGGACAAATCCTTAAATCAAAGGACAAATCAGAGTGAAATACAATATTAATAATGAAACATTGATACATAAAGGACTTGTCACAATCGTTGGTCTGAGAAATGGCGACAGTGTGTCACCATCTGTGTGTGTGTGTGTGTGTGTGGCGGCACACACTCGGCAGTTATTAATATTAATCGTGAATCAGACGCCGCGGATAACGAGGCGACACAGGGCGACACTACACACTCCACACGCGACACAAGACAGACATTTAATTTATCTAACAACATAGGGACTGCCGATAGAAGAGAAAACTTATAACTTAGAATTTTAGTATGTACTAGCGGATGCTCGCGACTTCGTTCGCGTGGCAAAAGTTTTTTTAATTCCAACAGGCACTCAAAAGGTAACCTATATCACTCTCCAACTATACCCATGCAAAAAATCACGTTGTACAGTTTCATACAAACTTTCACCCCCTATTTCACCCCCTTAGGGGTGGAATTTTGAAAAATCCTTCCTTAGTGTGCGCCTACGTCATAAAAGGAACCTACTGTCAAAATTTCAAGTTTCTAACCCCAGCGGTTTAGGCTGTGCGTTGATTAGATAACGATTTTATATATCTATAGATAGATAGATAGATAGATAGAAGATAGATTAAAATTTTAAAATTATATAAAATTTTCAAACGCCAATATAATTTCGAATTGAATCGGTTGAAAAGATGGACCGGGAAAGCGTAGCAGACAGACCGACAGACAGACAGACAGACAGACAGACAGACAGACAGACAGACACACTTTCGCATTTATAATATTAGTATGGAAATATGGATGGATAATGAAAAAAAATAAAAATACGTCACACAGCACGTCGGTGTCACGAACCCATAAGATTGTTCCCTTCCAAAAAGTGCTCAACACGGCTAAAGAAGTTTTCACTTCAATAATATTTTTAAGCCATAGTACCTACTTACCTATTAACGTTGAAGCATCAAAAGCTAAGATTTTTTTCTTTCTCTACGTCTCTACCATAAATCAGTTTTTTTGTATGAGACTGAGCAAAAAGAAAGGATCTATATTCAATGCTCTATCACAGATCTCAGCGTAAGTAAAAGATAAAAATTCTTTGTTCCGAAAACCTAAATAGCGTAGTCGGCCAATTCTGTTGTTTTTATAGGAGCTCGTTTTGAGGACTGTTTGATGTCCCAATTTCCTGTCAGCGCTGCGACCTTGCCGCCTTGCCCTGTTGACCTTTCATTTCTTATTCAATGCGAAAAGATTTTTTTGTTAGTCAGGAGAACAGTTTTAGTCAGTACCTACAGTACAGATAAGTGAAGACTATTGCAGTGGTTTCGGGCAATCTTCTGCAAATAGTCGTCGTTTAAAACGCTCCTAAAATAATAGCACCAACAATGAAAATAGTATTTATAGGTATAGAATTCTAATCATACTAGTGAAGACTTGATGGTGCTGTTATGGACTAGTTAATGTCATAAAAACTACTCCTTGGAATAGGTTGCCATACCTATGTCATAATGATCTTGTAATGACGCAATTGTTCAATAGTTGTCTATTGTCAGGCTCAGGGGCTGGGGCTGGGCTGAGAGCAATGGGGCGGAAACACGCAGCCGCCCGTGACGCCGTCCACAACTCCACAGTCCACATTATCAGCACTCAGCAGTCTGCATCCGAAGTCCGAACCCGCGTCGAACAACAGCGCGAATGAAAGCCGGTTACACTTCTGATGTTTCATATTTGCGCAAAACTGTGCCTTTACATGTACCCATTATAAAAGCTTTACCTAAGTCGTGTCTCCAGCCCACTCGCCCGGTGGTTTCGTCATTTCCTTCTCTCGCGAGACACTGCCCACTCGGTCGCGGACAATGAATGCGAATACTTATCCCACCTGCGCGTGTATAGTGTACAGCCGTTCCATGTACTAATGCTGTACTAATGCGTGTTATTCCTAGCCGCCAACGCCTGCCTACTCGCGCCCCATTCAGCGTTCGCCCACGAAAGCTCGTCCTCGCAGACGCAGCGGGAACTTTCTTTCTCATTGACAAACGTACGAAGGCCCTCCCCCATAATGCTTATGGAATTTCAGAATAGCTACGATAAGTTTGCTTGAAGCTTTGCATTGAAGTGCACTCAGGTATCGGACATAATCGTGTCGATGCCTGTGATTTGCCTTTCACAAAAGTGCACGAGGAGCAGCCTACTCACGATACGCGAGCGGGTAAAAAGCAAGTTTATAGGGCAAGCTGCGAGCAGGTCTGCCCTCCCCCCTCCGCGCCGCCCGCCTCTCCCCCCGCGCCCTGAGGCCGCGCGGTGCAGTCCAGTCAGCCGTTGCCCTTCGCTCGAGAACCACGTACTGCCGCTCGCGGCAACCCTCCTCTCGCAACGTTTCGTAGAGACGCGATCTTCGCCGCGAGTGATTCAAAAAGCCATTACTTGGGAAACTTTATTGTTGGATAAGTTCAATTAAGTGTTGTGTGAATGTGGTGTAGGAATAAGGAGTGCATTGTTTGGAAGTGGTTCGACAGCAACTGGAGCCGGTTCCGTGGTCGGCGCCGAGCGGCCGCCATCGCCGGTGCTTTCTAAACGATCCCGAGAGCGACGGCTGCGGCTGTGCTCTGTTTCGTGAACGGATATTCAAAGTGAACTTTATTAGTCTGGCTTCATACAGGTGAGACTATGGTATACGGCAAACCGCTGTGATGACTTACGATACTAGAAAGTCAACAGCTCTTCCGAAACTTAATCCGTTCCTACTTCCAATGCTAAAGCAGCAAGGAGAAGAAAATGTTATTATTGAGACACAGGAAGCCGTTTGACTTAAAGTTAAATCGTTTAGCCTGTACGTTGTAGTTAGTAGCTTTGCTTCAGTCCAATCGATAAAAAAATTAGAACACAGCCCAAAATAAATTGCTAACTTTATTGAGTACTTGATGGTGATCATCCATGTGATCAATATGCAGACAATATTCGTAGTTTTGATAGTAAAAGCTTATTGGCTTCACGAATGAAATTGAAGAAGTCCACGTACTGAAAATATGAAAATGAACAAAAAAGTATCATCAACGATGTGAATCGTGGCAGATTCACTTGACGATTCAAAAGTACTTGTAAAAGTTTATTTCAATAAAAAAACATTTGAATTTTGAATCATTGAAAATACTCAAATAAAGTTTTGAAACATGTGTTTTGAAATCTCTCATTATTCCCAATCGATCTAAACCCAATAACAAAGATTAATTCATTTTGCCTTTTGAAAGTGATTTTTGTTCATTTATAATAATTAATACCAAGTTATTTGTTGAATCAGTTAAAGCGATACGAGTGTGTGTCGTCAGAGCTCGCTCGTTAATGTTGTCCAATGTCCAGGACAAATGGGACAGATTAACAAGATGCACCGCTGCGGGCAATGTGTGCTGAGCACTGACTGAGTAAAGTGGGTTAGATGGTGTAATCGAAATGCCAACGTGCTTGTGTCAGCCTTATACCAACTTGGAGTTTCATTTTACGAAGCCATTTTACCTGAATCATAAACATTTACTCTAAACCTCTAACTGTTAACTGCACGACGGCGACGTTCATAGCGCATTTTTAAAGAAAAACTGAATGATGTTAGCTCTTTAAATTAATACAGGATGTATTAGCTGTAATTACAATTATAATTCTATGTAAATATCAAATGTAAGAAATACATGGTGAAATATTGAACAATTTCTCGATTCCATGATAGCCTGATAATAAAACGCAGGAAATCTTACGAACAAAATACACAGAAACATGCGATAAGCTGATAAGATATTATGTTTTGTGAACCGTACGGGTTCACAAGACTGGAATACTCAACAAGGTTAGCTTTTAAACAGTCATGTAGGTACCTACCTATATAGGTACTTGCATATTGGTTAGTTTCACTTTTCTGTAATAGCACAGAATACCTACATTGGTAATAGCTAGCACTGTTTGTGACTTAGGTAACGATACTGGATTTTAAATTTCCAATTAGGTACTTCCAAAAACATGTACATCGGTATTAGTTGTTACTATAATAATTCAATCTTAAGACTTCTTCATCACTAGAAAGTTAAAACATCTATCATTATCTGGTACATGTCAAAGGATGGACGTATTAAATCAAGTATCACACAGGGCGACCTTCACGATCAATAAACTATGCATAGAGTTAGAGCTCAGTTTAAGGGGTCTCTTGGGATTGAGAATGATCCTAAAGTCTGCAAAGATCATCGATAACTAATATTAAAATGCTCCGGAAAGTGTTTGGAGTCAAGAACTTGATCCTATTTTTGAATAAAATCGTAGTTGTTTATTTGTTGGATTAAGATCACTGTTAAGATGCCGTGTAGAAACCGAATAGGGGTTTGGGTTTAATATAACTGCCATGCCCCTAACAGGTTAGCCCGCTACCACCTTAGACTGCATCATCACTTACCATCAGGTGAGATCGCAGTCAAGGGCTATCTTGTAGTGGATAAAAAAAAAAAAAAAGATCACTGTTAAGAAATTTCCTAACACTGATGTTATTCTTGTAGCTATACCTACCTATATTTTTACACGACTGCACAAAAAAGGAGAAACATTACTCCTCAGTCCTCAGTAATTATTTACTTACATACTTTTCATTAATGATTTACTTATCTTAGCTTATCAGGAATGTGGATCTGTATAGAGAGTAGAGACAGTAGATAACTTTGTTACTAGGGTTTCGAAATTTCTAGAAGCGAGAATTCCCGGGAATTCGGGCCTTATTCGAGGTGAAAGAAAAGGGTAGAGAAATCAAGGGTTCGAGAATTTTTAAAAAATTATACTTTTTCATGAAAATACAAAAGGTTAGAAGTTGAAGGAGGGGGTTTCGTTTAGATCTCGATTTTATTTATATACTTTATTTTCAAGACTAAATAGCTAGATTGCATTGAAAGATATTCTAGGTTTTTGTATAGGTTAAGTACTAATTATTAGTAATAGACTAGACAGATCCCCACACATAGAATTTTATTTCGTTGTTTGTATTATTTTAAAAAATTTAACTGCACATAACCACCGGATAAATTCACGTGTTATGTCGGAAACGTGCCCAGCTACCTGCTAGTTTGACTAGTAATGTATAGTTACTTAAAATGAATATCACTCACGATAGTTTAAACGTTAAAATTTTAAAATTGTTTATGTTTAAAAACTATTTTTAAAATTTTAAGACTTATAATTTTAATTGCCGTAAGTACGTAAGTACTTAATATACTCGTTCCGTTACTTTTGATAAATAAATGATACGGATAAGATGATGATGAGATAAGATAAGATCTAAGATGTCATTGTATTGCTTGGAATTGGGGTTATTAAGTTCGATACACCTAATAATGCTAGTAAAGCAATACATATTAATATCAATTTCAGACAGGTTTTTTGTTGGGTCACAAAATATGGGTTATCTGATTTCTTTACCTATTTTTATGCCAGTTAGTTTAGTTCAACATACTTATCATATTCTCAATATTTTTCTTCTGATAAGCCTGTTCAAAGTTCAATAATTATATTCACTTGCTTGAACAATCGCCTACTTAAATATATCTCTGTAAACATCTAAATCTACTATAGGTACGAGAGTTTACCCTATGAAGAAGTAGGTACTTACTTACATATTAATGTAATATACGTAAACAAAATTGAGATTGCGAATGCAAGTATTGCTAATGTTGCCGGTAATTACTATTAACTAGGCCAAGTCAAGGCCTAGGCAAGTGACAAAATAGTATGGTCCTTTATATAATATGAATCATCTTATATTACTCAGTTCAATTTGACAAAAAGTAAACATTCTTAATTCTGAGCAATAATAAAACAAAAAAAATGTTATGGTTTGAATTTAAAAGAATGTAACTTATCTTTTAACTTAAACTTAAATTTTACTATCAACATTGAGTTCAATGTTTACATTACATACGCTTGGTTGTAAGTTGTAACTACATACTTATTAAGGTATACAGTATGTAACACATTATAAAGTAACAAGCAAGCAGATCTCGTCACCATAATATTCTGTTGTCGTAAGCTATTAAGAGAGGTCGTTTTATTTAATAGTGTCAATTACAATACGACCGTAACTTGGACTTTAACTCGAGCTCTTATTACAGCTACCTATGAATATAAGAACATCAATAAATACCAACTGTAGGTTGATAAACTCTTCACGGACTAAAATTAGCAACCGATGATTTAACAAAGTCAGGAATTCACAAATCTCAAAATCCAATTCAAATAAGTAGTTCAATGTAAACAGTGACAAATAGTGACGAAATTTTGTACAGACAGATAGCTTATATCCAAGTGACGGAATTCTTCTACATATATAAAAGGAAAAGGTGATTGACTAATCTATCAATGCAACGCTCAAATCACTGGATGGATGGATAGTTGGCGTACAGATAGCTATTATGACCTAGGCCTCCGCTAAGGTGAGCGAAGACGCAGATCAAAGCTAAGTAGTAAGTTTATAAGGGATTCATAAAGGACCTAAGAAAATATGTGTCTAATCTAGTCTGGAACATCATTATTGATATAGAACTGCCTACTCCAAACTAAGCCTTACACTAGTTCAATTACAATAAGTATTCCGATAACTCTGATGTATCATCGTGATTTGCTATAATAGGTATGTTTATTACAAGCACTCTAGAATCCTAACGGATGCCCCTCATGTAATGAACCCGGGGGCAGCCGTAGCAGTGCCGACCGCCGACCATTGATCCATAAATAACGTGCATACTACATGTGATACTACAGCTCTGAGCTCGGTAACATGCGCCCCCTCTATAGTCTATACAAGTGCCATGTGGCGTTGGTTACCGAACTTGATAGCGGCAACTTTTTTTGGGCGGTTCCTGGACAGCTGCAGATAGATGTATAACTCGATAAACCCCGAAACTATCTACCTGCTTTATTTTAAGAATTTAAAAATGAAAAAAATTGGATTAATTTAAAGGATGATAGTTGAATGTCTTGACAATTCTTTCTGCTAGGATCTAGCCCCGGTTCAGAAAGCAGATTCGCCAAGAAACACGGCAGTTGCAATACATCAGTAAAATTATAATATTAAAAATAAATGTCGAGATAATATTTTAAATATTGTTCAAGGAAGACAACAAAATTAATCACATTTACATATTATTCTAATCAATATTATGTAAGTTCTTAATTGCAAGGAAATAATTGTTGCAGCTACACCAATAAGCTTCGCTGCTTGCAATCTTCTGCTTTGCAGATAAAAATGGGGTCGGCATTATTATTTTGCTAATTTCAAAGGGACTTACAAGGCCGAGGGTTTCAGTTTCACAAGGGAACAACCCCTTACCGAAATATGTATGCCTGCTGCTATAAGATATATCTCATAGTATAGGTAGGCCCTTGCAAGTTTTATGCTATGTAGTAACTACTGTTTCGGTACTACCTAATACTATAATCCAACTAATCAGACATAACTATTGTAATTGCTAAGAGAGAGCGCTTCCTGAATTTAAATTATGCTAATTAAGAATGCATCTTGAGTAATAACAAACTAGACTTAGATAATAAGAAAATATTTTTGATAACGATAAAGTTTTGGGTACAATAGAGATACTTAATTATTAATCAGTTATAACATAAGTAAATAAATATGTATACTCAAAATTTTTTGCGATCAATTGAAACGAATAATCAGGATTTAATGTATTTGTTTTGTATATTGTTTTACTGACGTTCAATAATTGAAATATCGACTTGACTGAACACATTGACTCATTTTTATCACAATCTTGATAATACTTACACATTTTAAACTTGCCTAAAAACAATCACTATGAAGCCGCAAAAAACCATGGTACTTTGAAGATCATACTAAATATTTTGAAAATCCATGCGTCTACTCAGATAAAAGGATATTAAGTTTCAAATACTTGTGATTTGCACATAAATCTCTAGAAATTGAAAAAATAAACGAAAACCTTGCTAAATGTTGATGAAGTTGCAAACATCAGCTAATAATCTGATAATATAACGCGCACACATACAAATATCTATCTAATTGAATACGTTGAACAAATCAAAGCCCACGACCATCGGCTTCATCACCACGTTTTAACGTTGAGGCGATCCAGCTGCTCGACGTTACGAAACTAATGAGAAGACTAAAAAGAACTAAACCTTTTGAGTTAGTGCATAGTGATATGTGACAGTGTAGTGTAAGTGCTAAAAAACACGTAAACAAAGTATCAGTGGGTCAAGAAAGACTAACAGTGGAATTCATAATCGACTGAACGGCTCTTTTCCGAGACGTTTCAAGCGCTATGTATCGAATTCAAGTTTTTTGCATTTCATAGTCGAAAGAGACTCTCTTTTGCATTTCATAGTCGAAAGAGACTCTCCATGCGGTCGCTAACAGCGGCTGAATACTGATTCGCCGATTTCCGCGAATCAGACACAATCAAACGAGGCTTTTGCTATGACATGAGTTTGACATAGCTTTATTTTTGTATTTTGTGGGCTATTTGTGCGTAATAAATCTTGATTTTTAATAAAAAATCGAAGAAAAAATGTGATTTGAGTCATATACAACATGTTCTTCTAAGTTTGTACTTGTGGTAAAACCAATAAATCCACCAATTATCCAAAGTGTAGTGTAAAGCGAATGATGGCTTTACATTGATGATGAAATCGCTAATTACAGCCAGTGCATATAAAACTACGACGATTTATGCTGTCCTGATACAGACGGGTATTTCCGGAAGTTACCCTTCTCGTTCTAAGAAGAGGCACGTGCTCAGTATTTAATAGTGGGCCGGGGAGGGATTGAAACGATGGCTATGAATTATTGCCAGAAGAAAGAAGTGCCGCATGAGGACGGACTCTTGAAAGATACCACAATCGGCAAGCCTACATAAAGATGCAAGGCTAGTAGACGCAAAGGCTAATTGATGGTATACAGAACTAGGTAAACAAGAAAGAAGAAAATTTTTATAATTACTCTGTACTTATCTCATAGGACATAGGATGTTGACGAATAATACATAATATCGAGCGCAAAATAAAGGAACTACAGTTAATGTATGTACTACACAGTACCTAAAGGCAATTCCAGAACATACGCTGTTCTACTATCCTCAGTTTGAGCAAAGATCTTGTGTGAAGAAGTTAGAATAAAGGTCGTGGATTAATTCATTTGGTTGGATGACCTCATATGATATGTGCATTTCTTGAGGCGAAAAGGAAGTGGCTAGCAATACAAGAATGATATTAGCAGTAAAAAATATGAATAATGTCCTTCTTCAGCCTGGTATTAATTGTTAAAATAATATTAAATGGATTATAATATTTTGTAGTTTTCTGTACTTATTCATTCATAAATAAAAATAGAATTTTTATATAAATGCCATAAAACTAGCTCTATAAGTACCTTCATGGTCTTTCAGTCTTGACTACTTACCGACGCTAAAAGAGGGTGTGTGTGTTTGTGCATCTGTGTATTTGTCTGCGGCAGCATAGCTCCCAAACGGATGAACCGATTTTGATTTATTTTTTTGGTTTAGAGGACTTGATCGAAAGTGTTCTTAGCAATGATTCAAGAAAATCTCTTCAGCTATTTGCAGATTATCATAATATGTTGAAGAAAGTATGAGAGCAACTACCAATACAGGTTTGATAGATTCGAAATTTGGTATCCTATTACTTCAGTGACTAAGCAAGAACATGATAACTTTGATCTTAACATTGAATTATTTATTTAAATCAGGCAACAATATTTAATCATAATTATAACACAATACAATATAATTCATAAAATACTATAAATACAATTCTAAAAATAAGTATATTATAGTCTTATGAAGCAGAAGGAATTCTTGTTCTCGCTTCCCTGTAACGACGGTATACTATGCCCTCAGGCCAAAAGTCTGCACTGATGAACACATCTTTGCACCATGCCGGAACAGTTTAGAACGTACTCGTAAGAGCCGAAGTAGTTCTACTGGACTTCAGTTTATGGAGAGTAAGCTGCACTTTTGTTATCTGCGAACAAACATATCTTCGCGATATTTTTGCAAAGGTGCTCCAGAGTGATTCTTATACGTCCCCAGGATGTACCGTCAGCTTGGCCGTCTCTGACTTTATGCAGGATATACAAATCATGAAGTTGTGCATCACCGCTATCAAAGTGGTATTATTCGTCAGCGTTTTACCACGTAAATTTCGAATTCGCTTCGGTCTTTGCTTTCTATTATTCCCTAAAATTGGAAACCATTGGAAATTGAAAACCGCGTCAATGTTTGTTTGTAAACAAACATTGACGTTCACTTGAGTGACTCAGTGCGTCAAAGTGACATCCATAGAGAATTTCCACAGATAACATGTCAATCAATAGACAATATTCTGTACATCTCCATTTCTTCTCCATTCAGCTAGGAGATTGTCTGGCGAACGTTTATGAATTGCAACAAAGGTTGATTCTACATTCAAGTCCTACGCGAATCGTGAACGGCATTTTGCCAGAGACTGGTTACCCAACGTTTATGAATTCCAGGGTAAGATGCATCAATGGACCATTTCTTAGTACATAAGTCATAAGTTTGGGTTGCATGGTTCTCTTCCGGCTTTTCTGTCCTCTGTGCATAGTATAAAAGAGCTTAGTTCTCAGATTCTTAATTCTAATTCAGTTTCATTGATCTATGCCACAGAGGCCCTAGAGAGTTGGAAGGTCAGGTGTCCCAATGACGACATCCCAAAGGAATGTTTCACACAAAAACTTTGGGATGTGCCGTTGGTTCGGCTGACACATACAAATTTGGTTCAAAATCTTACAAGTGAAAGAGATCGAGCAAGGCTTCTAGCCATATCTGAAAAATAATCCGGGTATTGGCTTCATGCCTTGCCATCCAAAAATCTAGGCACGCTTTTAGATAACGAAAGTTTTCGTGTGGATCTAGGTCTCAGATTGGGAACACCCTTGTGCTATGAGCACAGATGTCCGTGTGGAAAAGAGGTCGATGAATTTGGAATTCACGGACTCTCTTGCCAAAGGAGCTCTTGTAGGCTTTTTCGGCATGGCTCTCTCAATGATACCATCAAAAGGGCTCTTGCCACCATAGATATTCCTGCGCTCATTGAGCCGGCAGGGATTAGTCGGGATGATGGCAAGAGACCTGATGGATTGACGCTGGTTCCCTGGGAACGGGGACGGGCGCTAATGTGGGACGCAACATGCGTAGACACATTGGCCCCGTGTCATATCAGGGAGACAGCATCAAGGCCGGGAGCCGCAGCAGAAAAGGCTGAAACCGGCAAACGGCGGAAGTATGCCTCTCTCATAGAGAGTTACATATTTGTTCCGTTTGCCGTGGAGACCCTGGGGCCGTGGAGTCTTAGTGACGAACATTTTTTTGCGAGATATTTCACCGCGGTTGATTGCCTCATCTGGTGACAGAAGGGCTGGCTCATTTTTGCGCAAAGGATCAGCCTGGCTGTCCAGCGCGGAAATGCAGCCAGCATTCTCGCCAGTATTCCACGCGGGCATGATTTATATAGTAATTAGGTTAGGCTAGCTAGCTTTAATTTATTGTATTGTTTTCAATAAAAGTTTAGGTTAAAATAAAACAACTCATTAGCCAATTAGGCTAGATCGTAGTTACATGAGTTCCTCGCTGGTACTCAATAGTTAAGTAATAGGAAAAAAATACCATATCTAAAAGCTAATCTTGAAATAACTTACTTTTAGTTAACCTTCTTGGAATAAAAGTCATAGATTTGCAACGGGTTTCCATTAGTAATGAGTACAGAGAAAAACTTACAAAGCTCACATCAAAGAGAATTGTTTTAAGTAGGTGTGTTTCAAGCGAATTAATATTTATAGAGCAGACTACTGGAAATGGGGTAAATGTTTTCAATATCGTAGGGTAAATACAGCCGTTTAAAAGAAAACGCAGATATACTTGAAACTATCTTGGCACCTAGTTTGCTTAGCTCTATAAGTAATAATTAATTAGTTTTACGTTCTTGTACTTATATTCAAGAAAGATTTTTCCTAAATTTTTCAACAAAATAACAATGAACAGACTTTTGAACTCTCGTTTTTTCGTGAATTAATATCGAAACAACAAATGCCCAAATTTGTAGGAGCAAGTTGTTCATCAATAAAATAGGAACTTCCAGACGATATTAACTTCCCCATTGTACAGGCCACAGCACAGATCTACTTTATATCTGACAGCCGACAGATCACAAGTCGCATTGTGGTGTTGTGCCACTGTTGACTTGTGACTCCTTCCCATGAACCGCATAACGATACGCATTCCACAATGCACATCCAGATCCCGGTTTTGTCCAACGTTGCTTCGCCAACGCAATCGATTGACAGATTGTGTCGGCTATCACTAGTAGACCTCGCGTTCCTAGCCTACAGGCTACAGTCCGACTCTAGTACCTATAAGCTCCAATCAATCGTGCTGATAAACACGATTTTAACTAAAATATGTGAACATTTTCGAGTCTTCATTAAGTGCATTTTTGGTGGAATAAGTGCATAATATTATAGTAGATTCAACCAATCATAACCACAAATCTTTGGTCGTATGCGGCATGTTGTGGCAGCAGTGTATTATAGTTACATTGATGATTGTATAAATAAATCCACATAAAAATTACAGTCTAAGGTAATGTGGGGTCATAATTCGTAACGCTTTTAATTCAAGGTGAAACTATTGAACCAATTCTACTGACATTTTTAAATAGTTAAATAAAGTACGTAGTATGCGTACATTCGTACCTACTCGCGGTCGACACATGTTCTATTGATGAGTTGGATTCCGGGAATGGACATACCTACTGTATATGGCGGCTATGTTAGATTATGTATAATATATAGTTTTAGGAATCCAAGAATTTGGACACAGTCCTTCTACTAGCTGATGCCCGCGACTTCGTCCGCGTGGATTGAGGTGTTTTGGTTCCCGCGGGAACTCTTCGATTTTTTGGGATAAATAGTAGCCAATGTGTTATTCCACACTATAATCTATCTCTGTGCCAAATTTTATCCAGATCCGTTCAGCCGTTCTGGCGTGATCGAGTAACAAACATCCATCCAACCATACATACATCCATCCAAACTTTCGCATTTATAATATTAGTATAGATATAGATTTGCCAGTTTCTCTCATATTCTGTTATAAAGTGAACTTACAAATCTATCGCGGTTCAGTAAACAAACAATGCGGAGTTAAGTCTATAAATACCGTAGGTACCTGCCGCCATTCACAGTTCACACTGGCCCGCGCCGCCTGCAATGGCAGACTGCGACCATGCGCGCGCGCAGCGAAAGCTGTTTTACTCTGCCAAGGTGTAGACTGAAGTCGAATGGCGATGTTGAACCGCTCAATATGGCGTCGGTAGCTAGTCGTCGGTCGAGTGTACAGATACACTATACGGGTTCGGGCTCACACTGCAGACTGCAGAGGCCGTACATGTGTATTTGGAAGTGTTCGGTATGCCGCATGCGCGAGCGCAGCTGTGTGCGTCCCGCCGTCCCGCCGCGCCGCCCCGCGCGCCCGCGGCCTGTTTGTTTACCGCATACCTTTTTTTTTATCCACTACAAGTAAGCCCTTGACTGCGATCTCACCTGATGGTAAGTGATGATGCAGTAAGTATAAGATGGTAGCGGGCTAACCTTTTAGGGGCATGGCAGTTACATTAAACCCATACCCCTATTCGGTTTCTACACGGCATCATACCGGAACGCTAAATCGCTTGGCAACACGTCTTTGCGAGTAGGGTGGTAACTAGCCACGGCCGAAGCCTCCCACCAGGCCAGACCAGGGAAAATTCAGAAATTATAAATTAATGAATGAACGAGAAGTTTAATTCGCTATAATCCGCCACAGCAGACCAATCTATGTGGTACAGTGCGTGTCCTTCACCAATAGCATGCGAACACCCACCACCCAGCAATTCGCACCGACACCGCACCACACCACACGAATCTTCCAAATCACTCTCAACGTACGTTTCACTCCGAAACCACCACATCTTCAGGAGTTGATGTGAAGGACACACACTGTACCACATAGATTGGTCTGCTGTGGCGGATTATAGCGAATTAAACTTCTCGTTCATTCATTATCATGGACTTCCGCAAAATAACGCCTGCTTCGATTCAAATTATAAATTCCCAAATTGACTCTGCCGGGGATCGAACCCGCGACCTCCGCACGTTAAGACAGCAGCGCTACACACTGCGCCACGGAGGTCGTCACCTGGTGCGGGCCCATCCACAAATGATAAAACCTTCACACGAGGGACAAACTTTCACTCCAACTTACATCGAATCCATTGTTAGTTGTTACACCATCAAGGGCCTGCAGGACTGACCGACTGACTACATCTACCTCAACTTAGCATTAACACCATCAATCAGTTTCAAAATGCTACGGGAAACTCATCCTTTGGGAAACAGGATTATTTCATTTCCATATTAAATTCCAAATTGATTTTCTGTCATTCAAAAATTGTAACACGATATGGATCTCTTGAGTCTTGACTTATTGGTTTGATTAGCCGGAGAAAATTAGTGACGATGTCGGGCTCAGGTTCACCAATCTGTCTAATTTGGGATATACGAGTATGAGTCAGTATGGGAGTTGGTCTCATACGTACAGGGCAGGCTTATATCCATATTTCATACTAATATTATAAATGCGAAAATGTGTCTGTCTGTCTGTCTGCTACGCTTTCACGGCCCATCTGTTCAACCGATTTTGATGAAATAGTTTGTACCTATCCCGGGGAAGGACATAGGCTACTTTTTATCCCGAAAAATTAAGGAGTTTCCGCGGGAACACAAAAAAATTTAATCAACGCGTTCGAAGTCGCGGGCATCGTCTTACATCTATGTAGTACTCTGATAATATTATGGCAGCTCGGCATAGTATAGACTATAGACTATAGACTATAGACTATCGGCATTGATCCGCCTCGTGAGTCGTGAGTCGTGAAGCGGCGAGCGCCCGCGCCCGCACTCAGCGCGAAGGTTAGCCGCTAGCGGACGGGCCGCTGGCCGACGACCGGCTGCGGCGCCTCACAACCGCTCACATCACACAATAATTACCTATAAACTGCTCGCTGTATCTCGCACGCAGCTTCATTCTTTTTTTTTTTTATCCACTACAAGTTAGCCCTTGACTGCAATCTCACCTGATGGTAAGTGATGATGCAGCCTAAGATGGTAGCGGGCTGACCTGTTAGGGGCATGGCGGTTGCGGTATATCATTTTAAAGATAATGACAATGATGTCAATAGATGGCGCTCTGTGATACCGCGAGGTCTCAGTTCGGGGCGAACCACTAGTATTATTGGTTCATAATAATTATCTTATAGTTTATTATGTAGTAGGTATAACATTCTGCATGTCTCAAAATATTCAGTTAAAACTACCTATTTCCGCACCCGCACCACCGCACAACGCAGGTATAAAACCTAAGTCCACCAATAAATAACTGTAAATGAAGGCAGTGGGCACCGTCGCTAGCTCTACCTGCTCTACGAGTACCTGCCTGCCCGTCTGGTCTGGTCACCGGTAGAGCGCTCGAGAGCATCGCCCGCGGCCCGGCGCCTCGCGACTTGCGACTCACATGAGATCCTACACGAGATGTTTACAGCGTGAGTCATAGATACGCGCCATGACGTCACTGCGCTCGCTCCCCCTCTCGGCTCTCCAATACAATCAGTGAATATCATAAACCATTGCAGTATTCCCTGTTTCAGCCGTCTGTTGTATGGGGCTATGGGCAGATGTTGTAACAAATTGCATAGTTTGATCTACCGAGAGTTCAGCCGGATCAGCTAGATGTAGGTAAACGGTTACTATATTGTTGTTGATGTTACAACTACGAGTATTTAAATAATATGATGCGTCAAGTCAGCCGGCTGATACGACTTTTAAACTGGAGAGCATAATATTTTCATCAAACTCTTTAATGGCGTTTAACGGGATTATGTCTATCATCTCTTGATTGTGAAATACATATTCATGTATCTACATTATCTTTGTGCCGAATATCAACAAGATTTGTGTTAAAGCTTAACTGGGAGCTACAAGATGCTTCTTGTTTGTTGCCTGTTGTGTTACAACGCGACGCTGACGGCGCCGCGGGGTCACGGAGTCAGGTTTAATGATGATAAATTCAAACTTTTTTTTTTATTCAAATAAACTAATATATAATATAATAACCGTGTGAATGTGATCAACTGACGTGACGTCACCGGTACGAGACCTCGCTCCAAACTTCTAGGGTCCCTTTTACGTTATTCCTACCTAGCGCTACTCTCAGAAAGCTCTTTTGGCTGAATTTGTACAAATAGGTAGGTAATAAAGTAAGTACCTATCTACTTAACTACAAGTACTTTTTTAATTTTGCGTTCTAGTTTCTAGATTGTGTCATATTTCTTTGTATACTTAAGTGTCACAAGTTGTCCTACATTAATTAAAGTTTTAAACATTTAATTTGTTAAAGTCAGTTTGAACTTTGAAGTAACTCTACCAGTGGGGTTTTCTACCCTTCTACGTTTCACCAAGTCCCTGGGATCACCAAAAGGTGGTAGGCACCGCAGGGCAGCTACTTAGGATTGCTGTATCGTAGTGATTTTAATCTTCTTCTAAAATCTAAACTAATATTATAAATATGGATGGATGGGTGGATAGATGAATGGATGGATGGATGTTTGTTACTCAATCACGCCTGAACGGCTGAACGGATCTCAATGAAATTTGGCACAGAGATAGATTATAGTCTGGAATATAAAATATCCTCCGTCAGAGTAAACTTCGGTGCATTATATTCAAACAAGATGAAGTTACATCATCTGTGCAAGCAAGTAGCAACACGACAACAACCCAGCGGCGACTACCTGCTCCGCCACAAAGGCTGAACGACTCGCAGACTCGCAGCGACAAGTACGAGCGAGTCGCCGCCCGCCGCTGCCGCCCGCATTACGTTATCTCGCGAATAAAACATGTACACTGAAAAGACTTCCCTGCCTTACAAACGAAGACAACAGAGCGCCCGGGGCCTCCCCCGGCCTCCCCCGGCCTCCCCGGCCTCCCCCGGCCTCCCCGGCCCACACAATCGAGACACGGACACTGAGGCCCGCTGCTTGTTGTGCGCTATGATCTTTTGTAAATAAACTAGAGGGTTGTGCGCGATTCAGGAAGCTCGCCCGACAACACGACTGTGCGTAGCCGGCCGCGGCCCGCGAGCCGGTGCTACAACCATTGAAGTAGGTAATATGTACTGAAGCACATTATACCTCAATGACTACAACTGCTAACATTCGAGCCGTATTAATAAACGAGCACATGGACAGAGCCCGCTCCTCCATACGTATTGGATGTTATCAGTTATATTGTAGATCTAGGATCTAGGTATAATTCATTCTCATTTCTCTTGTATCAAACAGAGATTTAGAATGTTTAAATGCAATTAGGCACATAGAAGACTCATTGCGTGTTTATTTTGTCCAAGCTCATTGCACTACGGACTGACCTTTACATTTTTTCAACCTGTCAGTTGTCACACTCTCTCTTTCTCTCTTTGCGTCGCATTCCTCATTGCTGAGGATCATGATCCCTTTCAATCACAGGGGTTTTCTTGGGATAATATGCGGTGGGTTTCCAGCCCCTTCTGCATAACACGCACAAGATGTCACTCACACACATGTATTATTCACACAACTTCTTCATGTAAACCCATTGAATTACATAATATAATATGTACGTTAGTACATAGTACCTCAAAGTGTGAACCTAATTATTTCCATTTTTCAATTTCATAAAAAACCATAAGTAAGGGACTTTAATAGAGTTGATTTTACATAGATACATAATAATACGTATTTCTGACTGCACCGACGCAAAAGTGATAGTTGTTACAAAATATGCTCAACTATAAGGACTTGTTTGAATCAACCAAGAAAACCAAAGAAAATCTAAAGATTTTTATTTGAGTAAACTTTTACAAGTACGTTTGAATCGTCAAGTGACTTTACCACTGACTCGGAATGTCAATCGAGAAGAATCGGTAAGCCGAAAACTCGGCGGTTGTTTAATTAAAACATTTACAATAATTAAAGTAACTTAGTTATTTGCTTTTAAAGTGTACGTAGTGTACGCGATGAACTGCATACCAAACCACTAAAATAATGTAATTATTATAGCGGCTGCTTTAATATACATAACGCTTACGTAAATAGCTGTCGCCAATGACTTGCTCCTAGAGGTCACTTTCCTTACTCTATATTATCGCTCCTTGAATTGTTGCTATTGACCACAATTTTACTTAAAATATTATAAGTAGGTATATCCAGTTAATGGAGATTACATTTGAAAAATCATATGTGTTAACAGTAGTAACGTAGGTGGGATATTATAGTGTCCAGTGTATAATGAATCCGTACATTGTTGCAGATCAGTCAGCAGCGCGCCGCGCCGCGCCCACCCGCACCACACATGAGGTGAGCGCTCTCTCACTGCCTCACTGCCTCACTGCCCGGTGCCCACTGCCCGGTGCCCACTGCCCGGTGCCCACTGCCCACTGCCCAGTGCCCGCTGCACACCACGAGCGGCGGCATGGCGGCACGGCTCCCACCCGCACTCCGTCCTACTTCAGGGCTCTCACTGCCCGGTGCCCACTGCCCGGTGCCCACTGCCCACTGCCCAGTGCCCGCTGCACACCACGAGCGGCGGCATGGCGGCACGGCTCCCACCCGCACTCCGTCCTACTTCAGGGCTCTCACTGCCCGGTGCCCACTGCCCGGTGCCCACTGCCCACTGCCCAGTGCCCGCTGCACACCACGAGCGGCGGCATGGCGGCACGGCTCCCACCCGCACTCCGTCCTACTTCAGGCTAATGTTTGGATTGCCTTCTAAAATAAAAGCTACCGTTTTTATAAATTTGATATAGCCATACTTGTGAGAAACTATTTACTTAGCAGGAAAAATTATTTTCATAAATCGATTTTCAATGCTGTAAAGTATGTAATGAAGCCTCTAGTGAAGTGAACTCGACTACTTCACTAGTGACTTCAATACTCAATATGTTTAATTTATATATTATTATGTCTTTGATGCTACGAGCACGTCTTGTTTCGCCTCTGCCACCGCGCACCGGTTCAGAAGTCTGGCTTTTCTGAAAATTAACTATTAATAATTCACAGTGGAAATTTTTCAATCCCCATAACTTCGTGCAGTAAATTGCAGCATCAAGAACAATTGAGGAGTTATTCAATGATAAAGTCATAAAAATAAAGTCATTACTCGGTACCTACAGTATATAATTTCACCATCAAAAGTTCCTGAACCCGTAGAGCTTACTATTAAGAGCTAATAGCAGATAGCGACATCTATAATCTGACCGATACAACATGGTACTGAATAATCAATAACTGTCGGTTAAAAAAGGAGTACAAGTTGAACTACTTGCTATTAAATTCCTTAGTCTCGTACTAATAATTAGTACCTAGTTTGTCATATTATACGAGCGGTAAATAGGTTTTTACATACGAGTTAACTAATGTCAGCCCGATGACGCCAGTCGAGGGCTAACCATTGCATCGTCGCGAGTTTGTTTAAAACCTTAACGCCCGTGTATCACACGATATTTTTCAATACATTTGTGAGAAAACTTGAAAATAAAATTCGAGTAGGTAAGTAGGTACAAGGTACTCACTAGAAAATGGTTTCTCACGCCCGTACCTACTTATTTCGAGATTTTAGGCGGCTTTTAATAGCGCGATTTTTTTCTCACATCTAAAATAGGTACGTAATTGTTGATTTAATTTTATTATTCCACATTACTTAAACCACTCATATTATGTAATAGTTTATAAGAAAAACTCAATGAAAATTTTAAAAATAGCGCGCACAGATTAAATATTTAGTATCTACGGCGCGTTGTTATAATTGTTTTTTTTTATTGGCTTCATGGCTCTAGAGTCTAGATTCTATCTCTTAACTTCCAGCCTGGACTATTCTGCCTTTACTTTTTTGATTTATAAAACTTAAATCAATTTGAATTAAGAATAAGAATAAGAATAAGAATATTTATTTGCATAATACACGTACAGGTGTTTTTACAAAAATTTACGTTACAGTGTATTGACATGCAAGGCGTGCAAATTTGGCTGTTAAAAGTTACATTTTTAATACAAATAATGTCAAAGTAGTATAAAGCATATTGATAAACATCACATAAATTATAATCATCATTCTATTAATTATTAACATACAATTATTTAAAAAAAAAAAAAAACAATAATCATACACGTAATAAAAAGTCACATTGGTATTATAGTTCGTCATCTGAAGGGATCTAAGTACCTACTCATTAAACGAGTAGAAGCACTTAATATTAATTTCATCAATCCACATCTAAACGTTATTACTTTTTAGGTTTTCTACTGTATACAAAGTCAATATCGTTATGAACCTTCTTGCAAGAAGACTTCTGATTTAGAAGAAAAGTGGATTTACAAAAATTAAAAAAAAACTGCAAATTTACTGCACGAGGGCAGTAAATTTTGCAAAAAAAAAAGCACGAGGGCAGTAAATTTAACTTACAAGCCCTGTTTACTGCTTCTGTAAGTACATTTTTCGAGCAAGTGTATTGAAAAATTAATTAATTTCTTCAGCTGTCGATCAACGATCGGCGATGTAATCGTAACCGACGCTGACGCTGCGCGGTGCTGTTGCAGAGCTCGCCGGGCGACATGCGGCGCGCGCTGCTGCTGCTGGCGGCGCTGTGCTGCGCGCGCGGCGCCGGCCCCGGGCCCCCCGCGCCCGCCGGGCCCCCCGCACCCGCCGGCCCTGATCCCGCGCTGCGCTTCGAGCACGCGCTCTACAACGTGAGCGTGCCCGAGAACAGCGCGCCGCGCACGCTCGCTGACCAGCCGCCCGGCGCCGCGCCGCTCGGCGTGCGCCTGCCCGCGCCCGGCGCGCGCGTGCGCTTCCGCATCCGCCACGGCGACAGGGACAAGTTCTTCAAGGCGGAAGACCACGTCGTGGGCGACTTCTGTTTCCTCGTCGTGCGCACGCGCGCAGGCCACGCGGACGTGCTCAACCGCGAGCGCCGCGACAGCTTCACGCTCGACGTGCGCGCGACGGCGCAGCTCACCGACGGCCGCCAGCTCGAGGCCGACACGGTCGTCGCCGTCGAGGTCACCGACGAGAATGACCTCAGCCCGCTGTTCTACCCGACCGAGTACGAGGCGCTCGTCCGCGAGGATGCGCCCCTGCACTCCAGCGTCGCGCGCGTGTCCGCCGAAGACGCCGACCTCGGCATCAACGGCGAGATCTACTACAGCCTCGCGGAGCCCACCGACCGGTTCGCGGTGCACCCCACCAGCGGCGTGGTGACGCTGACGCGCGCGCTGCGGGCGGCCGACGGCGCGCACGCGCTCACCGTGCTGGCGCAGGACCGCGCCTCGCTGCTGGCGCGCGGCGGGCGGGCGCCGGCCGCGCGCGCCGCGCTCACCGTGCGCGTCGCGCAGGCCAACCTGCACGCGCCCGAATTCAAAGTTCGACACCTGCCCGAACTCCTCGAAAACTCCACGGCGGAAATCTACGCGATCGTGGAGGTGACGGACCGAGACGCCGGGGAGCACGGCCGCATCGCCGGGCTGGAGATAGTGGACGGCGATCCGCACGGACACTTCCGCGTGTGCAAGTCGGCGCAGGCGGGCGAGTACGACGTGGTGGTGCACGCGCTGCTGGACCGCGAGAGCGCGCCCCGCGGCTACAACCTCACGCTGCGCGCCACCGACGCCGGCCGCCCGCCGCGCTCCTCCTACCTGACGCTGCCGGTCGCGCTCACCGACGTTGACGACAACGCGCCCGTCTTCAGCAGGGAGATCTACGAAGCTAGCGTATCGGAGACGGCGCCGCCGAACACGCCCGTCATCAGGCTGAAAGTGAGCGACCGGGACGAGGGCCCCAACGCCCGCGTCTACATCGAAATAGTGGGCGGCAACGAGGGCGGAGAGTTCGTCGTCAACGCGGAAACGGGAGTGCTCTACACGGCGGTGGCGCTCGACGCGGAAGAGAAGTCGCTCTACACGCTCACCGTATCCGCCATCGACCAGGGCGACGCCGGGGTTCGGAAACAATCGTCCGCCAAAGTGAAGATCGAAATAGTAGACGCCAACGACAACGACCCCGTGTTCGAACGCGACGAGATAGAAGTGACGCTTGCGGAGAACGGCGCGGTGGGCGCGGTGGTGGCGCGCGTGGCGGCGCGCGACCGCGACTCCGGCGAGAACGCGTACCTGTCGTACAGCGTCGCCAACCTGCAGCCCGTGCCCTTCGAGGTGGAGCACTTCTCCGGCGCCGTGCGCACCACCAGGCTCCTGGACTACGAGAGCATGCGGCGCGAGTACGTGCTGCAGATCCGCGCCAGCGACTGGGGCCTGCCGTACCGGCGCCAGGCCGAGATGCGCCTCACCGTGCGCCTGGAGGACGTCAACGACAACCGGCCGCAGTTCGAGCGCGTGGACTGCGTCGGCTACCTGTCGCGCCGCCTCGCCATCGGGGCCGAGATAGTGACCCTGTCGGCCATCGACTTCGACTCCGGCGACGTGGTCTCGTACCGCGTCGCCGGCGGCAACGACGACAACTGCTTCGCGCTCGACTCCAGCACCGGCGTGCTCGCGCTCGCGTGCGACCTGAGCGACGTGCGAGCCGAAACCCGCGTGCTCAACGTCACCGCCACCGACGGAACGCATTTCGCCGACGCGGCCACTCTGACTCTGCACCTGGTGAACGCCGGGGCAGCCGACGCCGGCGGCAGCGTCGACTCCAACTCCCTGGAATGCCGAGACACCGGCGTCGCGCGGCGCCTCACCGAGCTGCTGGCGGCGGCCGAGCGCAGCAACGCGCCCGTCGACTTCGCCGAAGACTTCCCTCCGGCGCCGTCTCGCTACGGGGAGAATCTGCACTACCCGGAGTTCGTCGACTTTCCGGTGGAGGTGAAGGTGAACGAGTCCGTGGCGCTGGGCACGTCGCTGGTGCGGCTGCGCGCGCGCGACCGCGACCTCGGCTACAACGGGCTGCTGGTGTACGCGATATCCAGCGGCGACGCCGACTCCGCCTTCCGCATCGACCCCGACACGGGCGAGCTCAAGGTGATCGGCTACCTGGACCGCGAGCGCGAGGCCGAGTACTACCTGAACGTGACGGTGTACGACCTGGGCCGGCCGCCGCGCGCCGCCTCGCGCCTGCTGCCCGTCACCGTGCTCGACGTCAACGACAACGCGCCGCGCTTCCGCACCGCGCTCGCCAGCTTCCGCGTCACCGAGAACGCGATCAACGGCACGGCAATATTCCACGCCAACGCGACCGACCGCGACGCCGGCGACTTCGGCCGCGTCGCGTACAGCCTCAGCGGCGGCGACGGCGCGTTCTGCGTCGAGCGCGACGGCGGCGTCGTGGCGGTGTGCGCGCCGCTGGACCGCGAGCGGCGCGCGCTGTACGAGCTGACGGTGCGCGCCACGGACGGCGGCGGCCTGAGCGCGGAGGCGCGCGTGCGCGTCGCCGTCGACGACGTCAACGACAACGCGCCGCGGTTCGCGCTGGGCGCGTACAGCGCGCGCGTGCGCGAGGACGTGCCCGTGGGCACGCTGGTGGCCGTGCTCGAGGCCTTCGACCCCGACCTGGGCGCGGGCGGGGAGCTCTCCTACTCGCTGCCCGACCAGCCCGCCGACGACGCGGTGTTCAGCGTCGACGTCACCTCGGGCACGCTGCGCACCGCCAAGCGACTCGACTACGAGGAGAGACAGGTGACGTTCTCTCTTTGCTAGAATGCGTTCAGTAGAGGTAGAGGTGTCCGGTGGAGGTATTGACGTGGTCGTGTGCGGCGCAGGTGTACGGCGTGACGGTGCGCGCCACGGACGGCGGGCAGCCGGCGCTGTGGGCGGAGGCCACGCTGATCGTGGAGGTGGCGGACGTGGACGAGAACGCGCACGCGCCCGTGTTCGCGGAGCGGCCGGCGCTGGCGGCGCGCGTGCGCGAGGACGCCGCGCCGGGCGCGCGCGTGGTGACCGTGCGCGCCGCGGACGACGACCCACCCGGCCGCGACTCGCGCCTCGCCTACTACGCGCTGGCCGGCTCCGGCCTGGCGCACTTCTCCGTCGACGACGCGGGTGAGCGCCCCGCCCCCCTCTCATACATGAATACCTATATAATAAGCTGAAACAGATGTCCGTCTCACGTCAAGTTTCTGGGTCTCAGAAAACAGCGCCATCTAGTAGGCACCTACTTTAAATACTAATACTCGTATAATCACAACTTTATTAATTACTGAAATTATGGATGAAGGACATTAATAAACACAGTAGATGAATTTTATTAGTAGTTTGTGATATAGGAGCGATAAATAGTTACTGCACGAGGGCAGTAAATTCTGCAAAAAAAAAGCACGAGGGCAGTAAATTTTACTTACAAGCCCTGTTTACTGCTTCTTTAAGTAGGTACATTTTTCGAGCAAGTGTATTGAAAAAATTATTATTTATATTTAGTAGATGATGCCCGCGACTTCGTCCAGATTTTTGGATTCCCGCGGGAACTCTTTAACTTTCCGGGATAAAAAGTATAAGTATAAGCCTATGTCAATCCCCGGGATACAATCTGCACCTGTACCAAATTTCATCAAAATCGGTTCACACAAACACTTTCACATTTATAATATTACCTAGCATGGATTTAGGTAACAAAAATAACTTAGGTTAGGTATATAGAAAAGTTAAGTATTCGTTCTATTCTTAAATACGAAATATTGTTTTAACTTTTAATGTGGTCACTTCTTTCCCACTTTTGCGAATACCCATGGTAAGTATGTAACTAGGTGAATATAAAAAGAAGTCCAGTATCTCTAAAATATCAGCACTAAAAACTTGGGTAACTTTTGTAAGGCGAGTTAAACTCAATCACAGCAAAAAGAAAATGTCTCTTCCATCGACGACGACGGCCATATTTTTTATTTTTGACCGAGCGAAGCGAAGGTCTCTACCACAGGTCTCGACTCTCTGAGTCTACTTGAGTGAATTGGCACTTGTCCGTCCGTCCGTCCGTCCGTCCGTCTGTCAGAGCCTTATAACTTCTGAATTACTGAACGTAATTATTTAAATTTAAATATAATATGTAAATCGATGGCCTCCCGCTGAATATGGCTTAAAAAGTTATAAAAATCTTTATGTCAGGGGGGCTCTCATAGAAGCGAATGCGAAGTAAAATATTTTTATAGCGTTACATAGCGTTGCGATATATAATTTTAAAGATATTTAGGAATAGAGTCCAAAAATATATTCTTTTTAATTATTCCTCTAAAATTGTAGAAATGGGGGGCTTTCAAAGTGGAGATTTTCTAACGTCCAAAGTAATTTTATTAATTAGTAATATTTTTTTTTTGTTAAATTATATACTTTGTAATACACCATCGTCTATAAGTTAAACCACTTTTTTCGTAAGCTACGAGCACAGTTACCACTTTGTCCAATTCCGATTTCGTACGAACATGGGCGAATAACAAAAACGACACAGGATTGGTTGACCTAAACTGTCGGATAGGTCAAACAAAATAAAGTGATACGCTGAGCAGGACAAGAGAACATTTTCTCGCTCTGTCACTCCTTGGCATTAGCGTAGTATACTCATTTCGCTCACCTGTGGTATTATTATTACATTATCTCCTCTTGCTATATTTACTCTATGATTTGAATTGTACATGCAGTTTTTTAGTTATAGCGACACTGTGTAATTTTATTAAGTCGTTCCAACCATGTCGACTAGCTGGCGCTAGTTTTTATGGTCCAAGTACGTTTTGTGGTTCGAAGCCGGCATAGCACGCCCCCGCTCTAACCCTTGTGCTTGCTCGTGTGGCGCAGGTGTGATCCGCACGCAGTCGCCGCTGGACCGCGAGAGCGCGCCGCACTACTGGCTCACCGTGTGCGCGCAGGACCACGGCCTCGCGCCGCGACACGCCTGCCTGCAGGTCACTATACCGACTACCTACAACTGACACTATACTCTGAGAGATATACTCGCCAAATAAAATAAATATGTTTCATCGATACATGACGACCAAAAACTCATGTTTATATTCCTTTGGAGCATTGACATATAATCATAATATTATCTATGCACAGCGTCATCTATCGACATTGCGTAGATTAGTACCTACTACTATTCTAGGTGGTTCAGTTAAAAAGTAAATTAACATGTCTGGTCAAGCACTAAGCAAAAATATGTTCTTTCTCCTAGCTATTCCCGTCATCCGCGTGGTTCAACGATACGAAATGAAGAAGCAGTCGCTCCGTGCAATTTTTTCTGTATCTGCTGAATTAGTATCTTAATATTATAACCGTCGGAATATGGTGACAGTGATCGATGCGCACTGCGCAGGTGTACATCGAGGTGGAGGACGTGAACGACATGGCGCCGTGGCCGGAGCGCGCCGAGTACGCGGCCAGCGTGCCGGAGCACTGCGCGGCCGGCACGCTGGTGGCGCGCGTGCGTGCCGTGGACGCGGACGCGGCGCCGGCGCCCGCGCGCCTGCGCTACTCCATCGCGGCCGGCAACCCGGACGGCCTGTTCGCCATCGACGAGCAGTCGGGCGAGCTGCGCACCACGGGCCGCGCGCTGGACCGCGAGGCGGCGCCCGCGCACGCGCTCGAGGTGGCCGTGTCCGACGGCGAGCTGAGCGGCGCGGCGCGCGTGCGCGTCACCGTGCTCGACCTCAACGACCACGCGCCCGCCTTCACGCAGCGCTTCTACGACGTGCGCGCGCCCGCCGCCGACGCGCCCCCGCAGGTGTGTACTGTGCACTCACAGGTGGCCGTGTCCGACGGCGAGCTGAGCGGTGCGGCGATAAATCATTTATCATATTGATATGATTTATTTAAATGATAAAACATTTATTTACATGATATATCATTTATCATTTTTTGCAGATCGTCATCATCGAAAATAATATTAATTATTAAGATCCCGTGACTAATTATATATTAAAATATTACGTCAGTAATTGTGCCTCAGTAATCTCCTATGTCCAATGGAAATATAATTATACGCTAGGACGACGAGGCGGCTTCTGTTGAAGGCCAAGAGAGCAGCTCGGAGGCCGAGGCCGAGGACGAGGACGAGGGCTCGGGCCGCGCCGCCTGGGACCTGTGGGCCGACGCCGAGCCCGCCGGCACATACATCACCACGGTGAGTTAACACGTTTTATTTTTCGAATACACTAATAAAAATTTTGATGATTGAAAATGATGGATTTTGAAAAATTGTGTATATGTTCGGAAGTATCTACTATTTCATGCAAAAAACTCACCCAGCATCAACAAATCAATCCTGGGCAAATTATAGCAGCTATAGGTCTACCAGAATCTGATGGCAAAAAATACACCTAAAAGTACCAGTATACGGTGTACACTTTTTGCCATCAGATTCTGGTAGACCTATAGCTGTATAGCTGTATAATAGTAGCCTTGGTAAATCCTTGTTCTATGGCTAACGTGTTTAAATTTCTTGATTTTGGTTTCGGTAAAACAAAATATGGAAATGATCTTTGGGAAACACTAAAACACGAAAATACTTGATGAACACCTAAAACACCTGTATAGATAGTTCAATCCACGAAGACGCGCCCCACTATGTATCGCGAGGGGAAACAACGGGGTGCGGGGAGTTCAGCCCGAACATTAGTCTCGAGTCGACCACGGCTCAGTATACACGGTTAAGTTGGTTTGCTTTGCTGCGTGTCGTGACCCACCGGAAAGTTGCTCTACTTTAATTTTTTCTAAAATATTATTTTTATTATGTCCAAAAAAACGGAACGTATTTTCCTTAAAAGCCAGGTAGGTATTTTGAAAAATAGAAGAAGAGTATTTAAAATACTTTGATTTAGATTTTAGTTTTATCATAAATGTCTGTGATTCATCGAGCTCTGAATCAAATATTTCTGAATTAAACGACGATTCCGACTAATGTAAGGTGTGATGATTTCTCAATCATTTTTTTAATGTGTAATATCCAAGTGTAATTGAATGATTTACAAGTTAATTAATAAATACTTTATATCCATATAGTCGTGTTTTATGATAATAATAATTATTAGATACATTATTTCTTGTTATTAAAATATTATTATTAACCAATATCACAATTAATTCATTCTATGCAGGACCATCACGACATATAATATTTTATTTTTAAAAGTAGGTGAAATGAAGTAGTGCATACTTCAAGTTAATTATGACATTTTTCGCTATTTCACTTGGTGTGCGTGTGCCCACATTGTTACTCGCTGCGTAGTAATAGAACTCACATTCCCTGTAGTTTACATTGCACACTTGCACTGTAAGCGATTGCGGAAAAGAGTGGGGCGCGTCTTCGTGGATTGAACTATCTATACAGATTGTAGATTGTCAAAGTTCGAAAATAGGTGTGACGTCATTCGTTTGATTGGTGTTTTATCCAATATGGCAGATTGCTGTATTTTATAGTTTTATTTTATCAAAATAAATAACAATCTCACTCGAAATAGAAAAATAAATACGTTTTTTATAATCCATGAATCCTATTTCATTTATAGATAAATTGATTCTTGGTTAATCATCATGCCTATTGAAAATGCTGCTTGAACTCATCATTAGTATTATTTGGAAGTCTACACCGAGTGAATGACAACAGGTGGCGGCGCTGGACAGTGACGCGGCAGAGAACGGCACCGTCACGTACAGCGGGCGAGCACGCGGCGCCGCGCGCGGCCTGCTGCGCGTGCACGCTCACTCCGGGCGCGTGTACGCGGCGCCGCGTCTGCCGCTCGCGCCGCAGCGCACCTACGACCTCACGGTAAGCCGCGGCGGTCACGGCCGGCGACGAGACGCTCGCCTCGCGACCGCGCCTGACCTGCTGTCGCTGTGCAGGTGCGCGCGTGCGACGGCGGGCGGCCGGCGCGCTGCAGCGTGTCGCGCGTGCGCGTGCGCGTGGCGGCGCGCGGCGGCGGCGAGGCGCCCAGCGTGCGCGCCGTGGCGCCGCTGCAGGCCGCCGAGCTGGACGCGCCCGGCTTCCTGCTGGCGCTGCTGCAGGCCAGCGACCCCGAGGGCGACCCGCTCTACTACGACATCGTCGGTGAGTGGCGGAGCGGCTCGCGTGCGGCGGAGCGATGCGCCTAACCCTGACGATGTGTCGTTGCGCCCGGCAGACGGCGACCCGGAGCGGCGCTTCTCGGTGGGGCGCGAGGACGGCAGCGTGGTGCTGGCGCGGCGGCTGCTGTGGGAGGAGCGCGCGCAGTACGCGCTCAACGTGTCGGTGAGCGACGGGCGCAGCGCGGCGCACACGCTCGTCAACATCACCGTCATCAACGACGCGCACGAGGCGGGCGTGGCGTTCTCGCGCGCCGAGTACGTCGCGGAGGTGTCGGAGAGCGCGCGCGCGGGCGCGGCGCTGGTGGCGCTGCAGGCGAGCGCGGGCGCGGGCGCGCGGCTGCTGTACGGGCTGCACGCGGCGCGCGCGCCCCGCGACCTGCAGCTGTTCCGCCTCGACGAGCTCACCGGCGTGCTGGAGCTGGCGCGCCCGCTCGACAGGTGAGCGCTCGTCCGTGCGCTAAATTGATGACTTTAAGACGAAAAATACACGAAAGTTTATACAAGAGGCGCTCATATGGGAGGCATATGGGGGGTAAATTATTATTTTTAATACACTTGCTCGAAAAATGCACTTACAGTGGCAGTAAACAGGGCTTGTAAGTTAAATTGACTGCCCTCGTGCTATTTTTTTTTATTTTTTATTTTTTTTGTTTTATTTTATTAGTTTGCCAACAGATAATACACATATATAATGAAAACTAGGTTAATGCTGATGGAGCAAAATGTTCGGTTGGACTGTGGACCGTACATGCTCCCAGGGGAGAGGAAAGGAGATGATAGGGAAAGTGATAAGCAATTTACAAATTAAAGCGAGGTGATTGATGCTAGATGAATGCTTATAAATTACAAATCACTTATTTTAATGCTATGCTGAAGTTAAAATGTATAAATCGTATAAAGTACGAGGTGCAACATTTTTTTGTACTGCTGCAAGGAGAGCGAATGGGAATCTGTTATCACATTTTTTGCAGTTTTAAAAAGATTATTGTGTTCGCGACTTAACTAATCAATACATTATTTTCTCCTAAGTTTGTTCTGCATCCCCTTATAATATGAGGCAATATATTTTTTGCAGAATTTACCTACTGCCCTCGTACAGTAAATTTGCAGTTTTTTTTTAATTTTTGTAAGTCCACTTTGCTTCTAAATAAAAAGTTTTCTTGCAAGAAGGTTCATAATGATTTAGACTTTGTATGTAGAAAACCTAAAATAATAACATTTAGATGTAGATTGATGAAATTAATTCATGAAATAAAAATTGGTATTTAGTTAATGTAATTATTTAAAATTGTTTTAAGTTTTATAAATTAAAAAAGTAAAGGCCTAAAAAGTAAAGAACAGTCCAGGCTGGGAGTTAAAAACTAGAACCTAGAGCCATGAAGCCAATTTAAAAAAACACAATTACAACAACGCGCCGTAGATACTAAATCCGTAATCTGTGCGCGCTACTTTTAAAAGTTCATTGAGTTTTTCTTATAAATTATTAATTAATATAAGTGGTTTAAAACATCCCCCTGTCTCACCCCACAATGCAATTGGATAGGTCTCGTCGACGCTGCCTGTACTCGGACTGACACATTACGAGTATATGCTGAGCTGTATAAGCATTTCAATAGTTCGATGTATCGCCAACCAACTTGGGATCGCTGCAAGGAGTCCAGCGCGGCGCAGGTCTCGATGGAGTCAAAGGCCTTCTCATAGGCCAAAAACCTACTTACCGCTCCTATATTATCACAAACTACTATTTTAATTTTATCTAGGCTTGTGGGGTATCCTCGGAAAGTTGCTTTCAACCCAAATTAGGAGATAATAATGTGTTGCTTAGAATACTCGTACGTCGTGAGTACAATAACCTCTTCAAAACTGCTAAAATGACCACGGATCCTCATTCACTCTGTCTACAGCAGTACAGAAGGATGTGGCATCAGTTCATTGATGAGTATCATAGACTTACGAGTAGGTATATATCTAGCTTATTGTCTAATCTTCTAATATTGTTTGTGTGTTTTTTAGACATTTAATTGTTAATTATTCTGCCTATTGTTAAGTTTAACGTTATTTGTTAACTAACTGGTAACCCCGCACTTGCGAGATCAGATATACGCATGCCGGCTTGCCAGTAATTGGGTG
The DNA here is from genome assembly GCA_917051295.2 of Erebia ligea. NCBI lineage: Eukaryota > Metazoa > Arthropoda > Insecta > Lepidoptera > Nymphalidae > Erebia > Erebia ligea. The sequence continues at coordinate 20,889,455 of OU785224.1, forward strand.
TACACTCAAAATTGTTTTCTATGTGTTTGTTATTTTTTATTGTGATTGTGTATTATCTGTTGGCAAACCATTAAATAAAATAAAATAAAAAATAAAAACCTCAGTTCTGAGGTGAAAAAATAGATTCTATAGTATCGGTAGCTACCTACATATCGATAGACGTACAATATTTTATCATAGAATATAGTGCGAGGTCTTAGTTCAGAGCGATATACTAGTTTATCATAGTCGAGGATCGCACGTAATGTATGCGCCCCGCACGTCTCCGCCAGGGAGGCGGCGGCCGTGCACGAGCTGACGGTGTGGGCGCGCGACCAGGCGCCGCGCGCGTCGCTGGCGTTCGCGCGCGTCACGGTGCGCGTGCACGACGCGGACGAGCACGCGCCCGAGTGGGGGCGGCGCCTGTGGGAGGCGCGGCTGGCGCGCGGCGCGGCGCCGGGCGCGCTCGTGGCGCCGCTGCGCGCGTGGGACCGCGACGCGGGCGACGCGGCGAGAGTGCTGTACTCGCTGGCGGGCGGCGACGGGCTGTTCGCCGTGGACGAGCTGGGCGACGTGCGGCTGGCGCGCGCGCTGCCGCCCGCCGGCGCGCGCGACTACGCGCTGCACGTGCGCGCCGCCAACCCGCCGCCGTCGACGCGCGCCGCCACGCTGCCGGTGCACGTGCTGGTGGTGGAGCCGGACGACGCGCCGCCGCGCTTCCTCACCGCGGACGTGGCGTGCGAGGTGTGGGAGGACGCGGCGCCGGGCGCGCTGCTGGCCACGCTGGAGGCGCGCAGCGCGACCGCCGTGCGCTACGAGCTGCGCGGCGCGGAGGGCGCCTTCCGCCTCAACCCCGCCGCCGGCGCGCTCAGCGTGGCGGCGCCGCTCGACTACGAGACCAGGGAGCTGTACAACCTCACCGTCACCGCCTACAACATGGTACTGCAACGTTCTAGCGCTCGGAGAGAGAGCTCCCGCAGCGATCTGACCGCCGCTCGTGTTGGTTGCAGGGCGGCGGCAGCGCGAGCGCGCGGGTCGCGGTGCACGTGCTCGACCGAAACGAGTTCCCACCGGTGTTCCTGCAACGAGAATACCGAGGCCGCATATCAGAGGTTACACCGCTTCTACAGAATATTATGTATTGTCTTATTGTGTAAATCATCCCCCGATCTTGTCACTACTTTGACTTGACAGAAATAATAACAATTTTGACGATGTTAATTTTTCAATTTTTCTAGTTACTCACTGTTCAGTGTTAATATTTTGCTTTTAAATGCAAAAAAACTGACTGCATTGCAATCACACTGTCTAATACTAAGAATACACGTAGGTAATATTAATTTGGTAAGCATGTAAGTACGTTCCGGGCACCATAGTAATGCGTGGTGTGTGTGTGTGTGTGTGTGCGGGCAGGCGGCGGCGGCGGGCGCGCTGGTGAGCGACGCGGCGCGCGCGGCGGGCGAGCCGCTGGTGCTGGCGACGGCGGACGGCGACTCGCCCGCCAACCGCCAGCGCGCCTTCCGCATCGCGGAGCCGGCCGCGCGCGCGCTCTTCCGCCTCGACCCCACCACGGGCGCGCTGCGCCTCGCCGCGCCGCTCGACTACGAGCTGCAGCCGACCCACGTCTTCACCGTCAAGGTCAGCTGTTAGCCTATTCATTCTAGATTTCAATGTATGCCCATACAACGGTACAACTCGTAAGTTTTTATACCTCCTCTTTTTTTATACCTATGAGTGAGTAGGTTAGGTAGTAGGTACATTAAAAAACACTAGGTACTCTAAAATAAATTGTAAATTTTTGTCCACTACGAAGTCACCAGCTCCTGCGTCGAGCTGATCTGATGATGGAACCAGGAGGTGGATAGTGAAACTCTTCGATGACTATCAGTAAATCCCTCGAGCTTGGGCTTGATTTAACGATTCCAATGTATCACTCTAAAGCGGCGATTTTTAGTCAACTTTGTACGGGAGCAGGTGATATGGCTCGACCGTAACAATAGGATGATCATCCTACGAGCGGGTGTTGTGCTCGGGGACCACTGGCTTTTTTTCAGTACACTTGCTCGAAAAATACACTTACAGAGGCAGTAAACTGGGCTTGTAAGTTAAGCTTACGGCCCTGGTGCTATTTTTTTTTGCAGTTTTTATTTTTATTTTTGTAAGGCACCTTACTTCTAAATAAAAAGTTTTCTTGCAAGAAGGTTCATAATGATATTGATTTTGTATGTAGAAAACTTAAAAAATAAAAACGTTTAGATGTGGATTCATGAAATTAAAAATTGTATTTAATTTAGTTACTTGATTGAAATTGTTATAAGTTTTATAAAGACTGAATAGTCCAGGCTGAGAGTTAAGAGCTAGAACCTAGAGCCATGAAGCCAATTTAAAAAAACGCAATTACAACAACGCGCCATAGAAACCTACTAAAGTCTCTTTCTCACAAATGTATTGAAAAATATTGTGTGATGTGATATACAGGCGTTAAGGTTTCTACATACTCGTGACGATGGTCAGCCCTCGACTGGCGTCATCGGGCTGACTTATGTCAACTCGTATGTAAAAACCTACTTACCGCTCTTATAATATCACAAACTACTATTAATTGATAGTTATGTCCTAGCTTCTAATAGTTTTCTTGAAAATTAAATAAATCTACGGAATGGCACACATTTCAAGGCGGGGAGGGGTGAAGCCGCCAGCGCGGGGAAGGAGTTAGAGTTGTGTTTTAAAGTACTCTCGCGTAGGTATAACTCAACAGCCATATTTTGTCCGTAGCACTTGCGATATTGTACTATTTGCTGATGATACGTCCTTGATTTTTAAAGTCGATAGACATAAGGACAACTTTGACGACGTAAATACTGCAATTTCTCAAGTCACGAACTGGTTTACGGTAAACAATCTACCTACTTTTAAATACAAAAAAAACGAAATGTGTTGAGTTCGCATTGCCGAATGCCAGATCCACAAGCGATATTAAACTAATGGTAAATAATGATATGCTATAGTGGCCGGCGCGGCGGCGTTGCGAATCGTTGCGTCTCGCGAGCCGATTACCGACGGAATGGTGACGTGTTCCAGGTGATCGACGCGGGCGAGCCGCGCCTGCCGTCCGACAGCAGCGCGCGCGTCACGGTGGACGTGCTCAACGCGAACGACTGCCCGCCCGCCTTCTCGCAGGCCGCGTACTCCGCCACCGTGCTGCTGCCCACGGCGCGCGGCGTGCTCGTGCTGGCGCTCAGCGCCACCGACGCCGACGACCCCGCCGGCCGCGCGCCGCTGCACTACGACATCATCGACGGCGACGCGGGCGGCGCGTTCGCGCTGTCGGCGGCAGGCGCGCTGTCCGTGGCGGGCGAGCCGGCGGCGGGCGCGCACCGGCTGCGCGTGCGCGTGTCGGACGGCACGTTCGCGAGCACGGCGCGCGTGGAGGTGCAGGTGCGCGAGCCGGAGCACGCGGGGCTCGCGTTCCAGAAGCCGGACTACTACGGCTCCGTGGTGGAGAACTCCACGCGGCCCGCGCTCGTGGCCGTGCTCAGCGTGCTCGGCGCTAAGCTCAACGAGCACGTCGAGTTCCGCATCCTGAACCCCGTCGACGGTTTCGAGGTGATTAACGAATCGAATTTCAACAGAATTAATTAACGAGCTGGATCTATTGAGCACCGCGGCTGGGGCAACCCCTGTATGCCTGTACGCAGAATGCTGGCCAGTACATTGGTCACTAGACAACTAGACAAATAAATATTTTTTTAGTGATATTTAAATAGAGGACCCGCCAAAAGACGTGATATCCTACCCGTCTCCTGTTAATTCCATATTTGACAACAATCTTAAATTATCCATTGAATTATGAAAAAGGCAATTGACGTTTGACGCAGTCACGTACGCACGCTCGGTGAGGAAGGTCGCGCGCACCGCACTCACGCGTCCCGCCACTCGAGTCGATCGAAAGTTGTACTTGTTACCTACGTACATCGGTGCAACGTATCAACTTAAAGTTAACTACCCAGCGTATCAAATACACGTTTTCGCAGTGCCTAAAACTTAAATATATTAAGTATATAAAATGTCTAAGACTTGCTCTGCGTGTGAGAAGCCGCTTAAATCTAGCGATCTTAAATCTTGTACAGTGTGCGATGACAATTATCATTTCCAATGCTTGCGGATATCGCCGGATAACTTTGCAAAGGAGTCGAAGGCACATAAAGCCGCTTGGAAATGTCCACAATGCAGAGCTGGCGAGAGGCGCAGCGACAACGCCAACACCCCTGTGAGACAGCCAGCAGCGCAGTCGTCTGCATCGCCAACGGGCTCCTCGAACACATCGGATTTAATAAAACTTCAAGAGTATATAGATAGCAGTTTGGACCGCATTAAGAGAGAAATTTTAAAAGAAGTCAGCAATAAGTTGGAGGGCCATTATAAAACTCTTACTGAGAAAACTTCAAAAATTGAAGAGTCCATCAATTTTCTAAGTGGCCAATATGAGGCCATACTTGGGAAGATGAAGACCATGGAGAAATCCATTAAAGACTTGGAGCAGCAGCGTGACCAGCTTTTACAGGAGAACGGGGCCATTAGGAATAAATTGACCTTCTTGGATGCCAAGTTGGAAGACCTCGAGATAAGAGGAAGATCATGCAATGTTGAAATAAGAGGCGTCCCCGAATCGGGCAATGAGAATTTATCAACTATCATGGAAAAAATCTGTACTGTGGTGGGAATGAACTTTGACCTTTCCGAGTATCAAACCTTCTTCAGAACAGGAAAATCTATGCCAGAGAAAGTGCGTCCGATTGTTGTTATTTTTAAAAGTAACCTCAGAAGGAATGAGTTATTGCGCCTAGTAAAGGAGTTTAATAAAAAGTGTAAGGATCAAAGCACTAGACTAAAAACAGACTATTTAAATCTTAACTTAAATTCGCAGGCTTTTTATATTTCCGAGCATTTAACACCCGCCGCAAAGCGTCTCCTCGCCTTGAGTAAACAAGCCGCGAAAAGGAATAATTATAGGTATTGTTGGTACTCGAACAATAAAATCTTTGTAAAGAAACAAGATAAATCAACACCTATCATAATTAAGTCAGAAGATCAAATTAACAAAATCATCTGACTAGCAATATTATCATATTGTATTGTTTCGCAATATTTCTACATACCCTGCATATTAAATAATTTTAGTCTAAGTGCGTACACACACTATTACCTGTGCAACAGTGTTTTATTGATATTACTATTTTATTATAGCATGAATTATGTAAAAAACAACCGTCTTGTAACTTTTTATCTATCTAGGGTTGTCAAGCATACGATGATGGCATATTCTTATATTAAAATTCAATACTTTACAACAATATTCCTCTGAATTAGATGATTACCAGAATTCAGACCTTTGTATAAGTACAGATAATTTTTGTGTATGTAGTAAGTATATTAATGTGAACAATTCACTAAAAATAATTTCATTAAACATTAGAAGTATTCACAAAAACTTCAACCAACTGCTCGTTTCACTGGAACTTCTTAAAATAGATTTTGATATTCTAATTCTTACTGAATGTAGGATCAAGCATCATGTGTCCAATCACAGCTTGCCGGGTTATATTTCGCACTGCACTAAGATAAATCCTGTTCAAAATGATGGTGTCGTGGTTTTCATTAAAGATACTATTACTCACAACTGTACAGAGTTGGAGGTTTTTGGAGCAAATTGCTTACAACTAAACTTAAATGATGAACTTACCTTAATTGCCCTATATAGATCACCTTCTTCCTATAATATCGAGATCTTCCTAGATTCTCTGGATCATAAAATAAAGCAGATAGGTCGTTCGAGAAATATAGTATTAATGGGTGACACGAATATTAACATTATTGGCAATGTGCACCCTCAAGCTAACGATTACTTAGCATTATTAACTCTTCATAATATAGAAATTGGCATAAATGCACCCACCAGGGACAATAGTTGTCTTGATCACTGCATGGTAAGACTAAACAAAAACAAGACTGCTAAATTTGCTGTGTTAAAAACTGATATCACCGACCACTATGTTACTCTTTGCAGTGTGTACTCACATAATGGAAATTCTGATGTTGAAAGGCAAAAACCTCCTCTTCAGAAACGATGTATAGATTACGAGCAGCTCTTTAAGGATATAAGTAGTCAATCGTGGGATGTAGTTTTTAAGGAAACAGACGTCGACTTAGCCTTTCAAGTATTTAATGACATACTCAGTACACATATTAGGAATAACACTACATTTAAAAGAATACCTCGCTCTAAAGTTAAATTAAAGCCTTGGATTACGGATGGACTACTTAAGTGTATTCAAAAAAGAAATAAACTATATAGACTGCTTAAAAAATATCCTAATGATTCTATTAATAGAAGCAATTACTTGAAATATAGAAATCTATGTAACCGTATAATAAAAGATGCGAGGGAAAAATACTACAGAAACAAAATTTTTAAATACTCAGGGGATTCTAAAAAGGTATGGGAACTATTAAATGAAGCTTCTAACCGGAAAAGTAAACAAAAATTCTCAATTAAAGAAATGTTGATAAATAAAGAAAATATAAATTTTGCAACAGAGCCAAACAAAATAACCAACGCTCTGAATACTTTTTACTGTTCAGTAGGCCATGACCTTGCACAAAAGCATCTAAATAAAGTAGGTGCCACAGAGCAATCCTTATGTAACAAAATTAGTTTCTTTCATTCTCATTACAAAACATTTTATTTAAAACCCACAAACCCAGTGGAAGTAAGTAAATGCATAAGTTCTTTAAGAAATACTGAATCTTGTGGACATGACGGCTTTACATCGAAAATCTTAAGATTACTGAATAATGAAATTGCTTCTCCACTCTCGTTTATGATAAATTTAAGTTTTAAATCAGGAATATTTCCACAGACCTTAAAAACTGCTATTATAATGCCACTACATAAAAAAGGACCAACTAACTTTATGTCGAACTACCGTCCTATTTCACTTTTGCCTACTACTTCAAAAATAATTGAAAAGATAATGAAAATTAGGATTAATGCTTACACTTCGGATTTCTTATGTAACAATCAGTATGGATTTAAAGAGGGAACGGGAACCAGTGATGCAATTGCGGAACTAACAAAGCAGGTAGTCTTGAACCATGAAACTAAAAATAAAACAATTGCTGTATTCATCGATCTAGCTAAAGCCTTTGACACTATTTCACATAAATTATTGTTAAGGAAGTTGGAAATATACGGATTTACTGGAAATGCACTAAATTGGTTTAGTAGTTATCTTAAAAATCGTAAACAATTTGTTCGGGTTGAAAACCAAGTAAGCGTTGTAAACTCATCAGAAATTATGTTTGGTGTCCCTCAAGGGAGCGTCTTAGGACCTATTTTGTTTAATATTTATCTTAACGACTTTTGTTCGCTACTTACAGACAGACAGGCAGACGCTAAATCATTATGTTTTGCAGATGATACTGTTTTATTATTCAAAGCTCCGACATGGGATAGTGCCATCCAAAAAGCCGAATATGGTCTACGCCTGGCTAAGGAGTGGTATGACAGTAATTTGCTAACATTAAATGAAGATAAAACGTTATGTATGTGTTTCTCCCCTACTAGTGCTGGTCTTCCAACGATTACTCCGAAAATTCAAGTTCACTCCTGTCTGAATATGTCTAGCTGTGTAAATTGCAAAACTCTGTCATTTACCGATAGTACGACGTACCTTGGGATCATCATTGATCAACATCTAAGGTGGGATAAGCAAGTGGATATGCTGACTAAGAAAGTCAGAAGCCTAGGTTATATATATAATAATCTGAGAAATATTTTGAGTACTAACTTACTGTTAAGAGTGTATAGTTCTTTAACTCAATCATTAATTTTGTATGGCATTATAGCATGGGGTTCATGTGGATCAACCTTATTGGACGGACTAAATAAGGCTCAAAAACTTAATCTCAAAATCATATTAAGAAAAAATCGAAGATTTCCTACGGATGAATTGTTTAAGCTAAGTAAAGTACTAACCCCACGAAAAATATATATATGGCAATTAGCGATGTACATGGCAAAATATATTGACAATTTTTCCTCTGGAGAGAACTATCAGTCACCTTAGGGAAAGGAAACAAAGATGTTCAATTCCCCTACGAACGTCTGGATTCACAAGTAGGCATTTTACAGCTGCGGCCCCGAAACTGTTTAACAATCTTCCTACAGAGACATCTAATTTAATTCTATGTGCCCAGCACCCTTCTTTAAAGAATAAACTAAAATCTAATATAAAGAAATTTCTCCTAGATTGCTCATCTGAAGAATTTAAAAGCCTTTATGACAAGATCTGTTGAAAGAAGTTATAATAATAGTATTATCTAGAACATCTTATCCTGTAATTTTTGATTTAACAATCGATCTTCCTATAGTTCAAACTTAGTAGGTATCTGACTTAACACTGTTGCACAAACTTTTCTAACTATTCTTAAAAAACTTTATATTGAACTTAAACTCATTGCAAGTTGTGTATTATATTTATAATATATTATGTAGGTATATTATGTATTTATTAAAAAAAAAAAAAATATTATATGTATTTAATAAAATAGATAATTAAAACTAGAAACCTTATATGAGTTATATTAAAATCTAAAATATAAACCTATTTATTAAAAATTTTTTTTTTTTTTTTTTGTTCGTCATTCTTACTCATACAGGTATATTTAAATGTAAGCCATCATTTTGTCAGCCCTAACGCAGACTTCGGTCTATTTGGGCTGCAAATTACAAACGCCAGCCTCTGTTTTTGGTCTAGTGCTTTGGTCTGTAAAATTGTGGTGTAATTTTAGTTTTTTTTTAAAAGGCATCAAATAAATAATAAATAAATAATAAATAATACAAAAGTACCTGATTAATTGACAAGTTGTCAAAATAAATATCCAATTCTAGAGACACCATCAACCTTGTGGGTAAAGTTTTGGTTTGCGATAGGTATTATGTTTCACCTTGCAAAGTTTGCGAGCGCGTTTTGGTCGTGTAGACTCGCTCGAGTGGGAGCTTTGTTGGGTATCGTACACGGTGCAATGCTCTACAGTTACACGGTCACAATCCGTGTATCTGGATCCCGCGGGTTGTGAGCGTGCAGCACAGTCGTCAACGCGTGTCGGTGTGCGCAGGTGGGCGCGACGTCGGGCGCGGTGCGCAGCACGGGGCTGGCGCTGGACCGCGAGGCGCGCGCCGCCTACGCGCTGCTGCTGCAGGCGCGCAGCGCGGCGGGCGCGGGCGAGGCGCGCGTGGCGCACGCGCACCTGCACGTGACGGTCACCGACGTCAACGACAACTGCCCCGTGTTCGTGGAGCGGCCGTACGTGGCGGCCGTGCAGGCGGGCGCCGAGCCGGGCGCCGCCGTGCTGCGCGTGCGCGCCGTGGACGCCGACGCCGGCGACAACGGCGAGGTTCGACTGCTTTGTTACTGCTCATCGCGAGGAGGGCACCCTGTATGCGCTCTAGGCGTGTTCCGAGGGCATTTTCTTAATCTCTACTAATTTATTTTATTCCTTGTCCTTTTGGTCGAGCTGTTCCATCTTTAATGATCTTGTACAAGGTATTGAATATACGTTCACTTGAATCGATTTAGCGGTAATATTTTGTTGCACGACATTCAGGTTAGATACGAGATGAAGCGCGGCCACGGCGAGCTGTTCCGCGTGGACCGGCGCTCCGGGCAGATCTCGCTGAAGCAGACGCTGGACGCGCACAACCAGCTCTACACGCTCGTCATCGCCGCCTTCGACGGAGGTGAGCGCTTCCTACAGACAATTTACCTAAATCAATAGTATGACCATCATAGTGTGTCACATCAGACTATATGGATATCGATTATATTAGAAGTGTATCTAGTATTAGCCGACAGATGTCGCTAGGGTGGAATGTTCTCGTTAACACGTGGTGCGCGCGCAGGCACGCCGGCGTGCGGCGCGGAGGCGGAGGTGGCGGTGCGCGTGTGGGGCGGCGGCGCGGCGCCCGCGTGGCCGCACGCGCACGTGGCGCTGCGCGTGCGCGAGGACGCGGCGCCGGGCTCGCCGCTGGGCGCGCCGCTCGCCGCGCGCTCGCCGCTCGCCCGGCAGCTCATCTACACGCTGCACGACGGCGCCACCGACCTCTTCGAGATACACTTCGACACCGGTGAGCCTCAGCCCTCATCCCCTTCCTCTCAGTCAACGATACTTGCATCGAGAACGAGCGTCAAAATCATCCTACTTTTGTCTCATTCTTGGTTATCAGGACAAAAATCTCCTTACTTCTTGGAGGAGCTTGGATATCTAGGATTTTCATTTTCTAAAACACCCTCGATGGCCGCCTTTAGCGCGTATTGGGAGATTCAGTCATCTGTTAAGGACGCATCGTGTGGACTTAAACCCCAGACCGTAGTTCCGCAAGAAATGAGAAATAAACTGAACTGCTGGAACCACCAATCACCAATCACTCAGCCACTCGCAAGTCACTAAACTAGTATTATATTTTATGAAAAAGTGATATTTAGCCACGACCCGTTAAATTAAAAATTCATATCGTTTCCATGATCACGGAATAGGTAACTGTTATTTCGTAAGCCATGTAGTGCATCCACTTACCACTAAAACACGAAGCCGGATCGACTCGCCTCCTCTGCTTACTAACGTGATGATTTTGTCCCGCAGCGCCCAACAGAGGGAACGGTCCGTGTGAGTATTTACAGTGCCCCCTTCCCTCTCCCCTCTCCCTCCCGCCGCCACTCCTCCCCCTAGCGAGCTCCAGGGGAGCCGCCGCATCCGTGATCCAAAGCTGCGGTCCACAGTCACCCATCGATCTCGACCACCTAGTATCTCGCGCAACATCCAGCTTCAACCATTTAACTAATGCATGCAGTGTTCTGTCGTTGTCCTCAAACCCTGTAACTAAACCCGAAACTTACGCACATGGTCATTCAAGCGCACATTATTTTATCACGTAAAATAACAAATGTCGGTTTCGCTGTTCACTATCGTCGCGCGAGCGAGAGCTTCTGTGACATGTCATGCATTTCGCCTCGCACTCGCCGCCCTCGCCCGACGCTATCGCTCCCGTCCGCCCGCAGGCACGCTGGTGGCGCGCGCGGCGCTGGACTACGAGGCGGCGCGCGAGCACGCGCTCACGGTGCGCGCCACGGACGGCGTGACGGGCGCGTTCGCCGACCTGGCGGTCACGGTGCACGTGCTGGACGCCAACGACTGCGCGCCCGAGTTCGACAGCGACGAGTACCGCGCCGCCGTGTCCGAGGCGGCCGCCGTGGGCGACGCCGTGCTCACCGTGCGCGCCACGGACGCCGACAGCGGTGCGTACACTGCGCTCAGCCGATCACGAGGTGGTTCGACGTTTAGCCAGATACAGACACTTATAGCTAATCGATCCTCCGACGCCTTCTCTGGCGCCGCTAGCCGTCATGAACTATCGTTTTGCTAAACAGCGTGAAATATATCTAGTATCACTAGATTGTAATAGTAGTTTGAAATATTATAAGAGCGGTAAGTAAATTTTTACATACGAGTTGACTAATGTCAGCCCGATACCGCCAGGTGAGGGCTGACCATCGTCACGAGTTTGTTAAAACCTCGCCCGTGTATCACACAATATTTTTCAATACATTTGTGAGAAAACTTGAAAATAAAACTCGCGTAGGTAGGTACTAGGTACCTACTTACTAGAAAACGGTTTCTCACGCCCGTACTTACTTCGAGATTTTTTTCTCACATCTAAAATACCTCGTACTTATTCGATTTATTTTTATTATTCCACACCACTTAAACCACTTATATTAGTTAATAATTTATAAGAAAAGCTCAATGAACTTTTAAATATAGCTTCAATTCAATTCAATTCAATTTCGTTTATTTGCAGAAACATGTTTTATACAATAGGTGTTAAATAGAATGACGGATAGCGCGCACAGATTAAAGATGTATCTACGGCGCGTTGTTGTAATCGTGTTTTTTATTAATTTGGCTTCATGGCTAGGTTCTAGCTCTCAACTCCCAGACTCCTCGACTATTCAGCCTATACTTTTTTGATTTATAAAACTTAAAACCCAGTTAAAATTAATTATATTAAATACAATTTCTAATTTCATGAATTAATTTCATCAATCTACATCTAAATGTTATTATTTTTTAGATTTTCTACATACAAAGTCAAAATGATTATGAACCTTCTTGCAAGAAAACTTTTTAAAAGTGGGCATACAAAATTTAAAAAAAACGGCAAATTTACTGCACGAGAGCAGTAAATTCTGCAAAAAATAGCACGAGGGCAGTAAATTTAACTTACCCTAACCTGTTTACTGCCTCTGTAAGTGCATTTTTCGAGCAAGTGTATTGAAAAAACCTTAACGCCCGTGTAAGCATACAACGTTTTTCAATAATAATAATAATATATTTGTGAGAAACATGAAAATAAACTCTAGTAGAGTAAAAGTACCTCGAGTAGAGGTACTAACATTGACTTATATGTATACTATAGAAAATAATGTTACACGCCCATATTTGTTTCGAGATTTTTGGCAACTATTAATTGCACGATTTTTTTCTTACATTTTAAAATAAGTAAGTAGGTACCTATCTTTTGATTTAATTTTCTTATTCCATATCACTTAAACCACTCACATTAATTATTTACTATTTATAAGAAAAATCCATAGATCTATCATTCGCTGCGCCAGCGAGACCAAATTAAATCTATGGAAAAATCAATGAAACTTTTTAAAATGGCGCGTTTTTGTAAATTGGCTGCATAATCTACGTTCCAGCTTCTAATAATTTCTAGCCTTGACTATTCAGCTTTTACTTACTTTTTGATTTATGAAAGTTAAACAATTATATTTAGTTAATTTTTAATTGCATGAATTAATTTTATTAATCCAATATTCATATGGTTTTTTTATTAAATTTAGTTAAGTTTTCTTTTTACAAAGTCAACATAACTATGAACCTTTTCAGAAGAAAAATTTGATTTAGAAATAAAATGGACTTACAAAAATTAAAAATAAAACTGCAAATATTTAGCGTAAATTAGCAATTAGGGTAACGAGGTCCGTAAATTCTGTAAAAAAAAAATAGCACGAGGGTAATTAATTTGACTTGAAGCCCTGTTTACTGCTTCTGTTAGTGCATTTTTTGAGCACCTGACATATTGGAAAACATAATTGTGTAAATTTTTTTAATGTAGGGAAGTTTTCACAAATGTTGTATACTCCAAATAGTTTAATAGTTCGGGTTGGGCGTTGAAGGGTCAGTTGTAATACCCAATGCGGTGACGCTTGCGGCAGGCGCTAACGGCGAGGTGAGCTACTCGCTGTCGGCGTGGGGCGGGCGCGGCGCGGGCGCGGCGCCGGCGTTCGCCGTGGACGCGCGCTCGGGCGCGGTGCGCGTGGCGGCGCCGCTGGACCGCGAGGCGCGCGCCGCGCACCACCTGCTGCTCAGCGCGCGCGACGCCGGCCGCCCGCCGCTGCTCACCACCGCGCACCTCTTCATCACCGGTACGCGTCTAGCGACCGCTAGCCGACATACGATACTAACACCTGTCACGAAATACTAGCTCGAGCCGAGGACTTGGACTGATGCTCAGAAATAGTAGCCTCCTGTCCCGATCGAGTGATTATAATCACAAGAGGAAGAGAAATATTATACCCTAGTCCCTACCTATTTTTAAATAATAGGTGCAGAATACAATAAATTGATATTAATAACCCCATCTGTTTTTGATGAACTACGGCAAAACTTGTCTTACCTGCATAAGTGGGGTCGCGTGAGAGCAACCCCACTGCCCGCAGCGCCGAGTCACATGGACATGACACGGGTCTATACACTGTAGTCTGTGCACGGGTCCTGCACGCGGCGGCGACGACGTCACCCGCGGTGCGGACCCAACACCGGAGACGACATCAGGCCTAGGGGCCCGTAGCCTTCAAGGCAGGCCCTAGCCGACACACGGCTTAAAAACAATCACCGGGGTACAATGTTACCCCGCGCCCCGCCCGGGTAATGAGGCCAAGCCTTGAAGCCCGTACCCCCGCTTAATGGACCAACCGGAGAAGACCCCTGCTGCTACCTGCATAATGTTTACAACTCTATTGCAATGGGATAAGGATGATATTTATTTTGTGTAACAGGCACACATTTTGGAACACATTTACCCCGTGAACGTGGATCAGGAGCAACGGTGCGGCTTACGTGAATACATAGGTAGTGAATACTCGCGGTAGCAAGTATTTGTGTGTGGACTGTGACATTTCACTACCAAGTATTTGAGCTGTGAGGATACGCCTCACCTGCAGTAGCGTGTGCGCAATGCGCATCCCCCGGCCGCCGCACTGACGCGCGTCTCGTTGCAGTGGACGACGTGAACGACTGCGCGCCGCAGATGGAGCGTGGCGTGGTGGCGGCGCTGGTGTCGGAGGAGGCGGCGCGCGGCGTGGCGCTGGCGCGCGTGGCGGCGTGGGACGCGGACGCGCGCGACGCGCCGCGCCTGCGCTACGCTCTGCAGGGCGCGGCGGGCGAGCGGCGCGCGCTGGCCGTGCACGCGCGCACGGGCGTGCTGTCGCTGCTGGACGCGCGCTGGCCGCCCGGCGCCGCGCCGCGCTCGCTCAACGTGTCCGTGTCGGACGGCGCGCACGCCGCCTTCGCGCGCGTCAAGCTGTCGCTGGCGCCCGCCAACCGCCACGCGCCGCTCTTCACGCGCCAGCTGTACGAGGCGCGCGCGCTCGAGAACCAGCCGCCGCCGCTCGCGCTCGCCACCGTCAAGGCGACGGACGCGGACGCGGGCGAGTACGGCGCCGTCACCTACGCGATCCCGTCGGCGCGTCTGCGCGAGCTGTTCGCCGTGGACGCGAGCAGCGGCGCGCTCAGCACGCGCGCGCCGCTGGACCGCGAGCGGCGCGCCGAGTGGCTCGTGCCGGTGACGGCGAGCGACGGCGGCGGGCGGCTGGGGCACGCGGCGGTGCGCGTGCGCGTGGGAGACGTCAACGACCACGCGCCCGCGTTCCCGCTGCGCGAGTACCGCGCGAGCGTGGACGCCGCGCGCGCGCCGCGGCTGCCGTTCCTGGCGCTGTGGGCGCGCGACGCGGACGCGGGCGAGCACGCGCGGCTGCGCTACTCCGTGTACGAGGGCGAGCGGCGCGCGGACGCGGCCGGCCTGTTCGCGGTGGACGCGCTCACGGGCGCGCTCTCCTTCGCCAGGAACGCCTCCGCCTTCGGTACGACTCGCTCTGCCTCAATAATACATAAATAAGTGCTCTAACAACGAGGCCTTAACGCAAATATATTATGTACAAGAAAAATATGTAGTCTAACGTTCTAACTTTCACGTTTAAGTAGATTTATATTTTTCTTGGAAGAAGATCTATATTAAATACAATATTACTCTATACAATTAATGCGAATGCAAAAAAGTTCCAACAAAACTGACCGAATTCTTTTTTATTCAATGGCATTTGGTATATTTTTTTCACTTGTCCATCTACTCGTACTCGTAATAAGGGTGTTAGGTTTTAAGTGTTTACACTTTCAGGATCATTAAGAGTTAGTTTTGAAGGTCTTTGGTAATTCGCGTTCATGAAGTTTCGTAATTTCACTAAAAGCAGACCTTTGAATTCTACGCAATCAATATATAAACCGGCCAAGTGCGAGTCGGACTCGCGCACCGAGCGTTCCGTACAAATCTGTAGTAAGTTTTACGATTCATTTCATAAAAATAAATAATAATCTGTTTTAGAATGTAGAAGTATAGCCCTTTCATAAGATATCCCACTCAGTATAGTTATCATACTTTGAAATTTCAAACCCCCGATTTTCCCCCTTTTTTAATTAAACTAAAAATAATTTTCGATTTTTTTTTATTTTAATGATGTTAGGCCACTATTATACACAACTATTCCAAATTTCATGTCGATAGCTTTAATAGTTAGTGAAATAATCGACTATGACAGACGGACGGACGGACGGACGGAGAAAGTCGCACCATAAGGGTTCCATTTTTACCATTTTGGTACGGAACCCTAAAAATGGATAGTGTACGCCGGTTCACCCAATGGCGCAAGGTTTAGAGTATTTTCATTTTCGAAACCATACTATACTTTCTCCAATTGATAGTTTTCGAGACAGCTCTATGTATAATTTAGCTGAGCTGTAAAGGAACGGTGTGGTACGTGTGGTGGTGAAGCAGCACGTGTGTTGCGTGTTGTGTTGCAGCGGGGCGCACGCTGCAGGTGTGGGTGCGCGCCACGGACGGCGGCGGGCTGGCGGGCGAGGCGGGCGTGGCCGTGCGCGTGCTGCGCGCCGGCGAGCGCGCGCCGCGCCTGGCGCCGCCGCCGCCCGACCTGTTCCTGCCCGAGGACGCGCCGCCCGGCACGCTGGTGGCCGAGCTGCGGCCCGCCGCCGGCGCGCCGCCGCCGCCGGCGCTACGCCTGGCGCCCGCCGCCGAGCGCGCGGACGCCTTCGCGCTCGACGCCGCCGGCCGCCTGCTGCTCGCCGCGCCGCTCGACCGCGAGGCCGCGCCTGAACACGTCATCGGTGAGTGCGTCTGCCGCCGCCGTCACACCGTCACACCGTCACATCGTCACACCGTCACATGGCAGGCAGGCGGCTTAGAGACGAGAGCATCATCGCGATCTTAAATTACCGCTAACGACATCTAAAATGCATTATAACTGATTATAACAGTACGTACTACGTATGTGAGTGCAAATAATACCATTGGAAATAAAAGTGCTTCAAATGCACTTTAATAAATGTAGAAGAATCCTTAAATTATGGCTCGTTGACATGACATGTAACATATTTCGACGACCTCTACGTAATTCATCGAAAGTCAAGAATTGCACTTTTCACCAGAGCCGTTTAAAGTTAATGTTAGTATGTTGTATGTTAATTTAAGTTGTTACTTAATGGTTTTATCGAAACTGCCACTTTCGATTTTATAAATAAACCATGGAAATATTTTTGAAGTTATGATCGAAACTGGCAATTTCGATAATTTATGTTAAATATATTATTGAAGTATCCTAAGAAACTGGTAGTTTCGATGAGTTACGCCGAAATGAAATGTGTTTTCTATTACCAGTTATGATATAATTTGGTAAGGTAGCGGTTGGTTTTCTAGACGGGCGCGCTTCAACCTAGACCTCATCATTGCTTTTGTATTAAGCGTGATTGTCGTAAAGCGCAAGCCTATCTTGTAATAAAAAAATAAATAAAAAAAAGGTATGAGCTAATTACGTTTTAAAGAAAATCAGTGCCGTAGTGATAAAAAGCCACTTGGAAATCACAACCGGGTTGATAAATGGTTTTCATTGAAATTACGCATTAATAATATTACTTTAACTTACTAATACAAATAGGTAATTGAGATCAAATTGAGTAAATCAAAATAACAAGTAAGCAAAAATAAACTACGGATAAAAATAAACAAGTATTTTAAGAATGGAACTTTGGAAGAAGGTCAAAAATAACTAAAATAATAATGGAAAATATTATATCGAAACAACGTAAGAAATAAAACATAATATATCCGCTTAAATAATTGAAACTAGTAGTTTCCTTTTACTGAGGAGATTTAACTCCGCAGTAAAAAAATGAAACGAATATCATCTATGTCATGTACGGTCCACAGTCCAATCGTACATTTTGCTCCATCAGCATTAACCTACTTTTCATTATTCATTCCAACTAACAATCGATCAGTGCGCAAATCATTACCGCGACCAGCACGCGTGCCACTCATTTATATCATCAGCATTTATCATAGCATTTAATTATAATTATTTTAATAATTATAATTTTAATCATTTATCAAGCAATTTATCACTTAGGACACTAATGGTCCTTCAATACATTCAGCAGAACCAGTGATCAAGCAGTGAACGGTTCAAGCAACGTATTTCCACGCTCAGTTTTTCGTGTTTCTTGGTGCGGTAGCGAATCGGTCTGCCGGCCTCCCACAAGCGGGTCTCCCCGGTTGGATTGAGAAGGCGCATATATCGCACTTGGGACACGGAATTACCGAGCTGAGGGATAGCCAGCATAACATCAGCATACATCTTTTTGCCTGTCTTCGAGCATTAAGGAAGGAGGCAAGAAAGCAGAGTTCATCAGCTAGCAGCGACTTTGAGTGGCGAACAATCAAGCAATCAATCAATCAGTTTCTCTCTGCGATCCACCACATTTCACCGCAGTGACAATGGCCGGACCAGTGAGGCAATTCAATTTTTCGCCACGTGTGGAGACGGATTCTGGCATCCTAGCAAAAATGCTTCGTCAGCAAACTAGTAACTACGAAGCATTTACGAGAACGGCCGACAATATCAAGGTCGATCTCATCCAAGAGAAGTGGGAATTTGAGGACGTTCTTGAGTCCTTAAATTCTCGCTGGAGAGCAATCAACGCATTACACTGGGAAATTGATAGAACGCAAGGTACGAAAGATATTTCCAGTGAATTTCAGTACAGCATATGTGAGTTTCAATACACCAAAATAAAGAGGCTCATCAACATCAAAATGTGGCAGACATTCCAATTCGACGTGATACTACACAATGAAAGCAATAAATCAACCAGCAATAGTCACGTGTCTCAAGGCAATTTATCGGAGACACTTTTATCAACAGCATTAATCAGAGTTCAAGCAGCCGACAATAGTCTGATCACATTACGAGCCCTCATTGATCAAAGGTCTCAAGTATCACTCATATCTGAGCATGCAGCACAAATGTTGAAATTGCCACGCGAGCGAAGCAAAGGTGTCGTATTCGGCATTGGCGCCAAGGAGAGCACGTGCCAGGGCGTAATTAATATCAAGTGCATGGCAATACACAACGACTATACATTACGTACCAATGTATACGTAATGCGAAGCCTCATAAACAATCTCCCGAATAATTCATTCCAAAAACCACAATGGTCATTTTTGGAAAACATTCAATTGGCTGACCCAGATTCTCATATCAGTCGCCCCATGGATCTACTATTATGAGCCGATGTTTACTCTACCATCATTCAGGAAGGTATCATCAGACACGAAAAAACCCAACCAGTTGCACAACAGACACGCTTCGGTTGGATTTTATGCGACCACGTGCAGACATTCCAATGCAACGTGGTACTAAACAACATCGGTGACATACAAAACTTTTGGTCCGTGGAAGACATTCCCGCTACGGCAAACATGTCGCAAGAAGATCCGGAGTGTCAACAGCAAGACACGACTACAAGAAATGAGGACGGCCGATATGTGGTGAAATATCCATTTACTCATGACATGGAGGAAAAATTGGGAGCTTCAAAGCCCATAGCAGCAGCACAGTTTCGGAACCTGGAACGCAAGTCAAGCAGACTAATAAAATTACCACGAACATTTATCGAATATCAGTCACAAAATTATATGGCTGAGTGTACTAGCAACATGACACCTAGTTGCTACTTACCTCACCATGGCATGGAATGCGCTGACTCGTCGTTGCGCAACGAGTTGACTTCGACGAGTTACACATTAAATAATTTAATGAAGCATGACCCAAAACATTGCAACTTGAACCGCGATGTTCGTGTACTTGCTTGGGTATCACGTGCGCGGTCCCGCCGAAAGGATCCGATTACCAACAAATGTATCACAAACATAGCACTGCGTCGTAATACATGGATTGAATTGAGCACGATAAATTCATACCTATTCTACTGTTGCGGACAATGCTCCTGGAGAATCATATGCGAGGATCGCATTTCTGCAATACAAGTAGAAAAGGCGGGGATCATAGCACTGGGGCAAGACTGTCTCATACAAGGACAAGACTTTACAGTCTTTGCGCATAAAAACCATCAACACATCATAAACATCTCGGTCCCGGTCCTGGATATAATCACTACCCAGTTCAACAACAATCAGACGACCGTGGAATTG
Source organism: Erebia ligea (assembly GCA_917051295.2). Taxonomy (NCBI): domain Eukaryota; kingdom Metazoa; phylum Arthropoda; class Insecta; order Lepidoptera; family Nymphalidae; genus Erebia; species Erebia ligea. Next base: position 20,909,400 of record OU785224.1, read on the forward strand.
CGGGACATCAAACAGCGGATTGAACAAATGAAGTCGGAGACGGCCTTAGCACAAGGCATCTCCTATCATGATGTACACCAGTACGCCGCCATCTACGTGCTTATAGCAGGCTGCCTGACGATCACCACCGTGTACGTGTTTCGGTGCGTGCGTCAACGCCGGCGCAGGGGTGCCAGCCGTGCACAAACCCCCGAGGACTCGCAGCCGTCAGCCGCCACCCCGTGCCCTCAGCAACTTCCGGCTGAGCCCCAGCGAATGCAGTCCCCGCGAAGGCCCGCAGCTATCAGCCACAGCCTGCAATCATCAGCCGCCGCCGTCTACGCCACCCCGCGTCCTCGGCAGCGGCCACCCCAGCCGCCTCAGCTCCAGCGTGACCGCCACGAAATAGAACTTAAAGATTTCACGTTCCACCCAGTCTAATTTACACTTGTACTTTATACGATTTATACATTTAAACTTAAGCATAGCATAACTTTAGCATAGCATTAAAATAAGTGATTTGTAATTTATAAGCATTCATCTAGCATCAATCATCTCGCTTTAATTTGTAAATTGCTTATCACTTTCCCTATCATCTCCTTTCCTCTCCCCTGGGAGCATGTACGGTCCACAGTCCAATCGTACATTTTGCTCCATCAGCATTAACCTACTTTTCATTATTCATTCCAACTAACAATCGATCAGTGCGCAAATCATTACCGCGACCAGCACGCGTGCCACTCATTTATATCATCAGCATTTAGCATTAATCATTTAATTATAATTATTTAATTAGTTATAATTATTAGCAGTTAATAAATCAATTATCCATCAACTCTGTCATTTTAACAAGGTCCTAGACCGAACACAGCCAGTTTTGTTTTGTTTCGTTTTACTATCGAGCTTCATCTCCGAAGTATAAAAATGAAATTACCGGTTTAGATAAAAATTTAAACTTCATTACTATGTAAATACTGGAAAATGTAAGTTTCGTCTCGCTCGCACGTAGACGACTCCGGCGTCATTGATCGAATCAAGGGCTTTCGATAATATAGGCCGGACTGTTCGTGGCGCTTCGATGTTTTACGAATAAAATCTCAGCTAATTTAAATAATTTGATTTTTTTCTTTAGCCGGGGCCAAAATATAGTATAATATAAGCCTTTTAAACTAATAAAAAAAATCGACAATTTTGACTTTCGATGATTTACGTAGGGGCCGTCGATTTGCGTTATCGATACGTGCGGCGGCGTTTCGAGCGCACTGAAATGTGATCGAGGCGCTATAGAAAAACAATCAAGCACAGGCGTTCTGCACCCTCTGAACTACTCCGCCGCTCTGTTCCGCAGGCATCATAGCGGAGGACGCGGCCGAGCCGGCGCTGGCCACCATGGTGGTGACGCGGCTGCACGTGCTGGACGTCAACGAGCACGCGCCCGCCTTCCACTCGCAGCCCTACGTCGTGCAGCTCGCCGAGAACACGCCGCCGCACTCCAGCGTCGTGCAGCGTGAGTGTGCCCGCCCGGCGTGCGCGTGCTGAGCGCGTGACGCCGTTCACTAACCGTGTCGCTCGTGCGCAGTGATGGCGGACGACCCGGACGCGGGCTCCAACGGCGAGGTGCGCTACTCGCTGGTGGGCGCGGAGGCGGCGCCGTTCGCGGTGGACGCGCACAGCGGCTGGGTGACCACCACGGGCGCGCTGGACCGCGAGGCGCGCGCCGAATATCGGCTGGCGCTGCAGGCGCGCGACGCGGGCGCGCACGGCCGCTCGGCGCGCGGCTCGCTCGTGGTGCGCCTCGTGGACTACAACGACTGCCCGCCGCGCTTCGCGCAGGACACGTACGCGGCGGCCGTGCGCGAGGACGCGGCGGCCGGCACGGTGCTGGCGCGCCTGGTGGTCGCGGACGACGACGCGGCGGGCGTGCCGCTGTCGTTCTTCGTGGCGGCGGGCGACCCGCGCGCGCGCTTCGCCGTGCGCGCGTCGGGCGAGCTGTACGTGGCGCGCGCACTGGACCGCGAGGCCGAGCCCGCCTACTCGCTGTCGGTGGCGGCCACGGACGGCAAGTTCACGGCCTACACCGCCGTGCACGTCACCGTGCAGGACGTCAACGGTACGTGCCGCGCTCGCCGCGCCGCCCTCCGCTGTCAGCATGCGACGTAACGCGCGCGCTCCCTGCCCGCAGACAACCCGCCGTACTGCGTGAGGCACCGCTACCGCGTGCGGCTGCGCGAGGACGCGGCGCGCGGCGCGCGGCTGCTGGCGCTGCAGACGCGCGACGCGGACGAGCCGCACAACGCGCGCCTGCGCTACTTCCTCACGGGCGACCACGCCGAACACTTCGCCATAGACAAGGTGCGGTATACATATTATGTCGCGTGCCGGTTCCATGTGCCCAACATTTTATTGTTATCGGGAATGCACTCGTAGCGGTCTCTGACCGCATGGCGGCGTTCGCGTGACCAGTAATGTATGTCCTTGGTAAAGGTTAAATTGGTGCTTAACGGAACTAGAACAATTTTACTTTTAAGCTTTAATGGTCGAATTTTTAAACACATACGGTGAAACACGTACCTACTTACTTCTTTATTTTAAACCGAAAGCCAAAATATTAAGTTTCCGGTTTCTTCTGTTTCTTAGAAATCCTAATCCCCTGTTTAACCGTTTCAGGGGTGGAATTTTCAAACACTGAAAAAGGATTTTCTTAATTTCTTACCCAAAATAAAGAAATAGGGCTCTCATAGAAGCGAATGTGAAGTAAAATATTTTTTATAGTGTTACATAGGCTTGTGAGGTATCTTTTTAAGGGAATTCTGAACAGTTCCTTTTCTTTTTCTGAACAAAAATGTTATTTTTTAAATTTCTCCTTCAAAAATTTACGAAAGGGAGATGTTCAAAGTGGAGATGTTTTGTCCAGGCGCTGTCTCAACGAAGACTAGATCACATTAAAAGCTTCTGTATAATTTCAGTCATATCCTGTAGTTGAACAACACATACTAAAATTAGATAAATATTATAAAGAAACGAAATTATTTCATTTTTAACGAGCATGAGTTTGTTCAAAACTTCACAACAATATTAACAGATGGCGCCTGCAATAACAGTTCTGCGTCAACCATTATAGTTATAGTAGGGGAGCCCGGGATGCTAAATCGACGGCCCCTACGTAATTCATCGAAAGTCAAAATCGGCACTTTTCACCGGAGCCGTTTAAAGTTTGTTTATGTTAAATTTTGTTTTTTTAAAGAATTACCTCCAAACTTTGGTATCCTTCATAAATTATTTAGTTTATATATTTATTCAAATATATGTACCTACATATATATTTGTGAAAATATAATACAATACTTTTCTGGAAAATTGAGTTTACGTCATAATATTTTTGATTTTTGTTAATGATTTTTATCGAAACTGCCACTTTCGATTTTAATAACTATATACTTGGACGTAAGTAAAGCTTTCGATCGGGTTGACCACCACATTCTAATAAATAAGCTATATTGGGCTGGCATTCAAGGGAATTTACTCTCCTGATTCAGGTCTTACTTGACGGGCAGACATCAAAAGGTTGTAGTATGTGGATATGAATCTGCTCCATTCGAGGTCCCATCTGGCGTCCCTCAGGGATCTCATCTGGGTCCTGTTCTTTTTCTTGTATTTGTGAATGATTTGTGTGACCACGTAAGGTTATCAAAGTTCTCACTGTTTGCTGACGACTTAAAGATTTTTAAAACTATCAGAACTCCATCAGACGCTTTAGCTCTGCAAAGCGATCTAGACTCCACCTCAGACTGGTCTGTCAAGAATAAACTGCCACTTAAGGCGCCAGCGGAGGGCTAATTGCTCATACAAACGTAATACCAAAATAATTAGTAATTCGAGCATATTTCCTCCATATTATGCGATTATTAAGATTGAACTTGTATTTATCTAGGTCCCTGGATAATTATTTTTCCAAAATACTTTCCCAAAATTAAATGTAAGCACATTGCGTTTTGCATGTTTTTGCGACATAAACGACATGTTTTCTCCTTATTTGTTTTATATTAAAACCAACGATATCTCACGTACTAATTGATCAGGAACATAGCCTATATTGTCAAGTTACAGAATAACAACACGAAGTTAAAAACACAACAATTTTTCATTCATCATTTTTGGTATTCACGGAACAAGACTAAAATGTATAACAAATTCTGTACGCTCATATTGCTATCGCGCTTGCACGCGATCATGTGTCTTCAGCCAAATAGGGATAGCAATATACCGGCAAATTTATATTTGCGGTTCGAGTAGAAGTTGCGAGCGGCGGTCGCCGGTCCCTTAATATAAAATAAACCGGCCAAGTGCGAGTCGGACTCGCGCACCGAGGGTTCCGTACAAACCTGTAGTAAGTTTTACGATTTATGACGTTTTAAAAACAAGACGAAGTGAACCGCAAAACTAACTTTGTTTGTAGAGGTTTATTGTTAATATCAAAAAAACTGTGAAATTTCAAACCCCCGATTTTCCCCCTTTTTTAATTAAACTAAAAATAATTTTCGATTTGTTTTTATTTTAATGATGTTGGGCCACTATTATACACAACTATTCCAAATTTCATGTCGATAACTTTAATAGTTACTGAAATAATGGACTGTGACGGACGGACGGACAGACGGACGGAGAAAGTCGCACCATAAGGGTGCCATTTTTACCATTTTGGTGCGGAACCCTAAAAATGCACATAAAATTTACAAAAAAACGTATGCCACTTCAGTCTTCTTATACTCTCAATAGTCTTATGCTGGATGAGGTCGAGGAGATCAGACCTAGGAGTTACTATCGATAGGAAACTATCCTTCAATACGCACATAGACAACATAGTGAGAAAAAGCTTTAAGCTACTTGGTTTCATCTGGCGTAATTGCAAATCATTCAAGTTGTGTTTGGCCCTTAAAATTGTTTATTCTGCCTTGATTCGTAGTACTTTAGAATATGGTTCGAGTATCTGGAACCCATCTTATAAAGATCTAGTAAAGAGAATCGAAAGAGTTCAAAAACGTTTTCTCTTTCTGCTGACGGTTCATCATAACAAAAAGGGGGTATTAACTTCTTACAGACAAAGACTTAACTTTTTTTAAATAACTTTTCTTGAAAACCCTCGCTGGGTAGCCGACCAGGTTCTTCTTTTCAAAATTTTAAATAATGGAATTGACTGTCCAGGTATCCTAACTAAAATAAAGTTTACTGTGCCTCGAAAAAACTCGGGTATTTCTAATTACAAACCGTTTATTATTAAGGGATGCAGAACTAAATTAGGAGATAATAATGTGTTGCTTAGAATATGTCGTGAGTTCAATAACCTCTTTAAAACTGCTAAAATGACCACGGATCCTCATTCACTCTCTTTACAGCAGTATAGAAGGATGTTGCATCAGTTCATTGATGCAGGATCATAGATTTACGAGTAGGTATATATATAGCTTATTGTCTAATCTTCTAATATTGTTTGTGTGTTTTTTAGACATTTTATTGTTAAATATTCTGCCTATTAATAAATAATAAATAAATAATATTTATTTGCCGGAATATGGGTACAAAATAGGTCTTAAAGTGGTAATTCCCTTAACATATTCTACCATAATATGATGGTGTGCAAATTGTTTGTTTTTGAAGTATTTAAATTAAATTAGTTCATAAAATCATTGAAATAAAAATAAAATTTGCGATTAAATTACATTACATTAATTGATAAAAATAGCAAAATACTTATTTAAAATTATTAAAAACATTAAGATACATACACATCAGCTAAATGTTAAATGTCACTTAATAAAATACAATTTAATAATTTGATATATCCTTATCAGCTAGGTAATCCTTGAAGTCATAGTAATTTTTATTCATTAAAATATTATAAATTTTATTTTTAAATACTGTCAAAGGCTTCTCTCTTAGATTGTCGAATTAATTATTATTAAGTTTAACGCTATTTGATAACTAACCCCGCACTTGCGAGATCAGCTGATATACGCATGCCGGCTTGCCAGTAATTGGGTGTACACTCGTAATTGTTTTCTATGTGTTTGTTATTTTTTATTGTGATTGTGATCTGTTGGCAAACCAATAAAATAAAATAAAATAAAATAAATAAAAATAAAATAAAATAATACGGTTCATTTGGTTACGTCTATTCGTCCGAGCTCTTAGGACGCGAGTCTTAGTTCGGGGAGAACCACTAGCATAAAGAGGTAATGATTCCGATGTTATTCTTTCGTGTAATCTGGCATTACAAATTGGGCAGCTTCGCTCACTCGGTGCGTGTGTGTCTTATTTTTTATTTTATACGTGCCCTTTTGAACTCTTTCTATCCTATCCTTATGCACTTGGTAATATGGATTCCAGACAACAGAACAGTATTCAAGTCTGCTTCGTATCAGTGAGTTAAAAAGCGTTAATCTGGTAGATGACTTTTTCAATTCTCGCGTACTTCTAAATTAAAAAACCTAATAATTGAAGAGATTTTTCTAATAACTGTATCTGTATGTGGTATAAAACTGAATTTATGATCTAATAGGACTCTAAGGTCATTTATTTGGTTGACGCTTTCTAAAATGTTGCCATCTATGTTATACTTGAAGATTATATTATTTACTTTTCTACTATAGGTAATACTAAAACATTTCAAGTGATTTAATTTTAAATTGTTATTATCACACCACGCAGAAAGTCTATTTATATCCTGTTGCATATTCCTGTCCGCAGGAGACGGGCGTGGTGACGGTGGCGGCGGCGCTGGACCGCGAGCGCGTGGCGGCGTACCGGCTGACGGCGCACGCGCAGGACCGCGAGCGCGCCGCCTGGGCCTGCAGCTCCGAGCTCGACGTCGCGCTCGACGACGTCAACGACAACGCGCCGCGCTTCTCCGCGCCGCTCTACAGCGTCACGCTGCCCGAGGACGCCGAGCTGGGCACGCTCGTCGCCAAGGTAGCGCCCGGCCCCTGCCGCGTGCACCCCCGCCCCCCGCCCCCTAGCCGCCCGGCTCACGCCCCTCCCGTCCGCAGGTGCACGCGACCGACGACGACCTCGGCGAGAACCGGTCGGTGGTGTACTCGCTGGTGGAGGAGGGCGGCGGCGCGTTCGCGCTGGCGGCCGACAGCGGCATCATCACGCTGCGCGCGGCGCTCGACCGCGAGGCGCAGGCCGAGCACCGGCTGGTGGTGCGCGCGAGCGACGCGGGCCGGCCGCCGCGCAGCGCCACGGCCACCGTGCGCCTCACCGTGGCCGACGTCAACGACAACCCGCCCGAGTTCGAGCTGCGCGAGTACCGCGCCAGCGTGCCCGAGCTGGCCGCGCCCGGCGCCGAGCTGCTGCGCGTGCGCGCCACCAGCCGCGACGCGGGCGTCAACGCGGACGTGCACTACGCGCTCGTGGCCGGCGACGACCGCGACGACTTCGCCGTGGACCGCGCCAGCGGCGTGCTGCGCGTGGCGCGCCCGCTCGACTACGAGCGGCGGCGCGGCTACGTGCTCACCGTGCAGGCCGTGGACGGCGGCGCGCCCCCGCTCAGCGACCACGCCACTGTCAACGTGACCGTCACCGACGCCAACGACAACGCGCCCGCCTTCGCGCAGCGCAAGTACGCGGCGCGCGTGCGCGAGGACGCGCCGCCCGGCACGCGCGTGCTGCAGCTCATCGCCGACGACGCGGACGCGGGCGCCAACGGCCGCGTCGCCTACTCGCTCGCGCGCGGCGACCCCGCCGGCCGCTTCGCCGTGGACGCCGACACCGGCTACCTGTCGGTGGCGGCGCCGCTGGACCGCGAGGCCGAGCCCGCCTACGCGCTGGAGGTGCGCGCGCGCGACCGCGGCGTGCCCGCCCTCGAGACGAGCGCGACGGTCGACGTGGAAGTTCTCGACGCGAACGATAACCCGCCTCTGTTCGAGCGCGCCAACTACTCGGCGGTCGTGCAGGAGGACAGGCCGCTCGGACACACCGTCCTGAAGTTCGTGGTGACGGACGCCGACTCGCCGCCGAACGCCGCGCCGTACACGTTCGATTTCCAATCTGGCAACGAAATGGGAGCGTTCCGGCTCGAGCAGGACGGCTACCTGCGCTCGGCGACGCGCTTCAACCACCGCATCAAGGAGCGGTACGCGCTGCAGGTGCGCGTGTTCGACAACGGCACGCCGCCGCTGTTCTCCGACGCCTGGGTGCACGTGCGCGTCGTGGAGGAGTCGCACTTCCCGCCCGTCGCCACGCCGCTCGAGGTCGTCGTCAACTCGTACCTGGACGAGTTCCCGGGCGGCGTCGTGGGTCGCGTGCACGCGTCCGACCGCGACGCCTACGACCGCCTCGCGTACGCGCTGGCGCCCGTCGACGGCGCGCCCTACGCCGCCAGCGACCTGTTCGAGATCGACGCGGCCGACGGCACGCTGCGCGCCGCGCCGCGCCTCGACGTCGGCGACTACCGCCTCAACGTGACCGTCAGCGACGGCAAGTTCGTCGGCTTCACCGTCGTCAAGGTCGCCGTCGTGCTCGTGTCCGACGAGATGCTCGCGCAGGCGGTCGTCGTGCGCTTCCGCCAGGTCACCGACACCGAGTTCGTGCTCAGCCACCGCAAGGGGTTCGTGCGCGCCGTCAGCGAGGCGGCGGACTGCGCGCCGGCCGACGTCGTCATCGTGAGCGTGCAGCCGTCCGGCGACGATGACGACGACGACGACGACGCGGCGGGCGGACGCGCGCGGCGCCAGGTGGCGCAGGACTTGGACGTGGCGTTCGCGGTGCGCGCGGCCGGCGCCGACGGCTTCCTGGCGGCCGACGCGCTGCGCCGCCGCCTGCACGCGCACCTGGAGCGGCTCGAGGAGCGCGCGCGCCTCGTGGTGGAGGAGCTGGTGCGCGCGGCGTGCGGCGGCTGCGTGCACGGCGCGTGCGCCGAGCGCGTGGCGCTGCGCCCGGCCGCCGTGCGCGCCGTGGCCACCGAGGTGTTCGCGCTGGTGGCGCCGGCGCACCGGCTGCGCGGCGAGTGCGCTTGCGCGCCGGGCTGGGCGGGCGCGCGCTGCGCGGAGGCGGCGGTGGCGGCGTGCGGCGCGGAGTGCGCGCCGGGCGTGGCGCGGCTGGCGGGCGACGGCTACCTGGCGTATCGGCTGGAGCGCGGCGCGCTGGCGGGCGCGCGCGTGCCGGACGACGAGCTGGTGGTGGCGCTGCGTTTCCGCACGCGCGCGCCGGCCGGCACGCTGCTGTGGGCGGCGGGGCGCGTGGACTACGCGGCGCTGGAGCTGGCGGACGGGCACGTGCAGGCGCGGCTGGAGCTGGGCGCGGGCGAGGCGCGGCTGCGCGCGGGCGGCGCGGTGGCGGACGGCGAGTGGCACAGCGTGCGGCTGGAGCGGCGCGGCGCGGCCGTGCGGCTGGTGGTGGACCGGCGCGCGGCGCAGGCACAGGCGCCGCCGCCCGCCGCTGTGTTGGACGTGCGCGCCGACCGCGTGCTCGTCGGCGCCGCGCTGCTGCGGCACGCGCACGCGCTCGCACCCGAGCAGGTACAACATCGCATCGCTCCTCCGTACCATTCCACCTTATTGACGTAGGCCTTCCAAGGGTATAGGCCAATGATCGAGATACGTCCTAGAGGTATATAGAAAGAGAGAGGAATAGGAGGGAGGACAGACTCAGTGAGAGGGGACGCAAGGGCCCTTAAATTGTATTTAACGGACTTTACACCGGCCTCCGAGACGCCACCGAAATGAGGATTTAACCTTAATAATTTGTTGATTTATAAAATCAGATAGCGCTGATCAAACCCGAAAATACTCGCGTTTATCTAATTAATAATAAAAAAATAAAAATAAAAAAAAATCATCACAGATCCTCTCTTTACAGCAGTACAAAAGGATGTTGCATCAGTTCATTGGTGCAGATCATAGGCTCATATCAGCTAGCTTATTGCCATTTTTGTAACGTTTTGTAATAACTGATGACCTTGCACTTGCGAATCCAGATAAATGCATTATTGGGTAATTTTGAGTGTACACCCAATTACTGGCATGCCGGCAAGCATCTATCTGAACCAATAACTTTAAATATGACAATAGGTAGACTAATTAGTCACTAAAAAAATGAATAGTAATATAGTAATGGCAATAAGCTATATATTCACATTTATAATATTAGTATGGATAGCATGGATATGGATTATCTATAGTAGTAGTAGTAGTAGTAGTCTCGCCGAAGTTAGGTTTCTCGGATGCGCAGGTGACGTACGGGTTCGACGGCTGCATCGCGGACGTGACGCTGGGCGGCGTGCGCCTGCCGCTGGACGAGGGCGACGTGTCGGCGGACGGGCGCGCGCAGCTCGTGCGGCGCGTGCGCGTGCGCGCGGCGCCCACGTGCGCGCCGCTGGGCGAGCCCGGCCCGTGCGCCGCGCAGCCCTGCCGGCACGGCGGCACGTGTCGCGCGCGCCCCGAGCTCGGCGCCGCCGCGTTCGAGTGCGCGTGCCACGCGCGCTTCGCGGGCGCGCACTGCGAGCTGGACACGGACCCGTGCGCGTCGCAGCCGTGCCTGCACGGCGGCTTCTGCGCGGCGGCGGGCGACGGCGCGTTCCGCTGCGCGTGCGGCGCGGGGCTGGCGGGCGCGCGCTGCGAGCGCGGGCGCTGGTGCGCGGCGGGCGCGTGCGCGCACGGCGGCGCGTGCGAGGAGGGCGAGTGGGGCCCGTCGTGTCTCTGCCGCGGCTACTACGGGCCGCGCTGCCAGTACGACGTGGACGAGTGCGCGGGCGAGCCGTGCCTCAACGGCGCCACGTGCGTCAACGAGCCAGGCTCGTTCCGCTGTCTGTGCCCGCCGGACCGCACCGGCATGAACTGCGGCAACCCGCTGTACTCGGACGCCGTGGTGGCGGGCGAGGCGGCGGGCGGCGGGCGCGCGCTGGCCGAGCTGTGGCGCTGGGCGGTGCGCGCGCGCTGGCCGCTGGGTGCGGCGGCGGGCGCGCTGCTGCTGCTGCTGCTGCTGGCGCTGCTGCCGGCGTGGCTGCGGCGCAAGCGCGCGCCGGCCGCGCCGCCGTGCGCGCCGGAGAAGCCGCCGCGCAGCAAGCTGTCCAACCTGGAGGCGGTGCGGCGCGGGCGGCCGGCGTCGTGCGCGGAGCCGCCGCCGCTCAACAACATCGACACGCTGCGCTCGTACGGCTCGGCGGGCGACGAGCTGGAGGGCCTGCCGCCCGACTACCTGCGCAACCTCAACCTCAACCTGCCCGACGCCGAGCGCAAGCCCTGGTCCGAGCAGATGCATCTGCACACCTTCGCCGACAACAAGATATACAACGGTCAGTGCGCACGAGTAACGTCTGAACCGCGCCGATCGCCCGCTAACAAAAATAAACTCTGTGTATAAAAATGAACCGAAAGGTCACACGACCATGATCTTTATCATATTATGACCAATTTTATTGTACTCCTACATGTATGTTACAAAATCCACACTAATGTGTATTATAAATACGAAAGTGTATCTGTCTGTCTGTCTGCTAAACTTTGACGGCCTATCTTTTCGGTTGAAACTAGATTTCGAATTAAAAAATCAACCGATTTTGATGAAATTTAGCACAGGGATGGGTTGTGTCCCACAGGCTATTGTATCCCAGAAAATTGAGGGGTTCCCGTGGGAATGAAAAACAAAATCATTTTCATCCTCATCAGTAACATCTACATCATCTAGTCATCCATAAAAAGTCAAGGGACTCATAAATATTATAACGACTCAATATAAACAACTATAAAAACTAGTCTTTCGCTGTAAACAATACTGACAGTGGTACTCGTAGGAGCGGAACAAGTCCGTGATCATTTTAATCAGATGTCCATAACAGATGTGTGTGTGATTTCCCGTCTCACAGTTATAATTGGTTCATTAGTGTAGGTTGCCTGGAAGAGATCACTTTAGTGATAAGGTCACCTTTTGTTTTTACTTGTATTATATATGTCCTTTGTAAATTGTTCTATTGTTTATGCAATAAAGTTATTTAATAATAATAATAATAATGTGTAACAGAACTCCACCTGGGTGCCCGGTCCACACCTCGCATTGAAACTCTCGGGGAAATCATACAACTAACCTTACCGCAGATCTGAAGGGTTGCAACAATCGCACGCGCGTCCCGTCGCCGGGCCTGGCGCGTCGCCCGGCGCCGGTCGCGCTGGGCGGCGCGCTGCCGGGCGTGCTGCCGAGCGTGGGCGAGCCGCACCTGGTGGGCGGCTACCACTGGGACTGCTCGGACTGGTGCGGCGGCGGCGGCGCGCTGCCCGGCATCAGCGAGGTGGCGGGCTCCGAGCGCCCCGACTCCTCCTCGCCGCCGCACTCCCCGCGCTCCCCGCGCCGCTCGCCGCGCCGCGCGCCGCGCAACGTCGACACCGACTCGGCGACCGACGACCTCGACCCGCTGCGCTACACGGACGGTGAGTGCCGCGCCGGCCCCGCCGCCCCGCCGCCCCGCCGCCCGCGACGTTCTCACGGCGTAACGTTCCCCTCCGCAGCGTCGTCGTACCTGCTGAGCGCGGCCGGCTACTCGCCGGGCGCCGACGACGCGTCGCTGCGCGCGCGCACGCTGCGCGACGCCGACGCGCACAGCCTCATCACGATGCTGGGTGAGCGATAATATATTGTAGACATCAGTTAAGATACGGTTTTGAGACAATTTTACGAATGTCCACCTCAAGCGGGCTGGGGCGGCTTCAATCACGCCGCAACAGAGCAACTGATCAACGTGATTGCATGAGTATAGTTGAGGACCTGGAGAGTGACACTACTACTACTACTTTTTTTACTACTTTTAAAACCAGAAAATGAAGGAGTTCCCGCGGGAATCAAAAAACACTCAAATCACGCAGACGAAGTCGCGGGCATCAGCTAGTATTTTATAAATCACACACTAACACTAATATGTTTTTATTGTTAGGTATTTTATTTTTATAAAAAAAACTACGTTCCGAGACTATCTGTGACCGTTCCGTTGCAGAGGAGAGGCACTCGCTGCTCGACGAGGGCTCGAGCGACGAGTCCGCCCACCTGTGCGAGATCGAGGACTCGGAGGCCGAGGACGCGCCCGAGCCGCCGCCGCCGCCGCCGCCGCCGCGCCACAGCGCCGTGTGACGCCGGCGCGCGGCCGCCGCGCCGCCCCGTGCCGCCGCCCGCGGCCTCTAGCCGCCCGCGCCGCCGCGCGTGACCGACCCCGACAAGCGCGCCGCCGACGCCGGCTCGCCGGACGATGGACCGCGGTGACAGTGTGTGATATCGCGGATTGTATCGTTAACGTGTAAATTGTACAGTATTACATTTAGTTAGGAAGTCGAGCTCCGGCTGCGCCGCGCCGCGCCGCGCCGCCGCCGAGCGAAGCGAACTTGTAAATATTATGTAATGTTGAATGTGTCGTGAGAGTAAGTTTTGTATTGTATATAAGGCAGCCAGCGCCGCTCGAGCGCGGCGCGGCGCGGCGCGACAGTCGCGGCGCTCTATGATTATAATAATATGGTGCTCCGACTATAGTTTCATATCATGACTTTAAGTATGCATTTACAGACCTATCTCCTTGTAGGCTAGACGTCGTCGTTAAGGAATCTATTTTTGTATGTGTACAGTAGCGACTCCGCGGCGACCGACCGACTGACTGACCGCTGACTGACCGCTGACTGATCGCGGACTGACCGCTGACTGACCGACTGACTGACCGCTGACTGACCGCCGAAGACGCCGCCCGAGCGTGGGCGGTTTTGTTACTGAATTCGTTCGCGACTATTGAGCGATTGATGCACAGATGTAGTAAACAGATACCGCGCTCGGAACATGGAAGTGCGGCCAAAATTTATTCGAGTGTGCGTGACAGCACTGTCTGAACACATGCATCAGTGTGCGTGAAATGTTGCCAGATTAATGAAAAAGTGCCAAGTTAATGAAAGAAAATCTATTTGTTGGTTCTTTCTTTAGGCCTTCGATTTCAACGACATATGGTAGGAGAATAGCTTGTATCCTGGAAAAGGAGATGCGCATATTACTGTGGTGGTACGCTACTTTGGAGCTACGCTGAGTACTTTAGCGGTACGACGAATACTTCCAAGATATGCCAATTAAATTGGTGGTACGTAGACTACTTTAGAGGTAGGCCGACTACTTTAGAGGTACGCCGACTACTTTAGAGGTACGCAGACTACTTTTAAGGTACGCCAGCTACTTTAGCGGTACGCAGACTACTTTGGTGTTACGTAGGCTACTTTTAAGGTACGCCAGCTACTTTAGAGGTACGCCGGCTACTTTAGAGGTACGCAGGCTACTTTTAAGGTACGTAGGCTACTTTTAAGGTACGCCAGCTACTTTCGAGGTACGTAGGCTACTTTGGGGGTACGTAGGCTACTTTTAAAGTACGCCAGCTACTTTGGAGGTACGTACGTACCTCGTAAAGCTCTTCGTACCTCGAAAGTAGCTGGCGTACCTTAAAAGTAGCCTACATACCTTAAAAGTAGCCTGCGTACCTCTAAAACAGCCGGCGTACCTCTAAAGTAGCTGGCGTACCTTAAAAGTAGCCTACATACCTTAAAAGTAGCCTGCGTACCTCTAAAACAGCCGGCGTACCTCTAAAGTAGCTGGCGTATCTTAAAAGTAGCCTACATACCTTAAAAGTAGCCTGCGTACCTCTAAAACAGCCGGCGTACCTCGAAAGTAGCTGGCGTACCTTAAAAGTAGCCTACGTACCTTAAAAGTAGCCTGCGTACCTCTAAAGTAGCTGGCGTACCTCTAAAGTAGCTGGCGTAACTTAAAAGTAGCCTGCGTACCACCAAAGTAGCCTACGTACCTCCAAAGTAGCTGGCGTACCTTAAAAGTACCCTACGTACCACCAAAGTAGCCTGCGTACCTCGAAAGTAGCTGGTGTACCTTAAAAGTAGCCTGCGTACCACCAAAGTACCCTACGTACCACCAGAGTAGCCTGCGTACCTCGAAAGTAGCTGGCGTACCTTAAAAGTAGCCTACGTACCACCAAAGTAGCCTGCGTACCATCTGCGTACCAAGCAGCTGGCGTACCTATAAATTAATCGGCGTACTTCAAAATAAGCCGGCAGCGTAGCTGTTTCACAAAGAAAAACTATCTACTAACAGCCCATTTACACCTTTAATTTAAGGGAAAATATTTCAACGTAAATTAGCAACACTAATAGATATCGTTGAGGTTTTGTGTTTCAAGTCATCAGCAATTAATTATCATGGAAAAAAAATCTAACAGAATGAAAATATAAATTTTTGCCTATGAAACGAAACATCGTCTTCCTTTTTTAATTTTTGGTAACAATTTTGACAGTGTTTCAAGACACAAGACGGCATTATTTTGAGAAACTTGTCTACACACACGTCACGTCAAAACTTCTCGACGCGTCGCATCCAACTAACTGAGAATTGTATTTGCTTTTCGTTTTGTATTCGCTTTGTTGGCGCGTCTGCCGTGTTCCGAGCGCGGTATCTGGTACTACATCTGTGGATTGATGAATTAATTATTTATTTAACTATTGTTATGTAAGTTTTGACGGGACAAAATGAAGCTGCGAATGAAGCTAATAAAAGTACAACTACTGTGTATATTCCACGCCTTTCATTTCACCCAACACGCCTCGCGCGTCGGCCGGATGTGGCCCTGACGCTCCCTGTCGGCCGGATGTGGCCCTGACGCTCCCTGCCGGCAGATACGTCGACATATTGTGTATGAAGAACGTCACTGTATAGTATATATACCGAGGCGTACACCTATATAATAGCTGCATCGGACCGAACATCGCTTGAAGCCTTTAAGTTTGAGGCGGCGGTATATCTAATATTATCCTGATCACCCTTCTCATCCTAAACAATAAAATTGCGTTCATATAAACTAATATTACATAGAGGAAAGATTTGTTTGTTTGTAATGGATAAACTCAAAAACTACTGAACCGATTTTAAAGATTCTTTCAATTATAGAAAGCTCATTTATATCAGCGAGTAACATAGAATAGAATAGAAGATTTAGAATAGAAAATAATATTTATTTATTTGCTTAGTTGTAAGTAGGTACATAGTACGGTGTTATTTATATAATAAAGTGAACATGGTACAATCAGCCATGCAATGGCGTACAATAATACTTAAAATTAACATAGGTTTCATAAAACTGACTACTGCACTAAACAAGTTGCAAGCTTTATACACTTAAAAATTTTTGTAAAATTAAATAAAATAAAAAGACAAAAAGGAGTTTAAATCGGGTGATAAGTTTTAAAATTCAAGAATTATTTTAAAGAACAGAAGTCATGGGCTATTATTTTTTTTTTGTTCGGAAAACTTACAGCTACAACAATTAATATGGATATACAAATAAAGAACAAGTGTAACGCCAATTACAAGTTTTCACAGATAGAGTTTACATGAGATAGAAATAGCTCGCAAAGGTGGAAAAAATAAATATTAATTATGAAGTGATTAAAATATAAAAAGCTTATAGTTAGGAAGATGATACAAGAGAAGAACCAGAGCAAACTAATATTATGGATAACTAGCTGATGCCCGCGACTTCGTCCGCGTGGATTAAGGTTTTTTGGTTCCCGCGGGAACTCCTTAGTTTTCCGGGATAAAAAGTAGCCTATGTGTTAATCCAGACTATAATCTATCTCTGTACCAAATTTTATCCAGATCCGCTCAGCCGTTCTGGCGTGATTGAGTATCGAACATTCATTTGAGGTTTCGCGGAATCTATTTAATTTTCCGGGATAATAAGTAGCCTATTATTCCAGACTATTATAATCTATACTCTTTGCCAAAGTTCATCAAAATCCGTTCAACCTTTCTTGTGTGATTGAGCGTCATTCATTCGCGTGGCATAAGTTTTTTTCAATCAACACAGGCACTCCTTTATTTTCCGGGATAAAAAGTAGCCTATATTACTATCTATCCCACGGTATAATCCCCCTATAATGGTGAAACACGTACTTCTCTATATTTTACCGAAAGCCTAAATGCTAAGTTTCATGGCTATAACTTGAGAAATGAAGGATTGTCATACAAATTTTCAACCCCTATTTTATCCCTTTTAGGGGTGAAATTTTGAAAAACTGTGGCACACATACTTCTTTATTTTTTACCGAAAGCCTAAGTAGGTACCAAGTTTATCTTGAGAAATGAAGGACTTTCATACAAATTTTCATCCCCTATTTCACCCGTTTGGGGGTCGAATTTTCAAATACTGTTAAACACGTATTTTTCATTTTCAACCGATTGCTCATGTACCAAGTTTTTCATGGATATAACTTGAGAAATGAAGGACTTTCATACAAACTTTCAACCCCTATTTCACCCCCTTAGGGGTGGAGTTTTGAAACACTGTGACACAAGTACTTCTTTATTTTATACCGTAAGCCAAAATATCAAGTTTCGTTGATATATCTTGTAAAACATCTTGAGAAATGAAGGACTTTCATACAAACTTTCAACCCCTATTTCCACCCTTCGGGGGTAAAATTTGCAAAAACTGTGAAACACATAATATTTCTTCATTTTCAACAGGTAGCTTGTATACCAAGTTTCATCGATATAACTTGAGAAATGACGGACTTTCATACAAACTTTCAACCCCTATTTCACCCCTTTGAGGGTAGAATTTTGAAAACTGTGAAATACGTATGTTTTCATTTTTAACCCGCAACTCACATACCAAGTTTCATGGCTATAACTTGAGAAATTAAGGACTTTCATACAAACTTTCAACCCCTATTTCACCCCTTCGGGGGTAAAATTTACAAAAACTGTGAAACACGTATTTCTTCATTTTCAACCGGTAGATGAAGGACTTTCATACAAACTTTCAACCCCTATTTCACCCCTTCGGGGGTAAAATTTACAAAAACTGTGAAACACGTATTTCTTCATTTTCAACAGGTAGCTTGTATACCAAGTCTCATGGCTATAACTTGAGAAATGCCCCTAACAGGTTAGCCCGCTACCATTTTAGACTGCATCATCACTTACCATCAGGTGAGATCGCAGTCAAGGGCTAACTTGTAGTGGATAAAAAAAAAAAAAAAAAAAGAAATGAAGGACTTTCATACAAACTTTCAACCCCTATTTCACCCCTTCGGGAGTAAAATTTACATAAACTGTGAAACACGTGTTTCTTCATTTTTAACCGGTAGCTTGTATACCAAGTTTCATAGATATAACTTGAGAAATGACGGACTTTCATACAAACTTTCAACCCCTATTTCACCCCTTTGGGAGTAGAAATTTGAAAAATGTAAAATGCGTATGTCTTCATTTTCAATCCGCAGCTCATATACCAAGTTTCATGGCTATAACTTGAGAAATGAAGGACTTTCATACAAACTTTCAACCCTTATTTCACCCCTTCGGGGGTAAAATTTACAAAAACTGTGAAACATGTATTTCTTCATTTTCAACCGGTAGCTTGTATACCAAGTTTCATCGATATAACTTGAGAAATGAAGGACTTTCATACAAACTTTCAACCCCTATTTCACCCCTTTGGGGGTAGAAATTTGAAAAACTGTAAAACGCGTATGTCTTCATTTTCAATCCGCAGCTCATATACCAAGTTTCATGGCTATAACTTGAGAAATAACGGACTTTCATAGAAACTTTCACTCCCTATTTCACCCCCTTAGGGGTGGAATTTTGAAAAACTGTGAAACACGTACTTCTTTATTTCTTACCGAAAGCCAAAATACCAAGTTTCGTTGATATTACTTGAGAATATCTTGAGCAATGAAGGACTTTCATAAAATCTTTCATCCCCTATTTCACTCCTTCGGGGGTAAAATTTTCAAAAACTGTGAAACACGTATTCCTTCATTTTTAATCGGTAGCTCGTATACCAAGTTTCATGGATATAACTTGAGAAATGACGGACTTTCATACAAACTTTCACCCCCTATTTCACCCCCTTAGGGGTGGAATTTTGAAAAATCCTTCCTTAGTGTGCGCCTACGTCACAAAAGGAACCTACTGTCAAAATTTCAAGTTTCTAACCCTCGCGGTTTAGGCTGTGCGTTGATCCCGTAACGATTTTATATATATATATAGAATAGAATAGAATAGATAATTAAGAGACTATTAATTACTAGCTGATGCCCGCGACTTCGTCCGCGTGCTTTAGGTTTTTTTTATTCCCGCGGGAACTCCTTAATTTTCCGGGATAAAAAGTAGCTTATGCCACTCTCCAGGTCGTCAACTATACCCATGCCAAAAATCACGTCCATCCCGATTCGTTCGTTGACGTTCGTGTATCACGATTCACGAACTTTTATACAAACTTTCTACCCCCATTTAACCCTTTTGGGGTTGGAATTTTTAAAAATCCTTTCTTAGCGGATGCCTACGTTATAATAGCTATCTGAGTGTAAAATTTCAGCCCGATCCGACCAGTGGTTAGAGCTGTGCGTTGATAGATCAGTCAGTCAGTCAGTCAGTCAGTCAGTCACCTTTGCCTTTTATATATTTAGATTAAGATTATGATTGCTAGCCAGCAAACCACTTCAACTCAGACTGTGAAGTCAAAAAATTCACTGGCTACAACTCTACGCATGGAGGTGGCCGCGGTGCAAAAGAGATCCGGCTTAGTATTCTTTTTTAACAGTTTATTGAATGATAAATGGGTATTGGTGGGCACTTTCAGTGATAATTTTTCAAGAAGTGGCGGACAATCGACTGTGTTATTAGCGATATTGATGAGGTAGGTTATGTCGCTGACGTTTTTGCTATAACGGCTAAAGGCAGAAGGTGTAAGTGAGCACATAAAGCATAATAACTTGGGTTAGGATTTAGATTAAACCTGATTGCTGTTAAAAAAATGATGATGCGCAGCGCAAATCGGAGCTCAACTAGGGGCTTGGCTCTACTAGAGATCTCATAACTTTTTAATAGTGAAAGCATTATGATTTGAACTTGTATGTGAGTCTTGGCAGCCTATCCATAGAATGGTTTTGGTGGGATTTCATTTCGTTTTGGCAGGCGTACTCGATTTTTAAATTTGACGACCTCCGTGGCGCAGTGTTGAGCGCTGTTTTTTTTGATCATTTTTGATAAATTAAATAGTAATGAAAAGGAAATGTTTGTCTTGTTTATAATTATTTTTAAAAGTTGACAAGCCTCAATGAAACGTGTAATTGATCGAACAAAGCATTTTCAAATAACCACTGCGTTTAAAGGAACGTAACGCCCTCTGGCATTGCATCTGTCTGCCATCTGTGGTCGAATAGTAGAAAAAACTAGCTACCAAAACGTTTAGCGCCATCTGTTGTCGAATAGTTGAAAAGACTCGCTAACCCAAACCGTTTAGCGCCATCTAGTGTGGCAGCAGTATAATGCAGCGTGATTTCTAAAGGAATTACATAATTCTTGCAAATATAGTTTTATTAATCTAGTATTATTCTCATCCACGCCCAAATAATGCAAAGCTTAATTATTTTCCCGAGAAACGTGGTTAATATTTTTTTAGACTCGCTCACCAGAACAACTATGTACCATCTAGTGTGGGAAAGCAGTTTTTTGGTGAAACTTTTTTATTTATTTTCTCAGTTTACAGAGCCTTCAGAATCCTGAAACTTTTTTTATCTGAAAACTATAAAATATAAAAATTACATTAATAAAGAGTTAATTGCTGCACATTAATTTTTGATATCTAGGCAAGCTCCCATAGTTGCGCTGGTCAAGTCCTTTATAATTTCTAAATTTTCCCTGGTCTGGCCTGGTGGGAGGCTTCGGCCGTGGCTAGTAACTACCCTACCGGCAAAGACGTGCCGCCAAGCGATTTAGCGTTCCGGTACGATGCCGTGTAGAAACCGAATAGGGGTATGGGCTTAATATAACTGCCATGCCCCTAACAGGTTAGCCCGCTACCATCTTAGACTGCATTATCACTTACCATCAGGTGAGATCGCAGTCAAGGGCTAACTTGTAGTGGATAAAAAAAAAAAACTATGCTAGTTAGAGCGTTGGTTTAATTTTCCCTGTAAAATATACATAAGCTTCTATTGACCATAATTATTTCAGATTTTTCAATCGGTAAACTTCGGAGATAAGGGGGGGGGAACGGTATTTTTTTCGACATTTTGCCCGATAAATCAAAAACTATTATGCACAAAAATAAATAAAAATCTGTTTTAGAATGTAGAAGTATAGCCCTTTCATATGATATCCCATTCAGTATAGTTATCATACTTTGAAATTTCAAACCCCCGATTTTCCCCCTTTTTTAATTAAACTAAAAATTTTATTGATTTTTTTTTATTTTAATGATTTAAGGCCACTATTATACACAACTATTCCAAATTTCATGTCGATAGCTTTAATAGTTACTGAAATAATCGACTGTGACAGACGGACGGACGGACGGACGGACAGAGAAAGTCGCACCATAAGAGTTCCATTTTTACCATTTTGGTACGGAACCCTAATAACTGTAGTGCGAGATATATTTATTGACATGCAGGGTTCCGAAATACGTAAATAAATATAGATAATTATTTTATTCTTAGCTTTAATTGAAATAATTGTTTGCGTTTATGTTAATTTAGTTTACTTTGTGCTACCTAGATGGCACCACTTGTACTCTAGCTTCAAAATTAAGAGTAATGATTTTTTTATTATATAATCCTGAGTATGTTTTACCGTTTATTCGATCCGAAATCTCTAACAAAAACCGGCAACATCCTTTTCAGGATAAGGTGTTGTTGGCGGACTTACCAAATATACCAAGTTTTCTTTATGCACTGAGACCGTACCTATTATAATCCATACTAATATTATAAATGAGAAAGTGTGTCGGTCTGTCTGTCTGCTAAGCCTTCACGTCCCATCTGTTCAACTGATTTTGGTGAAATTTGGTACAGGGGTAGATTGTATCCCGGGGAAGGACATAGACTACTTTTATCCCGGAAAATTAAAGAGTTCCCGCGGAAATCAATAAATCTTAATCCACGCAGACGAAGTCGCGGGAATCATCAAGTTTTTTTTATTTTTGAATATTATAACAATTTATTCAAGCGTTTTCAAAATTCAAATGTTTTTTATTCAAATAAACTTTTACATGTTCTTTTGAATCGTCGTCGAGTGAATCTACCACTGGATCGGAATGCCATTCTTACCGAGAAGAACCAGCAAGAAACTCGGCGGATGCTCTTTTGAAAAAAAATCATTTACAATTTCAATACATAAGTAGCTGATGCCTGCGACTTCGTCCGCGTTGTTCAAGTTTTTTGACCGAGCGAAGCGAAGGTCTCTGAGTCTACTTGAGTGAATTTGCACTTGTCCGTCCGTCAAACATGCAATCAGAACTCTGACCAGTGATGGGACGAGTGCTTTTATTAGATCAAAACCAATCGACGGAGGGCCTCGCGTCCAAAGTCGTTACTTTTGATGAATCTGGATAACTTTTGCCGATCGCATGGTCCAGTACCAGCGACGCATCTTTCAAATGTCTGTCATGGTTGTCAGGGGTAACGGGGAATCAGGGTTCGATTCCGGAGAGGGAGCCTGAGAAACGGCTACCACATCCAAGGAAGGCAGCAGGCGCGCAAATTACCCACTCCCGGCACGGGGAGGTAGTGACGAAAAATAACAATAAGGAACTCTTATGAGGCCCTGTAATCACAATGAGTACACCTTTAAATATTTTAAAAGTTGGTACTCTATACATATTATACTACTTAGAAAAACTATACATATACATAAAACTATACTCTGTACATATTATATTACATAATTAAAGATCCAAAATCTCTAATAACAACGAGGAACATCAATCCTCGAAGATAATAAAAAAACGATACTAAGATTTATTTTCGATTAAAAAAAAAAAAATATCTGTACCTAATAATTGTAAATGAGTTTTCCTCTAAAACTGCCAGATTGAAAAACCTGAATAGATCAAAAGTATAAAATGGGTAAACTAAGTATGTAACGAAACAAAAACTAATTGTAAAACTCTAATAATTGACGAGATATCAGTGACCAATATAACGTGCGCAACTCAATTGATGCAACATGTATGAAGAAAACGGCAAAGTTAAGTTTGTAAACGTGGCCACATAATACCACCGTTAGGTTAGGCAGTTAGGTTAGGCAGTTAGGTTAGGCAGTTAGGTTAGGCAGTTAGGTTAGGCAGTTAGGTTAGGCAGTTAGGTTAGGCAGTTAGGTTAGGCAGTTAGGTTAGGCAGTTAGGTTAGGCAGTTAGGTTAGGCAGTTAGGTTAGGCAGTTAGGTTAGGCAGTTAGGTTAGGCAGTTAGGTTAGGCAGTTAGGTTAGGCAGTTAGGTTAGGCAGTTAGGTTAGGCAGTTAGGTTAGGCAGTTAGGTTAGGCAGTTAGGTTAGGCAGTTAGGTTAGGCAGTTAGGTTAGGCAGTTAGGTTAGGCAGTTAGGTTAGGCAGTTAGGTTAGGCAGTTAGGTTAGGCAGTTAGGTTAGGCAGTTAGGTTAGGCAGTTAGGTTAGGCAGTTAGGTTAGGCAGTTAGGTTAGGCAGTTAGGTTAGGCAGTTAGGTTAGGCAGTTAGGTTAGGCAGTTAGGTTAGGCAGTTAGGTTAGGCAGTTAGGTTAGGCAGTTAGGTTAGGCAGTTAGGTTAGGCAGTTAGGTTAGGCAGTTAGGTTAGGCAGTTAGGTTAGGCAGTTAGGTTAGGCAGTTAGGTTAGGCAGTTAGGTTAGGCAGTTAGGTTAGGCAGTTAGGTTAGGCAGTTAGGTTAGGCAGTTAGGTTAGGCAGTTAGGTTAGGCAGTTAGGTTAGGTTTTTTTTTTTTTTTTTTTTTTTTAAATAAATCTACGCTCCACAGACTCTTGGTCCATGCCTTTTTTTATGAAATCTTTAATTTTATTTATTTTATTTATTAAGAAAGAAAATTACGTACAACTCACCTTAATCTACACAGCATTAATCTAATCTACATTCTAATACATATTTGATTGATTTTTTATCAACTATTTAAGTAAAATTTTTTATATATATTTTTATTATTGTATCATTTTTTTTTTTTTTTTTTTTTTTTTTTTTTTTTTTTTTTTTTTTTTATTATTATTATTATTATGTATAGTATTATTATAATGTATACATTTTTTTTTTTTTTTTTTTTTTTTTTTTTTTTTTTTTTTTTTTTCCCCTTTATATATTTTACATTAATAGCGTTTGTTAGTTAGTGTTATCGAAACTTGCACGTCAAACTTAGTATATGTTATTATGTTATTACAATCTAGTTACAATGTATAGACTTATTTTTATGTTTTAATCTAGATACTACTTTACCTTATTTTTATAACTTATTTTACCGTGTTTTTCACCTCATCGTCCCCCGCGCGAACTGACATTTTTGTATTATGCTCGCGTATTTGTTCGCATGTATGTACTAAACTGTCATATGTTATTTACATTCTTTTTCTTTAATTTTAATGATTCCCCTCGCAAGGCTCTCATCCCCGTCACGCAGGGACATCTTCACGTTGTAATCTAATATGTGCTTAGTTTGAACACCCTGTGCCTCCAAGACGAACCGTGCGGTCGTGTCGGTGTTGTCATCACTGTAGTAAGTGCAGCTGGTGGTGTGCCGTGACACCGCCACGACCGCGTGGGGGACACTGCCATGAATCTGCAGCCTTTTTTCCGTTGTACGCACAATAACCACTTTCTCGAAGGTCGATCCCTGTGCTTCGTGTATAGTGTTTACACGCGATCCCTCACCTGTTCCGTAACCCGCGGCTTTAAGGAATTCCTTTTCACTTTGGGTATAGGTTAAGTATAAGGTGTTCTTTGTGTTCTTTGGGATCGTTGCACCAGAGTATCTCTCTAGCCGTAGGGATCGAACCTGAGGGTTCGACGAGTATATGCCATCATACACCTCTCTTAATGCATATGCCACGTCCATCGGGTTTCTGTGCGTACAGAGAAGATCCTGGGACACAGCCACGACAGGGTCGGGGCGACTGTATTTGAGCTCAAAGATGTTGCAGCGCTCGATGAAAAGCAGCTGGTTCCTGTCTCCGATCAAGAGGGTTTCCTCGGCTTCCGCAAGCCTCGTTGCCATCACAATAGAACCGAAATGGTTCATAAGAGCCTCGTCTATTATGAGACGTTTACTAGGCTCTCTGAACCCATTTGTTAACACCGAGGCCATGGTGCGAACCTTGGTCTTAGTGGTATCTCCCAGTTGCGGTGTTAGCATTGCCCTCAGATCATTCGCTGCCTCCGTGGTCGTTGTTATTACCACGTCATTTCTCTGGTCAAAGTTCCGGACTATCCATGTCGTCTTTCCACAGCCCGGAACTCCGTTTACCCAGGTAAACTTCGGGACGTCCCAAGCTTCTAGGCATTCGTTGTCCATCCCCGCAATGGCCCTCGCCCTATCGAGCATCCCATTACCCAGCATTACCCTTGTGCACTTGGCTATAACGACTATGGGGTCTGTTGGTGGTGTTTTAAATTTGAGTGTGGCAAGTTTTTCTGTTGCCTCCTTGTCTAGATCCACGAATCCCGCCGTAGCACTGTAGGCGGCCATATAGCTCCCGTGTATGTTTCCCGCTACGGTTTGGGAACTCTCATTGTTATATATGGCCGCCTCAGCCTCCTCAAGTCTCACGCTGAGCAGTCCCATGTTCTCTTGCCTATAAGCCTGCATGATGGCTTCACATGTTTTGCTGCTCAATTGCTGGATGGCTTTGATGGTGGCCTGAAACTCGAGGAAGGCATTCAATACGAGGTCTAGAGGTCCCGATACAGTTCTTAACTTCGGAGGTTCCACTACTCCCATGTCTGCCTTTGTGCGTGTCTCTCGGAGCGATTTCTTGGGTTCACTGGGTAACAGAAACTTTCTCGTTTCCAGTCCCGCTCTGTCGGTTTGAAGGGCCGCCATTACTTTTTTCTTTACTCCAGACATTCCCTGTGCCGCGACTTTGAAGGTGTTTACTGCCGCGGAGAAAGAGTCAGCTGATTTTTTCTTTAAGGTCGGGTCATCCTTTCCTGCCAGCCTCTTTTCTTGATGTTTTTGTTGAAGCCTTTCGGATCCGCTTTTTTGTTGAGTCACTCCAGCGGTGTTTACTGGGTTATCTTCCCGCTCTGGTGTTTCGCGGGATCTGGACTTTTTCGGTTTGAGGAAGTTAAGGTCCTCTCCCCTGTCTTCGTAGATCACCACCTTGTGTCTTCGTGCGATATCTATGCAGCCCAGGTAGTCCTCTACTTCGCCCTTCTCATAACCCACTGCCATTGCGTCCCAACTTATGGTTCTTGGAGTGACTGTCTCCACCTCGCTGAGGACTTTCAGCGCTAGACTTGCCCGAGCGAATGGGGTCATGTTTGTTTCCCATTCGAATAGTGCAACTGTTTTATTTTTAGTTCGCACCAATCTGCAGCATTGATTGGCCACTGCAGTCTCAGGCATAGCTTCGTAAGTCTTGCGCCTCATGGTGTTTCTTGTTGTGCTACCGTTGACGAGCGCTGCGAGACCCGGCGATATCATCACCCTGCTCGAAGCGCCCGCTATGCAGAAACTGATACCCAGCCTTTCTGTGACATCGTCCATGAACAAGTTAGGTTAGGTTAGGTTAGGTTAGGTTAGGTTAGGTTAGGTTAGGTTAGGTTAGGTTTTTTTTTTTTTTTTTTTTTTTTTTTTTTTTTTTTTTTTTTTTTTTTTTTTTTTTTTATATCCCGGTGGTGGGAAAATGCATTTACGCATCCCTACCGAAACCGGGGCCCTCGCCTCCCGCCTACTGCGAGCACTCCGGTTCCGGGAGGGTATGTGGGACTCACAGTTGCCCGTCCTACCCACTAAAAACCCACCATCGGTCCTACCAACCTGCTGCTGTTCATTATGCAGCACCCTTGCAACTTTGGGTTAAACTACGTTAAACATTAAACTAAAAAGTTACGCGCACAACACGCCTGCTTACTACAATTGGGTCCTAACCATTAAGATATATAGTATATATAGCCATGTAAATACATATATATATATATATTTTTTTTTTTTTTTTTTTTTTTTTTTTTTTTTTTTTTTTTTTTTTTTTTTTTTCCCCTCATGTTCAGGTTTACATTCGGTGAATAATACTAGTCTTATAGTCCTCTTATTTTTATACTGGTCCTTTTTTTTTTTTTTTTTTTTTTTTTTTTTTTTTTTATTTTTTTTATTTTTTTTATACACGCGCTATATACACTATACATTACGCTACATCCTACACTATATACCAAATCCTACTTTTATACCTACTATACTCTACATTCTATACACGCCTATGTACACCATTATATATATACCATTATACTACATCCTATACTATATACACAATTCTGCTATTCTATCTACTGTACTATATTCTATTCTATCTCGGTGCTATTCTATATTATATTATTGTCAAGATTTGCCGATACAAGGTTTCAGCCTGAAATACCAAATAAAATAAAATAACCCTGAGTATGTACTGGCTTTGTTCAGTCAGCCTGCAACCTTGCAACCATTTGCCCTAGCCACCTTCCTTACAACGCCGAGTGCAAACTCTAAGAAGGCCGCCCGGCGACTGTCATCATGAACCAACGTCGCGAGCGTGCCGCTTGTAACATTCAGGTCCACCCTGCACTCTAGCTCGTACCTCTCCTTAGCGAAGCGTGGGCACTCGACCAATATATGGATTACGCTTTCTGGAGTCTGCCCGTCGCAAGTGCAGTGTGGATCTGAAGCCAACTTAAATCTAAAGAGGTAATCTTTGAAACCGCCGTGACCACTGAAGGTTTGAGTTTTCAAATTGGTGAGCTCCAGTTTCTTCAATGTCTTGAACGCCTGTATACAGTCCGGGAAGAAGCATTTAGTGGTGCTGGCCGATGTATACTGCGTGTAACGCTCTTGCCAGGTCTGCAAGGTAGAGGCCCTGATGAGGTGTTTGGCAAAGGACACAGGGAAGCGATCATAGGCAGGACGCTTTTTGCACTGCAGGGCCGCCCTCTTTGCCAGTTCATCCGCCCTTTCATTACCCTCGAATCCGACATGAGAACGGATCCAAAAGAATTGGGCTTGTCCGCCCTTCGTGATGAGTTCTTCCACCATTGATCTGACGGTCGCAATAATTGGGTGAAGTGACGGGCTGCGGAGACTATCCAGGGATGAGCGCGAGTCCGAAAAAATCTGCGCCCTCCTGAATCTTCTATCCGCGCCCATTATTCTTACTGCTTCTTTCAAGGCCGCGGCTTCTGCCTGGAAGACGGAGCAGTAGCTTGCGAGAGGGAGCAAAGTATATCTGGCCTCTCTGCCGTTCTTCCAGATAGTGACGGCAGCGCCAACTTTACCCTCTAGTTTGCTACCGTCCGTGAAAATTTGGACGATCTCGTCATTCACGACAGCGTCCAGGTCTTCCTGGCTGTTGATGATGGAGTAGTCCAGTCGTTGTCGGAGAGCTGGGTGCGGTAGGGAGAAAGGGCTGACTGGGGTTTCGATCTCTCTTCCTGGCAATCCCGGCAACTCATCCCCCCTTTTGGCAAGATATAGCATTTTCCTTTCCTGCGCGCGGAGGTCTAATGGAATTATGCCGGCCAGGACAGCACTGGCTGGGAGGGAGATCGTCCTATGCCCCTTGCATACGAGGATGGCGAACATCCTGGTGACCCTGTCCAATTTGGTCCTTACTTGGACGGTTTGGCATTTCGTTGCCCATACGTTTGCCGCGTACAAGATGATTGGCTCCACCACGCTGACGTATATTGTGTATAAGATGTCGGGGTTCAAACCCCAATGAGCCCTGGCCGTCCTAGACACTCCTTTATAGAGGTTAATGGCCTTCGCTGTGACTTCTGTTACGTGGTGTAGATAGTTGAGGTTTCTGTCCAGGGTGAGACCAAGTACTTTCATTGTGTCCGTCGAGTTCAAGTCCACACCCGCCATGGTTAACCTCGGTTGGTGGTATTTCAGCTTCTTAGTAATTGTCAGAACCTGCGTCTTGTGAGGAGCAAACCTGAGTTTGTTTCTGCTGCCCCATCCTGCAATTTTGTCTAATACCCCGTTTATCTTTTCCTCAAGTCTGCATCCGTCGCTATCGACCCCTATGAGTAGGATGTCATCAGCGAAGGCCTGTGTATGCACCTCTGATTTGTCTAACTCCTCGAGTAGACCATCCAGAAGAACGTTCCAGAATAAGGGGCCACACGTAGAGCCTTGAATGCACCCCTTATTTGTGTCCCTGGTGATCTCCTCGCCAGAGTACCTGACGACCACACTGCGATCTGATAGGTAGCTGGCAACAAGCGCCACCAAGCTTGGGTCGGTCCTCTTCTGTATCAGCTGGTTGATTATGGCCGGCCACCAGGCGTTGTCAAATGCCCCTTCGATGTCCAAGGACACAACTGTGGCGATCCTTTTCTCCTTGGTCGCTCGCTCGATGCGCAGAACCGCGTCGAATAGTGCGTCCTCGGTACTTCTCTGGGGCATAAACCCGTACTGCCTAGTGCTAATCTTCCGTTCTTTGCCCAGTTGCCATAGAATCCTTGAAGCCATCATTTTCTCCAAGGTTTTCCCCAGAATCGGAAGAAGGCCGATGGGGCGATACGATTTCGGAACGGTGTAGACTTCTTTTAATGGTTTTGGTATTATTTTAATTGTGGCCCTCTTCCATGTCCTGGGGAAATAGGCCAGAACCAAGCACCTATTGTAGATGGCCAAAAGCGTTGATGGTGCTGCCATAAACGCTCTGTTGCAGATGTCGGCAGTGAGGCCGTCCTCTCCAGGCGCTTTCTTGGGGCTCATTTCCTCCAAAACCGCAGCCATCTCCAGTTGGGTAAAGAGCATGGGTGTACCCTTTTCCAGTCTCTTAAGGTCCTCAGCCACTTTCTCCCTTATCAACTTCTGCTCCGGTGTATCCTCACTGCAATCATCCAGTGGGTAGAATGTTTCAGCTAGTAAGTTGGCAGAGTCCCTCGGCGTGAGCATTTGGTGATGGTCAGGTGCTCTCAGGAGTCTGTCCCCTTCCCTCTTGTTCCTCTTCCTAATGACCCTGTAGATGCTGTCCCAGAAGGATTCCCTATCTTGCCTGCAACAGTGAGCTTTCCAACTGTCTGTGATGGTCAGTGACATTAAATCCTTATACTCGGAAAGGGCTGTTAGGTAGTCCTTTATGACATATGGCTTCCTCCTGGGGTTTGCATGCCTGATCCTGTTCCTTAGCCTTATCATATGACTCTTCTTGTCAGTCAGCTCTTGAGTCCACCACTCCGTTTTCCCCAAGTTGACCCTATCAGATATCCTCGGGATCGCCGAGTCACAAGCTATGGTAATGACTCTGGCGTACTCTTGGGCTATCTCCTCGAGTTTATTGATGTCCGTAATTTCCTCGATAACGTGAGAAGTCAACTCCTTTTCGTCTAGACCTTTCCTGACAAGCTCCATAAACCTAGGCCAGCTCGCTTTTGACGTGTTGTATCTCCTTGTTGAGTTCCTAGCAGAGGTTTGAGCTTCCTGCCCGTCTTTATATGTCTTGATAGCGAAAGTGATGGCCCTGTGGTCGGACAAGGTGCTCAATCGGGTATCCACGGTCCAGTCCGTCACCACTGTCATCAAGCTCTCAGAGCAAAGGGTAAGGTCAACTATGCTGGTGTACTCGATGTTATTTCTGATGGCAAAGAAGGTTGGAACCCTGCCCTCGTTAAGAATGTGCAGGTTAAGGCCTGCTAAGGTATCCGCTACTTTCTCTCCCCTGTCATCCTCCACCTCGCTACCCCACCAAGGAGACTTTGCATTAAAATCGCCTCCAAGCACCACGTCATCAGTCTGAAGCTTCTGCATGATTCCAGATATCTTGTCGAGGTCATCGGTAATGTTCTTTTCCTTTTCAAGATAAACATTGATTATGCCTATTGATCTATTATTAAACTTAACTATACAAGTGGAAATATTAAGGGTACATAAGTCCGGGTTATCAATAACTACGAGGTTTGCATCCATGATGACAGTCGCCGCCTTAACGGGATTGTCTTTATCTACTGACATCCTCTGAATAACTCTGTGGCTGGAGCTTGCATGGCCCTGGGCTCCCACATATGGCTCCTGTAGCATAAGGAGTGATAATTTACGCCTCCTAGCCTCGTAAATGACCTCTTGCATGGAGGCATATCCCCTCCCAAGATTGGCTTGAGCCACCTTTAATTGGTCTGGTCTAGTCTGTCCGTTATTATCCCCCGGAGTGCCCGTATCAACAATACGAGACCGAATCACGCGCTATGCGGTCCCACTTTTGCCACTGCGGGCATAAAGCACTGTAAGCCGCATGCTGTCTGTCGGTGGACTCATCCCCGTAGCTTGCGCAGTTAACGCATGAGGGGGGGTCTGACCTATTTGGGCACTGACGGGTGTCGTGCTTGCCAGCACAATGGCCACAACCGGCTTCTGAGTTACGACACTCCCTGGCGTAATGGCCGAAGCCCATGCACCGATAGCACTGAACTATCGGTGACTGGTCCACTGCCCACACCACCTGGTACCCTATGCGCAACTTGCGGTCAACCATCTGGTGGTACAGGCCCGGAGCCACCTCAAGGACCACGTTACACACATCGTTGGTTCTGCCTTTCGTTCTTCGAACCACTCTAACCGATTTCTCCTCGGTCTCCGCCACGGACACCATGCCACTGTTTTGGCGAAGGACCGCCTCCTCCACCTGGTTATCACTCAGATCTTTAACGATCCCCACCAGTCTAAGGAGGGGGCTCTTAGGCTTGATCTTAGAGACTGACAATTTGTTAGTTGTGCTTTTGATGGCTTTCTCCATTCTATCTCTGCCATCCGAAGAGTCGCAAGCTATAATTACCTTTTGGTTCTTCCTTTTCCTGACCGAGCTCACTCCGACCCCCAGCCCTATGACGTCAACACTGGTCTTGACCGACTTAACTACGTCATCGCAGGTGTCTCTGGGGTCGGTCGACTCGATCAGGAGCGGGAAGCGTGGCAGTGAGCCCCCAGCCTTGGGAGTGGAGGCGGCCCCCGCATAAGTTTTATTTGCCATTATAGCAGATCCGTGCGGGGTCGGCCGGGTCTCCACTACCGAGGATCCTGATCTTAGCTGATCGCCGTCATGTCCAGCCGGGCCTTGTGGAGCCCTGATGTGTTCCAGGACACTGCGGATCTCCCCCTTAAATTGAGAGACATCACTGCTCAATTTCTTGAGTTCCTTAGTTGTGGGTTCGTTGTCCACTAATTGGGCAGCCTGGACCTTCTCAATATTGAGGTTAAGGGTGCCGAGCTCCAGCCTAAGGGTTGCGATATCCTCCTGGACATTCCGCAGCTCCTGGCCGGGGAAAGACATTACAGGGCCTGTGGTGGCCTTGGCAACGTGTTCCTTGAGGTGGGCCTCCATCTCATATGCCAAGTACCGAGATGCTTCCGCCTCTTTGAATGTTTTTGTAACATTGGCTGCAATATCCGCCATTGCCTCCTGCTGCTGTTTTTGCAGTCTCTCGAAAGCCGCGACATGCTCAGCCCTCGTGCGGCTGATCAGGCGCTCGTAACTGGCACGCTGTTTTTCTTTTTCAGCAATGT
The DNA here is from genome assembly GCA_917051295.2 of Erebia ligea. Classification (NCBI taxonomy): domain Eukaryota; kingdom Metazoa; phylum Arthropoda; class Insecta; order Lepidoptera; family Nymphalidae; genus Erebia; species Erebia ligea. Next base: position 20,941,902 of record OU785224.1, read on the forward strand.
GCCGGTTTCGCGAGTCTGCCAGTCTCAACACCATCTCATAGAGACCATGTATGCCACTGCTGACGTCCTCTCTGATGTCCCTGTTTAAGTTACGGCTTTCTTCGAGCCTCGTCTTAGTCTTTAATAACAGTGCGTTGGCGATGCGAGGCATTTCGTGGAGTGCTCCTCCGCCCACCATAGAGGTGTCTGACAGGAATGACTCGCTGCCTCCTTCATCGTCACGCGGCTCTTCAGCGCCCCGCACACTTTTCCCCAGATCTGCTGCCGCCGCGGCCCTAAGCTGGGCCTTAATGCGCAGCAGAGAAGATTCCGATCTGGGTTTGGCGACTATCGGTTCCCCTTTAGGTCTGGGGTCTGGGGTTGAGGTGACTGGTGGTAGGTCGCTCTCGCTGCTCCTGCGCGACCGCGGCAGTTCTTCGACTCCCGACATTGAGCTAGGCGAGCCGGTAGCGCTGACATATTCGGCACTGTTCGGAGACCTGGATACGTTACCTGCTTGCTCGCTTCTCCCCGAAAGTGGAGTCGCTAGATCCCCTAACTGCTGGTCCTTCTCACGAGGTGTGTCCTGGCTGGGAACGCTCCCCTTCGCGCCCGAAGGACCCGCCCGCGAGACCTTTCCCCCAGCCTGGCCGGATGGTTTGATCATTTTTTCTGTGACCCTGTGAACCTTGGAAGCGAGCTTTTTTGCTCGCTTGTACGGCGACATAGGCTTTCCCGCCGACCTGTTGCTCGCAGTTGAAGATGCCGAGCTTGATTTCTCGGACATATTGGCCGCCTCAAGGACACAAGGTCGCAGTCTCCGTGTAAAAATTTCGAAAGGTCAAGTTCTGGGGTCAAAGGTCAAAGGACAGGTCAGAGGTCAACTTACCCTAATAGGCCTCGGTGCGCCCACACCAGCAGCAAAAACCGCGTCTTCCCACGACCACCGGTTCCCGAGTTACCGAGGTTTGAAAATTTCCAAGATGGCGGAACAAAATGGCCGCTGAAGTTTCAAACCCCGACAACTGCCGATCCACCGGTCGCAGAAACCCGCGGAAAAGTGCCCCTTGGTGTGCTCGCGGCCGTCTAGCCGATGGGGGGGGAAACTGATGTTGAAAAGTGGGGGGGGGTAAATCAGCTCTACACCCGTTGCGCCCCCTCAGCTTGAGCGAGCACTCCACTCCGGTGAAAACCGCGTCTCTCTACGACCACCGGTTCCCGAGCTATCGAAGTTTGAAGTTTTCCAAGATGGCGGAACAAAATGGCCGCTGAAACTTCAAACCCCGACAACTCCCGATCCACGGGTCGCAGAAACCAGCGGAAAAGTGCTCCGGGGTGCGCTCGCTACTGTCCAGCCGATGGGGGGGGGGACCTGATGTCGAAGTTGGGAGGGGGGATAAACCACGTTCCACTAGCTGTGCCCGCTCGGTCTGGGCGAGCCCTCCGCTCCAGTGAAAACCGCGATTTTCTACGACCAATATTCCCGGAGATACAGCCAATTCAAAAATTCCAAGATGGCCGCCTTACTTTAGTGCAAAATTTTTAACCGCTCGTAACTCCGTCAATACTGGTCGCAGAGAACCGAGCTTGGTGTCGTTGGAAAGGTCTCGGCGCCGTCTAAACGAATCCGGTATTGGATTCACTCCAAAACTAACTCCTAAACTATAAGTCGTAGCCGAACTCTACCAAATCCAACCGATAGAGCCGGTGAATTTATAGCCTCCCGTGCTCACCGATGAATTTTACGATTAGTATTTGGTGAGATATAAGCAAATTAAGTGTGGATTTTCCAGTACTTATAAGTAGAGCTATGATAGAGCTATCGAAAATCTGAAAACGCTAATAGTTTACACTTACCGCCCTCTTTCCGGATGTTGCGCTTCCGTGCGGTTGGCGACCCCAGAAAGGGTACCACGTGTTACCCTTGTTTCAGTTTTATATCCCGCGCTCGGAAACTGCTCGTAGGAAAAATCCGAAACTCTACACGCGTATAGTCCTTAGTGCCCCCTATTTAAAGATATAAAAATATATAGGGGTCGTCGATCGCTTTCCCGAGATATAGTGCCAGAAAAAATGGGATAACCTGTAAAAGACGGTCTTCGCACTGCCACGCCTCCAAAAATGAGAGTTAAGGCTCAGCAAAAACACTTGTCTACTCTCCTGTGCTCCCTCTACCTGTAACAAGTTGCGGCACTTACCCACGTCCAGTATTTCTGTGAGCACGTGGCCACGTGGTTTTCGGTTTTTCCTTTATAACTTCGGAAATACTAGGCGAAAAAATCCGGAGTTTGTGCCAGAATGTAGAGCTCCGGGAGGCGCGCCGAAAGCAATCATAAAAAAGATAGGTTATCGATCTCCTTTTGGCAGCGCACGCGACTTTGTGTTGAAAAAACGCTGATTTCCGAAGTTTTTCCCCGTTTTCGTGGGAAAACCGGATTTCCACCGCAGCACCAACACTTTGAACACTATAACACGATAGCACTCACAAAAACACACACTTTCAGCAAAAACTCGATCAAATTGGACAAACTTTACCCAATTTCGCGATTTTTTGAACGCGGAGCGGCTTAGAAACACTGCTCTCGCGTCGGCGGTCGGCGCGTAACTGGTTAGGTTAGGTTAGGTTAGGTTAGGTTAGGTTAGGTTAGGTTAGGTTAGGTTAGGTTAGGTTAGGTTAGGTTAGGTTAGGTTAGGTTAGGTTAGGTTAGGTTAGGTTAGGTTAGGTTTTTTTTTTTTTTTTTTTTTTTTTTTTTTTTTTAATTTTATATAAATACCTCCGATACGTTTGTCAGAGACATTTTCTACTTTCCCTTTTCAAAATCAATCACTTATTTTCTTATTTGTGAATAGTTATTAGTACTATCCACGTTATTGCCAGTATTCTTATAATGCTGGGTAACTGTGTGATCTACATACTAAGTTTTCATTTTATTTATCTTTACTATTCATTTATATTTATTATATTTAATATTATTGCATTATTTATTCCTAATTATTGCTCTATTTACAATTAGTGTACTAAAATCTAAAAATGTATCTCTAGTGTTCTTGTCTTGTATTATGTTACTTAAGTTATTTATTGTTACTTTCTTGTCTATTTTCATTTCCAATTCGTACCTTTCTTTTCCGTAAACAGGACACTCTACCAGAATATGCAACACCGTTTCATTTACGCCTGGCTCGCAGATACAGGATGGACTCTCCTTACACTTAAACCTGTTTAAATATTCTGAGAATCCACCGTGCCCTGTCAGAACTTGCGTTAGCACTCCTGTAAGTTTAATATTTCTGATTATTTTATAAGCTTGCACAGCATCCGGAAAAAAGGTTTTTGTGGTCGTTGCAGTAGCCCCGGTTTGGTACCTTCGGTTCCATTCGTCAAGCGATTTCAAACGGGTTTGCCGCTTGACGAATGAAACCGGACAGCGATCGTAGTTTGGCTTGACTTTTGTTTTTAGTGCTGCCTCTTTCGCCAGTGCATCGGCTCGCTCGTTGCCGTCCAGTCCAGCGTGCGCTTTTATCCAGAACAGGGATATTTCCTTGTTCTGGAGTTTGCTAGCGGCGATGTTCGCCCGCGACTTGACGGCGAGGTGGTGCTTTGATGCGTTGTTTACAACCGTCTCCAGGGCGGATCTCGAGTCGCTGTATATGCCAAAACTCGTCTCTCTTCGGTCTATAATCATCCGAGTGGCTTCATATATGGCAAGGAGTTCCGCCTGATAAACAGTGCAATACGGAGACAGTTTCAATTTGACGGCTTTTATCTCTGCTTCGCTGTTCCACCAGGACAGCGCTGCTCCGACTTTGCCGTCAGTTTTACTGCCATCCGTGTATATACGTATTGCTTGCGTATTGTGGCTTTCGACTTGCTGTTCGTTTATCAGGCTCACGAACTCCAAGCTCATATGCTCCGCCGGATGTGGAGTTCCGGCATACGCAACGACCCGCTCCACTTCCCGGTCACACAGGTCTGCCAGGGGCACCCCCCTCTTGGCCTCATAGAGCGCAGCTGCCTCTCTTATACGGAGGTCCAGAGGGAGCAATCCGGACAGCACCAAAGCAGAGTTTAGTGAGACGGTTTTGTATGCTCTGGTAAGTTTCTGCGCAAAGCCTCTTTGTATGTTGTTGAGCATTTTCTGCACCCCCAATTTTTCTGCCGCCGACGCCCAAGCACTGGAGGCATACATGATGGTTGGTTCCACTACTGCAGTGTATATGATGCGGATGACGTCTGGATGTAGGCCCCAACTAATTCTGGCCGCTCTCGAAAGCTGCTTATAAATTTTAATAGCTTTTTTGCACACCTGCGCTGCGTGATTGTTAAAGGTGAGCTTATGGTCAATATAGAGCCCCAGAATTTTAATTTCTTCAGACATACCAATGTCGACCCCACCCATGCTCAGTCTTGGGACGTCGTATTTCAGCTTTCGCGTGATAGTCATAGCTTTGGTCTTTGACGGGCCAAAGTTTAGCTTGTTCTTGACGCCCCACTCCCGAACAAAGGCAAGGGCGGCATTGGCCTTTCTTTCTATGTCGAGCGCCTTGTCCCCGTCGAAGACAAGGACGACGTCATCCGCAAACGCCTGACAGTAGTCTCCCCTATACTCAAGGCCTTTGAGCAGGGGGTCCAGGAGCAGGTTCCACAAAATGGGACCGCCGATAGACCCCTGTACACACCCTTTTGTTGTGCTCTTTGTGCACTCTGCACCCCCATACCGGACAGTGACCTTCCTATCTCGTAGGTAGCTGTCAAGGATTCTCCGAATGTTGACAGGGCACTTTTCCTCAGCCAAACGGACTCTAATGGCTGGCCACCATGCATTGTCAAAAGCACCCTCTATGTCTAGTGAAACAAGGGCCACTATCTTTTTGGCAGCAACCCTTTGGCGTATATAGTTCACTAGATCATAGAGGGAGTCCTCAGTGCTTTTCTGGGGCATGAATCCGTATTGGCGAGTACTAATCCTCGGGAGAATATGCCACTTCAGCCTACCTACGATCAGTTTTTCCAGAATCTTTCCCATCACTGGCAACAATCCTATGGGTCTGTAAGCCTTCGGGTTTGTATAATCGTCCTTCCCGGGCTTACGAAGGACCACGACTGTCGCTTCCTTCCAGATGGTAGGGAAGTGCTCCAGCTCCAGGCATTTGTTTACCAGTGATAGGAAAAACTCCGGATCACAGGACACAGCGTGGCTGCAGATGTCGGCTGTAAGGCCATCCGCGCCTGGCGCTTTCTTCGGGTTGAAACTCTCCACCACAGTTCGGAGCTCCTCCATAGTAAACAGGGGATCCCGATGCTCATCACGAGACCTCCCGTTTACACGGTCAGCCTCCTCTCTTATTTTAGTGTGGTACATTGTATCACCTTCTGTTGCGTCGTCCGGGTAGAAGACCTCCATTAGCACCCTTGCTGAGTCCCGCAGATCAAATGACCTCCCATCCTTTTCCATCGGCAGATCCTCTGGTCTCTTGGTGGTCCCACTCATCACTCTATAAATCCCCTCCCAAACGCCCTCCCTGTCCTGCTTTCCACAGAAACCCTTCCAACTCTCAATCTGTGCTGTTTTTGCCTCCGTCTCATATTTTTCTTTGATTTTCAGGTACTCATCGACCACCTTCGCTCTCCGGACCGGCGCTGCACAACGGATACGTCTCTTCATGGTGAGGACTTTCTTCTTCAGGGCATGTAGTTCTTCGGACATCCACGGCAAGGTAAGTTTCTCTTTGGGCTTCTTTTTCGGAAGGGTATCTTCACATGTCTTTTTGACGATTGTTGTATACCCCTCCGTCAAGGAGTCCAAATCCCTTATGTTGTTTGTATGCTCTACTTTTTCTTTGTTTATGGCTCCTTCCTCTTTCAATTGGCCCAGTTTCTCACGAAACTGGGGCCAATTGGCCTTTTTGGTACCGTAAACTCGTGTAGTCCTTTGGATGCTCATGCCTTTGGCTTTGGTCAGCCGGATGTTAAAGGTCACCGTGTTGTGGTCTGAGCTTGTAAGTGTTTCATCCACTTTCCAGTCCTCAACGAGGTTGATCATATCCATTGTGCATGCCGTGACATCGATGTAGCTGGAGTAGCGTGTTTCACCCCTGATGGTATCAAACGTGGGGATATCTCCTTCGTTGAGTACCTGTAAACCCATTTCGTGTATGGTTCCAGCCATTTCTTCGCCCCTCCAGTTCACGACGTCCCCTCCCCACCAGGTATTTTTGGCGTTTGCGTCTCCACCTATGAGTAGCAGCTTAGGTCGCAGCTCCTTTTCTATTTGCTTTAACTGCTCCAGGTATGGCTCTATAGGCTGGTCTGGCTCAAAGTAGTACGAGATCACGGTGACCTCCCAGGCACAGGTACGGAGGTTCACCACTACGATATTGTTCGTGGTGAGTTTTGGAAACGGTCTGGCGTCTATGTCTGGATCGTAGATGGCAATAGCCGCCTTTACCGTCCCATCCCCCTGGTTTGTGCTTTGGAAGATCCTAGCTCCTCCGTAACTCTTTACGCATTTGGACCTGCCCACATATGGCTCCTGGAGCAGTGCAAAGGCCGCCCTTCTTTTGTTTGCTTCTAGCATCAGCTCGTTTGTGGCTAGTTCTTTCCGCTGGAGGTTGGCCTGAAATACGCCATATAATTTTTCGGTCTGCGGGGTCATCTGTTTGGTTGCTTTCGGGTTGCCCGGGACGCCCTTAGCAGTACGCCGTGGTAGCGCGTGCTAAGGAATCCCACTTTCTTCTAATGGGGCACTCTTGGTTGAAAGCATTATGGTTTGTTGCAGCGAGATTCGCCCGACTGCAGTTACAGCACGTCGGAGCATTGCCAGAGAGCCGGTCTTCACACTCTGCCCACTTGTGTGGTCCTCCGCAGTGACTGCACTGTTCCACAGTGTCCTTGCAGTGGCGTCGGCTGTGTCCATATCCCAGGCACAGCGAACACTGCATCAGGGGCGACTGGTCTTCAACCCGCACTCGTTGCAGATCTATGTGGACCTGGCCCGCTGTAGTAAGGCGCTGCCATACCATGGGGGACACTTGCATCACAACGTGAGCGGAATGTGGGTTCCTTGCTTTCCGCCTATACCTTGGTTAGGTTAGGTTAGGTTAGGTTAGGTTAGGTTAGGTTAGGTTAGGTTAGGTTAGGTTAGGTTTTTTTTTTTTTTTTTTTTTTTTTTAAATAAATCTACGCTCCACGGACTCTTGGTCCATGCCTTTTTTTTTATGAAATCTTTAATTTTATTTATTTTATTTAATAAGAAAATTACGTACAACTCACCTTACTCTACACAGCGTTAATCTAATCTACATTCTAATACATATTGATTGTTTTTTTTTTTTTTTTTTTTTTTTTTTTTTTTTTTTTTTTTTTTTTTTTTTTTAATGTATTATTATAATGTATATATTTGTATATATATATATATATTTTTTTTTTTTTTTTTTTTTTTTTTTTTGTTCTGTCTGTTATTAATTGCAGTTTTTTTTTTTTTTTTTTTTTTTTTTTTTTTTTTTTTTTTTTTTTTTTTTTTTTTCATATTAAACATTATATTGTATACATTTATATTTTTAACAATGGACGTTTATTAGTATGATCGATACAAGCACGTCATCTTATTACCTATGTTACATTTAGTTATTTAACTTAGATTAGATTAGGTATTTTTACTGAAATTACAAACATGCCACTAATTTAACACATAATTTTATACATTTATGTTTTTAACAATTGACATTTGTTAATTAGTTAGTATGATCGAGACAAGCACGTCATCTTATTCTATGTTACATTTAGTTATTTAACTTAAATTAGATTAGGTATTTTTACTGTAATTACAAACATGCCACTGATTTAACTGGTTTAACTGGTTTTAACGGTCTCCACGATTTTCTTTACCACCGCCTCGTCCCCGTTTCTGATGGCCATCTTCAGGTTATAGTCCCGAATTTGGCCGGGATCAGCTCTCATTGCCCTGGAGATGAACGATGCGATCGCGTCTGTGTGATCGTCAGAATAATAAATGCAGCGATTAGTGTGCCGCGACACAGCCACGACCGCATGTGGGACTTCGCAGTGGATCCTCCTTTTGATTTGAGTTATGCGCACAATTAAAACCGTGTCGAACGTAGCTCCCTGTGCTTCGTGAATGGTGTTCACGCGCGATCCGTTACCCGAACCAAAGCCCTCGGCTATCAAGTGTGCCTTTTCGCTTTGGGTGTGGGTCAAGTACAAGGTGTTGTTAGTACTTTTCGGTATTTGCGCGCCGGTGAAATTCCTCTGCTCCAGGGATTTAATCCGACTATTGGACGTGTATATGCCCCCATACACTTCGCTGAGGGCATATGCCACGTCCATTGGGTTTCTATGTGTGCACAGTAACTCCTGGTGTATACCCGTGATCATGTCGGGACGGCGGTACAGGATGTTGAAGGCGTTAGTGCGGTCGATGTATGGCACCTGGTTGACGTCTCCGAACATGAGGGTTTCTCCTGCGCCCGCAAGTTTTGTTACCATGACAATCGCTCCAAAATGGTTCATGAGGGCCTCATCGATGATCAGGCGGTTAAGCCCTTCTCGTGCTGGCCCCCCGAAACCATTCGCTAGAGCGGACGCCATGGTGCGGACTTTGGATCTTGTGTTCTCGACACCTTTTTGGTCGAGTTTTTCCCTCAGATCGCTAGCCGCTTCCTTGGTGCCTGTGATAACTACGTCACGGGTTTTGTCGAAGTTCCTGATTATCCAGGTTGTTTTACCACAACCAGGGACTCCGTTCACCCAGGTGAATTTGGGTGTTTCCCAGTGCTCCGTGAGTTCGTTATCATCGATCGCAATCTCCTTTGCCCTTTCCATGATCAGGCATTCCAGCATAATTTTAGTACACTTCGCGACTATGACTATGGAGTCGGATGGTGGCGTTTTAAAACGTATTTTTTGGCACGTTGGGTCCTCCTTCTGTGCCTCCACGAAACCAGCTGTTGCGTTGTAGGCGGCCATGTACTCCCCGTCTACAACTCCGTGCAGTGTTTGGGAAGTTTCGTTGTCGTATATGGCCGCCTCGGCTTCCTCGAGTCTCACTTTTAGAAGGCCAATGTTGTTATGCCGGAAGGCTTGCATGATGGCCTCGCAAGTCCTCCGGTTGACCTCGAGGGAGGCTTTGGTAAGCGCTAGGAACTCGAGGAAGGCGTTGGCTATGTGGTCCGCTGGTGTTGCCGCGTTTTTGAGCTGTGGCGGCTCGACTTGACCCTTGTCTGCCAACGTTCGCCTTCTAGCTTCGTGAGGTGTTTCACGGGTGGGTGGTTTAAAGAAGGCCCTCAGTGCCGTGCCGATTCTGCTGGTGGAGGCCTCTTCTCTTACTTTTACTGCCAAACCGGAAGTGCGGTGCACCATCGCGCTGAACATATTTGTCGCTTTCTCCAGCGCGCCTCGGGTTTCGGTTGGTTGGTGTGCCGTAGGGATGGCTTGCGCCTCTTTTTGTTTTTGCTGCAGTCTCTCCGCACCGCTCGAGGACTCGGGTGCCGCCGTGGCGGTTTTTGGTTTTTGGGGTCTCAGGAAGCTTAGGTCTTCTCCCCTGTTTTCGTAGATGACTACCTCGTGTTTTTTGGATGCTTCCATAAACCCGAGGTAGTCCTCCACTCTCCCCTTTTCGTAGCCCACCGCCATGGCGTCGACACTTATTGTCTTGTGGTCTGTTGCGCCCGAAGTGCAGATCTCGACCATCGCAGAGCTTGCCTGCGCGAATGGTGGTTCAAGGTTGTCCCACTGAAATAGTGCGACTACCTTGTTTTTTACTCGCACCAGCCTGCAAAGTTGCTTGGCCAGCGCGGTCACAGGCATGGCTTCATAGACTCTGCGCCTCATGGTGTTCTTTGAGGTGCTCCCGTTCATGAGCGCCGCGAGGCCTGGCGAAATCATCACTCTGCTCGAAGCGCCCGCTATACAGAAGCTAATGCCGAGTTTCTCTGCACTGCTGTCCATAAACAGGGAGACTCCACGGATCCTGATACCCGGTTCTCCCGTTTCACCTAGTAGGAGAAATTGCCGATTTGACAATGTCTGGATGGTGGTGATGGGTTGGTTCGTGGGTGGTAGATCGGGTGGGTCCGCGGTTTGGTCTGTCCTATTTGAGCTGTTGTCGATTGGTGTCGGAGTACTGTTGCGCTTGGTAGCTGAGCGAATAACAGTTTCCAGAAAGTTGAGGAAGATGGGTCGTCTCTCCCTATCTGCTAGCAAACAGCCAAGTCCTGTTATCTCTATGTCCGCATTCATCTTGTGTTCTGTTTCCATACGCAGCTTAGCAAACCGAGGACAGTCCACGATGATGTGTTCCACAGTTTCAGGTGTGTCTGGGTCGCACTCACACGCTGGACTGTCCTTTAGTTTGAAGCGGTGCAGGTATTCCGAGAAGCCTCCGTGACCTGTAAATGCTTGACACAGCACCGGGGTCATTTTCATCTTTCGTATCGTACTATAGGCTTTGCCTACGTCAGGGAAGAAGATTTTTGTGACCCTGCCGGTCTGCGATGTGCTGTATCGGTCTTGCCATTTGTTCACGGATTCTTCCCGGATCCTCCTTTTTACGTAGGATAGAGGAATTTCTTTGTACTCTGGGGCCGTATCTGATCTTTGAGCGGCCTCCTTTGCCAGCTCGTCTGCCCTTTCGTTACCAGGTGTACCTATGTGTGCTCTAATCCAGAAAAGCCGCACCTTCTTCCTTTCCGCGGCCAGGTCTCCCAGACTTTCCCTTATCGCTTTCGCTACAGGGTGTGTAAGCTTTGGGTTTTCCAGTAGCTCAAGTGAGGATTTTGAGTCGCTCATAATGTTGGCTACTGGTTGACCACTCTGCTTTACTTGTTGTATCGCCCTGTACAGCGCGTATAGTTCCGCCTGGAAGACCGTGCACGCTGGGTCTAACTTGAAAGTAGAGCAACTGGTCTCCTTACCTTCCTCCCACCATGTAAGGGCAGCTCCTACCTTGCCCTCGATCTTGCTGCCATCTGTGTAGATCTGAGGGCCGGTTATATGGTGGAGGTCTATGGTTTCGGGGTCCAGTTTCTCTAGGAGCTCGTATTGTACTGGTTGGATTGTTGATGGATGCGGTTGGTCTAGGTAATGCACCCATTTCTCCAGCTCCTTTCCCGGTGGAAGATAGTCCCTGGATTTGTGTTTCTTCGCCAGGTATAGGTTTGCAGCTTCCTGGATTCTTAGGTCTAATGGGAGCAGGCCTGCCAGGACGAGTGCCGAGGTGAGCGAGACCGTGCGATACGCCTTGCAGATCTTCTGTGCGTATCCCCTTTGTATTGTATCTAACAGGCTCCTAATCATTTGGAGCTCTGTTGCGGGGTACCATGCACTGGAAGCGTATAGCACAATGGGTTCGATCACCGCGACATAGATGGTTCTGATAATGGTTAGGTTAGGTTAGGTTAGGTTAGGTTAGGTTAGGTTAGGTTAGGTTAGGTTAGGTTAGGTTAGGTTAGGTTAGGTTAGGTTAGGTTAGGTTAGGTTAGGTTAGGTTAGGTTAGGTTTTTTTTTTTTTTTTTTTTTTTTTTAATTATTAATTCAGTACTCCTCTAACATGGTCAGAGCCCTTATAATTCTATTTGTCATTTATTTGCCAATTTATTTTGTGTATTTGTAGGTATTTAATTTAAGTTTTAAAAATTGCAGTTCGCTATATATACTCTATCTATATTGTTCTTATATTCTTATAATATAAAGTAAATGTAGATCTTTTTATATATAACTTACGTTTTATTCCTATCTATGGCTATATTTACAATTTTTGTGGCATATTTTAAAAATAGGTCTCTGGTTTTGTGGTTCTTCAATATCTTAGCCAGGGAATCCTTACACAGACTCATTTGCATTTTCTGTTCCAGGTCTTCACGTGCTTTGCCGTGCTGCGGACACTCGACTAATATGTGTAACACAGTTTCTTCACAGCTGGGGTCGCAGACACAGCTTGGATCGTCTTTAATTTTGAATCTGTGTAAGTACTCCCCAAAACCGCCATGCCCTGTTAGCAACTGTGTGGTGACATTGCCCAGAGTGATTTTTCGTATCAACCTGTACGCCTCAACCGCATCCGGGAAGAAGGTTTTTGTTGTTTCGGCCGTTTCACCTGACCTGTATCTCTGGTTCCATTCGTCAAGAGATTCCTTGCGGATTTGGCCCTTGACAAATGAAACCGGACACAGGTCATAGTCGGGACTCTTTTTCGAGTAGAGGGCAGCACTTTTTGCTAATTCGTCGGCGCGCTCGTTACCAGCGAGGCCAGCATGAGCTTTTATCCAGAACAAAGTGACAACTTTGCTCTGGGCAAGAGCCCGCTCCAGGTTCTTTCGGGTCTCGACTGCTAGGGGGTGGTATGAGCTATAGCTGACCACGGTCTCCAGCGCGGATCTGGAATCGCTGTAGATTCCAAAGCTTGGCTCGGTACTTTTGAGAGCCTCCGCCGTGGCTCTGCATATGGCCAGAAGTTCAGCCTGGTAAACTGTGCTGTAGGATGGCAGCTTTAATTTTATGGACTTGATCTCGGCCTCTTCGTTCCAAAAGGACAGTGAGGCTCCGACTTTATTCTCGATTTTGCTGCCATCCGTGAAGATTCGCACCGCTTGACTTTTGTTGCTGTCTACGTCTTCTTGGTTTACCAGGCTTATGAACTTCAGGCACATATGGGTTGCCGGGTGTCCGCTCTCTATGTAATTGGCCCTCCGCTCGACCTCCCTGCCCGCCAGCTCCGGCCGGGGTGCTCCCCTCTTCGCCTCATACAGGGCTGCTGCCTCTCGTATGCGGAGATCGAGTGGGAGGATCCCGGCCAGCAGCAATGCGGCATTCAGGGAGACCGTTCGGTACGCCTTGCTGATTTTTTGGGCGAATCCGCGTTGCACACCGTTCAGCTGCTTCCTCACGCCAAGCTTTCGCGCTGCTGGCGCCCAGGCGCTCGCCGCGTACAGTATTGTAGGCTCCACTACTGCCGTGTATATCGTCCGGATTATTTCCGGATGTAGGCCCCAACTGATCTTCGCCGCTCTCGACAGCTGCCCGTAGATGTTGGACACTTTTTTGCATGTATTCGCAATGTGCGTGTTGAAGGTCAGGGAGCTGTCGATGGTAAGACCAAGGATTTTAATTTCCTTGGTCATATTTATTGGAACCCCTCCCATGCTCAGGAGCGGTGTGTCGTATTTTAACTTTCGAGTAATCAACATCGCATTTGTCTTCTGGGGCGCGAACCGAAGCTTATTTCGGACACCCCACTCCTGAACATAAGTGAGGGCGGCGTTGGCTTGTCTCTGTATATCCTGCGCAGTGTCACCGTCGAAAATCAACACAATGTCATCGGCAAAAGCCTGGCAGTACTCGCCCCTCTCCTCTAGGCCTTTAAGCAGGGGGTCCAGAAGAAGATTCCATAATATGGGTCCCCCTATGGATCCCTGTACACACCCTTTATTGGTCTGCTTGCTATATTGCTCACCGGCATACCGCACATTGACGCTCCTATCGTGTAAATAATTATTGATAAGCCTACGTATGTTGACTGGGCAGTCCTCTTCCACCAGTCTTAGCTTAATGGCTGGCCACCACGCGCTATCGAAGGCTCCCTCTATGTCCAGCGATATCATCGTTACAAGTTTTTTCAATGTTAACTTGCTCCGAATGTATCGCATAAGGTCATAGAGGGAGTCTTCGGTGCTCCTCTGTGGCACAAAACCGTATTGGCGGGTGCTCATTTTAGGCAACAGGTGCCATTTCAGTCTGCCGACCATCATTTTTTCGAGGATCTTCCCCATTACAGACAGCAGTCCAATCGGTCTGTATGATTTTGGGTTTGTCAGATCCTCCTTGGCTGGTTTCTTCAATACGACAACTGTTGCCCGTTTCCAGATAGTCGGGAAACTGCCCAATTCGAGGCATTTATTGGCGAGCGCCAAGAATGTCTCCGGGTCCCGCGCTATAACCCGGCTACAAATATCCGCGGTCAGTCCGTCTTCACCCGGGGCCTTCTTGGGATTGAAGCTTTCCACGGAGTTTTTCAGTTCCTCCAGGATAAATGGGGGGTCATGTATACTATCATGGTCGAGTCCATTTACCTGGTGAGCGGCCTTTCTTATCTCTACGTGGTCGGCGTTATCCTGACATTCGAGGTCCTCCGGGTAAAATGTCTCGGCCAGCAATTTGACGGATTCTTTAGCGGTGAGGGTGGTACCATTTACGTTTAGAGGGAGATCTTCTTTTCTTTTAGTCGTTCGACCAATCACCCTGTATATACCTTCCCACATTCCCTCCTTGTCCTGCTTACCACAGAACTCTTTCCAGCTGTGGACCTGTGCTTCCTTTGCCTTGTTTTCATACTCTTCTTTCTTTTCCAGGTATTCATCAACTACCCGAGCTCGTCGTGTCGGTGCAGCGCTTCGTATTCTCCTCCTCCTGGTGTTGACTTCTCGCCTGAGTTCATCGAGTTCATCGGACCACCACGGCAAGGTAAGTTTATTGTTAGTTTTTATAAGTGGTATGTGTTTTTTGCATGTTGTTTGTATTATTTGTATATATATCTCTGTAGTATTTTCTAGTTGTTCGGTATTGGTGATGTTTTGTATGTTTGTTTTATTTATATTATGTTCGATTTTTAGTTGGGCCATTTCCTCATGGAACTGACCCCAATTTGCTTTTTTTGTATTATAAACCCTGGTAGTTCTATGTATATTAATGGCATTTCCTTTTTTTAATTTAATTTTGAATGCGATGCCGTTGTGATCCGAGCTCGTCATGCCCTGAACCACTGTCCAATCTTCCGCCAAGTCGAGAATATCTGCGGTACACGCTGTTATGTCCACATAGCTGCTAAAGGATCTGCCCCCCCTTATCGTGTCGAAGGTTGGAACAGTTCCGACGTTGAGTACTTGGAGGCCCAATTGATCCAGTGCCCCTGCCAGAAGGTCTCCTCTTGCGTCAGTTCCACCAGCACCCCACCAGATACTCTTCGCGTTGCAATCCCCTCCAATGACAAGTCTGGTTGACTGCGCCGCAGCCTCTATTTTCTTGAGCTGCTCCAGGTAAGGTTCCAGGGGTTTGTCCGGTTCGAAGTAGAAGGAGGCGAACACGACCTCCCAGGCATCAGTACGGATCTTGACAACTGAGATGTTGTTTGTTGTCAATTCTGGGCACAGTATTGCGTCTAGGTCCTGATCGAAGACGGCAATTGCCGCCTTTACGGTGCCCTCCCCCGGGTTGATGTTCTGGAAGATTCGTGTCCGTCCATATGTTTTCATGGTCGACCCTCCTCCCACATAGGGCTCCTGGAGCAGGGCCAGAGCCGCCTTCGTCTCCGATGCTTCCTTCATAAGTTCTAAGGTGGCCAGTTGTTTTCGTTGCAGGTTGGCTTGGAGGAAGAGGTGAGCTCCGTCCTTAACTTGGGGGGATGGTGATGTTAAGTTAGCATCATTGATGAGAGATGCAGGGTTGTTGTGATTACTGGACTCCGCCTGGGTGCCTTTAGCAATATGCTATGGAAGCGCGGGCCAGTGCATCCCATTTCTTTCTCGTTGGGCACTCCTGACTAAAGGCATTGTGGTCGGTCCGGTCTAGCTTGGCGCGAGTACAGTTGCAACATGTGGGCGCTACGTTGGCGAGCCAGTCAGCACACTCGGCTTTCATATGCGGCCCTCCGCAGTGGCTGCACTTGGTGACGGTTTCTTTACAGAAACGTCTTCCATGCCCGTAGCCGAGACAGAGTGAACATTGCACGAGCGGCGAATAGTCTGCCACTCTGATCTTTTGCATATCAATGTGCACTGACTCCGCCTCGACCATCCGCAGCCACAGCTTGGGACACAGTCTCAGGACCACATGGCTAGCGTGAGGGTTCCTGGCTCTCCTTCTAAACTTTATCTCGAGTCGGTCTTCTTTGCCTATGCCTTCAAACAGGCTCCGGTTCTGGTTTCTCAAAGCGCTCTTGATGTCCTCATCACTGTTGTACTGCAGGACGTCTTTGAGGACCAGAAGGGGGTCCTTGTTTTTAATTTCTTCGACGTTGAGGCGGTCGGCTACACTTTTTAGTCTCTCTTTGACCTTTTGTCTCTCCTCCTCTGAGCTGCATCCCACTATGACTTTTTTGTCCTTTGCCTTGCGTACTCTTTCGACTTTAACCCAGCCATCCTTGGCATTAATTGCTGCCCTAATCTGGGTCAGGACGTCATCCCCTGTCTCGGACTCGTCCTTGGACGATACCACCACAGAGTGCATCGCGACATGCTCTTGGCTCCGACCAGCTGCCACATTTGCGTACGTGGCAGTTTTCTCGTGAAGTAGCTGGTGCTTGGCAATCGATACCTGAAGTTTTTTCACTTCTTCAGTGTTCGTCTGAATCAGGAGGCTATGTTCCTTCATCTTGTTTATAAGGTCTCGTTCTGCGCTTAGCCTGGTCTCGTCACCTTCTGCCTTTTCACGCTCTACATCGGGCTTACTGGCAGGCTTTTTGCTGGTTTTGAGACTCGGCATGTCGGCTTCCTTCACCAATTGATACATTCGCTCTATTATCTGTATA